>OY728147.1:863886951-865136951 GCA_963277665.1 Viscum album | reverse complement strand
GTTTGTTGGAATTTTATATTGTTGGAAGCCATTTTTTTCATCACATCTTCTAAGCTAGGCTTGGGTTTTGGAGGGGTTTTTTGGAAAGGCCTTTGGGGTGGTTGAGGATTTCTGGGTGGTGGTGGTGGATGAATAATCTGCCCCGGTTGGTTCCATTGTTGTTGAGGTTGGTTTAAATACCCCCCTTGCCTATAGGATTGGTTCTCCTTCCACCCAGGGTTGGATGGATAGTAAGGTGTTTACCTAAAGGGTTGGTTATAGGGGTGGCCTGGAAATATTTCTTCACAACTCTCAAATGTTTCCCTTAATTGAGGAAATTGGACAAAGTAGTGGGTTTCCGAAGAACATATACCCCAATTGATGGAAGGAGTAGATTGAAATTTTACTTAGTGAAGAGAAAGTCATCGAATAAAGGTACTCACTTCTTTGAACTTTATGTCCACCTTCTTCTCAAATTCAGTACTTTGCACCTCATGAACACCTCAAATAAGTACATTAGAACTTGAACCAAATTGTTGTGTGTTTTGCACCATGTTATCAATTAGGTTTATTGTAGAAATTGAGGTCTTATCAACTAGTGAACCACCTGCAGTAACATTGATCATATTTCGATCAATAGTGATTAAACCTTCATAAAAATATTTAATTAAAAGTTGATCATTTATTTGGTGGTGTGAGAAACTTGAACATAACCTTTTAAAGTATTCCCAATATTCATATAATGTTTCCCCTTGAGATTGCCTTATCCCACAAATTTATTTCCTTATTGTTGCAGTTCGAGAGGTTGGGAAATATTTTTCAAGGAAAAGGTGTTTCATGTCCACCCAACCTCTTATTTGGGAATTAACATAATATAACCAATCTTTTACTGTATCTTCTAAAGAAAAGGGGAATGCTCTAAGACTTACTTATTCTTCATCCGCATTTTCAAGTTTTAATATAGAACACATATTATGAAATTCTTTTAAATTATTATGTGGATACTCTCTAGGAAGTCCATGGAATCTTGTTAATAGATGAATTAAACCAGATTTTAGTTCAAAATTGGGTGCCTCACCTTATAATTGAATATAGGTGGGTTGGATATCAACATCAGGTGAGTTTAGTTATTTTAGTGTTTGATTGTTTTTATCCATGTTATTCACGTTAATTTCAGTTTTAATGTGGGTTCCCAAAAAAGAAGAAGAAGGATCAAGATGAGTGTTGATGTTTTGTGCGTACTCCTTCACAGGTTCCTCTTGTGTATCTTGGGGTTGCTGATGTAGGATCCTCTCTAGTTTGGGTTCGAATGGTTGTAAGTCTCTCAAAGTAGAATGCTTCATACACAGAACCTACACAAGAAATGAATTAGAACACAAAAATAAATGTAAAGGTAGAAGATAAAACAAACAAACATTCACAAAATTTACAAAAAAAATATAAAAAACACACAGTAAAACCAAAGCCCTCCCTGGAAACGGTGCCAAAATTTGACCGCATTTTCATGACATGTAAAATTGGTTATGATTTGAAGATAAATTTATAGTCTAGGGAAGAACCTAGGTTGTCTCTCAAGGACCATTTATAGTTTTATAGAATGTATTTTTAATAAGTAGTACTAAAATAGGGGGGTGGTTTTGAAAACATATTTAAGTAAATTACTTAATTAAAAAGTTAAATAGTTGATAAATAAAGGTAGTGTATTAATAATCATGAGAGAAGAAGATTATTTCAAGTTTACTACAAATCTTGGATAGTTCATTGTTCTGAAAATTTAACATGGTTTTGTTTAATTATTTTGTTGAAGGTTGTCAAGATCTTGACTCCTCTCTTGCCTCTTCAAATGATGGTTAAAGAACCACCCCTTGACACAAAAATCATGTTGCCAAGATTTGGTTATCAATTATAGAATAAAAGTTCTACCAAAGAACACTTAAATCTTATGTATGTGTGATACAAATAGGATTATTATGTTTTCCAATCGGAACAACCCAAGGTTCCCACTTGAAATCTCAACCCAATCAGTGTTGAAATAAAAAGTGTTCCACTTAATTATATCAAATGAAATGTAATCAGGGGGAAATCATGTCAAGACATAGAATAAGTAAAATATTCAACACCAAAATTATAAAAAACCAGTAGAAGAACATGTCCTGTAACTCCCTCCCAAGTTTGTGTAGCTTCCTCAACATGATCTTCCATCGTTTAGCTCACCATCGAGAGGAGGACGAGGCTCGGGTGGAACTCCTTCTTCATCCTTGATCCCATTATGAGGATATGGGACTCTATAACTTCTATTATGATTACGAGACTCCTCTAGAACTCCAAAATGGAAAATATTGGCTCCTGTTTCGAACTCTTTAAATGAGGTACCCATGGTGCACTTTTATAAAAAAAATGGGAAGTGGTTTTGGGCACACAAATTGTGTAAAACCACTTGCCACATTGTTTTAGGCCTCCAGATAGTCTTCAATCTCTTTTGAAAAAACTAAAAAGTTGTTGAAACATGTATTGGATATCTCTAATGAAAGTTTTATTTTTTTTGGACATGTAAAACTCTATATATGGATAGCACACAACACACAACTTTTGACTCTGTGTAGATTCGGTGTCCTGAACAGATCACTTAGGTTGGGCTCTTTAATGGCCGAATAGGGATTTGTTGTATTCATAATAGTTGTAGAAAATTGAATTTTGGACTAGAAAACAAAATCTCAGCCCATTTGGAATCACAGAGTTTTAATAATCTACCCAACAGTGGAAAAGTGTTCATGGAACCCAGGCAGTTTTGGCCCATTTTCCTTCTGGATCATCTCCGGGACCTCCAAATCACCTCCTCCTACAATGGAATCATCAAAACAGGTAACATTGAACCTTTAAATAGTGATAAACACAAAATAAATGATTCAAACATGGAATTAAATTTGTTATAATTTTTATAATTTTCAATGTAAAACTAGTTTATTATAGTGGTGTAAGGGTGAAAATGAAACAGTGAATCACAATGCGATCAGCTAAACACCCACTCTTACCTACTCCTCTTCTAGGAGGTGATGGCCCAAGATTCTTCAGGTGAGTTGTGATGTGGTGTCCGAGGTGTATTCAGTATGAATTGTGATGCAGTGTCCCAAGTGTCTTTGGGATGAGTTATTATGTGCTTTCCTAGGTGTCTTCGGGATGAGATGTGATGTGTTACGAGGCCCAAGTGTGTGTGGTCGGGATATGTTGTGAGGCCCAGGTGTGTGTAGGAAGGATGGATTGTGAGGACTAGGTGTGTAAAAATGGGATGTGTTGTGAGGCCCAGGTGTGTATGGGTTGGTTGTATTGTGAGGCCCAGGTGTGTGCATGTGAGATGTGATTTGTTATATTCAGAATAGGTGGGAGCGCCATGATGCTTACCGTTGGGGTGTGACAACAGCTCATCTGTGAGAAAGTGGTGTGAGGTACCCTATTATCGATATGTGTTACTTTATATTATATTACTTGACTTGAGTTATTTGGTGTGACTACATTGGTGAGGTTGGGTTTGGTTAGTATACCTGTATAGGTACTGTTTGGTTCTACTATATTCTTATAGGTGAATTAGTATTCTTATTTAACATGTGCACAAGAGACTTTGGTTTTCTAGTGTGTATACTTGTATGATCACCCTACATATATAAAACTTATTTCAGGTTTCCAGGAGGATTACATGGATCATGTTGGGCATAACTAGCTCAAACCTTTGGATAACTACCATGTTGATACCTTATATTTTCTTTTGGGTATTTAATTTGGAGAATTTTATTGTATTTTTTTCATTTATACATCCATGTGGGATAATTTTGGATTTCTTTTATATTATGTCTTGGAGTTTTTTGTGGATGATTAATCTTATTTCCCAATATTTTTTTCTTATAAAGGGTAAGACCTCCCATATTATGAGATTTATACACCCTTGGTTCTATTCACCAACTCAAGGCCTACTAGAGGTGGTAATCATGGTTTATTATCTCCCTTTCTCCATTGCCAGCCCGAGAGGGGTATCTTTGGTGGGAGGGGGTTGTGACAATATCAATATTAGACATAAAATAATCCATGGAAAGGAAATGAATTTCATGAGAATTTCATAAATCATTTATTCATGAATAAAATTTTGGGTTCCTAAAATAGAAAGGGAATATCATACTTGGTATAAGAATCATTAATCATGAGTGAAGAAGAAACAATCTCAAGAGAAGTAAAAGATGTGTTTTTTTGAAAGATGAGATCTTTTGGAAAAAACTTTTCATTTTTCATAAAATCAGATTGGAAAAATGTATATAGTTGAAATTAAAAGGTAATAACAAGTAAATTATGTTTTAGGAATACTAAAATAACACCCACACTAAAATTTTTAATGAAAGAGGAATAACCCAAGGAAATAAAATTGGGTTCGAGAATCCCCTTAGCTTATGTCTGAATAATTTATTCACTTTAATATCCTAGATAATAAAATTAAATTAATTAACTACTAAATAAATAAACTATTTTACATGTATTTGATTCATTATAATTTTATTATGTCCTTTTTGACCATTTTAATGAGTTATAGAGTTCAATTTCTCATTCAGGAGTGTTCGTTTACTTGGTTTTCATGATCGGTTCAATTGTATATATGTATGAAAGATCATGTAAAATGATAATAATTCTCTAGTATTGAAATTATATATTATTAATGAACTTAAAAAAGTTTAATTGGTCTTATATATTATTTTTTTCCAGATATAAGTATGATTCATTAGATAACATGTTAATGATAATCGTTTGGATTAATTTTTGCGATTTTCGATCACAATGAACTCGTTTTGTTTTATTATTAAATATTATGTAAATATTTTAGTTACAGAACATAAAAAAGGTTATAAAATAGATTTTAGAATCTATTTCAACAATTATTATCATTTTATGACCAGATTTGAAGATGGTAAATGAAAATGAAAACTTTTCATCCTTGAAGGCGATAAATCAACACCTCACAGAGCATGTTTTCATTTTTAGAATAAAAGGGAGATGAGAAAAGGTTTGATGATGGATTATTCCATTAACATAATAAAATTCTAGTATATATAAGATAATGGAGTTACCATTCCACTTTTATTATGGTAGGTGAGTATAGCATAATAAAATAAAAGAAATTGAAATAAATTAAAAGAAAAAGAAAAAGGATTTTACCTCTTGATTTTTTCTCCTTGAAAACCTCATAAGGGAAATTGGTTTTATCTTTTTTGAGACTTGAGTATCCTGGACATGGGAAAGATTCTTAGGAAGGGTAATTTTTAGAATTTTTGCAATCTTAAAATCTTGGAAGGTGTGAGGATAATAGGAGGTGAGGGATGGTATTTATAGGAGAGGAGAGGGGTGTTTTTTCATTATTTTATTCACTAATTTATTATTTTGGCTCAAGACTATCAATCGTTTAAACCTTATCACAAAATATATTAAAATAATGAATTAGTGTTCAAGATTATGGGATTACATCATCCATACATCATCCATGATTAAATATTTCATGTATTTGTTAAATACTGTAAATTACTGTATTTCACTATTCACAAAAATTTAGCTATTTTAGAAAAATCTCAAAAAATATCCTTAACCATTATTCAATGTCTATAATTAAAAAATTAACTCCATTTTATGAAAATAATTTTTTAAATATGAAAAATTAATTTTTTAATTAAAATCATCATTTATTCGAAAAATACTGATTTTAATATTATATTGAATTTTACAACATTTTGAAAATTTAATTAAGGTCTCATAAAATTATATTATAATGAAAAAACAACAAAATATTAATTTATGAATAAATTTTAAGAAAATTATTTTTCTTTTAAATCATAATACTCATTATAAAATTGTAAATAGACATTTATATTATACAAAAACACCAACACTTAATTTATCATTTTAAAAACATTTATTTACTTATACTATGATATAATTATCTCATATTTTCATTTATGAGATGACTAAATTTTAATTATACTTTCTTAGGTGAGTTTATTATTCTATTTTCCAAATTAATATTCCTAATGGTCATGTCACTATTCCAAGGGTCAAGTTACTATTTCATCGGTATTGGTTCCTTGAATTCGAGAAATACCTATCATTTCATTAATTATTCATTTATAAAGATTGTATTTCATTCTCTATGTGATTTTATATGATTTATACTATATGTAATGATTATAATAAGGGATTTTACATTGATAAAATTTTTGGTTGTTATAGGGATAAGGGAAGAGCTAGCACCACTAAAGGGTAAAGGGTAAACTTTTCTTCCTCTAAAAGCTTACTCTATTAAGATAGAAAAAATTATAATTTTTTATTTTCCTTAATCGCTACTAGAAAGCGGGGATATACCCACACCTATATACCTGCTATTTTCAAAAACCATGGGTATAGAGTTCCTGGATCCGGGCTATACGAACAGTTCATTAAAACTATTGGTATAGATAAAGATATAACAATGGTTTTTTGAAACCGTTGGTATAGGTTGAGGTATACCAACCATTTTTAAAAACCATTGGTATATACTTTTCACATATTAGGCCTCTCTTAGCATCGCCCCATTCACTCGCAACCCTGTGCCCTAATTTCCCTCTCACCCAAGTGAGCGGTCACCTGAGCGAGTGCCGACCTCTCATATCCTATGGAGATCTCCTATATTTCAATCATATTTTGATTCAAATATTCTTCAACATCACATAAGTGAGCTATGAATGTTTATGCTAATCTTATTAGTATTGTTTTAATTTTTATCTATGTCATCATGTGATTGATCTAAGACAATATTTTTTTATACTGGTTAAATATATATTTAGTGATTTTTGGTTCATGTTTTTAAATTCTAGAATTTATGACTTTTCATTCATTCCAAGAAATAAACCATTCCAAATATTATAAAAGTTTTTGTATGTGGTTTGATGTTATTTTTGGTTTCATGACTTTTGTTGGTTTCCCTATTTTTTATAGCATTATAGATGTTGTTTTTAGAACTGCTCCTTAGAGTGGTAGTGTGTGTGGATGTTTGAGTATAGGTATGCTGCTTGTGCTATTTTGGATTTTTTTTAGAGTTTGGTTGGATGTTTTTGTGTCTTTATTACTGTGTGGGTTCCCACTAAACCCCCAAAAGTGGATTTTGTTCAAATAAAATATTTTAATTTCTATTTTTTATGTTTCATGGAAAGAAGTAAATAAATGCGTCAGAAGAATGGATGGCCATGCCCAGGTTATTCCATAGTTTATGTTCATATCATGAAATTCTAGTCATCGTGAAAATAAAAACACATTCTCTATAAATTTATTGAATGAATTTAATATCTATTAACCATGATATTCATGTTCAAATTTAAAATAAAATAGGCATGTTAAAATAATTATCATCGAGTTTGTTGATAATGATAAAGGTTCTTAAGGTGGAATGCTAGATCAGATTAAAAATATTTATCCTTGGGAATATATAAGGCTAGATCTATTGAAGTTTATTATTATAAATATAATAATTAAACATAATAATGATAATTTAATTATTTCTTAAATCATTGCTTGAGGGATGAATGAGCCCAAAGTTTTTTGATAAAGGTTGGATTACCTTGATAAATTTTCCATATTTTACTTTGAAATCATGTATCGAATAATTAATTATATATTTATTTATTCTCTATGGATTAAAACCTCCATATTTATGATCAATCATAGATTCTATATGTTTTATTTAATTTTTTTCATCACTCTATCAAAGATATCATGAGAGGGTGATCTTTATTTATTCCTAACATGTGATTAAAGGGGGATTATACTAGTGTGTATATGAATTTTTGTTTAATTAATGTTTCATTTCAGGTTCAATTATCTTCCCTCCATATCTACCTTATTTTTCATTACATAACCATTGTGTTTTTATTAAGGGAGTGTTTTATAATATAGTTACTAGAATGTTAATTTCACTATAACCATTGGGTATGATAGGATCTACATTGAAAA
Source organism: Viscum album (assembly GCA_963277665.1). NCBI lineage: Eukaryota > Viridiplantae > Streptophyta > Magnoliopsida > Santalales > Viscaceae > Viscum > Viscum album. The sequence goes on along the minus strand of OY728147.1, from coordinate 865,128,962 downwards.
ATGGGTTTTCATTACCATTATCAATAATGAACTAAAGTATATGACCATTAAAGAGGAGAATTTATGAGAGAGTGAGAGTAAATCACTTAGACCGGGGGGGGGGGTGACTTAGACACAATTCCAATGAAAATAAGAATTTATTCCATCTTCTAAATCTTGATGTTGAATTAGTAAATATTCTGTGGTATTTATTCTATTACCATATTCTTTATATCGATCATTTTGATCCTTTGATTCTAGATTTTATCTCTGGACTGTATTTTGGGATGTTTGAATTATTTTGATAATTTGGAATGTAAGAATTTTTTTCACGTTATTATGGTTTTCCCTTTGTTTTGATCTCGTTGATTGATTCTTCATAGTTAAAACCTTGGGTTGAATTTTTCACTATCTCAAATTCATTCAATCTATCCACCAGGATAGTGAATTATTAAATGATAGGGATACCCACCTGCTTCGTTATTTATAGTCATCACTTATAGAATATGTTATTTCTCTTATTCTTTGTTTTTATTACTACAAGTATGATTTTATGACTTTATATTAAAATTGGTTATAATAATTTTTTTAATTATGGATTACATTATTGATTAGAACATAACATTTTCCCCCTATAATATAATGTATAAAAGATGGATGTATCATACAGATCAGATTTCAACAAAGTTTCAAAAGAATTTGGATTTTTTAGACTTTTAATTTAACAATGCTTTAGGTGGAGGTTGTATATAGTTTTCATGCTATAATGGTGTTGTAATACTATGGTTAAGATGAGAAGAAGCTAGATACCATATAAAAAAATCTATATTTCAAACAAACTATTATTTTTGGTATCACTATAGAAAGATGAGACAATCTTATACTGTTCATGAATGAAAAGAAAGAATGGTATGGAAAATTTGATATCTGATCAGTTTTTATTTTTGCATCATCACAACAGAGATAATATGACAGTGTAAGAAGTCTATGATATCAATACACATGAGTAAATAATTGAAGATGATGATGTTTAGAGAGTGAAAATCTTAATGGATGATTCTAGAACTCCAGTATATTAGGAATGTACTAAAATTACAAAGTTATAATTTTTAATGCAGTTATATCATGGAAAAGTTTCTAATACCTCTATTTATTATATTATTACTTTTTTGAAGTACTTGCTTCCTAATGGTGCATATTTTCCCTCAAATAATTATAAGGCATGGAAGTTAATTAATCAGCTTGGATTTTCTACTAATAAAATTCATTATTGTTTGAAAAATTTTAGTTTATTTTGGGAGAAACCACTGACCTTAATGACTGTAAATAATGAGGTACATATCAATGGAAGACAAATTTATATGGAACTCCATCTCGTGTTCCATATAAAGTCATGTGGCACTTTCAATTTATTCTTAGGCTTCAAAATCTATTCATGTATGTAGAAATATTAACCAATATGTGATGTAATGATGATAAGAGAATTAAAGGAAATGATGAGTTAGTTCATCCTGTAGATGGACTAGCATGGCAGACACTTGATGCAAAACATCCTGATTTTGTAGATGAGGTGTGTAATTTTAGGTTGGGTCTATCCTGTGATAGTTTTAATCCATTTGGTCACATGTTTACTGCTTATAGCATGTGTCCAGTTTTTATTCGTGTTTATAATATTCCTCTATGGATGTGTATAAAAAAACCTTTCACTTTATTGATTATACTAACATATAGAACTTATGATCCTAGAAATGATATAGACGTTTAATTGTAACCTTTAATAAGAGAGTTGAAGCATCTTTGGGATATTGGTGTACGTAAATTTGATGCTTCTTCAAAAAATATATTTCAGATGCATTCTAACCTTCTATGGACTATAAATCATTTCACTTATTATGAAATGATGCATGGTTAGATCATGAAGGGAAAACTATCATGTCTTTTTTGTATAAATAATACACGATTTAGAAGGATTAAATATCATCATAGTTTCAATTTAATGGGGCATCGACGATTCTTGATAATGGATCATCAATATAGGAAGAATCATAGGAGGTTTGATAATACTATTACCACTAAACAACTACTTCAATGAATTTCAGGAACTAATGTTCTTAATGAATTGAAATATTTTAGTTTTTCATTAGGTAAAGGTCAAATGAAATCTAAAAATAGGAATACTATTGACACTAAATCCACTTACAATTGAAAAAAGAGAAGTATATTTTTTGAGTTTCCATATTGTTCTACTAATTTGTTACATAATTGTTCAGACATAATACACATTGATAAAAATATATGTGAAATTTTACTTTCAATTATTCTAAATATCAATGGGAAGACCAAATATGACTTCTGATCTCATCAGGACTTGTTGGATTAGGGTATTCCACTAGAACTACATCTTGTGTGTATCAATGAAAAAATGGTGAATTCCTTATGATTCTTATGTGATGATTCCTTCCGAGAGAAATCATTTTTTTAAGTATTTTATAATATCAAGGTTCCCGATGGATATTCTAGAAACATATCTAAATGAGTCAATATAAGGGGTTTGAAACTAAAATCCTTAAAAACTCATGATTATCACATCCTTCTTCATGAATTTATTCTAATAGAAATCCAAAATTTTCTATCCAATAATGTAAGGGTGATATTGATTTTCTCATTCCATTTTTAGAGACAATTTTTTTATAAAATGTTATCCAAGTAATTCTTGATAAAAATGAAGCAAGAGGCACCATTAATTCTGTGTGGTTTGGAAGAAAAATTTCCACCATCATTTTTAACCTGCATGTTGCATTTAATAGTTCACCTTCCAATTGAAACAATTCTTATGGGAGCCACTGCCTTTTGGTGTATGTATACTATAGAAAGAAATATGTGCACAATGAAATCTTATGTATGAAAAAATAATCATCCCAAAGGTTCCATTGTGAGAGGTTATCTGGCTCAAGAATGTATGGAATTTTGTTTAATGTATTTATATGATGTGAGCACAAGACATAACCAGACAATGAGAAATGAAGATGATTAGTATGGGGAAATTGAGTCCTCATTTCCATCTCTTCCCCAAATAGGAAGAATTCTTGGGCTATATACATTGGCTACATTGAGCCTTGAAAAGCGGAATATGGACCATCACATAATCTTGTTTAACTGTGGTTTATTCGATGACTATATCAAGTAATTAATTTGAATATTTATATGTTATCTCATAATATGTCATTTAACACATAACTTAAACTATTATTATCGTTTTATATAGGGAACATAAACAAAATATAAGTTGAGTTCAATGATATTTTCCTTTGAGAAAGAGAAATGCTTTTCATATCCAAGAGTTCACTTGTTGGTTGAAATAAAACGTATGACCAGTAGTTTAATTAACTTAAAATATAAATATTCATTTAATTTTATTATTCATATATATTTCAGGTATTGATTTTACCTATTGACATCATTTATAAATAATTAAGAGCATTGTATTTTGGTCCCAATTATTAGGTTCATGACTGAAAATATTTAATAATCAATGGGTATAAATTTATTAAAACTAATTGAGTGGTGAAAATGAGAACACAAAATGATGGAATTATGTTAACTGCTACAATGGACTGTTATGATAGTGCATCATATAGTTGGCCTCAATATGAAAATTTGTCTTATTATGGACTTGTTGAGAAACTTTTGTTATTAAATTACCACTCTCAAGGTTGAGTCACTATGATGAAATGTAAATGGATTGATTCAATGAAGTGACATGGTACATTTATTGATGATTGTGGATTTAGAGTTATTGACATGAGTCGATTCCTAGCTACCAATGAACCATACATTTCAACATCAATGGAAAAATAATTGTTTTATGTGAAAGATCATCTAAGACCTGATTACAGTTTTATTAATTTAGTAATACCAAGAAAATTTTTTCATGATGTTAGGGAAAAAAAATTAAAACCACTGATTCCCCCATCGATGTTGACCAAAATATTTTATTTGATGACTCAAATTTTCCCCTTGTGAGAGTTGATGTTGAACTTGAAGTAGTGGTGGGCGATTGATAGCCCCATGGGGTATCATTAATTCCCTATGGTTTTATGATTTTTTTATAAAACTAAAACTATACTACTCAATTAAAATGTATTAATTTGAAATTTTGAGGTTGAACCCACATAGAAATTGAAATTATTTTAATTAGGTTTTTATAAGATTTAATTTTATTAATTTTGAAGAAAAATATGAAGAAAATAATTGGTTTGATTGATTTCAAGAAAAAGAAAATAATAAATAAACATATATTGATTGATTGGTTTTAAAATAGTTTTAAAAAGTGCGCTAGGGTTTTGTAATTTTAGGGTTTAGGTGAAATTGAATTTAAAAAATATGTTGATTAATTCATTATTGGTGTTAGAGTCAAGATGAGGAAGATCCAACGGTCATGGTATCTCCTACAGAATATGGTAATACTGTATTTCTCTTGGTTCAATAATTTTGGGTTTCACCAAATCGAGTTTGTCTCAATACCATGTTTAAACCCGATTTCCCCTAAAGTTGAAAATGGTAATGCCACCTTTAGGGTTATCAGTTGTGAAATTTTAAATTTCCTTTTTAATTAAATTATCAATGGTCATAATAGAAGAAAAAGAAAGGTATTGGAAGATGAATATGAATTTCAACAACCCAAATATATGAATAGATGACCTTCACACTTAGATTTACATCACCCTATCACATGGAAGGTTTAACCCCTCATCCTAGTTATGAGAGACTAAGAGTTAAGGATAAAATAAAATGAAATCATAATGAAAATAAAGAAATTATTCGGGGAAGATGATGCAGCTTCTTGCTCCACACTTTAGTCTCCGGATCTGAATCTAAATTACCCCAATAGTAGCAGCCTAGCCTTCCTTTTATAGGCTTCATCTGGGCTCTAGAATTATTTAATTCCATAAAGTAATGGTCCAAAAATGATTCAGGGTGCGTCCCATGTCAAAGATTTGGTCAAAAAGTGAAGATTTGGTGAATCTGGGTGAAAAATTACCATCTAGAAAATTACACCATGTGTAACTGACTTTCACCAAATTTAATTTTTCCAGGATTCATGTATGGTAAGTTACACCATGTGTAACTAAGTTTCACCATGTTTAACTGAGTTTCACTATGTGTAATTTTCTAGGATGCTTTTATTTGCATCATATAGTTCCCTTCCATTCACTACATGATCCGGTACTCGTCGTGCAATGATTGAACAATGTGTAATTCCATTTTAATGCATTAAAAGCCTCTTTTTTCCTTAGTTCTTCAATTTTACGCCCTATAAGTTCCCCATTACCATCCTTGAAAATCTGTTGTCATGCTGCTTCACTTATCTCATGGCTCAAAGTGTCTTTTAGCTCCAAAATTTACCTCTTTTTGTTCCTTTTCCAGGAATCATTATATCCTACCATAAAAACATAAAAGAAGTTAAATCTCTAAAAAATTGGAATGAATAATCAATTAAATATAGAAATTAATATATTAAAAAATTTAAAATGTATGCATGAAATACACTTATCAAATACCCCCACACTTGAATTTATACTTGTTCTCAAGGATGGAATCTCACCATACTACAAAGGACGTTCACCTTACCACGATTCAAATTCAATTTCCCTAAAAGTAATTGATAAAATGAAAAATTAATGTTTGAGCATCACATGGAAAAATTCAATAACACCTTATTTCTCAAAGAAACAAGTCTACCATGTATTTTACTTTTCTTCTTTTAAAATATACAAGCCTTTTCATTCACCCATTTTCATTTTTCAACTCATTATTAATATGAATAACACTTATAATTTACCTCACATGAATTTTTAATCTCATCATTAGGGTACTAATGAACATAGAGTGATGTGCATACCTCAAGAACATGTAACTTACCATCAGCTTGCAAGGCATCTAACATCTCCACCATGTAAAGACAAAAATCACAATTAATTATGGGGGATCCACAATTTAGGATCAAATAACCCCGAGGATTAGGGAAGGTAGGTAAATAATTTAAATCAAGTAAGGCAAAAAAAGGAAGTTCAAACTAAACTACTTTTCATGATAATAAAAAATATCTTAATGAAAGTCTCATTTCCCCCCAATATCTCAGACCAGTCTTGTAAAGAGATGAAATACAATAAATAAAACACCCTATTTTTCTTCTTTTTTAGAAAGTTTTGATAGGGATAATTGTCACATCCACCACCCAACCCCTAATGATCTCCTCATGACACTATTTGTAATAGTTATAACAAGATCACCTATCAAGTAAATGGTGATTTTTGAATTTCCATAGACACAAATCATTTTTTACTTTTTATTTTTTTTAATATGATTTGTAATAATTACAATGAATGTGCCTTCCCCAAATCTCATGATATTTACCCAACACTTATTCATTACAAAAATTCCATCCCTTCCACTAGATGACGCTTCCCCCACTCTTATGATTGACAATCATGAAAAATATTCAGAGGAAGGAATGGATAAAACAGGCTTATATCACGACTCATTTTCTAGAAGGTATGTTCATGGATTCTACAGTCTTAAAAAGGATTAATGTAAGGTAGGTATTAGGATATAGGGTTAAACAAAATATACCTCAATCATATTAAAAATGATTCTATTCAGTCATATCTTTGATAAGATGCAAAGAAAGTTCTAGAAGAAACCATGCCTGAGTTTCTCTAGAAATATACTAAAGAAAGAATGGAAAATATTGGATCAATGGATGTATTGGGAATGAGATAAATGGTTGGGACAATTACTCATGGAAATTAATACAAATAATTAAATCAATGAATGTAAATATCATACATTAAAAAAAAGGACAAATATCAGAAAAATTTCATTTAAAACGGTCAATATGATCCCTTAAATCATGATGTTTTAAATCCTAATCCACATGGTTATCTATACTAATTATTTTTACAACTTTTCTCATTCAAATTTATTGATAAATAAATATAAACCCATGACATGATAATTGTCCTAAGCAGTTTCATGTCTCCTAGTTCAGTTGATTGAAGCATGAATCAAACGCAGGGTATGCAATTGGAAATTAAAAACTATATTTAAATATGGTTAATATAGTGGAAAATAAAAAAATTGAAACACTTAATCCCCTTGAAAGTTTTTCTTCAAACATGTCAATGCAGGTTCTGGATGTGGTATATTCATGACGTGTAAATTCCTTTCATGATGTGTAATTATTCCACACCCTCTTCATTTGATTCCTAATGTATTGGGTCTTGATGGTCCTAAAAATTAAAAATAAATAGGTGAAATAGAATGCCATTATCAATGTATTTTTAAATATTTAGAGTGAGGGCATGCATTTTTCTAAAAACAGAAAATAAATAAAGAAAAAAAACTTAGGTTTCTTCCTAGAAGTGCTTTTGTTTAAGATTGTTGGTTCAACCTTACCTCATTCATATTTAGCTCATGTGATGGATGATTGAAAATTTTGTACCTATTTGGGGTCTATGAATGGTCTCAGTTGTGTCTTATCCATGTAGGTTAGCCCCTGTACTTCTCTAAACAACTTAATTTTTTCAGAAGGTAGTACTTTCTTGATCTCCGTTGGACCGATTCACAATTTCTTCCGAAATCTTGATGAACTAAATGGAAGTTCATGTACCATCCATACATGTTGTCCTTCCTCAAATGTAGTGGAGTTGGTCACTCCTTTTTTTCAGCGGTCTTGTTCTTTAGCTTCTCTTTCTTCTTTAGTTGAGCATCCTCTTCCACAACAACATCTCACTCATACACCTCTTCAGTTTCAACAAGATCCTCAAATTCAAGTATATTTTATTCTCCAAACTCATTTTCCTCTTGAATATTGTAGTTCTTCATTGACTGATAGATTTTGAAACTTACTTGATCATTTTCAACTCTCAAGAAGAGTTATACACTTTGAACGTCAATCAGAACACACCCTATGGCTAAAAATAGCCTTCCCAGAATGATTGGATTTCTCTCCTCTTCCATATCTATAACTTGTAAGTTAACAGGGAATATAAACTTTTCAACTTTGATCATGATATCTTTGATTAATCTTCTTGAGGATTTCATTGTTGATTCTTCTAATTGAATAAGTAATCTTTTAGGCTTTAGTCCATCCAGTCCCAAACTCTTGAATGTTGTGTACAACATGATATTGACACTCACAACTAAGTCACACAATACTTTTCCACATTTGTTAGCTCTAATAAATATTGGAATTGAAAAGCTACATGGATCTATTTTCTTCTTAGGTAGGTCCTTAGATACCACCTCCGAACACTCTCATGTGAGTGGAATGATTCTAATCTCTTCCAAATTATTTTTGTTGGTTACCATATCTTTCATTAATTTTTCATATGATGGCATGTTAACAAGAGCCTCTGCAAAAGGTATATTAATATGAATTTTTTAAAGTATTCTAGAAATTTACCTTTTTTCATGTTGTTCTTCACTTCTATAATTCATTTCAGAAAGGGAATTCTTGGCTTTTACTGAGGTGTTTCTTTTTCTTCTTCAGCTGCTTGTTCCTTGCTTTATTTAGTTTCTTCTTCTCTTACTTTCATAGGTTGTTTCTTTGAAAATTATATATAACTAAATTTTGTTTTCTTCCCACTTATGAGTTTTATAGCTTTCAAATCTTCAAATAGATGCATTTTACGGCATCATGCTAGTGTACCTCTAGGTCTCTCTCTAAAATGATCAGAAATTTGGCTAACTTGGTGTTCTGGATTATATAATATGACCTTCTAGTTTTATGATTATTCTTTTATTTCCTTGAGTGCATCCCCAAAAGTAGTCATCAATGTTTCCAGTGTCTCTTCTAATGAATGGACCTAGCTTATCAGTATGGGCCCTTGGGGTGATTCTTTTTGGTAACCTTGTGGTTTTTATTGAAATACTTACCCTTGTTATTGTTGTTATTATGGTCACTATCCCTGACATTGATTACCATGATTGTAATTAGCTTCATTTTTATCTTCAATACACATACCTTGGTGTTGCTGGCCCATCATTATGTCCATATTCTTGGTAAGTGACTCTAGTTGTGTTGCCATCTAGTCATTATTATTGATTTCATAAACACCTTTTCATTTCATTCCCTCTCCTTGTCATTGAAAACTATTTCTTTCCATCTCATCTAATAGGATGTATCTTGCTTCAAGAGACTTCTTCATTAATGATCCTCTAGCTGTAATGTCTATAATCGATCTATTTCTCAATTAAAAACACTTATAGAATGTTTGGATTAGTATCCACAACTCTACTCCTTGATGAGGGAATTTTCATGTCATATCTTTATAACATTACCATGCACCATATAGTGACTCATCTTCTAACTAAAAGAAGTTTAGAATGTTTACCCATATGTCCATCAACTTAGAAGGTGGAAAGAAGCGGGTGAGGACGTTTCATGCTAGATCATCCCATGTAGTGATTGAATGTGTTGGCAGGCTTTGGATCCAGTCTTTAGCTTACTCACATAATGAAAATTAGAAAAGATGAAGTCTTACCGCATTGCTTGAAACGTTCTGGAATTGAAATGTGTTGCAGATCTTGATGAAGTTTCCCATATGATTGTTTGGATCTTCATGTGGAAGTCCAGTGAATTGTATGATATTCTTTATCACGAAGTGGTCCATAACAATGAGGGGTTCTAGGATGCTTGGTTGCAATCCCATGTTTGATGGACACCCAGAGTATGCGAGCATCTACAACCCTTGATATCTTTAAAGAACTCCAGTAGGTTTATTTTGTTTAGCGCTCACTATGGTTGAAATGATTTCTCTTAGGGATTGCTTTATAATTGAGTGCGTTCTTGATGATCACTTTTCTCTTTGCCTGTGTGTTGTGGCTGTGCATCCAAAATCTAAGATCCACAGCATAAAATACCCTACATAAAAAGATAAATTGAAATAAAGAAACAAAATTAAAATTAAAAATTTAAAAATTGAAAATAACTAACTTGTTACTATCCCCAGCAACACCTCTAGTTTTATACCCTTATGGTACATCATTAATTTCCAATAGTTGTATGCAAAAAAAAACTTATAAAATTAAACTATGCTACTCAATTAAAATATAGTAATTGTAATGTTCAAGGTCAAACCCATAGAGATGGTGAAATTAGTTAAATTAGATTTTTAAAAGATTTAATTTTATTAATTTTTAAGAAAAGGTGAAGAAAAGAATTGGTTTGATTGATTTCAAGAAGGTGAAATAAGAAAGAAATGTAGATTGATTGATTGGTTTTAAAATAATTTTAAAAAGTGTGCTAGGTTTTTGTAATTTTAGGGTTCAAGTGAAATTTGATTTAAGAAAATATGTTGATTAATTCACGATTGGTGTTAGAGTTAAGATGAAGAAGATCCAATGGTCATGGTATCTCCTTCTAAATGTAGTAATACCCTATTTCCCTTGGTCTAGTAATTTAGGGTTTTGTCGAATTTAGTTTGTGTCAATACGATGTCTAAACCTGATTTCCCCTAAATTTGACAATGTTCATGCCTCCTTTAGGGATTCCAGTTGTGAAATTATAATGTTACTTTTTAATTCAATTATCACTAATCATGATAGAATAAAAATAAAGGGATTAGAATATGAATAAGAATTGCAACAACCCAAATACATGAATAAATGAGATAAAATAAATCTAACGCACCTTAACCCTTATATTTACATCACACTAACACATGGATGGTTTACCCCCTCATCCTAGTGATGAGATAATGAGAGGGAAGGATAAAATAAAATGAAAGCATAATGAAAAGAAAGAAATAAATCGGGGAGTATGATGCAACTTCTTACTCCATGCTTTGATATTTGTATCTAAATATGAATTCCCCAAAAAACAACAGACTATCCCTCCTTTTATAGTCTTCATATGGGCTCTGAAATTAATGAATTCTATAAAGAAATGGTCTAACAGTGATCTAGGGAACGTCCCACGTTAAATATTTTGTCAAAAAATGAAGATTTGTTGAATCTGGGTGAAAAATTCCCATATGGAAAATTACACCATGTGTAACTAACTTTCCCCACGTGTAATTTTTACAAGATTCATGTCTGAGAAATTACACCAAGTGTAATTTTCCAGGATGCTCTTATTTTCCTCATTTCACATCCTTCCATTCATCACATTCTTTGGTACACACCGTGCAATGATTACACGACATGTAATTCTATTTTAATGATCTAGAAGCCTCATTTTTCCTTGGTTCTTTAGTTTTAGGCCCCATAAGTGCTCCATGATCATCCTTGAAAATTTGGTGTCATGTCGCTTCACTTCACTCATAAAGAAAAGTGTATTTTAGCTCTAAAATTTACCTTTTTTTATTTTCCAAGAATCATTGTATCTTACCATAAAAAAATAAAAAAGTTAAATCGATAAAAAATTGGAAAGAATAATCAATTAAATATAGAAATTAATATATTAAAATTCTCTAAAATGTATGCATGAAATAAACTTATCAGTAATATATAGAAGCAATCGTATATGTTCATAGTTCATTCAGTTTATATTGACATAGTTTCTCAAGTTGGTATTATTGTAATTACTTTAATTTGGTTTTAGTTTGTAATGATATGTTTGTTTTAGTATTGTTTGATTTTATTGCATTTAATTAGATTTCTTTCAATTTAGAAAACCAATTTTTAAACAGGTTTTTAAAAAATGTATAACTTGGTTTTAAATTATTGTTACTAAAACATGTTATGACATTGTTTATGAACTTCTTTTACTTATAAGTTGTATGCATGATTTTTAAAAACTGTTTAAAAAAATGAACATTTCATTCTTATGTAGATTATGAAAAATACTACAGAAGTTCAAAAGAAGTGATTATTTGATGTTGATCAACAGATGTGTGAGTGTAGGTTACCACCTATGATTCCCTTAGAGAGTATAACAATTGAAATATTTTTCATCTGCATTAAATATAATGTCATGTTCATATTCTTTATCAATATTTTTTATGATACATTCAGTTCCAATAGAGTTGACTCCTCCTCATCATACTAGAATGGGTACGAGTGGGGATGCTCATAGACTTAGATGGAGCACCCATCACACTCGTTCCCACTCTGAACCACTAGAGGACACCCCATCTACCACACATTTCCATCCTATGCTTGAGCCTCCAGGGATGTTCCCACCCATGCCTCCATCATCATGCCATTTAGACTCTTCTTCCCATACCATTTCTATGCCACCTCCAGGGATGTTTCTACCTAGGCCTACATCATATTATCATATAGAATATTCTTTCAAGACCATGTCTACGCCACCTCTAGGGATGTTCCTAACTTTACCATATCTATATCCATTGATGTATCCCCAAACATACTACCCATATCTTGCCATGTCTATACTTCCCCCATTTCCTACTATTCATCTTGTATATGATGATTCTATTCCTCAACTTTCACTCTAGTGCATGTAGGTCTCCTAGATCATTCATTGAAACAAACACATACTTTATAGGATACTGATCCTAGATAGCCCATGGATCCATCAGTTCATATTGAGTAGCCTACATTAGTTTTTTATTATAATTGTGTCAAATTATATCACTTCATTTTTGTCCTAGAAAATTTATCCAAGTACCACGATATCATTCTAGTGGAAATGATCTCATGGAGAGATATCTGTAATGGAATCAAGAACAAAGCATGGATGCATATATGGGTAAGAAAATTTTATAAATTTATATCTATAATATTATTTTATTTATATGAATTAACATGTTCATTGTAGAGTCAGTTTAACTTTCCAAATAGTGAAGCTACTAAGGTTATAAGGTTGATTGATCTTGGGGAGTTATGGAGATCATATAATCATGAGTTATATGTTTGTTAGAGGATTAGAGTTGGTTCTTATTTAGAGGGTGTACCCATATTCCCCAACTGTCCAAAACACAATATAAAAAAATGATTTCATATTGGAAGACTGATGAGTTTAAGGTATTCCCAATATTTAATGGTTTTCATATAAAACTTAATTATTATTACTTGTATTGAATTTTTGTTTTTATGATTCTTCAATAAAAAAATAACAAAGATTCAATGACGTATCTACACACATTAGTCGCACTATAATGTCTGAGCATGAGAAGCTCAAGGTACTTTAATATGAATAGAAATAATATCTATATTTATTTTGTTACTTAGTTAGCTATGTATATTTTCATGTCTTATTTTTTTATTCATAATTAATTTTTTATATTGTAAATCTCTGACTTATGTCACATTATGCTGTTAAATAATTATGATATACCATAAAAAATTAATTTTAAACATAATACAGTGTATCTTTTCATCAATAACTAAACAATAAGATTACTGTTTTTTAAAACATGATATATAATAATATTTTAACATGAAACAATCCCCTTGGAAATGTGATATAGTTTCCATATCTTAGATGAATTAGGAGACACCTTCCTTCATCTAATTAACATGTTAACATTAATTATTCTAACCTTTCTCATCATTGTTGGTTCTTATATTCGTATTCAAATATATGAGTTACATATTTTATTTAATATTAAATATGTTAATTTTAATAATTACATGAAATTATGAACATATTATATGTATTATATTATGATTTATTTTTTCTTCAAATCATTGTAATTCCTCTTCTAGGGACCTTTCTCGCATCATGTGATTTATAAGTCCTCTTTCTTATTTTTATCCCTTTGAATAATTTACCTCTTTTATAGATGTTGAGAAGGACTAATTGAATCTAAACCTATATTAGTATTTTTAGTCTTCTCCCTGACTTTGTACACCATAAGGGTTGACTAAATATTTTCCCACCAATCCTTATCAGTAAAGTGAAGTATAGTCAAATGTTTCATTAATCTATTCTCCATATTTTTCATTAATTAATACAGAAAATATAGACAATATAGTTTTTAATATGATATTAATGGAAAAATTCTTATACATATAGGCAATAAATTTTTCTAAATATTCTATATACATCAAATAATGATGGAATAAACACAATATAGGTAATTTTATTCCATTTTAAAGTTGTGATATGCAATGAAAATCTCATTAATCATAATCTATTATTTCTCTTATTTGAGTTCTTAATGATAATTTATCATGGCATATGATTTATTGTCTTTTTGTTTCATCTTTATCTATATAGAAATATATTATTAAATGATTTAACATAAAGTTGATGGAATAGAAATGTATCAAATTTAGTCATCCTTTTCAACTTTAAACATTCATTGAGGCTGCTGATTTGGATTTGTGGATTCCAACACTTATATTGAAATATCAATTTAGTAGTGTAGAAAAAAAGGGACTATAACCCTCTTCCTAATTTTTTCTAATGTAGTAATATTCATTTTCAACAAATGTTGGTAGTGTTCGCTTGGATTTTATTTTCATTTTCATTACTAAATAATAGATTATATTTATGGTTATACAATGTTTATGATTATCTTTTATTTATGAATTTTTTATCAATGTTTATAACATGTTTAAATTTATGAATCATTAATTAATTTAAAAGTTATTACCTTTTATTATTATTCAATATTATAAAATTTTTATATTTTGAATATGTGTATACTAATCAATGTCATTTGCAGCAAGTGGTATTGGGCATCAAAGGCTGTGCGTCTTGAGAAAACTTATTTTTCTCGAGTAGAAAGAAAAAGGATAGAAGTGCAGTAAATTCACAAAAACAAGAAAATATTATAAGTTTTTTATCTATATTTAAAATATTTATATGAAATTAATAATTAAATAACTTGTTTGTATTTTCAACAGTCTATCTTGGAGGACCTCAATTATAAAGAAGATGATAACTATGGGCCAAATGATCATTTGAGTTTGGTATTTGGCGAGGAGAACCTAGGGAGAGTCTGATGTTGACCGAAGAAAAAAAATGACCCCACTAGGTATTAGTATTAATTGGGATCCTCTAAAACCTCTCAGACTGCCGCGCTATAAAGTGCTCATACAGAAGCAGTTGAGGCAAAAAAACAAAGCTTTATATGAGAGTGAAAGAAGAAAACTGATCACCAAAAATTTTCTAAAAGCTATGTCAGTTATAAGTCAATCAATTCCATCAAAATATGATAATAATATTGATTCATATATGGAATCAATGCACTATTTAAATTATACCCCAAGTGATGCCAATTAGGGTCCTAGTGGTATTCGAGCTGATGGTGGTGGCGATGATGATGTTGATGATGATTCTATTGATGATGTGGTTGTTACTACTCCATAAGATGTTGTTGGTGATGAGGATATTGCTGATGGTGGTGAGGATGTTTTTTTGGTGATGCGAATAAGGATGTTGGTGATAGGGGGAGATATTGATCCCCTCTATTTTTGACTTACCAGTAAGGAGACATGTGGATGTTGTTTAATGAATTGAATTGATTTTTTGTATGGATGTAAATTTATTTATTTTTGTATTTTAAATGGTTTGAAAATTATTGAAAGTAGTTGATATAATTATAAATATACAATATTTATACTTCATTTAATGTGTACTATGTGTTTTATTTCATTTACAGGTTTAGGAGCTAGAAGAGCTGTTGCTGCTTCCAAATGGGGAGAGCTACCTATACCCATGATTTTGGTTAAGCTGTGGGTATGATAAAATATTTTGGGCATATACCCATTCCTCCATCACCCACAGTTCTAAAAATCATGGGTATAACCTATAACCATAGTTTTAGGGGATATACCCATAGTTTAAAACCATGGGTATGGAGTTTTTTTTTCAGTAGTGAATGGTGTAAAAGTTATATAGAGGTATTCATAAAATATCAAGAATGATGTGTCAATGAATAATTTGAAGTTATAGGGAATAAAATCACACGAATTCTATTTTTTGATGCCAGATTTGACCCCCATTGCTTTACATTTCATTCCTCCTAAAAATGTATGACATACATTAACTAGAATTTGCTTTTTTTTCAAATCCATATGCAGTAAATCTATAAACCCAACAAAGTTTCCAATCATGAAGTGGGAGGTTGCAGTCATATTATGTGAATTAGATATGTTCTTAACACTATATAGTTAACTCGGTTAGATAGTTTCAACTGTGTGATCTTATCTATTACAGATGTATGTACCTCATTGAAAAGTATATGAATATTTTTAAATGGTATGTCAAAGAATCAAATTCATTCAGAAGGTTGTATTGTAGAATGATATATTGTTGAAGAATCTATTGAATTTTGTACCGACTACCTATTATATGTTAACAAAATTAGTCTCCTAAAGTCTTTTCATAGTGGAAACCTTATTGGTGAAGGGATTTTCGAAAGAGATGTTGTTATAATTATCATCACAGAGAAGGAGCAAGTGCACCTTTACATTTTACATAATAGCGAAGACTTTGATTCATACATTGAATCCCAAAAAGCAATTCTTAGATATTTTAATCCATTAAGGTATGGAGGATGGATATCAAATATATATAATCAATAGTTTATAGGATGGTTCTGAGATGAAATCTATAATTAGTTATTTTAAAATCTAAATTTGATTGCCGAATGACATTGATGGATAGCTAGAGGACCAAATGAAAATGTTATATCTTACACTAGTTTTGTAATCAATGGTTACATGTTCTATATAAAACAACACAACAAATGTAGTATGATGAAAAACCATGGAGTTATGATTATAGGGGAAGATATGCACATATCTGGTTCCAATGATAAAAATCTAATTATGAGAATATGTTATATTTAGGCATTATCAAACAGAAATACGAGTTGGATTATACAACATTTAAAGATTTGATTTTACATTGTAAATGGTTTGAAAATAGAAGTGTAGTGAAAGTTGATTAAATGGTCTTTGTGAAGGTGAATTTCATCATGGAAGGGGAAAAAGAAAATATTTTCATAATGGAATCACAAGTAGTGCAAGTATTTTATGTCTCAGATATAGCAAACAAGAATTGGTCAATTATCCTACTGGCGACTAAAACAATATCAGGTTCATATGAAAATTCAACTAAGGATGACCCTTTCATTGGGAGATCAAAATCAGTTAATGCAGGTCCCAATATATAAAGTGCCTTATACATTATAGGGGAGCATAAATAGGGGATTTTGATTCTCGATAGAGGATAACAATCCCTTCAACATTTACAAAAAATTAAGAGAGTTCAATGATAAGGTTAAAGTGTTTTTTAATATACTATGATTTTCCTCATAATATTATCTGAACTCTACTGCATTAACATAATCTAAGTTAAATGCTTGACTACTCATAAAGACAATGTCTTCTGCACATGATGATGTTACTAATTATGGGGAATAACAAACTATTGATGCTGAAACAACAAGATTATTATGGGATCAATAGCATGTTGATGAAAAAAAGAACAAAAGAGCATTGCAGTGTTGAATAAAATTTTCAAGGTAATAAGTAAGGGTATAAAATTTGTGGTTGGATAGAATAAACACAACTGACCTATTAACCCCAACAAGTCAATGTTCATTTTTTATGTTGGGGTCCCAATGAGGATGAATATTCCAATTTATATATATTCTATAAGATTTAGTGTCCTAGAACCAACTAGTTGTACTTTGATTACAAGTATATTTAATGTATTTTAATATTAAACATCTTATTACATATTGTTCATTGTTTTTCATGAATATGATGTAATAATGTCCTAGAGGATTTGTTTCATTGATAAGGTCATGGTAGTTCCCTGCTATGTTGATAACCTTAAAATTCTATAACAATATTATTAAATATAGTTCTATGGTTGGATGACATACTATGATGGTACACATAGAATCTAGACCATTAGGTGTGAGTACTTGTAAGCATATGAGACTTCCTCTCATGAAGTTCACACTTGGTAATCTCCAAGACATAAGATTATGAGAACATACCCACCAGTATGAATTCTTCATGTTTTGGCATCATCAGAAATTTCTATCTGTGAGCATGTGTAATTATCCTTAGACTTTAAGATTATCATTGATACATGTTACAACTCGTGCACTTTTATTTACTGACAAAAACTGTCATGCAAACAGTTGGAAAGAATTATGGTACGTTGGGTGTGTCATGAGTGGCATGTTATTAATGGATAAGTCAAGGAAGGATTTTCTCCTTCTATTTATGGAAGTTGATATCTCGACCCTTTGATTAAAATAGAACCATTGTGTAAAATTCCATGGCCATGGTGTAACGATGAGTTTATTTCAAGTAGTAAAAGAATGACATATCAAGCATAAAAGTTGATGACACTATCATGAAACCTGCTTGATGAGATATCGAGACAAAGAGATAATATTACACAGTGAGAGTTCATTTGTGGATGTCGTTGCTTCGAATTTATGTTCTTTCTCTTGGGTACCCTGACCCATTGCTAGACAATACTCTTGGAATTTAGGAAAGCCCGCCTAATGCCAATGATAAATAATCCTAGAGGGTCACACACTAAGTGTTTCTATTGGTCTCGGTTAAATTATATCTGAATTTAATTAATAAATATTATTCTCAAGGCAATGGAATAATTTTATTCAAGTTAAAATGATTTTGTAAATTAAATAAATATTTATTCACCAGATTGTGGGTAAAAAATATATATATATTTTATTAAACATTTAATAAATATTTATGTACTAGTTTGTAAATAAAATATTTATTTATTTATTCTGGTGTTCAATAAATGGGAGTGGAGTTTGAGAGGACCAAGGCCGGTCCGATAGTAAAATAATTATTTTAATGATAATAAATAATTATTTAACTAGTTGGAAAAACTTAAAATAATACTGCTATTATTTTGTGACGCATAATTTTAAATGTAATTCCATTTTGCGCAAGTTGGCACACCATAAATAATGAAGCGGTATTATTATTAATATCATGAGTTTTCTCTAAGGTTATGAATGTATTTAATTACTATTACACAATTAAATATTGTAACTAAAGCTCTATGTCAATAAATAGCCACATACATCTATTGTGCCATGCACCGAACCACACACCCATTGAATTGAGAATTGTTGAGCTAAACAATTTCTCTCTTAAATCCTCTTCCCACCCCTCTCAAGAATGAGATATGTTCTTCAAGGCCAAAGAACAAGCAATCAATAATGACCGACACAAGACACTTGCTTCACCGTTCTAGCACCCATAGAATGAGCGGTGTCGATTGGAGGCCATCCAAGCATGTGTGTATCATCGCTAGAGGGATTCTAGTTTGGATCCTTGCAAGTACAATAAGATAATCTAGAAGGGTCATTCTGGATGATCAACATCATCAATAAAGAAAATACCAAAGATATGGGTATTATTTTTTTATAAAATTAATTAAATTAATTATAAACATGATGTGCAAGATCCTCTCTAAAGGTTTTGGGCCTCTTCCTTCTTTATCTAAATCTTTGATTCTATTCCGTGGAGACTGGAATTCATCATCGTATTGATACTAGAATAATCATTGATCACAGTAAAAATTAAAGTTGGGTGCTGGCCCAACCACGCTTCCACTGTGCCTGGAACCTTCATATTCTTGGTGCCACATACAACCTGTAATGAAGGAAATACTTTGGAAAGATATAATGGTAATGTTACGATATACTCTCTCTATTTTACCAAAAAATTATATAATGAAATGTTTATTTAATTTTCAATATTCCTCAAAGAGTTCATTTATTTTAGAATTTTTCTATAATAAATATTTTTTAATGGCCACTAGAAAATACCATAGAGGCTTATGGACTCTTTTTACAAAGTTACATCTTTGGGATGCTAAGGGAAAAGTAAAGACCCACCCACCAGTTAATTAGGAACACATTATAAAACACGAAACAAGAAATGATTTCATTAACCGGTATGATGATAAATAATTTTAGGTGAATTTTAGTTGATAATATATTATTTGAAACTATTTATTTTATCCAATTTGATTCAAAAAATTTAATATATGAAACAGAAAAAGTGTGATGAAAATAAAAAATGTGCATCAAAACCAATGTACCCCTATTTTAAATAAAGGATGGGGTATCCTCCACTATAGAAGAAATTGGTATTTATTTTAAATAAAAAATAAAAGTTTTATGTGATATGAAATAACATATGTTACATTTTTATATTCATATTGATGAATCAAAATCCGAAGCCACTTCCATCCCACGTCATGTGCTATAGAGGGAGGCTCGCTTAAATAATGAGGGTAAACTAGTTGATGAAAACACAAAATTAGTATGGGAAACATGTGTAAGTATGACATAATATAAATTATTTATACTTTATAACATTATTACATAAAAATATCTATTTATATTCATATATTTTTTATACATTTTAGACACAAGAATCAGTAGTGACTGTACCAGAAGAAAAACTACTTTCAGTAGCTTTGAAGCTGCCAGAACAATATAGTCGCGTTAGTATAATAGGTTTTGGAGTGCATCCTAGAATATATTTTGTGAAGATAAAACCATAAGAAGATACATATAAGATTATGAAATGATTTTAGGCACAAATAGATGCTTTTCAAGGTATTATTTTCTATTCTAGTTTGGTAGACCAATGTATGAGAATAGATCAAAATAGACCAATGATGGAACAAATACCTACACACGAAGAACCAAATGACCTCACTATCTTTGAGGCTACTCGTTCAACTAAACTACATAACTTACCCATTTTAATAATTTTTTTATTATTATTTCTCCTAAATGTGAATCAAATAGCTTCCAATAAATTTATATTTCTAAAATTCTATAGGGTAAAGTTTTATGTGATTTCTATCTGTAAACACGCATGCACCACCTTGTTGTGAGGGGTATGGTTTATAATACCCTACAAGACAATCTCTATAATAAATAACTCCCAAAAGATCACATGAGATTAGGTATTTAGGTATCTCAAGATCCTACCACTGAGGTTCTTATTAAATTTGATGATGTGGATATTACAATAGTCAATGATGCTATTGGAAATTTCATAGCATGACCATATAATCATATAAAGATACATGAGGTATGTGTTAAAAAACATTCTTATGAAAAACCTATAATAGTTTTTGAAAAAAGTATTAAAGTGATGTATGATATTACAAATGGATAAAGTGATGGGGAAATAGAAGGCTGAATTAAGAGAATCTAGTGAATCAAACAAGAAATCAAAAGGTCCTTCCCTTAGTACCTTATCCCAACCATTTCCACATCAAAATTTATTATCATTACAACTTCATGGAGATACAAAATTTAAATATGAAAATATTTCATACATTCCATTAATAGAAAAAATATTTGTAACATTTGCTACAAATGCAGTTTTTCTTGAGGGTATAAATGAGATTCTCAAGTATGAATGGATGGGAGGCTCAGTTGTGAATACATAAAAAAGGCACATTTTCATAATATGTCAGTCCAAATAGTGATCTAATATGTTTATTAAAATTAATAAATATTCATATTTTCTATAGGAATTTATATTACTACTATATAAAGGGAAAAGTGTGTGAAGAAATATTTAGATTCATTAATAGTTTTATCATTTTTATGAAAAAACCTTGTTTGGAGAAGGAAGAAATTGAAAAGAAAAAATGAGATATATGATGAGTTTGATAAAAAATAAAATATGAAATAATATTTTTTTATGGCTGTAATATAGGGTTAAAACTCTAAAATATAGTCACATAAAATATATATATTTTTTATTTTTTTGATTAATTATTTGTTTTTTTGATTAGGCAACAATGGATGCTGATCGCAATCAATTTGGATACCCCAAATATTTATTTTTTTGTTTCAATGAATTGATATCCAATAAAGATTTTGGATATTATGTATGAAAATTTATGAGAGATATATTAAGCCATGAAAATACCATCATCCTCAAATAGTTAATGTCCAAAGTTAATTACAATTTCATTAAAAATATTTCTTAATATTTTTTTGTCTATATTTTCTCAGTACTACCAATATTTCTAAAAACCTTCATACTCAAAATAAGAATTAAATTAGTTTAGAGATGAATGGGTAGTGTACAAGGTGTCATAATGATTTCTGAAAACAAATTTAGGTGATTCCCTACTATGTTTGTGATCTAGTATGAGATATGACCTTAGAAATATATTTTGGGTGTGAATAATTAGTATTAGAATGCTTATATATTATTTTTGATCTATTTATCAAGGATACATATACTTAAGGAAATCAATTTGTTTAGGAATAAGAAAAAAACATGGTTTTAGAATGTATACAGGAATAATGAAGAGGTGACTTCCTAATATTTATTTAGTTCATTTTATCATCATTTAAATATTTTTTAGTTAATTTCCTTATTATTTTTAGAATAAAATTAGAATAATTCCTTCTATAGGGTTCCATCATGGGTGGTGGTAAAGGATATAAGAAAATAACAATACCTTGATTTCAATTTGGTGGGTGTGGAATTATTTAGTCTATTCGATCATCAATTAGATGCATGATATAATATCACAAATTCTATTGAAATCTATACAAGTAACAAATCAAGTTTAAATTAGTGAAATGGATTGAATAAAACTGATTCTTTTGAATTCACGTGATGTGAGATTAAATCATCCCATCATTATATCACATAGAATCTCACAATAATTACATGAGTAGAGGTGTTTAACCTATCCTTATTATGAATATAGATAGTTTTTCACCGGATCACCATCAAATGTAAATATTTATTTTAGTTCAATCAAAGCATGATAATCGGTTTACACAAATTTTTAATTTTTTCTAGGAATAAATACAAGGGATACACTAATGTTTAGTATAATATAGGAATATATAATGTGTTATGCTCGTTTTTTGTATAAAATAAGAAGGAAAATGTTTATATATGAGTTTTAGACCAACCCAAAATGATAACAGTTTTTATAGGATTTTTTTGTAATATGTGAATGTTATGTTATTTTAAAGTGGTTAAATATATCATGTTGTTGGGATTGAGCTTCAAAAATATATCATATGTATCCACATTTGATGAATCGAAAATGTTATAGTTTGGAATCATAATTTAAAACAATTGGATTAGAAATACATTGCTTCATATTTATTTTCAATTTATTTATTTATAGTATTACTATTATAAGAATTGTTTTCTCATACAAGTGGATTATTTTACTCGAGTTGGGGTGGTTGGTTTGAAGGTGTTCATGCTCATGAGAGAATGAAAAGAACATGTTCCTTTATAATTGAGTTTGAGGTAGCATGATGTCATGACCAACCACATGGAGAGGAGGTATGGTGATGATGTTATCTAGAATCCTTTAGAAATATATTTATCTCTTCTAGGTTCTGGAATATTAAAGACATATCCAGAGTATTACAGAACACCCCCTTGGGCCTTGGAAGCTCCACATGAGATCTTAGGGGAGGCTAAGTCCCATGATAATGAGGTTCATATTCCATCATAATTCAGCATTTTTTATCTTTTATAACATTTTTTAGACAGTTTAAAGAAAATCACATATCAAAAACTCAATTATCTACACCTCAATTTAATACACAATGCACTTAGTATGATTTAAATTGTGTGGTTTCAGTTTAAAATTGACATTTTATTAACATATTGTTTCATATTTATGTTTAATTTATTTCTTTATAGTATTACTAACATACTAATTGTTTTCATATACAAGTAGATTCTTTTTCTCAAGTTGGGGTGGTTTGTTCGAATCTACTCATGCTCGTGAGAGATTCAACTTCAAGGTTGCAACTAAGATAAAAAATACAAGGAAATGGGTCAAGAATGTATACAGACATCATAAAAAGGTTAATTCATACTAATTATTTAGATAATTTTATCAACATTTTATCTACTAATTTATAGTTATTTTCCTTATCATTTTTATCTAATAATTATATATTTCTCCTAGATCTTTCGGGAAGTCATTTTTTCTTCAATAATTTGCAGAAATACAGAAAAGAGAGAACATATTGTTTTTAGATAAGTAATTTCAGGCATCATGGGTTTTATTATTCCATAATATTGAAACATTTCTTTATTTTTTGGATTGGTATAGATGTTTGAAATAAAAACACACATCACATACTCAATCATCCACACCTCAATCTGATACACAGTGTGATTAGTATGAATTGAACTATATGTTTTTAGTTTATTATTTATATTTTAGTTAAAAACAAACATCACATAATAAAAAATGATAAAACAATTTCCCTAATATCTGAACTACATTATCCTATATCTATATTTTATCAAGGAGATTTAATGAGTTAAAATACAACTTGTTTGGTCGGTTATTTCTAAATATTTCAAAAAATTATTCTCTTTCATGCGTTTTCCAATCTTGATGTTTTCATTGTAAAATCATCATCCATAGAAGTAAGTAATTAGTGGTCTCCTATATAGAAAAATATAATTACTTTCATTCATTAATGATCTCATCAATATTCATACCCTTCTCCTTCTTCCTTTCATGTTCTTCAATTTCTTGTGCATTGAAGTTCCGAAGTATACCCAATAATTTATCTGGCTTGATTTCACCTATATTAATTGCCTATTATTTTTTATGGATGATACCTTTGATCAAGGAACTAATTTTATAGTGGATTTAATAAGAATTCTTATTTGATTCTGTAGCCACAAACCTGCACATGATTATATTAGTTTTAGTCTATTGTGTAGATGATAATATATGAATTTGTGAGGAAAAATATACATTGAAGGTAGACACTTCTGAAAGGTTCTGTAGTTTGAGGATAAATATCTTATCATTTTGGGCTCCATTACAATAAAATTACCTTATCTTCCATCCAAATGAATGACTATTTTCCTATATAGTTCACACTAGTTATGACCATAATTCAATCTCTAGAGTGCGTGTTTCTAATTTAAAAATGATATTTTAGTAAAATAGACAAGTGACATACTAAAAACCAATAAAAAACATTCTTATTCTTTTGATACATTAGTAAAATGATTCATAAGTCATTTGGGATGTGTATGAATCATTCTCACATCAATTCAATGCACAATGTGACTGGTATGAATCAAAGCATGTATTTTTATTTAAAATTAAAATTAATTTTAGTAAAAAATACAACTGATAAACTCAAAAATAATAAAATGCATTTATATTGTTTTTATATTTTATAAAAATTATACATAAGTCATTTTTTTTTATAAAAATCATCCGCACCTCAATTTGATACACGATGTGCCCGATATAACTCAAAGTGTTTGTTATCAGTTTAAAACTAACATTTTAGTTCAAAAAGTGTATTTCATTAAAAATCAAGTAAATATGCTTGTATTATATTTATAATTTATTAAAATGATTTATAAGTCATTTTTGACATGTTGAAATCAGTCTCATATCAAACTGACACATGATGTGACCAGTATGACTCAAAGTGTGTGTTTACAATTTAAAATGGCATTTTAGTAAAAAATGTGGCATACTCAAAATTGATAAAATTAATTTGGAATATTTTTATATTTTATGAAAATAATAAATAAGTCATTTTGGATGTGTAGTAATTAGTCTAACCTCAATCCGATGTATGGTGTGATCGATATGACTCCAAGTGTGTCTTTTTATTTAAAATTGACATTAATTTTTATAAAATAGACAACTAAAATTCTCAAAACTAATAAAAAACATTAATATTGTTTTTATAATTTATAAAAAATATACATATATAATTTTTGATCTATAGGAATTATCTGTACCTCAATTTGATACACGATGTGCCCAGTATGACTCAAAGTGTCCGTTATCAGTTTAAAATTAATATTTTCATTCAAAAAGTGTCACTCAATAAAAACTAAGAAAAAAATTCTCGAACTGTCTTGATAATTTATGAAAATGATTCATAATTTATTATTTATGTGTGGGAATTAGTCACACATAAAATCTACACACTATGTGACTGGTACAACTCAATGTGTGTGTTTCCAGTTTAAAATGACATTTTGGTAAAAATAATAGTAACATACTCAAAACTAATAAAAAACATTTGGATTATTTTTTATAATTTATTAAAATGATCCATAAGTCATTTTTTATATGTAATAATTAGCTTCACCTCAATCTGACACACGATGTGACCGATATGACTCAAAGTGTGTCTTTTTATTTGAATCTGACATTAATTTTAGTAAAAAGACAAATGAAATACTCAAAATTGATCAAACACATTTTGATAGTTTTTATATTTATGAAAACGATCCATAATTCATTTTTGATGCATAGTAATCATCCACACCTCAATATGATACATGATGATCCCAGTATGACTTAAAGTGTCCATTATCCATTTAAAATTGACATTTTAGTTCAAAAAGTGTCACTCACTAAAAATTGAGAAAACATGCTCATAAGTCTTGATAATTTAGGAGAATTATTAATAAGTAATTTTTGATTTTTAGGAATTAGTCTCACATAAGACTGACACACTATGTGACCGGTATGACTCAAAGTATGTGTTTCCATTCAAAAATGACATTTTAGTAAAAAAACAAGTGACATTCCCAAAACTAAGAAAATACATTTGTATTATTTTAATACCTTATTAAAACAATCTATAATTAATTTGGGATGTTTAGGAATCAAACTCACCTAAATCCAATTCATGGTGTGATCGGTATGACTCAAAATGTTTTGTTATTTAAAATTGACATTAATCTTAGTAAAAAAGACAACTGACATACTCAAAACTGATAAAACACATTCAGATTGTTTTGATACATTAGGAAAACTATCAATAATTCATTTTTGTGGTGTATTAATCATTCTAACCTCAATATGATACACAATGTTCCCAGTATGACTCAAAGTGTCCGTTATCAGTTTAAAATTGATTTTTTAGTTCAAAAAGTAAAACTCACTAAAAACCAAGAAAACACACTCTTATTGTCTTAATAATTTAAGAAAATGATTCATAAGTAATCACTACTAGAAATATGGGCTATCCCCATGAACCTATACCAACGATTTTCTATAACAATTGGTATAAGGCAAATTACTGTAGGTTATCCCAACGGTTGTCTAAAAATCGTTGGGATAGACCTTCCTAAATCTCTGAAAACACTCAACCCCCCTTCTCCCATCCCAAATCCCCATTGTGATCCCCTTATCCCATCCTAAATCCCCCTCATGCTACCCTTATAACATCTTGATAACACCGCTCTTCTCCTCCCCTCCTCTCATCCCAAGCCCTAGTAGTGACACTCACCATCGCTCACCACTACTCACCCCTCCCCTCCTCCCATCCAGATCCCTAGAAGCCACCGATCATCCCTCTCTAACAAAGTATACTATTTTCATCATCTGTAAGATGTTGATAGAGGGATCAATGACTCTTACACTAGATCTTCTCCATTCATGGTGATCTTGGGTGCAATTTGGCGGCATCAGTGGGTAAGATATTCCACCTCCCTCCTATATTGTTCCCCTTATGACATTTCTAATTTCAGAAGTTTTTGTTTTATGGTTATTCATCGATTTCACTAAATTATAGTGAAATCAATCATTCATGATAGAGTTTTTTATATGATTAGAAATAGGGGAACCCAATATTATGTTTTCATATTTGTTCACATTGATCCATTGAGTTATGTTAATGTTTCATATCATTCCAAGGGGGTTTTTCCCAAAATAAATTTTATTAGCTATTGAATAAGTATTTTTAATTGGGGATTTGTGCATCCTAGATTTAGGGATGCATCAGGACTTTAATGCACACTGTTACTGATGGTTTTGACATAGATGAATGACCTAGTGAGTTAACTGATAATATGAAATAGTTAAATTTATTTAATTAATTAGTTATAATTAATTAATAATTATTTATTGATGTAACATATAAGCTCAGGGTTATGTGATGAGCCTGGTTGATCAAGGGAGAGGTTGGATGAGGTTGATGGGCCTTTATAGCTAATGTTAGCCCTTGGCATCAAAGTGTAAAAGCCTTGGTAAAAGGAAGGTGACCTTTCATACTTGCCTTATGGAATTTACTTTTATTTTATGATGCATGTGGATTCTTAGGCATTCCATTGAGGTTGTTTCCCATTATTAATTTATTTAAATTAATGTTTTTATTTAATTAAAAATGCTTAATTGGAATTGCTAAATTCCAGGGGTCATGAAAAAACATTGTGTGCTTTCTTGACACTTCATTAATTTGAAATTTCTGATCCATATTTCCAACCCCATTTAAATGGGTTTAAGAATTTTTTGTTATTGTTGTTGTTTCAGCTAAATTCATTTAGTGTGTGAATTTTTGTTTTCCCTTGTAGGTGTGGGTAAGTGCTTCCTTCTTTTGCTTTTCTTTGATGGCTCCTTTACTACTAGATTTATCACTACGATTTTGTATAACCTCTTAATCTTATTCATATTGTTGATTATTCTGTTTCTTTGTCTACCTAATAAGATAATTATTACTAATCAAACATATATTTCAAGATAAGAACTATTAAACTAGATGGAAAATGGATCAAACTCTAAATTTGGGATACTTCTAGTCAGGAGTGATTTAGGAAAATCACAACTGGTATTCTCTTTTATCTTGCAAGATATATAATTTAGATCCCATCTATTTCAACTTAATAAATAAGTAATTTTGGGATGATTTTTAAAACATTATTACTCAAAAAATCATAAGTTTTTTTTCTCAAGAAACACTATGCACATCTCTAGTGACCCAATTCTCCACTAGAATCAGATGATGATATTTTTTATCAGTACTATACTAGATAAAAACATGCTATAATTGTGCTTGATATATATATATATTGTATTTTATATTAAATATCTCTTTCTTTAGTTTAAAATATACACCAATCACTTCCCAAACATTTCATTCAACTCCAAATATTCCTCGACACAATCAATTACACTTGAAAATCATTTTTAAACACACCACTATACCTTATTCCCATGAAACCTTGATAGTTATATGCACTATAGAATTATACTTTTCTTTTATCATCAAGACATGATGTGTTAAATGAGTGAACATCCATAAAAGTACATAATCAATGACATCAATCTTTAAGAGCTGACATCTGCTATTTCTGAAAATCATCCATCCACTCAAAACTACACCCAAGAAACTCTTGATTATCTAAACATTATCCATAGTCTCTTGATCAAGACCCGGTCTATTGTATAAAATATCATTCGGTACAAAGGTCATCTCACTCCATTCATTACATTTAACATTCTTCAAATTTTGGGGTGTATATGGACTGTTCACTAAAACTACCTTTCAGTGATTACCATAGGAAATGAATTTTTATAATGGCCATTAACCAAATTACAAATGTAATGTCTTCTTAGGAACAATATATAACTCACTTTTTTCTATTATGATATTTAAAGCAACACCAAAGTCACCAACTTCTCGAGCTTGTTACACATGCCACCCTCTACATTCATCATAATTTACCAATCATAGTAATTATACTATAAAGGTACTAAAGGATTTTTCTTCACCATAATACTTCCCATATCATTGTTTCATCAATACTAATGAAAAAAATTTCCAACATTACATGAAAACCACTGCACATTATCCCATCTCGACATAACCTAAAAAACCATCCCATTAAACCCACTCAAGAATTTAGGAGAATAAGAATAATATACAAAAAAAATACATGTCATCTTAAACTTGGTTTCCAAAGTCAAAATATATCCAAATCATATATAAAAAACCAAACATACCTCAAAATTATTATCCTTTATATTATACAACATGATTCCCATGTTTAAGATCACCCCCGAATCTATATATTCAAGTGAACATTTATATAGTATCTCTATACATACCCCACATCACCAAAGGTGATATGTTTCTTCTATTCATCCATATAATGAAAGGGGACATTATACATCCTTATATATGGGAAAAAATATGCATTTTATTTATTCTTAGGTCATAATAGTGTAAATTACCCCTAACCTGCTTCAATTAGACCTCTCCCAACCTTCCTCAATTAGTATTGAATCAAACATAACAAACCAAGATGAACCACAAGAAACCAAACCAAATAAGATTACAAAGAGTGAACCCAAAATAAGTTGAACTAAATAAAGTGGAACCATACAAACCCCCAATGGATAGAATAAAACCAAATAAAAAATATAATGAAACATTTAAAAAAACATTCACAAACTAATTGAACCTTACTGGAATAAATGTAAATACAATCAACCAAAATAGATCTAGAATGATCAAAATCAAGCAAATATAATTCAAATAGAAAAAAATTAAATAAAACTAAATTAGACCAATTCAAACTAATATAACTTGAACTAGTATGATATTAAAAATGATGAATCAAATTGGACCAAATATAATGAATTCAAACCTATATGATCACAAAAAACATGAACTAAACTAATCTAAACCAAACTAATATGAACCAAATGTAATCAAACTGAATCAATTAGAACTCAAATGAATGAAATTGTCCAAGCTAATATAAACAAAAACAAGATGAACTAAATCAAATTAAGATGTCCCAAAATAACTTGTATAGAACAAAACCAAACTAATCTGAAACTTGAACCAAACTTATTATATACCATTAATAGGAAGATTAATTGTTAATTAATAGGAATGTATTATTTGATAGTATTATTTTAAAACTTGGATCTATTTCCCCCTTGTTTGTAGGAACATGATTGGACCCATGGGGAGTTGTGGTTTTTCTATGATGAGAGGTGACTTGTATAGTCACATGAGATAGGTATGTTGTAGTTTATTTTTTATTTTATTTTCTTTATCGCATCATCCACTTCAGCCTTTTACCACTTTCTATAGATGGAGGGTAGTTATATTCTGTGAAGGGGTTCAGAATGGAACTAGAGGTGGCTACACGGTTTTCTTTGCATGGGAGGGATATTGGGGTAGTGGAGAGATTAATTAATGTGTTTCATTTTTGTCCACCTTTATACCGCGTTTCTTCTATTTATTTTCTTTTTCTTCAGTGTGGAATTCTAATGTACGGATGGGTCATGATGAAATTTTATTTATTTTTCGCTACTATTTTAATTAATTGTTTGTGGTAGAAATTGTTACCAAGTGGTAATTCCTTGATGCTTGAACACTTGTTCTAGCCCGTGGGTGTATCCCATCCACCTTAATCCATCCTATTCATTCCTATATTAGAGTAAAACTAGGTCATTACTATATATAAACCATGATAGGGACTTGAAAACATGGAATAACCGGGGAGGGAATATCTTTACAATTCTACACCTCTATTAGTCTGATTAACATATACTATATAAGAAATAAAAAAAAAGACACCATCCTAGGATCACATAATCATGAACTAAATCTAGTTAATTCATATTCTCCTATTTTATATCCAATTATTCATATGATATCAACTATATCTTTTCTCAAGAATACTTTTTCCCCCAAAAATCTTTTCATGGTTCTTTATTTTGAATTTATATACTATACATGTATAATAGAACTGATTATAATTATCCTAAAAAATACTCAAATGTTCCTAAATTCAAAATCTATCTTAAAAAATTGATTTTTTTGTCACATTATAAATTTCATGCAAGAAAAATTACTATGTTCATCTTTAATATAACAAGGGATAAGTGTTGAGGTATCCACTAAAATTATGGGAGACATTGAATATATACATAACCTTTAACATATTATCATTCTACATACTCTACTATAATATAAATGAATTATCAACCATTAAATATAGAGTATGCATATACAAAAATAGATCAATAATTTTTCTACTAAAATAATTTTTTTTAAATACAAAGAACAACTGGGAAGATGAATATACATTCCACATGATCCAGAAAATCAGAAAACTAGGTAAAAAATCATTTTCCACCAAATGAAATTATACTTTTAAAATTAATTCAATAACTTGAAATTGGTAAGCAATAGATTGGGAGAACCCTTGAAAATGTTATATACCATCAGATGATAACATGAGGAACCTCGAAGGATAGAGGAATATTTTCAAGAAATTTATTACTATATCCCACCAACTTATGACTAATTGTGGGGGTACACTCTGGATACCCTCACAAAAATTTCCCTTAAGAGAGAAGAAAAATAAACACAACCTCACCACATATCTTATTACATTGTTAAAATGGAAGGTGTTATACAATTATAAGAAAACATCAATGCGAGAATAAGGTTCTGGATAAGGTATCCTAGTGAATCAGATGGAATGAGTAATAATAATTATTATTGTAAGCTTCATATCTAATTTCTAAGAAAAAAATAGAGGGATGAGGATACACGGATTGACCCACCAAATTATAGAATCATTCACAGTTGATGATATCTTTCATATTTGAGATAATTACTTGGAGATATTGGTATTCTTGTCCTACTATATGTTCATTTCTTATACTAGTTATCTTCCAACCATGATGTATTTTTCTTGTATGTTATTATTTACTCTTCCCAAATTCCTTTCAATCCCTTGATTAAAATTGTGTTCCACTTCCTTTTCCCCCTTTTGAATACAGGTGTACTAAAGTGGATTATCAAACTAAAACTAGGAAAATATAAGTGTAAACAAGTAGAAAAGTAAAAAATAAAAATGGAAAATTCCTAAAAATAATGCATATTTCACGTCATCGCTCTTCATCAATGACATAAATTTTTTACATTCTTGAAATACATCATTAAATATATCGAAGAAACCAAAGTAAAAATTTATAAAATCTAAGAAAAACTAACTAATTTAAAATAATTTTAAGTGGAATTTGTGGCCGATGCACTAGTAATTGTATATAAATAACTTATTTTTTTTAAAAACCATAAATAAAACAAAATATTAAAGTTGTTTTGGTTTTGAGAAAATCGAGATGAGTATACCATGATTTTTTAGGTTTAGGTTTATGAACTTAGTGAGGGATGTAGGTTGTGATTTTAATTTAAATGATGCCAGTACCAAAATATGGTGAACTTACTCTCATAGTGATCATCCTCTATTTTATAAACCCTATTTCCCCTATCAGTTCATAATATAGTTTATAGATATGATTTTAAAACCATGTTTAAACACTGATACCCCAAACTGATGCCTTTTTTTGTGACATAAGGGTAGATAGTTGATGCACATATTAGGAAAACACTTATCTCTCACCAATGGTCAACATGAGAGAGAAGGGTAATAATTAAGATGAAAGGATAATATTGAACAACCCATTTAAATTTAAATCAAACACAATTACCTACACTACATGTAATTGTATTAAATTATATATCTTGGTACAAGATGGATTTACCCCATAATTCTAGTCATTTGGGTATATGAAAATAAAGATGACTTAGAGATGCATCACTCCAGAATCAATAGCTCATCCAGGCTCAAGATCTACTCTTCATGTCTTCCTTTGGGGGTGAGGTCCCATACCTAGGCAATATCCCCTCAAGTTAATTCTAATGAATTTAAAATATTTAATATTTTCAATATCATTCATGTATTTTTATGAATTTGAAACAATCAGTACCTCGATGGCGGTTCTCTTTATATAATTGAGCATTGGTCTGGTCTTCCTTGTTTTGTAGTAACTTATAACTTTATGTGTTGGAAATTCCCATGAACATGCATCTACTTCAAATTACCCTAGGCATGAAAGTATTATATGTATATATTGAAGAGATTTGGAACTTGATTTAGGAAAATAACTAAGCCCTATGGTTTGGATTGGACCCTACAGTAAAAAAACCATTATTCCAATAACTTTCATGTTTACTGCTGGTTTCATGTTTACAGGTTTTGGATAGAAGGTTATGGTTGGAAGAGGTTCATGATGGAACTATTTTTTTCTCTAGATAAGAGGATATACCAATGGTTTATAGAACTATTGTTATACAGTCGGGGAGATGAGTGTATACCAATGGTTCTGTATACTGTTGGAATGCAATGTATACCACAGTTCTTGAACCATTGGTATACATATATCCCAAAAGTTTCATTGAAACTGTTGGAATATAGAGATCAATATATGTATTCCATGGTTCTTGAACCATTGGTATACATATATCCCAATAGTTTCATTAAAACTATTGGATTAGAGATGAATTATGCAGGTATGCTGGACATGTATACCATGGTTCTTGAACTATTGGTATACATATATCCCAATTGTTTCATTGAAATTATTGGAATAGTGAAAGCAGTATGTAGGTATGCTGGACATTTATACCATGGTTCTTGAAACTTTAGTATACATATATCCCAATGGATTCATTGGAACTGCTAGAATAGATTAAGTTGAGACAACCCTATACCAGAAGTTTCTATAAAACTATTGGTATAGGGCTATTGTGACACCTAAAATGACAATGGTTCCTAGAACTATTGGGATTGGTAAAAATTTTAGTAGTGTATTTGTGATGTGTAGGAATCTATATGACCTAAAACTGACCCACGATGTGACCAGTATGATTCAAAGTGCGTTTTTCCAGTTTAAAATGACATTTTAGTAAACAACACAATTGACATACTCAAACCTAATAAAAAACATTAATATTTTTTTATAATTTATAAAAAATATCCATAATTAATTTGGGACATGTAGGAATCAGTTTCACCTCAATCTAATTCATAGTATGATCGGTATGACTCCAAGTGTGTATTTTTATTTAAAATTAACATTAATTTTAGTAAAAAAGACAACTGAGATAATCAAAACTAGTAAAACACATTTGGATTGTTTTTACACATTTAGAAAATGTTCCATAAGTCATTTGTTATGTATATAAATCATCCTCACCTTAATCTAATGCATGATGTTCCCGGTATGAGTCAAAGTGTCCATTATCAATTTAAAATTGACATTTTAGTTCAAAAAGTTCCACTCTATAAAAACTAATAAAAAGTGATCTTATTATTTTGATAATTTAGGTAAATGATTCATAAGTCATTTTTTACGTGGAGGAATCAATATCAAATAAAACCGACACACAATGTGATCGGTATAACTCAAAGTGTGTGTTTCCAATTTAAAATGATAATTTAGTAAAAAATACAAGTGACATACTCAAATCTGAGAAAATAAATTTGTATTGTTTTTATACTTTATGAAAAAAATACATAATTCATTTAGGATGTTCATAAATCAACCACACCTCAATCCAATGCACAGTGTGAATGGATTGACTCCAAATGTGTCTTTTTATTTAAAATTGACATTAATTTTAGTCAAAAATCCAATTTACACACTCAAAACCAAGTAAAAACATTTTTATTTTTTTTGTAATTTAGTAAAATTATCCATAGGTCATTTTTGACATTTAGTAATCATACGCACCTCAATCTAAAACATGATGTTCCTGGTATGACTCAATGTGTTTGTTATCAGTTTAAAATAAACATTTATTTCACAAAGTGACACTCACTGAAAACTAATAAAAAGCACTTGGATTTCCTTGATAATTTACAAAAACTATTAATAAGTCATTTGTGATGTGTACGAATTAGTATCATTTAAAAACAACACGCGATGTGACCAATATAACTCAAAGTGTGTGTTTTTAGTTTTAAATGACATTTTAGTAAAAAACACAAGTGATATACTCAAAACTGAGAAAAAACATCAGTATTGTTTTGAAACTTTCAAAAAAATCCATAAGTCATTTGGGATGTTTAGAAATCATCCACACCTCAATCCAATGCATGGTGTGACCGGTATGACTCCAAGTGTGTCTTTTTATTTAAAATTGACATTACATTTTGTAAAAAAGAGAAATGAAATACTCAAAAACTAATAAAATTCATTATGATTATTTTTATACTTTAGTAAAATGATCCATAAATAATTTTTGATGTATAATAATCAGCCTCACCTCAATCTGATACATGATGTTCTCGGTATGACTCAAAGTGTTCGTTATTATTTCAAAATTGGCATTTTAGTTCAAAAAGTTCCACTCACTAAAAACAAAGATAACATGCTCTGATTGTCTTGATAATTTAATAAAAAGTTTTATAATTCATTTTTTATTTGTAGGAACTAGTCTAACATAAAATTGACACACGATGTGACTGATATGTCTCAAAGTACATGTTTATAGTTTAAAATGACATTTTAGTAAAAAAAAGTGATATACTCAAAACTAAGAAAAGGCAGTTATATTGTTTTAATAATTTATGAAAATTATCCATAAGATATTTGGGATGTGTATAAATTATTCACACCTCAATAAAATACATAGTGTGACCAATATGACTCTAAGTGTGTCTTTTTATGTAAAATCGACATTAATTTTAATAAGAAAGACAAATGAAATACCCAAAACTAGGTAAACGCATTTGTATTGTTTTGGTACTTTAGGAAAACAATTAATAAGTAATTTTTGATCTATATTAATTAGCCTCACCTCAATCCAAAACACGATGTTCTTGGTATGACTCAAAGTATCCATTATCAGTTCAAAATTGAAATTTTAGTTCAAAAAGTGCCACTCACTAAAATAAGAGAAAATTCACTTGGATTGTATTGATAATTTAAGAAAAAATTAATAAGTCATTTTTTATGTGTATGAATTAGTCTCATGTCAAACTGACAC
The DNA here is from genome assembly GCA_963277665.1 of Viscum album. NCBI lineage: Eukaryota > Viridiplantae > Streptophyta > Magnoliopsida > Santalales > Viscaceae > Viscum > Viscum album. The sequence goes on along the minus strand of OY728147.1, from coordinate 865,092,384 downwards.
ACGATGTGACTGGTATGATTCAAAGTGCATGTTTATAGTTTAAAATGAAATTCAGTAAAAAACACAAGTGACATACTCAAAACCCAAAAAATGCATTCATATTGTTTTTATACTTTAGGAAAATGATCCATATGTCATTTGGGACATGTAGTAATCAACCAAACCTCAATATTACACAAGGTGTGATTAGTATGACTCGAAGTGTTTGTTTATATTTAAAATTGATATTAATTTTAGTAAAAAAGACAATTGGCATACTCAAAATAAAGAAAATGATTTAGGATTATTTTAATACTTTAGGAAATTGATCCATAATTCATTTATGACATGTAGGAATCATCCTCACCTCAATACGATACACAATGTTCCTGTTGTGACTCAAAGTGTTCGTTATCAGTTTAAAATTGACATTTTAGTTCAAAAAGTTCCACTCACTAAAAATCGAGAAAACATGCATGGAATGAATTCAAAATTTATTAAAATGATTCATATGTCATTTCTAACATGTAGGAATAATTATAACATCAAACCAACACATAATGTTATTGGTATGACTTAAATTACATGTTTCCATTTTAAAATGTCATTTTAGTAAAAAAAATACAATTGACACACTCAAAACCAAAAAATCATTCAAATTGTTTCAATACTTTAGGAAAATGATCCATATGTCATTTGGGATGTGTAGGAATCAACCTCACCTAAATCAGAAGCTTAGTGTGACTTGTATGACTCCAAGTATGCGTTTTCAATATATAAGTGTTATTTTAGTTTAAACTATCCAACACATCACCAAAATTGAGAAAACGAGATCAGATTGTTTTCTTGTCATTTTATCTTCTATTAATTAATTAATTTTCATATCATTTTTATCTTATAATTATTTAGTTAATTTTCATAGATATAATTATTAAAGACAAACAAGAAATGGGGTGACATTCAAGAATAAACTAAAGATCAACTCGATATAGAATGTTCTTGGTATGACTGAAAGTTTATTTTAAAATAAGCACACTTGGTTTAATTTATTTTATTATATTATTAATAAAATGAGAATTTTTTTCTTTTACATGCGCATTATTTTTCTTGAGTTGGATTGGTTTGTTCGACAATAGCATGAGTGGGGGTTAGGGTCTAAATACAATGGAACATTGATGTTTTTTTGAATGTTTTTGATAATTTTCACTTACTCATGTAATTGTATAAAACAATGTTTTAAATTTATATAATATAATTTATTTTCTTGTATTTTTTTGTAAATTTTATTTCATTTATAATCAGTATTATACCCATATACTATTTCTGGTGCTATTTTTATTGTACCTGTGTTGTTTTTGGTGCTACAGTGTGCTCTAAATCAAACAGAACACTGCAGTATGCCCCTTTATCAGTACTTTTAGAAGCACTGATAAAGGGACACTTCATCAGTGATTCTAAAAGAACGAAACAAGTACCCCTCTATACTGATAAAGAGACACTTCATTAGTGATTCTAAAAGCATCGATCAAGGACCCCTTTGTTAGTGATGATAAAAGCCTAGATCTCTTAATCACGCTCCAGTAGTTGATGATTTTTTAGCACCAACAAAGGCCGGTTATATCACTATTAAAGGAATATTTTGTATTAGTGGAATTAGAAGGTCTAATTACATTTGGAAGAATAAAGAGGTTTCATGGCACAATGAGTGCTCATCTTGCTTTATTAAAGTCCCTACACATCTCACGAAGTATAGATGGATCATATGAGCCCATAATATCACTTATTCAAGACTAGATATGATGTATCAAGTCCATTGAAAGTGGTTTCACAAATTTTGGATGCATAGACCATGTAAAGAATCTTCAAACTTGTGATTGGTGGCAACAAAGTCAAAGTCAAAGTCCCAGTCAAAGGAAAAATCAACAGTGAATGTAAAGGAAGAGTCAAAGTCAAAAGTGAAATTCAAATTCATAATTCAAAATTCAAATTAGCATTAGAGTGGGTTCCCTATAACGAAATAATTTTTATTTTTGAATAATGAAATTTAAAAAAGTAATTGAAGTGAAACAATAATAAAAATTTACTTTGTTTTCAATTCTATTAAATAAATATTATGTTGACTTTTTTTTGTTTTATGTAAAAAATTTAGACCAACTCATGAGAGGGTTGGGATATGTGCACCACTGCTGACGTGGGTAGGTAGATCAACTAGTCTTACTCATGAGAGGCACACGAGCATAATAGATCTCTAGAATAGAAGGATGGAGGAGATCAAGAGAATGGGTGTGCCACTGTGTGGTGTGGCACATAGGCAAAGAAGCTGACATGGGGTGGTGCTAGCGGGAACCAGGAGAAGACCCTGCTAATATCTTCTGATGAGTGGTAGGGAGAATCTAATATAAATACAAGCAAAAAACCACTTGTTTTTCCAATACAGGATTTAGTATTGTGGTCACTTTTCACCCACATAAAAACAGAAGCTTAAATCCTAACTATTTAATCTAAAAAACCCGATCCATCCAATCATCTCACCATCATCTTCTTCCTTGTGAGTTCAACCGAGTGAAAACCTCAACATTGATCTTCTTCCTCACTGATATTCCTTGGTGTATTAATGAAAATATAAATAACAATATATATTTTCTATCAATATTTATAGTGAAGCACCAACCTTCAATAAGATTAGTGGGTGTTATAGTGACGGGAGAAGATAAACACAAATATATATATTAAATGTTTGCATCGATATAAATAATATATGTTTGGAGCTCAACATAAGCATGTGGTTGATTTTTCCCAACTTTTATTTTTTTCATTATCGACAATCAATTTGAGATTTACATGATGAGAAACACCATGATCAACAGAATTGAATCAAAGAAAATAGAAAAAGGATAAAACGATGGAACCAAAGTGTAGGATTATCATATATTATTTATAATTAATTTAATCAATTAAAGAAATACATTGTAAAAATTATTTTTTCATTGATGGATCTAACAATAGATATATGTTTTAGCAGCATTTCATTGAAGGAATCAAGATAATATTCTCTCTAGTGGTGATCCAAACGTGTTAAAAAAATATCCAAACATCTCCATAGAAATATCAAAGTTCTAGCATGGAAGATCCTATCATTTTCATCATTCTCCTTTTATCACCTTGATAATCACTTCTATGGGATTATCTTTGATCTCTCCTGACTCAAGAGTAAGAGGTGGAGGAAGATCACTCTCTATTCTTTGGAGCACTCTTAGAGAAGGGAGATCTCTAGGGATTTAAGAGTATTCTCTAGATTCATTGTGCACAACAGAACAAATGAATTAGATCTTTTGAAAAATAATATAATTGAGTACTTTATATATTTATAGAGTTATAAATACAAATTTACACAGGTAAACTTTATTATTTATTTAATACCTTGAAGAACCCCATGTCTAAAATTATAATATTATTATTATTTATTGACATTACCTTAAATTAAGAATTAAATTAAATATTATTTAATAAAATAATATTCAATATATATTATTTCTCACCAGACCTTTAAACTCGATCCTCCATTCATCCAAAATATTTATCGGGCCTTGAATAATGAATAGTTATTTAGTAAATAAATATCATTTCATTAATCTCTAATAAATAAATTAATATTATATTCAAAAAATAGTAAAACAATATTTATTAAATATTATTCTCTCATAATATTCACTCAAATAACTGGTGACAGAATAAATAAGATCATGAAAACATGAATAATAATTAAACCATGCATAAGAATAATATTTATTCTACTTGTAAAATAATAAATAACAATATATATTTTAATTGATTTTCTGGATACACTCAGTGTGTGACCCTCTAGGTCTCTGCCTTATTGGCATTAGGAAAAGTATCCTAAAGTCCAAGGTTAGAATTTATAAAAACCCCAAGGAATCCATAAAGAAAGAATTCAATGCCTCAATGACATAATACATCATATGGATGCTCACTGTGTAATATAATCCCTTTATCATGATATCACTAATCAAACAGGTTTCATGCTGGTGCCATTAACCTATGTGCTCATTGTCTATTTCTTTGAATTTCTGAAAATAAAACTTTCCTTTAGAAAACCATGGTCATGGATTTATTTAAGCTATATATTTTCCATAAAAGGGCATGAGATATCAATTTTCATTAAATAATAGAAGGGAAAATTCTTTCTCACATATTTCATTAATGAAATATTACTCATGAAGAACCCAATGTATCCTACCTCACTATGAACATATGTCATCACGATTTTCATCAAAATAAAAAAGTACGCACCTTATAATAATAATTAATAATAATATTAAAGTATAAGGATCAATACACATGTCCACAGATAGGATATCCAATGACACAAATAAATGTGGATTTCTTACTGGCAAGTATCGTTCTCATAATATCCTACACTAGATATTACCATGGGCGTACACAATGATAAGGTGCCTCAAAGTCCTATGAGTCTCCACCCCTGATATTATATATTATTTGTGTCTTTAAAATGATATAATATGGATATAGAAGATATATTTAAGAATACTATCACGGAAATTTTGGGATCTCATCATATTGGGGAACTACTGTGACCTTTTAGTGAGACAACTACTCTTAGGACATTATCAAATACTATGTTATGTAGAAGAACAATAATGATGTGTTAAGAAGTTTATTAATATTAAAAACTATGAATATAGGTTGTCATAAAGTAAAAAAAATTGTTCTTGGGAACAAATTCCAATAAACTCCCACTTTAACTAGATCCAACTGATAACAACATTTAGTCTGCTAGCTCTCACATGATACTCATGCTTCTGTTGAGATAGGCCTTTAGTCAAGGGGTCCACCATATTTTGTTCAATGGTAAATATGATTACTACAACATAAACACATAGATAAAGATACCTCAAGAGGTGATACTTCTAGAGTATGTTCTTTGTTCATTGGTGTGACCTTGACCCTTTCGTAAGATCCATCACTATATTATTATCACAATAAAATGTGATAAAGTATTTATTTCATGTACCACATAAATATCTTACACAAATTTTTGTATCCAAATGGATTCCTTGGATTAATCAAAAGACACATATACTCAGACTCCACTATTGAATCAACGACAACTATATGATTTGAACTCTTCCAGCTCACAACTCCTCTGTTGAGACAAAAAACATATCCTAACTATGAATTCAGATCATTACGATTTGTCTAAAAACTAGCATGAGTATAACCACTGATAACCAGCTCCTCTTCTCCTTTATACACCAGGAATATATCCTTAGTTATTCTTAGATACTTAAGGATAATCTTAATAGAAGAGGAATGTTGTTCTATATTATTTTCTTGATATATGCCTACCATGATCAATTAATAGACAACATAAAGTCTATTACATGACATGGAATACATGATTGTTCATATCATAGAAGTGTAAAATATCTTAATCATTCTATCTTTCTCCTATTCCGTCTAAGGAAAAATTTTCTTAGAAAGATTTATACCATGTGACACTAGAACCAATTAGTATTTGGTCAAAGTATATACTTTGACTTAGCCTAATTAGTCTGTTGAATTTATCAGGAATTATCTTGATCCATAAAATATTGATTGCTTAACCTAAGTCCTTCAAGGATAAAAACTTGTTCAACTAGTCCTTAACAAACTATAATAATGATATTTCATTTAAAATAAGTAATATTTAATCAATATATACAACTTGGATAATGATCACATTCCCACTAAACCTCTTATGAACACATGGATCACATTCGTTCTTAATGAAACAAAATTATTTTATAGATTCATCTAATTGAATGTTTTATGACACAGATGCTTACTTTAATCCATAAATGCATATATACAACTTTCAAATACTTTCAGAATCACTTGGAGTCACTAACCCTACTGGTTGTGTCATATATACATATTCCCGAAGGTTCCCATTAAGGAAGGTTGTTTTAACATCCATATTTCAAATTTCATAGGCATGGTAATCTGTTATAGCATGTCGAATTATGACGGATTTAAACATAGAAACTGGTGAATATATTTCATCATATTCAATTAAATGAAGTTGTTTAAACCCTTTATCCACTATCCTTGATTTATTGGAATTTACTTTACCTTCCATGTCTAGTTTTCTCTTAAATACTCATTTTCAACCTATGGGATTTTTATCAACTAGTAAATTGACCAGAACCCAAACTTGATTCTAATACATGGAATCTATTTTAAAATTAATGGCTTCTTTCCTTATTACAACTTTTGAGCTCTATATTGCATATTTTTGGGAGAGAGGTTAATCATTATTAACCAATAATGATTCACCATATTATGTGACTAGGAAACCATATCACTTTGGTTCTCTTATCTCCCTTGTTCTTTTATACAATACTTATGTTTCAGAAACTACTTCTTCCATGGGGACCTATAGAATTTGTTAATATACCAACTCTTGTATATCTTTAGCATAAAATTCATTGAAGTAAATATTTCTCCCACTATCCTTTTTGTGGATGTTCTCCCTCTCAATAAATAAAACATTTCTGGTGACAATCAATTTCTTGTCTGAGGGGTTGTATAGGTAGTATCTCTTTATTTCCTTAGGATATCCTATAAATATACACTTTGTGCCTAGGGTGATATTTTTTTATCTAAGAAGGACTTAAAAAATGTATCACAACCCTATACATTTGTATGAAATGGAATAGGTTTCTTTCCACTGCATAACTAGAAGGGAATTCTATTTTCCTCCTTAGTTGGTACTTAGTTTAATTTATATGATATAGTTTGTAATGGATATTACCAATAGGATAATAAAATATATGTATGAATCATCTTCAACCTTATCATGTCTAAAAAGGTACAGTTCCTACTTTCACTAACACCATTCCACTATGGTGTGTAAGGTGGAGTGATTTGAGATAGAATCCCAAAATCACATAAAAAATCAATACACTATTGGTTAATATATTCACCACCTTGATCTGATAGAATCTTATTTATCTTATTTCCAATTTGATTCTTTACTTCATTCTTGAATTCTTTGAATTTCTTAAATGACTCAGACTTATAACTCATCAAGTAGACATAGACATAACTACTCAAGTCATTATTAAAATTTATGAAGTAAGAATACCCACCTCTATCATCTACTAGAAATGGTCCACACACATAAGTGTGTACAAATCCTAAAAGCTCTGTGGTTGTTTCACCCTATCCATTGAATGGTGGTTTGGTCAATTTTTCCTTGTAAACAAGCATAACACATTTCAATTAGATTTATCACAGAAGAGTCTAAATAAACATCTTGACATAGCTTTTTCAAACACTTCTCATATACATGACCAATATAGTGATTCCATAGATGGGTGTTATATGAGTCATGTGAACTTGATTCAATATCTATTACCAATAATTGTTTTTCATAATTTAATACATAAATACCATTATTTAAATGTTACATACCATAATATTTTCTATCTTTATAAAAAAAACATTTATTTCCAAACTTGAAAATAAAACCATCCAAATCTAGGCATGACACCTAAATTTTGTTCTTGGTAATAGTTGGTAAATAATAAAAATTCCTTAAAACCAGAATAATTCCTATTGGAAATGAAATTTGGTATTCACTAATGGCTAGAGAATTTATCCTCAGACAATTGGAAGCCCTCAAATCTACCTTGCCTCTATAAATATTTCAAAATCTACTTGGTTCCTATATTTGAATAAATTTGTGAGCACCACAAGCTGTATAGAATACCCAATCTGTATATATTGAAATATTACACTCAATAATGAATGTAACTTTATCTTCCATTTTCTTATGGGTGCATTTATTATTCAAGTGGCCTTGCTTTCCACATGAAAAACATACTTCCTCCTTTTTTTTCCTTGACTCCAGATCTTTCTCTTCTTGGGAGGACGATGCTCAAGAATTTTAGACTTATTATGAGTCTTGGGCCCCATATCCTTGTTCTTCCTTTCCTTATTCACCATAAGAACCATGGGTTTATCACAAACCATATCCTTATACACTTAGTGAATCAAATTAAGAAGTTTTGAAAGAATATTCTTATTATTTATCATGTTATATTTAACTATAAAACTGGAGAAGGTCTTGGGTAGTAAGGATATTATGAGATATGTGCACAAATAATTTGGGAATTTAATCCCAAAGATGTATAAGCATTAAATATAACCAATTAGATTTACTACATGAGTCCTAGCTGGAACTGAATCTTCAAGAATAGTTGTAAATAGAGATTTGGAGATCTCATATCTCTCTTGTATCTTCTTCTCTTGATAGGGATCCCAAATATGGGACACCATTCTATACACATTAATGTCCTCATGTCTCTTCAAAATATCATTGTTGATGGATGATAGCATGAAACACTGAACATATGTGGAATCATTCAAATTTTTCTCATAGAGAGTTAAGTCTTCATCACTATCCTCATTACCAAGTGCATCAGGAATTAGTTCTTCCAGAACATACAATTTCCTTTCATGGAGAAGGATAACACATATGTGCCTTTCCCACTCTTGGAAATTTGTGGTGGTGATAATGTTATCCTTATCAAGTATGGATCATAGTGATATGTTTGAAGTCATTTTATTATTGTTTCTAAAAATAAGACAAGTAGATATTTTGTACTTTATCTAATAAAATTTAGACCAACAAATAAATATTATATTTTTACTCTCTCACTATTTACTGAAAACCAAACCACCACCATTAGATTCATAATATCCTATTTTTAAGACATTCTAGTGTCAAGGATCCATGTTCCCCTTCTTATTACCCCAAATTTGGTTGGTCAAGCAGTTTGAAGGGTTTTAGGAAGGCATTGCAAAGTCCAACTGCATTAACTCATAGTTCCTTGATCTATTGAGTGGACTCACCAATCCTGAAATCTTTATATTGGATTTACTCAACCTTCTCCTTTCAATTACACCAAATCTTACTTTGGTAGTCAACCCTTGATGTGAACTAAGTGAATTCAACCTAAAACTTTAAGTTATAATTCCTAGATAATTGAAAGCATCCCAACTTTGGTTGGTCAAGCACTTTGAAAAATAATTTGATTTTAACTAAAGTAGTGTAAGTCTATACCGACTTAATATTTATAATTAAGGGATTTTATCTTTTATGAGTAAATTTTCAATTATTATCTTTATTACATGCTTATTAATATTAAGTAGACTTACTTAAGTGATTAATCATGTCTTAGATAATATTTATGCATAATACAATTTATTTTAGTTCTATCTTTCTTTATTGTTAATTCATTAATTCGTGTGATCATGAAAAAACATCCATAATAAAATAATCATTCAACTTGATAGAAATAAACTAATAAAGTGGCATGATAATGAGTTATTACTAATGGTTAGTTTATCTAGTAGTTGATAAACTAACTGTTGACCTAGGAAAAAACACCTTGAACTAATTATGGTTCATGTTATAGCTTTCCAACCATCCACTTATGTATCTATCTTGGATTGGTTTCACCTCTGTGACAAACTTTAACCACTTCCACAAGCATGGGATCTCCATTCATTACATATGATTTTACTCACACATAGGTGAGGGGAAGGGGTTTACATAAAAGAAACCACGGGGACACATTCCCTTACATAATGAAAGGAGGGATAATGTGTAAGTCATTAATTTAATTTAATAATAAATTAAAAGGAAAAAAATCACATACAAAGGTCCACACTATGATCATGATCATCCACATACATGCAATGAATTTCACATTTAATAAAATAGAATTCAGTCCAAATAGTTCTTATTTAAGATAAATTTTGATCGATCAATTAATTATCTTCTTTAATTAACAATTTTTTTATCTTAATTCTCATCCAAAAATTCATAAGATTATCATGATAGAAATTTATAATAAATAAATTTATTTATTTAAAATTGTCTATGTACAAAACATGTACCTTAGAGGAAACATAGAGAGTACCTATCCAAACTACCAAATGTGTGTTATATTTTCATACTTTTTATTAATTAAGCATATAGTTTACAAATATTATCATGTGATTTCATGTAATGTATGAGTGAACTGAATAATACATAAAACACATGTTATTTACACAACGTATTATGTTTTAACATGTGTATAGTAATTGATGTATCATAAATTATATATGATATTCTGTTATAAATATTACATAGAAATTAATTAGAGATTTAATATATATAAATCCCATCACATGGAATGTATGATTCAAATAAATGTCACACAAAACATATTATTATAAGGTTTAAATAGTATAATAAATTAATTTTAAATTCTATGTAAATAAGTAATATACATGGAGTGTACTAGCCAGCAACATGTCGTTTGAAAATCTTCACCATCTATCCATGGAACTCACCTAGGGACTAGGAATGTTGGGTTTCTATGGACATTAATTAAGTACATGGAATTCATAGAAGTTACATGTTATGTGGTCTCTGAGTTACATGGTTACCAATTACATGGTTACCAATTACATGTGTTGTGTAGAAAAATACATGGCCCGTCTTTGACTAATGGACTACACATTGTGTACGTATGTTACACACCATGTAGTCTCGCTAACCATGCACCGGGATGGGCTAGTCAACACAAGGTGTGTTAAATACACATCATGTGAAATTAAATGAAAATGATTCAAATTATTTTTTGAGTCACCCTGGTTCAAAAAATGGGTACATGATGTGTACCAATGAACTATGAACTATGTACGCTTGTACTATCCGGACAGAATCATTGACACCTCCAAACGAGTTCTTTGAGTGTTCTTTGTTCATAATTAATCAATTTTTCATTATATTTGTGTGAATGGAGGAAGAAGATAATATCTCACGATTAAAATTAAGAACAATTAAACTAGAATTAAAAAACTAATGAAAAAAATTCATAAATCAATCAATATTATTTAAATAATTATAAATAATTAGCACACGAGACTCAGCCCAGTTGGTGAGGTATCCTTAAGTGCATCCAAAAGACCCAGGTTCAAAAACAGGTAGAGGCATATTTCTGGGTATTGTAGCAGGACTGTAGCAGGCACTGTAGTAGTGTTGTACACTGTGCGGGTACTGTAGCAGGTATTGTAGCATGTACTATTCGGCACTGTAGCAGTTGGAGCTATTCACCTTGGGACACTGGTTTAGGCTTGGAGTCCTTAAGGCTTTCGGACCACCCAAGCCTTCAGTTCAGTAGGGATTTCAGGCCACCTTTAAGGCCCTCAGGCCAACTCAAGGCCTTCGGGTCACATGTAGTTGCCCTAAACACACTACATAAAAGGAGCTGCCCCAGAAAAGGATTCAGAGCAGGTGCACTTACCAGAGCAGAGCCAAATGGATTTGTCAGAATGAGAGGGTATGACTTTTCCATCGGGACCAGGCTGTTCTTGCACATGAAGCCTAGCCAGGAAACCATGCAAAGGTGGAGAGCTACTATCATGATGCAGATGTTGGGGAGGGGAAGTTCCTTGTAGATAGTCTGGTTGAATTCTCTAAGACCTTCAGGTCATGTAATCTCCTAGCCTACGAGCCTTGTAATCTATGATCCTACGGGACTTGTAAGGGCTCCCCCTCATCCCTTGAAAGGGGGGTTATCAAAAATCAATAAAAATGAAGGCCTTCGGGCCATTCAGGCTATAAATAATTATATGGCTTCTTTGATACCACTTTTAGGTTTTTGGTGTAGTGGAAGTGTCGAGAGGGGCATGCCCAACTTAGTTTTTTGTCATAATTGATGATTAATATGATATGTACATCAACAAAAACATTATGACCAATTAAATTTAATCAAATATTAATTTTCATAAGGATTCCAGAACCAAACATCATATTATCACATAATGATTTATAACTAAATTAAGTAGTTAATGAATTACCTTGTGATAAAATATTTCTTCATTAATGAAATTAACAATGCCTCTACTTCATACCATCATTTTTTCACAAGAATAAAGTATATATTCCCTATAGTGGTGATCCACATGTGTACCATGAACCTCTGAGTGTCCCTATAATAATATTCAAGCATTGGCATGGAAGATCCTAACACTTGCATCGTTCTTCCTTGATCTCTATGAGAATCACTTCTAAGAAGGATTCTCTTTGATCTCTCTAGAATCGAGAGGAGGAGTGGAGGAACACACTCCATTCTTGATATCATTCTTAGAGAGGATATATATAGGGAATGCATGGATTTTTTGGAGTCATTGTGCACAACCAACACAATGGCTAGCGTTAGTGTTAGAAATAATATAATTGGGTTTAAATAGTTCTAGGGATAGAAAATAATAATTGAATATACACACTAATTATTTACTTAATCCCAAAAGAACCTCAAATCTATAATGATAATGATAATAATATTATTTCTCATCACGTGTGAAACCAAAGAATTAATTAAATATTATTTCTTGAATAAATTGTTTAAAATTTATTCATATAATATTTAATATATATTATTTCTCATCGGACCTTTAAACTCGGTTTATCATTCCTACACAATATTTATTGACCATTAAATAATGTACATTTATTTATTAAATAAATATCAATGCATTATTCAATAATAAATAAATAAATATAATATTCACTAAATAGAAAATAAATATTTATTAAATATTCTGCTCATAAAATATACTCTTGAATAACTAGTGACTGAATATAAGTGATCAAGATAATAATGAATTATTATTAAACCACATAAAGGAATAATATTTATTCAACATGTTAAATGATAAATAATATTATTATTTAATTGAAGTTCTATATACTCTTATTGCATGACCCTCCAGGACCCTTTCTAAATTACCTTAGGAAGAGCTTCCCAAAGTTTAAGGTTAGCATCTAGAAACATGTCAAGGCATCCATAGAGAAAGAATTTAATTTCAAAAAAATATAAAAACTCATATGAATGCTTACTATGTAATATAATAACTTTATCATGATATGTATAACCAAGAAGGTTACATGTTGGTGTCATTAACCTATGTGTTTGATGTCTCTTTATTTGAATTTCTAGAAATGAATCTGCCCACAGAACACCATGATCATGGATTTATTTAGGCTATTTCATTCTCATAAAGCATTATGAGATATCATCTTCCATTAAAGAGAAGAAGGGGCATATCATTTCTTGAATTATTCATTAATGCAATATTATTCATGATGCACCCAATGTATCCTACTTCTCTATAAACATATGTCATCACGGTTTTCATCAATTCCTTTAAGTTCATGACTAATAATATCTATTAATAATAATATTAAACTCTAAGGATAAATACACTCATTCATGGATAGGAATATCCAACGACACATATAAACGTTGTTTTCCTATTAGCGGGTCTTGTTCTCATAATCTCCTACACCAGAAATTACTAAGGGCATACACCATGAGAAAGTGTCTCAAAGTCCTATGAGTGTCCACCCCTGATAGCTTTTATATTTTTTGTCTTTTCAAAAGATATCATTCAGCTATAGAACACATATATTTAAGAATATAATTGTGGTAATTCTATGTTCTCATCATAATGGGGGGCTGTTATGATATTTTAGTGTGAAAATTACTCTTATGATATTATCATATACTATGTCTTTCAGAAGAGAAATCATGATGTAATAATAAGTTTATTAATATTAAAAAACAATGAATATAGGTAATCATAAATTATATAGAAGTTGGTTCAAGGGAATAAACTCCAAAAACCTCAACTTTCATTCCTTAAGAATATATTAAAGAATGATTTCAAATATTTGTTTTGAAATCATCGATAATACTGTATGAACATTCTTGTAAAAACATAGCTTAATTGTTCCCATGAAATTTTGAATATTGTGATGAAATATATGCTATTTAATCCATTTTAAATTCTCCTTGTGTGCATGAGGTTGCAGTACTACCATGTTAACTTGTTCTTGTGGCATGAAACTCATCTATTTTCATAGAATCGCATTTTATTTTATTTTTAGATCTCAGATAGAATTACAATCTCCATGTTTATGTGGACTTAATCGGCCTCTGAGAGTGTCTCCTTTATCTCTCGCCACCCTAATGTTTCGTCTCAGTAGTTGTTTCATTCCCCCTTTGGCGTGGCTCGGGTGGCTCAGCGTCAGATTCCTGGATCTCAGTTCATTGATGTCTTGGCTCAATTATGTCCCTATAATGTCTTTGGGATTCTTCTAAGCTTCATTCCAGTGTCAACGTGGATTTCGGTTGGATTCGTCATAGATTTGAAAGATCCAGATTCAGCATGGATTGTGGGCTGATCTAGCATGGCGTGGTCTCCGGCTCCTTCTGGATCAGTTTGGAATTGGTGCATTCGTAGTCTTTTCTGCCTTGGAATGGCGCCGACAAGTATTTTGGCCAGTTCTGTCACGACACAAAAGATCCGGCATCGGCATGGCTTGCAGACATGGTGCAATGTGGTCTCCAGCTTCTTCTGGTTCAGATCGACGTTGGTGTGATTCGCGGATTCATGGAGTGGATTCATTTTCCATTTTGTACGATGTTGGTTCAGCTTGTGGTCAGATCTGGCATGGTTTGGTGATCATTTTCTGCTTAGATAGGCTCGAAGGGGGAAGTTTTTTAGGTGTCTATGGTTGGTTTTGCTGAGTCTTCACTGCTCGAGGCTATGCCGAGGTTGACTCCGGAGTAGGGTGCTTCATCAGGAAAAATTTTTTCTTCCTGGTTCTATCTTCTTCGTTAGCCTTATCTGTAAGTGTTCTTCCTGGAGATTTTTCAGAGACCGTCTCACATTGTTGGAGTGTGGGGCATTTTCCGATTGGAGCTCGCTATCAGGTTTGTGGTTTTGGGATGGTGTCGATGGTTGCACCAGTGGGAATTATAAGAGGTTGGTTCTGAGGTTTGTTCAAGTTTTTCCGATGTCTGTGTTTCCTGGTTCATAGTTTCCTCGGCCTTATGTCTGGTGATTCTGGCTCTTGCTGTGAATGTTTGACAGGTTGAATACTTGAGTTGACTGATTTTGTGTGTTTAATGGGTTGTTTGGTTGGTCTTAATCCATTGATGCATGTTTTTTTGACTATTGTAAGTTTTGAAGTTGTGAAGTCCTGTATGGTTTACCACAACATGTATAGGCATTACACATTATGTGGTCTATGAGTTACTCAGTTAATAGTCATATGTTCCATGTATAGAATCACATGGCTCATCATTGACTAATGGAATCCACATTGTTTCTGCATGTTACACGGCATGTAGTTTGGCTAACTACACATCAAGATGTCCCGATCAGCATCCAGTTTGTTAAATAAAAACCATGTAAAATTAAGTGCACACACTCCAAATTAATTTTTGAGTCAGCCTAGTGCATTAAACATGGGTACATGATGTGTACCAATAGGCTATGTACCATGTACTCTTGTGCTATCCAGACAGAATCCTAGGCACCTCTAGATGAGTTCTTTGAATGTCCTTCATTCACAATTAATCCGTTTTTTATTATATTTATGACAAAGAAGAGGAAGAAGAGAATATATCACAATTAAGTTTAAGAAAAATTAAATTATAATTAAAAAACTAATTAAAAAATATATAAATCTATCAATGATATTTAAATAATTATAAATAATTATGTGGTTGATTTGATACTACTTGTAGGTTTTGGTTTTAGTGGAAGCACTAAGAATGGCATGTCCAACTTGGTTTTTTGTCATAATTTATGATTAATCCGAGATGTACATAGATGAAGAATGTTGTGACCAAATAAATTGAATCAAATACTAATTGACATGAGTATTCAAAAACCAAACATCAGATTATCACATAATGATTTATAATTAAATTAATAAGTTAAAGAATTACCTTGTGATGAATTATTTTTCATTTATGAATTTTACAATGCATCTACATTATATCTTCATCGTGTCATAAGAATCAAGTGTAGATTTACTATAGTGGTGATCCACATGTGTACCCTAGAACTCTAATTATTATCATAAGAATCTCCAAGTACTAGCGTGGAAGATCATAACACTTACAACATTCATCCTTTATTGTCATGAGAATCACTTCCAAGAAGGATTCTCCTTTATCTCTCTAGAATCGAGAGGGGTAGTGGAGGAGCACACTTCATTCTTGAGAGTGTTATTAGAGAGGATCTATCTAGGTCATGATGGTATTTTTAGAAGTTATTGTGCACAACCAACAAAAATTCTATCATTAGGGTTGAAAATACTATAATTGAGATTAAATAATGTCAAGGATAGAAAATAATAATTGCATATGCACCCTTATTATCTCCTTAATCCCTAGAAACCTCATGTCTATAATAATAATAATAATAATATTTCTTGACATGTGCAAAACCAGAAAATTAATTAAATATTATTTATTGAATAAAATGTTTAAAATTTATTAAAATAATATTTAATATATATTATTTCTCATTGGGCCTTTAAAATTAGTCTTTCATTCCTCCACAATACTTATCAAATCTTGAATAATGACTCTTTATTTATTAAATAAATATCACCAAATTATTTTATAAGAATTAAATAAATATTATATTCACTAAATAGAAAATAAATATTTATTAAATATTTTTGAATAAAAATATTCTCTCAAATAACTACATAATTAATATAAGAGACCAACTAATAATAAATATTTATTAAACCATGTAAGGGAATAATATTTATTCAATATGTTAAATTATAAATAATAATATTATTTAAATGAAGTTCTAGATACACTTAGTGTGTGACCCTATAAGACTCTTTCTTAGTGACATTAGGTAGAGTATCCCAAATTCCAAGTTTATCATTTATCAACATATTATGAAACCATAGAGAAAGAAGTTAATATCAAAAAAACATACAACCTCATACAGATGCTTATAGGGTAATATAATCTCTTTATCATGATATATCTAATCTAGATGGTTGCATATTGGTGTCATCAACCAATGTGTTCGATGTATCTTTCTTTGAATTTCTGTAAATGAAACTACCCACAAAACACCAAGGTCATGGATTTATTTAGGCTGTTTTATTCTCATCAAAGTTTCCAAGATATCAACTTTAGTTAAAGAATGAAAGGGAAAAATCATTTCTCACATTATTCATTAATGCAATATTACTAATGATGCACCCAATATATCCCATTTTGATGCGAACATATGTCTTCATGGTTTTCATAAATACATCAAAGTTCATGAAAAATAGTATCCATTAGTAATACTCTTAAATTATAAGGATAAATACATGCATCCGCACATTGGAACATCCAATGAAACATATAAATGTTGATTTTCTACTATTTGGTCTTGTTCTCATAACCTCCTACACCAAAAATTACCAAGGGCGTACACCATGAGAAAGTGTCTCAAAGTCCCATGAGTCTCCACCCCTGATAGCATGTATCATATATGTCCCTTCAAATGATACAATTCATCTATATAACATATATATTTAAGAATACTATTATGACACTTATAGGTTCCCATAATAACGAGAGACTGCTATGATATTTCAGTGTGGCATTTACTCTTAGCACATTATCACATACCATGCCTTGTAGAAGAAAAATAAAGATGTGATAATAAATTTATTAATATTAAAAAACAATGAATTCATGTAATCATAAAGTATATAGAAATGGTTCATGGGCACCAACTCTAGTTACCTCAACTTTCATTCCTTAATAATCATTCAAATAATTATTGAAAATATTTGATTTGAAATCACTGATAATAACACATGATCTTTCTCATAAAACTCAGCTTTATATCTCCCACAAAATTTTGAATATTACGATGAAATCTACACTTATTAATTCATTTGAAATTCTCCATGTGTGCATGAGGTTTCAACACTACCACATGGTACTAGTTCTTATAGCATGAAACTCATCTATTCTTCATAGAATCACCTTCGTTTTGATGTTTATATCTCATATAGAATCATAATATCCTTGTGATATTTGATCAATGATGAATGTTACATGAAGTATTGCGTGATTTATCCAAATATTCCCCATTTATTCAAATTTAATATTCTAAGTTTCTCCTAAAATCCTTTCTAAAATTAATTATGCATTTTTTATTTAAAACATAAATTTTGGATTATCAAAATACCTTAACATAGGTGTCAAATTACCTTTACAGGGCTAGCATGTATCTCATATCACATATACACTCAATGGATTTACACCAACATTGAGCTCCTTGACACGTACACTACAACCTAATGACACATAATCAGGATCAAATGTCACTTAAATGAATTAAAAGGATACATACATAGGTCAGATGACACATATGCAGGTTGCCTTTACTCACATACAGAAGCACCTTCATTCTTTCCTCCCAATACTATAGTCATTCCCATTGAAATGTGGTGGTATTAGAGGATTTGAATTATCAATCATATCATAAATTACCATAATTTAAAGACAATATTTCCCTTAGTGTTGTTAAGTAATATGATATAGATTATCTAAAAACATTTAATATTTCCCAAAATATAAGAAATTAAAGAAAAATAAATCCAAAATAAGAATTTATACTAATACTAATTATAAGTTATCAAATAGAAAAATATATATAAAAACCTTATAAGGGATGAACCTAATACTAATTGTTAGTCCCCACAATGGGTATGTCAAAGACAAGAGGGAGAGGTAAATTATAAATATTAAAATATTCAGATTAAAAAAACAGTAACATGGAATTTGATGAATGAGAAAATCATACAATTAAAAGAATAAATAAATATAGTAGTGATTGTGTGAAGAGAGTATATAGTAAAATTAAATAAGATAACATAATATATTTACAGTAGTTTAGATCCAAATGATTCGACATATACTCTTCACACTCTCAACCCTAGCACATGGATATCCACTATGATATAGCCTTTTATGGGTGTAGACCAAACCCATCCTTTTACAATGGTGTAGAAAAAACACTTCCTTTTAATCAATATAGACATATCCTATCCTTTTCTAAGGAGGATACCTAACCAATGAATTTTAAAGGTATAGAAATAACCCTACCTTTTTTAAGGAGTAGACCCAACCAATGCCATTTAACATGTTTAAGAACAACATTTGAAATGCCTTTTATCTAGGCGAGCCGAACCAATTCAATACCTTTTGATTGTGGTATAACCATGTGTGAAATTTATAGTGTAAAAAAATAAATACAATGGAATATATTAAAATAAAAAAATTGATGAAAGAGTTATAGATTATGTTTTTGGTGTAAAAATAGTGATCTTCATCCCTTTATAGAAGTAGTGGAACAATTCAACTTTGGGTGTTCTAAAAATTCCTCAGCAATTAAACAACAATATGTAGAATAATATATCCCTAAGAATTCATATTACTCCAGTAACTTACAATGAATTTTTATGTCACTACCAAAAAGTTTCAACCTTTATAAATCCAAACTCCAATGTTTAATTTCTTCAAAAAAATATCTGTGATCTTTTTCACATGGGTGTTTTCAAAATCATCTTCATAGCCTATAATGAAGAAATTAACATAAAAAAGGAATTATGATTTTTACCTTAATTTAAGTATTATGCATATTATGACTATTTAAATATTGTACTTCTATTTCATAATGTGTTCTCATCCTTAATTTAATCTTGAAAACATCTTTATAATACATACTATTCATCATATTCTCTCAACATCACTTAATAGTATGAACATTAAGCATCATAGCCTCATGGTAAGACTTGATAAACCATTTTCATCATATCATATCCTCATGATAATATTAAATAGTATATAACCATAATATAGTCTTAACCTTCTCAGAATAACGATTGGTACTTCCATCCAATAACTTGTTTGATCCTACATCAAGCACTTTAAAACCACTTCAAATAGTATCCTTAGCATTAATTATTAATTATAGAAAAATTAAAAGAGAGAATAATCTATAATTAATTTTATTAGATAAAAATATCAAAACAAGTTTGGAACAGAGTATTGTAATTCTAATTATGTTGGCATGACTTTGTATTCTTTCATTGATACTCTAGATGAAATTTGGTACTTTGTAACCTCAATTTCAGAATTTAAATGGTATTTTTTGTATCATCACCTTGAGATGAAACCTAATAGAGAATTATTTGGTCGATGTAACATGAGTACCTAACATATATTTCATTGAGTCGCAATGATATATGAACTTCTAATGCAACTTTCATTATATTGTAATCATAATTTATAAAGAGGCATCACATTACATAAAATTAAACAGGTATCAGGTAACAACACCTATATAATAAGTCTCCCCTTTACATAAAATTACACAACTATCATGCAGGTAGTTCATTTGATTGACCAGAATGTGTCACAAGATCAGAACACAGTTGTTGAGGTACATACAGAAGATGTAGGAGAAAAAGATAGATCACGAGAGTTCTTATGTGAGAATTCACCATCCTTTAAAGGTACAAATGAACCCAAAGAGTTAGAGGACTGGATTGAAAAGATTTATTAAATATTAGACTTTCAGAATACACCTAATAGTATCAAGATGATGTGCACAACATTTAGACTTGAAGGTCCCATTGAGCGATGGTGGGATTCAATGGTATAAGCATATAGGCACATGGTCTTGGATCGAAAGGGTTTCAAATCTCTCTTCTTATAGTAGTTTTTCCTAGATTCCCTAATGATATATAAGTCTCTAGAGTTCCACTATTTGCATCAGGGAGAGAATTTGGTGTTGGGTACATCAATCAGTTTGTGGAGTTGATTAATTTTTCACTAAAGGTTATAAAGAATGACCAGATGAAATCTCAAAAGTACTCGCAGGGTTTGAGATCGAAGGCGATAATGATGGTTCCATTGGATTAATCTAAGGATCATTTCATGTCGACAAACACTAGAAATTAAAAGCACTAGAAATATTGATTGATCAGGTTAGGGTTTGTGTTGTGGGGGGTTCTATCGATGCGAGGCCATTGACCATAATAATTTTTCGATAAACATGGAATTTCAATTGTTATATTAAAAAAATAAAAAAACTAGATAACAAACATAAAATAAAACAACTCGATGAACCATTCAATCTACAAAACTATAATATAATATTGACCAAAATTGAAGATAAACTAATGATATTACATTGGTTTGGGGAGGGGATAAACAATGAAAATATTCCCTACATGCACATGAGGAGGCTCGAATCCAATACCTCCTAAACACCATCACGGGGGTTCAACCACTAAGATATATCTTGTGGGGAATTGAAAATAAACTACTAAATATACAAGAAAAATGTTACTATTCAAAATAGAAATACCATAACAATAGTACAAAAAATGTGTTTATCAAAATATAATATAATGAAGGTCTAGCTTGATTGAACCATTATTAATAATTATTAAAAAATATATATCAATTTAAAATTAATAATTCCAATAGATTTTTTTCAATACAAGAGTTAAAATCAAAACACTGCCTAAAATTCAGAATTCAAACTTGATAAGATAAGAAAGAAAATGATAAAAAAACATAAGTATTTGTGTGATTTGGTACAATTGGACTTACATTAACAACAAGATCATAATAAACATTTTATCATGAAAAAACAAGAAAATGTTACATGATATGAAATACAAAATAATATAATGACCCAAGAAACTACTCAAGGATAAATTCTTATTACTCAAGGAATTCATAGTCAACCCAAATTTGAGAAACATATACTCTCATTCTTGAGTGTCATTGTCCATTCTGATATGCGAGCATGTATTTGTCTCTCTACTTTAGATCATTATCAATTTGTATCATTCATAAAGTGAGTTGAGTTGAATACACAAGTACAATTACATGGGTGGAGAACTCTGATTTACAAGGTCAATGACATGTGGAAGAATAAAGAGTTTCATGAAATAATGAGTACTCATCCCATTTCATTATATTCCTAATAAATATCAACAAGTATATATGGATCAAATGAGCCTATAATATCACTTATTCAATCCTAGATATATTTTATCAAGTCCGTGGAAAGTCTTTTTGTGAATTTTAGAAGCCTATCCCATGTGAACAATCTACAAAAATGTGATTAGTGTTAAAAAATTCAAAGGAAAAGTCCCAGTCAAAGTAGATTTCAAATGTGATTATAAAGGAAGAGTAAAATTTAAAAGTGAAATTCAAAGTCATAATCCAAAATTCAAATTTTCATTGGAGTTGGTGCCTTAGAACCAATTATTTGTATTTTTGATTACTTGTATATTCATGTTTTTTAAATTTATAATGTTCTTATCACATCATGATTATTATTCTACATGACATCACATATGATAATATCATAAGGATATTTTTCACACTAAAAGGTTATAGTAGTTTCCCACTATAATGTGAAATTTGAATTATTATGAAAATATCCTTAAATGCATGATCTAAGACTGGATGCTTTCATCTCATGAGACACAAATGATAAAGACTATCAGGGATAATATACTCATAATATATTGAAACTTATTCTCATGAAGAATGAAATTGGTAATATCCAAGAGATGAAGTTATGAGAACTAACCCACCAATAAGAAATTAGTATGTTATATGTGTCATTGGATATTTCTATTCGTGGATGTGTTTTTGGAAACTTGGTCTTGAGATTATTATTAATGCATATCTTGAGTCACATACTTTGATGTATTGGTGAAAACCATGAAGAGAAATTCTTTTGGAGAGATAGGATATGTTGTATGCTTCAAAATTGATATTACATTAATGAAAAATACAATAAAAGATTTCCCCCTTCCAAGTTTAATGTAATTATATATTTTAGCCCAATTCATAGGAAATGTAATGGATTGATTATTTCCATGACCATGATAGTTTATAATCAAAAAATTCATTTCGGAAAATTTAAAGAAATAGATTCAAACATATAGATTGATGAAAGGTACGATGCAACCTAATTGATGAGATTTCAAGATAAATAGATTATATTACACACTGCGTGTTTGTATGATATTTTATTCATTGAAACATTGAATTATTTCTCTATGAGTGTCCTAAATTGTTTGTAGACGCTAATCTTGAACTTTAGGCAAGTTTAACCTAAATCCATTGAGAAAGGGGACTAGAGTGCCACACATTGAGTGTATCCAAAAACACTTTTAAATAATTTATTAATTTAATATTAGAATAAATATTATTCTCAAGTTTTGAGGAATAATAATTATTCTATTTTGTTTGATCACATATATTCTATCACAAGTTATTTTAGAGAATAAATATGTGATTTGAATATTAAATAAAATTTTATTCACAAGGTAATTATTAATTTGGTTATGAAAATATATGATATTTATTCATATGTGGTTAATTCACAGGATAAAAATATTTATTTTCCATTTTAGTGAATTTAATATTTATTTATTTATTGAAAAAATCATGCTATGATATTTATTTATTTAAATAAATAATCATTATTCTAGGTTTGCTAAATATTGAGGAGGAAAGACGAACCAAGTTAATGGTTTTTTTGGAAATGATATATTAACTATCATTTAAATAAATTTTAATTAATTTATTTAATAAATTATATTTATTTAATCCATGATTCATGAGTTCATCAAAGAAATAATAATAATAATATCACTATTCGATGTGGGGTTTGAAAATGATTAAGAGAATTCTAAAGGGCCTATGTGAAATTATTTATTCTCTAAACTAGCTCTATAGATACCCAATTATATCATTTCCTATGGTTATTTGAAAGATAAATATTTGTGTAAAATGAATTATTTCTAAAATATTTCTCCCAAACTTAGAGAGAAAATCCTCTAGAACTGTAATGCATTATGTCCGTACAAACTTGAGAAATTCAAGACAAGTTTGAATTTTTGAATTAGTGGATGAATCTAATTTTGAACTGGGATTTTTAATTGATTTATGAGAGGTATAACACCTTCAAAGATGTGTTTTAGACATGGTTTAGGTCCTAGGATACATCTCATGGGATCCGAGGAGTCTTAGGTGAGGTTGGGTGGTCCTACTTCCAAAGCTGCAGCAGTGCCACCTGTTGGTCGATGGTGTTTGGTAGTAGCAATAGCTATTTCCAATGGACACTTTCCAACCAATGGATCTTTAATGGGGAATAGTGTTTATTATTCACCATCAAACTTAATATGGGGAATCCCCCTCTTCTTCTCCTTCCTTGGATCGCATGGCTAGGGGTCAGACCCTCCTCCTCTTCCCTTCTTCCCCTTGGTTTGGGGTTCCACTTGAAAGTGTTTTATTGGTGCTTTGATGTACATACCACATCTAATAAACTCTATTGATTTTATCCTCCTTCCTCTGATTTCTCTATCTATGGTTAGGGATGTGGTTGTAATTCCACTAGAGCATGGTGGGATCATTTGAACATGGTAAGGCTTTCACTCCTTCTAGGAAGAGGGTGACGTGAAATGTCATCTGCATGTAGTGGATCATCATTTCAGTTTAGTTACATTGCACCATCAATTTAGTTTACATTTTTGATTAAAATTAAATTGAAATTACTATTTATTTGGTGTTCATTTGTGGGGGTTTCACCCAGAGTAGGAATGAGAATGTGAGACAGACCCTTGGGGTGCCATTGGGTGTGGTTTCAGGGCAACGATAATCATTTGTGAGAAATTGGGAGTTTTTCCTATTTTAATAAAATGGGTAAAATGATTGTAAATGGTTATAATTAGTTGTGAATAATGTCTTGGTGTGGTGCAAGTTCCGGTATCATGATCGGTGATCGATTGAGCTAAGGGAGAGCTTGGGAGAGTCTTGGAAATGAGTTGTCGAACAATGTAAAAATGGATAAAGGTATTTAAATGAGGTAGGTGCCCTTGTGTATAACCCCTTTGGTTTTTATTCTTTTAATACGTGTCTAGTGACTTAAGGGCTCACTACTATAGGCAATTCCCTTCTATTTATTTAAGTTCTTGTGTTAAATTAAAAGTTTAAATTGAAAATTTTAATTATATTCAACCCCTTGGAACTAATTGAATAAGCACCAAGGATATATTGGTCCTAGGATGCTGATTAATGCCTTAGTCACCAATGGATGAGGCATTGACTTGAGGATTTCCTTGAAATGTGTTAACCCCTGAGGGGTGTTACCTATGTGGATGAAATGAGTAGAACTATGTTAAGTAGACCTTGTTTAAGAACCCTAGACACCCTAGTTTGGGTGTATAGAGACCTCGACATACTTGAATTTTTATGGGCTAGCATATCTGCATGAATTTATTAGAGTTGTTGGGATCATAATGCCAACCTAGGGCAAGTTACCCTCCCCCTTTTGATGTGAGCATTCCTAGGTGGATATAACTTAGGTAGAATGGGTTTGGGTTGGCTGAGTAGGCCAACTAAGTGAAACAATGGGATGAATATGGACCATGGGACATCTCCTCAGATTGATGAGTTGTGGCCTCCCTTGGAGGCCCGAAGGTTGATCATGATTTAACCCTACTAGGAAGCATGTTTTCCCTGAGAGATGTGTGTTTCCATAAAGGGATAGTTGTAACCTATAGGATCCTAATAAAGATTCTGTTACTTTTATGTTGACCTGATTGACTTACCCTAAATGGTTATGTGAGAAGGGTAGTGATGGTTGTAGGTTTCACATAGAACCTTGGACAATGTGAGAGCCCGAGGGGTTGTGAATAGTGGTGTTGGGAAGGGGAGTTCAACCTTACCCTGTGTTTTCTTTTCCTTTTGTTAGGTTATGGAATGCACCCATGGGGTAGACATGATATGGTTGGGTTTCTATGGACTGGATACAGATATACAGATATGGGCTACTATGGATATGGATCACAGGTATGTGGTTAGAGATTCCATGGATTTAGAGCTCGGTGATAGGGTTTCCATGGATTTAGAGCCTTGATACATATGGTAGTTACCATAGACTTGGAGCTCAGATGTTTAGACTACTATGGGATGGATCCTTGAAGTTACGAGGATACAGATGGGAGATTCCGTGAATTTAGAGCTTAGTGATGGGGTTACCAAGGATTTGGATCCTGGATATGGATGAAAGCTTCCATGGACATAGAGACCAGATTTTTGGACTATCATGGGATGGATCCTTCGATTCATGAGGATATGGATTGTATTTTACATGAATTTGGAGCTTGGTGTTGGGGTTTCCATGGATTTGGAGCACAAATATTTGGATTTCCATGGGATGGGACCCCAGATTCATGAGGATTGGTTGACACTACCATGGATTTGGAGTCTTCTTTTTTATTTTCTTGGAACATTCATTACAACATGCTCAAAGACTCCCTGGTACTAGCTAAAGAATGTATGGTCGATCAAGGTCACCTATATGAGGATCGAAAATGGTTATTTATTGATTTATTTTTCTATAGTATAGTTATTTATTATAATATTTTCACATGAAAATATCACAACATTTTCAGTATTGTATAAGACCATATTGGTGGTTCCCTACTGAGTTTTTTACTCACACCCAACTCAAAACACCATTCCACTAGGGTGCCTGAGTACATTCTCACTTTATTTTAGGAACAAGTCAATCTGAATCTCGGGTTTGATTAAGTAAGATGACTTGGGTGAGTTCATGGAGTTTGGGATGAGGCATGTCTTAGAGTGGTAGTGGATTATTATATTATATTATTTATTTTTATTCTGTATTTGTATTTATGATTGGCCCAGTGGGTGATCGTTTTTGTATGACAACATGTATTACATTTCATTTATTATTAGTATTGTTTATATTTAATGCTTCCACTCTTAGTTTATTATTATGGTTGATATTTTTTTTATTATATATGTTATTTCATAATCTGGAATAGGGGGTGTATCCTCCCTAAAAAAACTCCTCAGACCCCCGCCACTTGTCGGTAACCTCTAGTGCTTGGGAAGGTGCACCTGAGGTCATATGGTGAACCGGTCCAGTTACTGTTCATAGAGTGATCCAAGATGGGACATTTAAATGTGGTATCAAATATTATTTTTATTTTGTTTTACTAATTTAGGAGATGGTAGATATGAGATATAGGAATGTTTTAGGACTTGTGATGGAATCCGAACTTGTTCATCATGATCACCTATTCTAATGGAAGTATAGGTTACCATGGGAATGAGATTGATTTTATTAGTTTGTGATGTTATAGTTGTTGTGATTTTCACCCATTGTGATGAACATGATATTTAAGATTTATGGTTTATTATTTATTATTTTTTTGGATCTTGGACCATTGGCAAGAATCCAACT
This sequence comes from Viscum album, assembly GCA_963277665.1. Taxonomy (NCBI): domain Eukaryota; kingdom Viridiplantae; phylum Streptophyta; class Magnoliopsida; order Santalales; family Viscaceae; genus Viscum; species Viscum album. The sequence goes on along the minus strand of OY728147.1, from coordinate 865,065,120 downwards.
ATATATTTGGATATTGGCCTATAGAGATAAGAGGAGTCTCATGCATCATATTAAGAAAGTGGGATTTATATGATATTCAGGGGACTTCTAATATGATGTTTATTATTGAAGACTGAGAAGATCAGTTGTTTAAAGTATAAAAAACTATTCATAAAACGTTTTCTCATATAATTACATGGAGACATTCTACTCAGCTGGGTTGACTGGTATAGGTATTTCTCTCTGATAGAAGAAATGTGGATCTATAGTGGGATGCTCCTTGATAATGATGATGGTATAAACCTGTGTAAATAGGATGTGTAATTACCCTAATAGGTCAAAATAAGAATTATTCTTAGCTGGTTCTTCATGCATGGTTTGTGAATGGTTGTAAACAAGCCATGAGAAATCTGAAATTAGAGTTATAGAGGGTTTTACATGGTTAAAGCCCAATTTTTCAAACTATGTGGCCTAACCATACGAGGGAGGTGTCCTTGGATGGCGAAGACTACATTATTGGAATGCATTTTTTCCAACCATGTTACACTTTAAGGGAGGGAAAATTACTATTTTTCTTTCTTAGATTCTTAAAAGGGAAACCCCTCTTCATTCTCCCCCACACACATGATAAGCTAGCTGACCCCTCTATTTATCCTCTTTTATATCCCTTCAATTTGGATTGATTTAAAGATTTTATTTGGTGATTATTTTTGGGTATCCAATTATTTTTTCCTATTTTCTTTGTTTCTATCTAATTTTGTTTCTTAGAGTTAAGGTTTTGTTGATGATTCCACTGGTGCATGGTGGAATCAGCTGATAAAAATGGGGCTTTTATGTGGTATAACTAGAGAATATTCTGATATGATGTATTCATGTCATCACATTCCATTTAAGTTGAGGTATGTCTTGAGATGAATTTTTATAGGTATTAATATGAAATTAAATTACATTTACTATGTAATTTATGCCAGTTGTTAGGGATTTTGAGTGGGGATGGGCCAAGAGAATTCCACATGATGCTGGCATACCGTTGGTCATGGTTTCAACATGAGGAGATGGCTTGATGAGTAATTAGGAAATTATTACAATCTGATTTAAAATTTTAATTAATTATAAATAGTTATAATTAATTAGTGGGATGTTGTGTCTTAGGTAAGGGTGAATGCCAGGAGTGGCCTGCACTCTATGGCTTGATATTTTGGAAAGCATTTATGACTCAATGAGTTATTAAGTGGTTATGCCTTTTTAATTAAATTGAGGATTTAATTATTAATTGTTATAAATGAATTGAATAATTAATTATAAATAATTTATAATTAATTATTGAACATTATGCCTTAATATTGGTGCTCGAGTAGTTTATGTGAGCTTGGATGCGTCTCAAAAAGGATAATTGAGCATTCTTTAAAAAAGAATAGATTCATATAAGAGGTATGTGGTCTCTATGAATTTTCTTTCGTTTATTCTTTTGATATATGGAATTTGATGTGAGGTCTCACCACCAAGTGAAATTGAACCTTTTCATTAAATTAATTGTCTTAATAAAAACTAAATTCATGTGCATGGAATGAATAAAGTACCAAGGCTACGATGGACCTTGTGTATGAGCTTGATGCCTCGACAATAGATGGTCATGGCCTTGTTTACAAATGTGTTCCTTGAGATGTATATACCATAAGGGGTGTGAACCAAATAAAATAGAAAGAATTAAATTTTGTGGACCTAGTAGTAGGTTCCCATAATGAACTTTAGGTAGAGGTGGGTTATGAATTGAGATGAATGGTTTATGAATCAACCAAGTAGGAACTATGAGATGCCTTAAATCTGCCGGGTTAGTTGAGATGAGCATGGGGTGAGTTTTCCTCCCCTACGGAGATGTGATTACTTTGGGTATGTGGAGCCTATAAATATTGGTGGTAAGATTGGGTGTGCAGACAAACCTAGTGATTACTTGGGAGGTAAGACATTCTTTGTTCCATCTCTTGAGTTTGAGATAATAGAGCCCGAGTTGGTTTTCCAAACTGTGATGCGACTTATGGGACCCTGATGGGAGCCCCAATGATATTTTTACCCAGAGTGGGTTCAAGAAGTAATGAGTAGTGATGATTGTGGGAGTCACCTCGAAACCTGAATCAACCGGGTGATCTCAATATATCTATATTGAATTATGATAGGTTTTTTAATCAATAGGATGACCTTGTATTATGGGAACGATTTAGGTATAAGGTTGACCTCATTGAGATATGATTTATGAGATGATTTAGTTGGGACATATGACCTACAGAGATATATTGAGATACATGGGATTCCTTGGTTTTTTACATTGGATGTGGCCTTTGTGTCAAATATCAATTTGGAATGCCTTGGAAAAGGTCCTTGGATTCCAATGAGACATGATTTGGGATTCCTTTGAGATTATCCTTGGATTTGGATGTGATATGGTTTGGAATTCCATGGACACAGTCCTTGGATTCTAATGAGACATGGTTTGGAATGTCTTCAACATGCTCCTTAAATTCAGATGTGATATGGTTTGTATTGTATTAGACTTGTTCCATGGAACCAGGGGTAGGGGATGTGACCCTCCCAGGGGGACTTCAGTCTCAATTCGGATTTCCTAGGAAATGATCTAAGTAATCAGTTGTTGATCATGATAATACAATATTTAAAAGGACTTTAACCTATAAAATGGTCATAGGACTAATATTGGTTGGCACGATTGCATGTTTTTCTTAAAGGAACTCGGACACTAGATTAAGTACGGTTTGGGTTGATCCTAGATATCATGTTAGAACCCAAGGATATACAGTGAGTATTTATTTCTTCTTCTAAACATATCACATATACACACTACATTTACCAATTATGTGTGATATTATGTTAGTGATTCCCTATTGATTTTTACTCATAACCTTCTCAAGCATCCATCAAACATTAATGCTCGAGCAATCTTCATTGATCACAAATTCAAGTGAAGTAGAGGCCCTATATTTTAGGATTGAGTGGGATTACTCACACAAGATTGGATACTGGGACTAGGTGAGGTGAGTCTTGATGATGGCGGTAGAGCCTCACCATCTTTTATTATTTTATTTGTCTTGAATATGTGATCAGTTAGGTGGGAAATCAGTTGTTGTGTGATGTCATGAATATGACTTAGTGAGACTATTTTCTTACACATTAATGATTTATTATATGTGTTTTTGTTTTATTATATTCACATACTCTATTAGATGATGATTTATTTTGGGTAACATTTGATTTTTTTTCTTTGACATTACACACTCTAATATGGGGAGGACCTCTATGTTGACTATTGAAGGAGTGGGGAGGACCTCCACTCTAGTTGGTTGAGACACGGGGAGGAACTCTGTGTTGGGAAGCATAAGTACCGGGAGGTCCTTCGTATTGAATCTCATCATTATGGTAAAATCCATAACAACTCTTGGTGGTACCAGCAATTGATAGTCAACCCAGCCTGCCCACAGAGAGGATGAAGTATCTATCCTAACTAGATGATGATGGATCCCTATTCATCTATGGAAAAGATCTAGAAGAATACACTGACGGTGAAAAGAGTGCAACTTCAAAATATTTATCATTTTTATATCAGAGGAAAGGAATTGAAAAACATCATCAATGTCTTATTTTTTAAAGTTTTCCTCCACTGAGTGCTTCTCCACTTAAATAAATCTTCAAAAGATTTATCTTTAACCAGTATATTATCATTATTAGTTCTTATCCAATATTAAACAATATTTATATAAATAATATCTATTTAAACCTATGTTGGATCCTTATCTCCAAGCACTAAAACTCTCAGGAAAAATGAAGGTAAAAACCTTCTCCAGATATGTATAATAATCTTGAGGCCTTTGGGATTTTCTCTAAGTCTATAAGTGACCTCTATAATCATATTCACCTAACAAAATAAAACAAAAATTGAGTTATTTGGATGTATGTTCAAATAATATTATTTTTTCTATATAACTCATAATTTATTTTCACATATGTTAATGTCACCTTTATAGAATCAGAGAAATTTTTTATACATGATAAATGGTGAAAAAAATCTATTTTGTATATATTGTATTAGAAAATATTATTATAAAACATTTAATAATTTCGAATAGATAGCCTACTCTATATGATCTCTTTTCAATAAATCACATCATTTAATATTGGTAGTAATTCCTTGTATAATAACCAAAAGCACATTTGATCCCAATTATTAGAAGTGTTATTACATCCAATTATCATAAAGGTGAAATTTATTCCTGTAAAATATTCAAAATCCTTTGTGATTGTGAATTTCTATTATGGATTTTAAAGAGATAATACTCCTATAATTCAACCCTTATCCTATGATACCAATTATTTTTCCCAGACAAGTAAGATACCTTAAGGAGGGGGTGTTAATGTAGGATAGTTTATCTCAACCAACACATAGAATATTATTGTTTTATAGTTTTGAAAAACACCCTTCTCTCCTTCGTAGTAAAATATGGAAGCAATAAAGTAGAAAAAAGAGGCAGAAGAAGTTTTTACATGGATCACTTACATAGGGATACATACAATGGGCATACGCTCATTAATTTTATTGTGTATAGAAATACACAAATCATACTACTTGTTTATAACATTTTTTAATTGGTATCAATAAACCTATAGGTTTAAAACCCTCAAAATTCTGGAGAAACCACTTCTCTCCTTACATATAAATCTCACTGCTCTTCTACACGACACATTAATCATCCCTATACCAAGAATAAATTTTCACACTCAGAAAAGTGTAACAATCTATTACTCCTTAATATAATCGATAAATCACAATTATCTTATTGTGATATGTACTACTAAATATCCCAATTTTTTAATAAAAATCTATAATTCCACTTTTTCTATGCTTAGTCAGTCTTTTATCTTCTTCCACATTTTTTATAAGATGACATCACTATATTCATAAGAGAATAGTGATATTTTCCTTGATTTGTATTTTCATGTTTCTTTGATAATAATGGGTAAATTCATCCATCCTGGTTCTATAAATCCATGTCAAACTCATTCAATCTGGATCACTTAAAATACCCTAAATGATAGAAAATTTAAAAAATAGGAGATAATCTAACATGACCCAATTAGAAAATCACAAATATTATCACATTACACAGACTCTTATTTTGAGAATCACTTCTCAGACTCTAATATTTGTAATGTGATTCCTCTTTAAAAATATATCCTTGATTAACACAACTACCAAGTAGTTACATTGAGACTCTGTGGAATAATATTTATTTTTAAAGAGACACCACATTACATAAAATTACATTGAATTAACACAAATATCAAGTAACAACACATATAATAAGTATTTCCTTTAAATAAAATTACATAGTTATCAAATAACAACACCAATATAATTCATAGAATAATAAACCTACAATATAATAATGGTGAATGAAGAGTGATAAATTAATTATCAAAACAAAGAAAACAAGGTATAAAGTAAATGACAAATCTAAAACTCATTGCTCAATTAGAAATTATTGTAAAGAAAGATAGAAAGTCATGGTTACCACTTCCTTTACCGCTTTAATGAAAAATGACAGTGTCATTACACATGGGGGGTCAGTCCAGAATAGTTCCTACCTTAAATTTTGAGTATTCATGACTCACCAATTCTAGGGGCAAAATACTTTTTCTCTATATGAGAATCTTATTGAGATCATAGAACACATTTGTGCTGTGTAGCGTCAAGAACATGGTGGCAGCCTCAGTCTTCCCAACACAACTCGTATTCCCAATTCGATGCATGTACATCTCAATTTTTCCTATAATTTCATAGTTAATCACATGGGAGACATTAGTTATGTCAATAAAATGACCCAAAAAATAAGTGAAAACCAACAAATATATCTCTTGGTCTTAAATCCCTCTAGGATGACCTCCCTTAGATCCTGAGACTTCCCACCATGCAAAATGGTCACCCGATAGCCTCCCTTTTTTAGAGACTTGGCGAAAAAATTAACATAATTCTTGGTGTTGATGGACATGATGATTGTATTGTCTCCAAGATCATCCAATAGTTTCTGCAACCTCAACATATTCTTTGATTCCTACATGATGACATGCTGGTTGATTAAATCATTCATCTTGCATACTGTGCTAATGTTGACCACCACTTGGTTTCTTAAATATTTCTGGGTGATTCACTCCACAACTAGTGGCATGGTGGAAATGAACATATAGGTGGTCTGATATATCCTCTTCTCATTGATTTCTTCATCCTTATTCTCAGGATTCAGATTACCGAATGCCATGGAATCCAGGATGCCCACCACCTGTGGATTGAAACCCATGTTAATCATTTGGTCTGACTCATCAATAATAACATAATTGGACTAGTTAAAAACTATGTAGTGCCTCTTGAGGCATTCAATTAGATGTCTGGGGGTGGATATCACCACCTCACACACTTTTTGAATCATGAATCACTTTTCTTCAATATATTGTCTGCTGATGATGGAGAAAACTTTGATCCCCAAATAGTGTGAAAATTTTACAGTCTCATCCTCAATCTACTGCTCAAGTTCCCGAGTAGGCACCATGAACACAACATAAGGTCCCTCAGCCTCATTTTACTTAGAAATATGAGGTATCCTAGTGATGTTGGTCAACATGAGTAGAAAAAAAGAGGTGGTATTTCTAGAACCAGTCTCAAAAATTCCAATCACATTGCACTACTAGATCCCTAAGGGAATAACCACCATTTGAATAGGTGATGGCGTCTTGTAACCCACCCTCTCCACTGACTTCAATGTATTGGGGCTCAAATTTATTCTTTCTCGGTTACTCATCAGCCAAGGAATTTTATATCCCTAATAGGAGATGCTAAAATCCTCCAATCCCACTCTGTCATTTCTTTGAGATTCTTTTGGGTCTAGTGCCGATCAACCCTCATATCAAAAGAATCATACATATTGGCTGCATCTACCTTGAGAATCTAGGCCACAACCTCCTCAAGATTCTCCTCTAAACTATCCTTCTTCCTAATCACCTCCCTCAAATATTTCTCATTCTTAACAGTGATATTCCTCTACACTCTTCAATCCATGCTGAAACAAAACTCCCACCCAAATAGAAGGTGATCCTCATGGGAATTTTGGTAAAGGGAATTTATATCACATGATGTGTCTTTAGTGTTGTCCCAATACCAAGGAAAATAAAAAATTCTCACTGGGTTTGATCACCCATTTTTTGGGTTTTTTGGACCCCATATACTGCTCTTTAATGGAATCCAACTCTTTATATCTCTCTCACTCCACCAAATTCTCCATTCAAGAATGATCACATGCCTTTTACTCTTATTCTTATACCTTCTCAGGTCTATGGTGCTATAAATCATGGTCCCTCTCCCACTACTATTCTAGTTCCCACTCCCTCATCCAGTCCCAGAAATAGTGGTGGTGATGGTCGTCGAGAGGATCAAAGGGATTGGTAGTGGTTGAATGGATGGATGTGAAACTAGGATTTTTTAGAGTGAGCCTTTTTGGTAGAAACTTCCTCCTGGTAGCATTTTAGGGATAAATACTTATGTTTGGATCTATAAAGGAAGACTATCTTAGAGATGGAGGTGGTAGAGATGGTTACATTGGCTTCATCTAAGGATCTTTTCATGGTGAAAATAATTGGAAATTCTAAGAAATGGAAAGATTTATTGATCGGGTTAGGGTTTCCATTGCTTGGGGTTCTATCGATGTGAGGCCATTGGTTATAGTAATGTTTTGATAAAAACAAAATTTTTATTGTTATATTTAAAAATTAAAAAAACCAGATACTAAACATATAATAAAATAATTCTATGAACCATTGAATATAAAAAACAATAATATAATATTGCTTATAATTGAAAAAATAAACAACTGATTTTTCATTGGTTCAGGAAGGGGGATAAAAAACAAAAATATACACTACATTCACATGATGAGGCTCAAATCCAAGACCTCCAAAACACCATCACAAGGGTGAAACCACTAGGCTACACCCCATGGGGAATTGAAAATAAACTACTAAATATACAAAAAAAGTTACCATTCAAAATATATTTACCATAACAACAGTATATAAAAATTTTCAACATAATATAATAGAATCAAGATCTATCTTGATTACACCATTATTAATAATGAATAAAAAATCTATATCAATTTAAAATTAATAATTCCAACATAAATTGTTCAATACAAGAGAAAAAATTAAAACACCACCTAAAATAAAGAATTGAAACTTGATAATATAGGAAATAAAGTGATAAAAAGACATAAGAATTTGTGTGATTTGGTCCAATTGGACTTACTCAAATAAAAAGGGAATCATAAAATCCATTTTTGTAGTAGTGAATGACGGTTACCTGAGCCTTTTGATCACATGACCTCTAGCGTGCCTCTATGTATGCCAAAGGATGTCAATTAACAGTGAGGATCTAATATATATAACATGGGGAGACTATTCCCTCTTTATCAAAGCAGCATAATAGAAGAATAAGTAAATAATAACCAAATTATATAACTGATAACCAAAATAAAATCCATAACCAATTCATACAAGGATCAAACAATAAACCAAAACAGGAAAACAATATCCAACTAAAGTAGTAGATATGTCATGCTGTAATAAGTGTCAAGTGTCTAAATGAAAACCAAAATAAGGGCACATTGATACTCCCAAGTAGATACCTACACAAAGTATAGTTTCCTCATATATGGTTTCTCCCAACTCATCCATATAACATGGGGTTATTCCCCTTATCATGTACTTCAAACATAATTTCTATTCAGGTATCGATTAGGCAGCCCAATTAGGGTGAGTAAAACTCATTAGGCCACCACCAATGACATCTAAAACAATATTCAATCTATAATTGTGTATGAAGTTGTATAAATAATAAATTACAATAAAGTAAATAGTTATCACATTTCATTATTCTTTAAATAATCACATAAATTACCCTAGGTTCACGATGACACTCAAACTATCAATACCTGCTTCAGCTCCTGCCGGAGTCTAAACTATATCACATAGGGAATCAAAATTCATTATAACATGGTTTTTAAATAATTAATTTATTCCATTTTCATACCACTATTACTTGGTACCATAGTCCAATGACAACGTTTTGGGCCTAGAACGTCATGTTTTTCACCCTATGGGATTTTGAAGCATCAGTTCGTGTCCCAAACCTCATTGTTATCACATGTGGGTTTTTGAAGCATCAGTATGTGTCCCACACTCATTATCACATATGAATTTTGTAAGCATCAATCTGTTTCCCACACTCATATATTAGTCAATCACATATGGGATTTTGAAGCCTTAGTCTATGTCTCACATAGGTCATAACATATATCACAATTTCATATACACCAAGGTTAAGCATCATTAACCTTATTATAAAAAAATCTCATTAAAGTGTACCTTTTTAATTTATCACAACAACCAATGTTCATCACTTTAATTCACATGGAATAATATGAACAATTCACCATTAAACCATTTATCAACATTTAGTCATATAAACCATTAACCCCTTAAGGTTAATCCAACCATCCATTAATTTCCATTAATCAATTAATTCCTCATCCATTTAATAAACCAATTCTATAATCCCATCAATTGACCAATTTTGTAACCCCATTAATCAATCAATTCCACAATCCATTAATTAATTAACTGAGCAATTAATTAATCTGATTAAAGATGCAATTGTTGAACGTGAAATAGAAATTTTAGTATTACATACATGTAATTGAAATCAATACTTTAGTATTTGATAAATAGATCACCTTCCTCAAGATTCTTGATGGATGTTCACCAATCTAAAAATCCCCAAATTGAATTAGAACAATCAATTTCACAATGATGAATGATAACTAGAACCAAAATCTAAATCCAAGATAAAATGGATCAAGATCAAAGGAAATCTAGATCTAAACCATCACCAATGGGTTATAAAACATTCATCTTCATCTTTAAAGAGAGACAAGAGATAGATGAAACCACACATGAGTAGATTACTTACCATAATAGGTGTATATCCTTTAATTAGATCTTCAATTCATCATGAATGGAGATCGGAAGGCTTTGGAATCTATATGGAGGCTCCAAAAAATAATGGAAAAACTCTTAGGTCATGAGGGGGTGAATGAGGGTGAAATCCAGGGGGTTAGTTAATTTTTAAATAATTTTTTGGGTGATAAAAAACCATGCACATGGTTCCCTAGAAAGGGGTGCATGGTTTACTAAACTATGCGCCTCTCCTAAGGGTCACATGGTTACTACTAAGAGGTAAAAAAGTTTAACAAACCATTTTCCAATAGTGAAAATCCCCTCTATTGGAATTTTCATGGTGTTCTAGTGGTAGGAACACTGTTTGGGTAAACCATGCACTAACCATGCACTGCCCCTTCTCCATCCAAAGTTCTCAATTTTCACCTGAAAAAACCCCAAACAAAAAACCACCCAAGATATACCAAAAAAATTAAAAGATTACCTAAAAATGAGTTTGGTACATCTCTAGAAAAGTTTGGGGTCTTACAATATCCCCACCTTATAAAATCTCATCCTTGATTTGTACTCCTATGCATCTCTATGATTCCGAGGTAAAAATATCGAAAAAATGAGCATGTATATCCAATTATTTATCCCATGTTTCCTCCTGATCATGGCCATGTTTCCATAATACTTAGACTATCGGCATATTCTTTCACTATAATACTTTCTCATAGTGATCTACAACATATATTAGATTCTTGTTAGAGGACGCATTGGTCTCAAGATCAACATCATCAAAATCGATCACATGAAAAGGTTTGGGGTGATACTAGAGAAGTTGCGACACATGAATAACATCGTGTATAACACTATAACTATGAGGAAGATCTAATCAGTACATCATCGACGCAATTCTCTCCACTACCTCAAAAGGTCCAACAAACAAGGGAACCAACCTTCCCTGCCTCTGAATCCTACGGTGACCCAATCTAGGCTACACCTAAATGAAAACATAATCACCCACTATAAAATCAAGGGGTAATCAATGTCGACCTACATATGACTTATATATACTCTGATATGTATCCATACATTTCATAATCATCTAAATCTACTGTGATGTGTCTTGCATGAGATTTGATCCCAACAACTCTGACTCACCTGCCTCTATCCAACATAGAGGTGATATTCATGGTCTACCATAAAGGGACTCATATGGTTCCATTTAAATAGTATCCTAAAAAGTGTTGTTATAGGTGAACAAAATGAGTTTCAAGTGCTTCTCCCAAGACCCACCCAATTCAACAACGCATGATCGCAACATATCCTTAAGTACTTGAATAGTACGTTTCGATTGCCTATCTATCTGTGGGTGGAAAACCATACTCATAAATTCCTACGTGCCAAGTTATTTATGTAATATTTACTATAAATAGAAGTAAAACATGATTCATGGTATGAAAATATACTCCACGACACCCCGTGCAGATGAAATATCTCCCGAATGTACATATCCCCCAACTTATCCATTGAGAACGTCTTCCGTATAGGCGAGAAATGCGCTACTTTAATCAATCGGTCCAAAATCACCCAAATAGCATTATTATTTGAAGGTTTCCTCAAGATGGAACCACGAAGCACATGGTAAATTCATCCCACTTATATTTTGGAATGGGAAATATTTTTAGTAAACCACTAGGTCATTGATGCTTGATCTTCACCTGTTGACAGGAGAAACATCATGTCTCGAACACTGCAATCTCCTTTTTCATGCCTGGACACCAATTCTATCGATATAGGTCACAATAAATTTTGGTCAAACACATATTCAATGCCAAATTCAATAAATGAAACTCAAAAACCATCTCCTCTCACATACACATAGGTACAACTACATTATTCCTGACATAGATGATCTCATCCTCCTCTATAGTCTAATCGGAAGGTTTCTCCCCACCTTCAAGGATTTCCTTAAATTCTAGACACTCCAGATCCTCATTCTACAATTCCTTGACTTGTATAAAAAGTGTACTCTCAAATGATACTAATAAGAGGGTCATATGCTCCTGGACATCCCGAACCATAACATGAATTTTATCCAACAAGGTCATCATCTTCTACTCAGAACTATACTCTTGAACTTCTTGAGTCTGAGATTTCCAATTCAAAGTGCCAACAACACTATTTCCTTTTCCAAGTGTACGTGCTAAGTCAAAACCAAAGGATTGCATATTTTAAACCCATATCCACCACTGTATATTCAATTATCTCTATGAAAAGATATGCTTTAATCTCTAGTGATCAGTATACACAATAAATTTTTCCCCCAAAAGATAATACCACCAACACATCAAGGAAAAAACAACTGCAATTAACTAGAGGTCTTGCGTAGGGTAACTCCATTCATGTGTACTCAACTATAGTGATCCATACAACACAACTCAATCTCCCTACATCAATAATGCTCCAATCATGATCCCAAATACATCACAAAACACTGTATACTCATCCCCTATCTTGAGTAGGATGAAGAGCAGTGCATTTTTCAAACCCTTCTTTAACTCTTGGAAGGAATTATCACATGATCTAAACCATTCAAACTTAATCCATTTATTGGTCAAAACCAAAAGTGGTGCTTCCAAGTAGGAAAATTCTTTGATAAAATTCTTGATAGTAGCCTGCTAAGACCAAAAATCTATAGACATCAAAAAAATTCTCGGGATACTCCCAAGAAACCACTGCATGCACCTTCTGTGGGTTCACTGACACTCCTTCCTTTGAGATGATGTGACCCAAAAAATGTACCCGATCAATCTAGAATTGGCACTTAGATAGCTTTTCATATAGTCAATGCTCTCTTAGAGTACTCAGGATGATGTCAAGATGTTGGGAATGATCATCACAGGTCTTGGAGTACACCATGATTTCATCCTCAAAATAACAACAAACTGATATAGGTATGATTTTAAAATTCATTTCATCAAGTCCATAAACACTGTTGATGTGTTCTTCAGCCTGTATGAAATCACGTTGAATCATATAGGCCATACTCTCTTTTGAAATCTATCTGTGGTATGTCAAAAGTTCTAACTCTCAACTGATGATACAATAAACTCAATTCAATATTAGAGAACACACAAGCTACCCTCAACTATTCAAAGAGATAATTGATATGTGGAAAAGGATACCGATTCTTCACTATCATCTGGTTCAACTTCCAGTAATCAAAACATAAACACAAGGTCCTTTCAAAATTCGTAGAAAAAAACTAGAGAACCCCACAGTGACATGATTGGATGGAAAAATCCATTATCCATCAACTCTTACAATTTATTCTTATTCCCTTGAATCTCTTTTTGTACCATTCTATATAGTTAAATAGAAACTGGCTTAGCTCTTGGTATGAGCTCAATAGTAAACTCAAAATCTCTCTTAGGCCAAAGCCCTGAGAAGTTCTCAGAAAACCCATCCTAAAACCAATACAATATGGGTGGAAAGACATCATGATTTACACCCCCATCATGCAACAATAGACTTGTATCCTGAGTGGTGAGCTTCCCTAGTTTCTGAATAATTGGCCCTGTACGACCTGCCTAGATATCCCACTCTCCATGATGAACATAATTTTCACCCTCAGGAGATGTAAAGGTCACTCGCATATGACAACAAACTACGTGGGCTCTACATACTACTAAATAGTCCATACCCAAAATCAAATTGAATCCTGACATGTCAAGGATGTAAATATCCCAACTGAAATGATACTATCCAACTTTGAGAGAAAACTACTTGCATAAACAGATGTCCCCTATAATGACCCAAAATTTTATCAATGGAATTCATCCCTTCTTATAATTATGTCATATAGTATAAATCACATAAAATAACCAATATACCCTAATACAAAATTTATAAATGTAAAATGAATGAAATAAGATGCCTTTTCAGAAATTAAAGAACCTATACCAATGGAATAGTAACTTGATCTTTATAATAGTAACATGAACCTTAAGAATAATAATATGTCCAATAGAATAGTAACTTCACCTTTGGAAGTATAAATAAATTTTGGGTATCTTATTAATGAAAATATAATATATTTAAATAATTAAATAAGTAAATAAATATTTTAAAAATGAAAAATTTCATATTGGTATTTTTATAAGTCATAAATATTTTTTACAATTTTATAATTAATATAACGATTTAAAAGAAAATTTATTTTCATAAAATGTACTAATAAATTAATATTTGTTTCTTATGATTATAATATAATTTTATGATACCTAAATTAATTTCTCAAAGTGTCATAAAATCAATTATAATATTAAAATCCATATTTTTCGAATAAATGATGATTTTAATTAAACATTAAATTTATCATATTTAGAAAATTATTTTCATAAAATGGAGTTAATTTTTGAATTCTACAAATTTAAAAATGGTTAGGGTTAATTTTTTTTATTTTTCTAAAATACTTGAAGTTTTGGTGAATAGTAAAATATGGTAATTTACAGTATATATACATTATAAGTTAAATACACTATTACTTGATTCATTGCTAATGTAATCACTATAATCTTAAACTACTCTGAATTATTTTAATATATTAAGTGATAATGGTCAAACTATTTATAGTCTTGATCCAAAATAATAAACTAATTAATAAAATAATGAGAAAACACCCCTCTCCTCCCCTATAAATACCACCCCTCACCACCTGTTGTCTTCACACCATCCAAGTTTTGAGACTTGTCCAAATTCTACCAAAACCTATTCCCAATACCCTTCCCCAAGTCCAAGAGATTTTGATCTCAAAAAAGAACCAAACCTAGGTTCCTTAAGGTGGTTCTCAAAGTGGAGAATTCAAAAGGTAAAATCCTCTTTCTTTTTCTTTTAATTTATTTTAATTTATTTTTTATTTTCTCACTCTATACTCACCTCCTCTTTCAAAATATTCATGATAATTATAGTGTCATTTATATATTGTAATTTTATCATGTTAATGGAATATTCATCATCAAAATTCTTTCTCACTCTCTTTTATTAGAAAAATGAAATCATTGCCCGTGATGTGTCAATTTACTAACATCATGGACGATGCATTTTCATTTTCCTTTAAAAACTATAAGGATATTCATAAAACCACTATAATTGTTGGTACATAATTTATAATTTATGTAATGACCCTTTTTATGTTCTGGAACTAACTTATATACCCACTAATAAATAATTGAACAAACTAGTTTGTGATGTTTGAAAAAACCACCAAAAAATATAAATGATTATCACTAAAATTTTATCTAATGATTCACCCTCATACCATTTAACCAAATGATATAAATAAAAATTTAAACCTCTGTATGTTCATTAATAACATATAATTAAAATTTTGGAGAATTATACCCATTCTACATAAACTTTCATACTCACATTCAAGTGAAATAATCAAGAAAACCAAGAAAATGAACACTCCCAAGCGATGGAATAGAACAATATAACTCATATAAAAGGATATAAATGAATTTAATAAAACTTTAAAAAACCAAATACATGTAAAAGAGGTTCCTGATATAGAAATTAATAAATCTAATTTGATTATACAGGATATTAAAGTGAAGATAGCTCTCAGACATAAGGTAAGGGGATTCTCTAACCCAATTTCCTTTGGATTATTCCTCTTTCATGACAAATTTCAGTATAGATGTTATTTTATCATTCCTAAAATATAATTTCATTTTCCTTCCCTTTTAATTTTTGGGATATGCATGCTTCTAATATGATTTTATTACAAATACAAAGATTTTTCCAAAAAATCTCTTTTTTCTAAAAACATATGTTTTACTTCCCTTGATATTGTTTCTTCTTAAATCAATATTAATGATTCTTATACCAATTATTTTATTCCATATTTATTTTTGTAACCAAAAGATTTATTCAGGAATGTGTTATCCTGAAAACCATTCCTTTCCATGGCTTATTTTATGTCCAATATTGATATACATTCTTTGTGGCATACATGATAATGTAAATGTTATGATGTGATAGGTGCTCCCAGAATTATATAGTGCATGAAAATTTTATAATGTGATGGGTGCGATTAAAATTATATAGAGATCCAATGCATTGGGTAATGTGATTAATCTCATGAGATAAAGTGAAATATGCATGAACATGATGCTATATTTTTTCACAACTATGTGTGATGTTTGACCATGAAGACATGATGTTTCATTTTTCTGCACTTCCACATTCCATGCCTTTATCTAATGATTCCTATCATGATTATTTTGATGATACCATGCTCATGTTATGATTATTATTCTCAAAAATGTTATATTGATTCATGTTCTTATCTATCCTATTACTAGGCTTTTATCTCACCCCTTTCTTGATGTATATAATCCGGTGATTACTTGTACTAATAAGAAAACAAGGGACAATAAGAAGCTAGAGTATAAGGAATTAAATAATGTTTATGTTTTATTTCGTAAATATTACGTATGGTCTGAATTTTCCCAACAAACTAAACCTTTGGATCCTTATTGTGTAACAATTTTATGTTGTTTATCTTTTAAATGATGTAATATCTATGCAAGAATAAGTAGGGTCACTATAGTTGGTATTAGAGTATAGTTTAGTTAATTTGGGAATTAGAATTAGAGAACCTTATTGAAAACCTTAGTATGAGAATAAGTATAATTAAACACCCAATAAGCATTGTTTTATAAAAATTATGAACATAGGGATCCCACAAGACATTCCATTAGAGTTAATTGAAAAAATGAAAAAAAAATTTATTCATGACTTATAGAATAATGTTTTGTTAAAACCTTTTATATTTTAGAAAATTGTGGGAAATAGGAGAAATAGGGCTAACAACCTGTGTGAGGAACAATGAAACAATTTCTCAAATCACATCCCCAATTCCTTGGTAGGTGAAGTTCAGAATTTTATAGTGATTCTTACCCAACTATCTGAGGCTATGAAAAGTAACCTAAAAAATGTGGTATGTCCTCCTTAACCTAAGAGGTATAAACTATACATCAAGTATTTTATATGATAATGACCACCAATGTTTGTTGGATATTCTGATCTACTCTTCACAGAATTGTGGGTCAACTTAATAGAGAATTTATTTTTTGTGATTTACTATTCTAAGATAGAAAAGGTGACTATGGAATTTTATCTTCTAGATGGAGAGGCCGATCAATGGTCAGAATTGATTAAGAACACCACACCGAAGAAAGAAATTCAATAGATGGAGTGGGAGGAATTTAAGATAATGTTTCTTAATAAGTATTTCCCTAAAAATCTTTGTAAAAAGATAAAGATAGAAATTATAGATCTGAAGAAAAAGGAAGGTGAATCTATCATGTCTTATGAAGAAATTTTCATAAGTCTTTCAAGTTATGATTTGGGTTTTTTTATTAATGATGATATCAAAATTGATAGATTCTTTAGTGGTTTAAAACCATACCTTTGAAAGGATCTTGCAATTAGAGAATTTGGGAGTTATAAAGAAGTTGTTAGATGTTTTCTTAAAGTGGAGATGGAGTTTGGATAATGGTTCCATGGATATGGTGATAAGAAATAAAATATGGAGTTTCAAGATGGAGGATCTAATGAAAAAGATGTAAAGAAATACCAACCACTCACATGTCAAAAATATTTGAAGAATCATCATGGGAATTGCCTCAATGGGATGGGGAAATGATATAAGTGTGGGATAGAAGTCCACCAATCTAATGAATTTCATAGAGACATAATGAATCCATCCAATATAATGGAGGAAAGGAGAGAACCACCTATAGTTAAATTCTTCAACTATAGAGATAAAGAGAACTATGCAAGCCAGTGCACCAAACCTTAAATCCTCAAGGGTAATTAATGTCATCAGCCACCAAATCCAAGGGAACAAGGTAATTCTTATTCCATCACTACTGTATAAGTGGAGAAATAAAATTAATCCGTACAAGGTACACTTACTATTCAATCAATAATGGGAAAGTATAATTTGATTCTAGTTCTATGTATTATTTTATATCTTTCAAGTCTTCTTGTACTATTTATTATAAACAAGATGGTAAGGATGATTGTATTCAGGTGTTTTATATTTTTATCAACGAATTTTAAGTAGAAAAAGAAGATTAAGAAGAAAAATAAATCACCTCACTTTTTTTGGTGAAAATAGGACTTACAATCATATTCATTAAATTTGACTCACAATGCTTGAAAAGGTCCATCATATTTAGAATAAGCTGGATGAAAGAAAAGACCTATCACATCAGATTTACACTAAATCCAAAATGAAAGGATTGATCATAATCGGAAGAATCAGAGTCTCCATGACTATGATATAAATTTGATGATGCTTTACTGAGCTTGAAGTTTTCATAAATCATAATTATTCTATGAAACTTGTGATGAAATATTGATTAAAGAAAGGGGGAGTGAAAAAGATGCTACCAATATCATTCAAAATGATCATAATCATATCAATTGTATTCCGGATGATAAGGAAAGATTGTTTTTTGAAATATAGGGAAGTTAAATTACTTTCCTTATAAAGTCAGATGATGTAGAAGTTGATCTAAAATATATTCAAAGTTATGAAGGATGTCATGATACAAGCACAATTTTTTGATTGAAGGAAGTTTCTGAATTTGAAGTTGCTGAATACCGATCCATTTTATTCAGCACACCATCATATTCATTGAAGGTGGAATTTATCTCATCAAGATCGATGGTAAAGAAAGTCAAAAACTGTTGTTTTCGACACTTTTGTTGGGGTACGTGTCGTCATGCTGCGACGAACTGGTTGTTGCACCACATTCCCACTTTCCAAAGGCAGGTGGAATCCCTTGCTTATTCAAGGATGTTTTGTTTTTGATCAAAATGGAATGATGGGATGTTGGTCTTGAATTATATGAATTCCTCCTCAGAATTCATTGCCTAGTCTGGGTCTCCCACATAGATTTATGACATTTTCATGAATCTCATTCCCAGTGCCATGTCATTATTGATGCTGGTTAATTACATTGATTCTTCCAGGACATTCCAAGGGGTCAAGTCAAGGAACCAACCTTCAATTAAGGGAGTAGTCACGTTGGACATCACTGGTGTGTATGGATGCTGAAACACTGGTACACCTGGATTTATTCCTCTTATGATAGGGCTCCTCAAGGGCGTGGAATCCCGAGGCATCCCATGTTGAGTGCAAGGGATTGTATGATAGAGGCATGTATCCAAGGTTTTCCTTGGATTACCATGTTTAAAACAGGGTATTATGCAAGTTTAACATCTAGAAGAGATGGATCAGACTGATCAGAACATTGAAGAGAGTGGACCAGATTGTTACATCCCTAAGAGGAATCACTTGGGAGGCTTACTAGATAGGTGTATCAAAACACCCAATGAGGGAGGATATGAGGATGATTGGGTCCTAAAAAAAGGGACACCAAGGTTTACCATTTCCTGGGATTGAGCCACGTGGAGGCCTTCTACATACCCTGTATAGAAGACAGGGATCAAAACCCATGTAGTTCGAGAGGGTGAATCATGGGATCAGGGTGTACACAATGGAAAAAAACCCAAAGACATGTTGGGGGTTACATATGGACAATGACCCATCACAATAGGGACACCCTTAGTTGTATGTTTATGGATTTTGTGGGGATTATGCATGGTTTTCTGCCCGGGTGCTGCAAAGGGCAGCAACTGGATGGATGACATGATCTCACTGGGACTTGGTGATTTGGGTAAGAATCAGGATAGTTGATGTAGGGTCGAATAAAGTGGGTGGTGAATGAGATGGAACTGATGTGAATATGATGATAGTGTTGGGATTTAAACTCTAAGAGGCTTTATACGCATCCCTGTGGTAGGGAATCAAAGTCCATGTAGTTCAGTGGGGCATAGAACCAGGGTTTACACAAAGGAAAACAACCTGAAGACATGTTGAGGGCTTATGCATGGTTAGTAGACCATTTTAAGAGGGACACTCTTGGTTGGAGGAGTGTGAAATTTGTGTGGGGCTTACAGATGGTTAGATTCTCAATAGTTGATCTGACACCACTAAAGGTAGGACCAAGGGTAAGGATCCTAAAAAAGGGGACACCAAAGTTTATCAGTGTTTCGGGTTGGACCTCGGGGAGTCTTCCTACATACCATGTCCCTATGATAAAGGGATCAAAAGATAGTTAGTTCAAAATCATACATTTTAACATTATGTGGGATGAGGGTGAGTTGACGTGAAGTGGTCAGGACTGATGGGTGATGGGATTTAACTTCTAAGATACTTCCTATGTACCTTGCATGAAAAGGGAAGAGATAAAAGTCTATGTAGTTCAGTAGGATGGGGGATGTGGATTACACACTAAGGCGGCCCAAAGAGGGTGTCATGGTCGATGATTACTATAATCCCATGTGAGTCATGTTCAGTGTGAAAAATAAGAGGCAACAAGGACATAATGATCACGTCATGAATGGTGTGTCTGTGAGGAATAGAGCTAGGATTTCACATGGTTAATGGCCCATGGATATGGATATTGGGACTCACTATGGGATGGAAGGCCCAATGAGAAAGGAGGGTGTCCAGATGTACAAGTAGGATATGGCTGTCATACCTAAATCAACCCACCATAGGGTGTTGGGGCTTATATGGAGACTTCCCAAGGTGCGCAGGGTAGTAGAGATCAGAGGGAAAGAGAGAGCGGGAGGTAACCCATGCCCAACCACTCTCTGATCCTCTTAGACCTACCACACATGTTGCCATCACAGTTTAAGATCTTGTGTTGAGGACACGGGTGCTTGGCAGTTTAAATTCCAACAACTCGAATTGTGTGGATTTTCTCCTCACCCCTTAGACTTACATAACTGACATTATTTAACCCTTAGTGAAGGGAAGGAACCAACAATTCCATATGGAGATGGGGTTGTGGAGTGATCCATTGAAGGGCTCACATTAGCATGGCTATGCAAAGAAGAAATAGTCATTATCATTTCTATGAAAAAAAGCATAAGGCAAAGCAATGCAACATGATGCACCACCCAAGGGACCTTGAAACAACTTCACACAAGCTTGGAGGGACGCATGAAAGGGGTGTATGAGAAACATGGGTGTTACATATAATATTGAGGGTTCAAAACATGGTTCCATGAAGTAAGGAAAATATATTGAATTCATATTAAAGGGTGGGTGCATGAGGGATTGATTTCATGAAAATATGGAGAGTTGCGCACAAAAGGGATCAATTGTGCGCAAATTTGGAGGGTTGTGTGAAAAAAGAGGATTTTTTGCATGAAATAGTGTAGGGTTGCGTGCAATAGGGTAGGGGTGCATGAAATGGGAAGGTATGTTGAAAAAAAAGGAAACTTCACATGAAAAGTAGGAGAGTTCCGTACAAAGGACATGATTTTCATGCAAAGGACATGCTTTGCGCGCAATTACCTTAGACTCAAACGAAAATGGGAGAGAATCAAACACTAGTGACCCCTTCGAAGGTGGAATACCGGGAGATATGTCATGAAAAATCTAGTCCCTTGAATCCATGTTTTTTATGTGAAGGGGTTGTATTTTGTGCACGATACATGGGTCAAATTATTCATCCCCTCTGAAGCGAGGGTGTGCACTTCTATTTGTAGACAATTTCCTTAAATGGTGGTGCGAAAATGGGGTCTATGTGTAATATTCTCCCTGAGCACACAATATTTCATACCAAATACCATGTTTTATGTGAAAATATTTCATTTTATACGCACCTTCCCTGTGGGTCTCGAGGTAATCTTCTAAGTCAAAATATGCCTTTGGGTTGTTCCACGATGCCACTTTTCAGCCCCAATCAGATTTAAACACCAAAAAATTCCCCCCCTTAGAATTTGAGCTGCAGGGGGGTATGAAGGTCAGATTCCGAGGGAAACACCAAAAAGTTCGACTGATTGTAGGTGGTGCATGAAAAAGGGGCCTTTGGCATAGAAATCCTTTTCATACACATGAAAATTATGGTTTGAGCGTATAAATTATTGGGGGTCCCATGATCCATATGGTATTTCTACTACGACAAGCCCAAGTGCCCTCACACGTGAAATTTTCTCTGTTCAGTATGAAAACCCTTGGCATTGTCACTGTTTTGTGTATTCCTATTGATTTTTTCTCACCAAAGTCCTATTTTTTCACGTATTTACCTTAGGATTCTCCTTTTTTAGGCATACTTCATTTTATGCATAGAATCCCGATTTTTTCACACACATGCCTTTTGAATTTCGGAACATAACCAAATGGCCACTGATCAGACTGATGCCAAGAGGGAGGCTGCTTATGCTACTCGGAGGGCTGAGATGATTTCCAACCCTCATATTTTTGGCACAAAGAGAGTTTCATCTGATAACCAGATGATCATTGGTATGCTGACTCGAGCTCAAAGGGAATATGTGTTGTGTGACAACCAGCCAATGTGGAACTTTAGAATTCTAGATGAAGTTCTAATGCTAGGATACAATATTGATACACCATAGTCATGGGTGAGACATGAGTATGATCTCCCATAGTATAATATCACAAACAATGGTTTCCCTGCCATGGAAACCACACATATGGCCATTTACATCATGAATTCAATGATCAGGATAGTCATGGGGAGTGATCTGATTGCCAAGGAATCTATGGCCCATTATGAAAGAACCTTTGGGAGTAACATTGTTAACGAGACCAAGGGCTATGAGGAAAACTAGGATATGAGGTCTGGAGGCAATTTCACAAGTGAGTGGGCATGGGCGTATTGGGTACGACAAATATGCAAGTAGTTTGGAGTAGAGCTATGACCAATCAGTTTTTTTGAGGCTGTGTGGACCTCACAATTCCATTTCTATCATCAATAAGAGCAAGTGCCAAAGTTGTTTAGCCGATGGTCCCTTAATACCAAGACCTTCTATCTCCACCATGGAGAGGTTGGTATCAAACTTTGGGATGTTCATTATATCAGAAGCATCCCTTTGGATGGATGCTAGTATGACGAGTTTTTACCAACAATGAATACCTAGGGGGATAGGTCCCAGACTCCCATTTTTTCATGAAATCTATTGGAGATAGCCAAGGAGAGGCTGGGGATAAAAGACTTTTTGAAATACATTTCTTAATCAAAGTGGTTCAACTTGTTTCTCAGGAAAGATAAGAATAGAAAGATGCCAGGGTGAGTATGGAGGTGCATGTTTGTGTCGCAGATAAGTAAAAGTGAGCCATACTAGAGAATCATGAAGACATGTGGATATCAATCCCAGTTCATTAGTGTGAACGAAATCCAAGACATGAACATATGGTATGCCAAATTCTTGGCTGCATTCTTCAGTGGATGGCTACTACCAGTGAGGGACATGAAGATTAGAGTCTCTCTAGGGATGCTAGTGATGGCTGGAATTATGGCATCCAATCACAGGTTTAACCTAGGGGTACCCGTGTTAACCCAAGTGAATGAAATTCTAGGGCGTATTTCAAGAGGAGACACACCCAAGAGGATCTATAGACCCTTACAAATTCTTCACAGTTGGGTCACGTCTCACTATGGAAGATATGATTTTACAATTTCCATTCATCTCCCTAGGTGTTGGCTTGTGACCATATTTATTGAACATTGGTAGGATTACGGCACTGGCGTTCAATAAAGCAAGGATAAAACTTAGGATTTGAAACCATGCTAGCTTTGTCTTTATCCCATTCCAAACCCCGAATGACGAGATGGTGGATGATGGGAAAGGCTCATTTGAATAAAGGGAGTACCTACAAAGTATCAGGTGTAACACCCGAGACTTTTATATAATATAAATCATCAAAGGAATCTTTTTCTACACACAACACTTGCTTGGCTTTCTTTACACGAAATCGCGACCTTCCTCGATAGCTTGCGTCGTACGCAATACCGAGTTTCACTAAACAACGATATACTATTAAAATATTATTAAAACTAGCCGTTATGAATAGTAATAACCACTTTTTAAAATTTTATAAATTTTATTTTTCAAAATGGACTTCATTTTTGGACTTAGAATATCGAAATTAGCCTAGGGTGAAATTTTGGTATTTTTCTGAAAACTTTCAATTTTTGATGAATAGTGAAACCACTAAGTGGTAGGTTAAAAACTGAATTTTGCATAAAACTTAATTTTACCGCTTCTGTGAATGGAATTTCGAAAATCCGACAGACACGGTTGATATCAGTAAGTAAAATTTGGTTCAATGAGATAAAAATAATTTTTTGGTGAATAGTAACTTTTTACTTTTTTTTACCGTAGTTAATAGTAAATAGGGCAACTAAGGGTAAATATGATATTACTATTACCCTAACACATGTCCTAATTCTATTGGATAAGTGTAATTCGACCAAAAACAACCTTATGAATATAATATGACCATTTAGGTCCACTTGGATTAGATTATGACATTTAATATTATTTTATTTAATGAATAGTTAAAATAGTTAAAATCAAAGTTTAATAACTAAAACATTTTTAATATGGGTTTATACATAAGATAAATTCTATTATAAATATTCATTAGAAATATAGAAATATTTCCTACATAATGATATTTTATTTATAATTTTTAGACTTTAAATAAATTAATTTATTTATGACACAACGATGATGCAGTAATTACCCTTTTAAGGAAATGTTAACATAATTGATGTTATAAATGCCCAAATAAATGTAATTTGAGACTTTTTATGAATTCCAATAATTTTATAGGTTACTATGATATATTAGTGTTGATTTAATCAACTTGGTTCGAACATATAAGTCTATTATGACTTTCACAAAAATCATATATCAAATAGTGACAAAATTGACACAAAATAGTTTTTAAATCAAATATTATATTATTAATTGTTATTTTATTCCTAAAAATCTAAGGTTCGTCCAAATGACTTAGATAAGGATATATATATTAATAATTAACAACTTGGGGTTCGTTTGGCATGTTATAGTAAGTGTATTAACCATATAGTGTAAGAAAACAAAAAGACACGGTAAAAGTTAAATTATTTAACTTAGAGTTAAATCTAATTGATAAGGTTAAAATAATAACCTAAACTTGTATAAATCCTATTGGTTGATATGATTTCGACCCATCCCCACTTTACCTTCTAAATAAGACCCTTTGGAACCATTATAAACCGATTTTGACTTTAATATAAAATAATATTTTGAGATATTCCTAAGGTGCCCCTCTCCTCCCTTATAAAAGGGCACCTCCTCCCCCTCCTCCTCACACCAATTTGAGCACTCAAGCTCGGCCAACCCCTGCCAAAATCCCTTCTACACTTCCCTAGAATAATCCTAGAGGTCCTGGTATTCTTCAAAGACCAATCTTAGTTTCCTAAGTGGAGGATTCAAAGAGGCGTTTCAAAGAAGAGGTAATATCCATTACCGATCTTTTCAATTTCTTTCTTCTTCAACTTCTTCTTCTTTAGTTGTTTCATGATAAAGTAATAACATCAGTATTACTTACATACTGATATGTTATTATAAATATGAAACAACCCTAATTCACCTTCTATCCATCCTACGGAAAAATGAAATCACCGCGCGTGCGTACGTACAGAATACCGTCTCCACGCCGTGGTGTAATCTATTTTCCACCACCACCTTACTTGGATGGGTATAATGGTGTAAATAATGACTATATATGACTATTAAAAAGTTATATTGATTATTAAATAGTATACATACACTCCAATACAATTCCACTATCATAGGAACGATATCATCACTCGTGCGTACGTACGGAATACCGTCTCCACGATGTGATGCGACTCGTTCTACATGATCATCATTACATAGTAATTATATAAATGAATTGAATGAATAAATATGATATATGTTACACTAATACCATTATAGATATAAGGTATCTATAACCTTAAAAGAAGAATAATAATTTATTCGGCAAAACATGCATAAGAACAAAAGGCAATAAAGACCCGAGTAACAAGTAACAATGAAATATTACTAATAAGAAGCTAAGAATATGACCATATATGATATCATATAAATATTTATGATTATGTAATAAGTCAATAACATTATTTAAACCATTATGCAGGAGCTTCGGACACGTACAAAGCAAATCGGACCTAAGGTAAGGGAAAATATCACAATCTCATTTTTATCCGAGATTGTTTTTACTTTGGCATTTACTGGGGTTTATTTTATCATCCACATCCATGTTTCCTCAATATGTAATATTATTTCCATCCACATAAAATTGTTTAAATCCAATTTTACCCTTCGGTGAATTTTTAGTAAAATATAAGAAAGGAATCTTTTGTCGTTTTTCGTACGAGGTACTTTTTCACTTTTCTGAAAAAAGTACGAAGAATGTTTTTTTAACTTATACGACATGAATGGATTTTTAAAACATTATTTCCAAGAAGCTTCCTTTACAAGTTTTCAAGTTTATTTTTAATCAACTTCTTTTATTTTATAATTGTATGACATGTTAAGAAAAGAAAAGTATTTTTGAAGAAGAAAGGATATTTTCCTTAAGAATGGAGTTCAAGTGTTTTATCAAAATTATTTTCCATCTAAGATAATAAAGGGATATGTTTTTATCCCTATTATTACATTGATTTGATTATGTTGTGAGAGAATTATTTTTATGAAGTCATTTACCTTATATGATTTGTTTTATGATGTCATGATGTTTCAAGAATCCCATTTTTGTTACATGTGTTATGCGATGATGTATGATTTATGATTATGTGGCACACATAAGAAAGGATTCATTATAAGATGGGTGGGACCTATATCTCCCTCCAATGAATTGGTTAAATATTTTATATCTCATGAGATAGACATGGCTGGAATGGAAGGTTATTTCGGTTCAGTGATACAGGACTCAAACGAGGAGTGAACTCAGTTCAGAAATGGACTTTGTCCGCTAGGATAATCTTGGAAATGAGTCATGACTAACAAGAAATGCTTTTCCATGATTATATGTGCATACCACAAAGTTTCAATTTTTATGTTATGATTATGGGGATCTCATTATCACTTCTATGATTTATTCCATGTTAAGATATTATGATCTCTTTTGCAGGTTATGATTTTCAAAAAGATATGATATGATTTTTATTTCCTTTATTTGCCCTTGCTGAGCATTTGAGCTCACCCTTTTTTGTATGTTTTCTTTTCCCCAGGTCAGGAAGATGGATATTAAGTAGAATATGCTAAAAGGGACCCTAGATATGATGAAATAAATGGGAGACACTGTAGAAGATTTATGAACCAGTTGTTTATGTTTCCCAGTGTCTAAAGACACTATACCTATACGGTCCTTTGTGGTTTTGTCATATGTTGTAATAAGTGTGCTTCAATTTTGAAGTATTAACAATGTATGTAAAGTATGGGTCATTATAGTTGGTATCAGAGGAAAGGTATAGTCAACCTTTGGAAACTAGGATGTGAAATCCTTAGTAAGAACCCTAAGGATAAGTCTAAGAATTGAACACAATCTTAGTGTTTTAGAAATGGCCATGAATAACCTAGGATAAGACCTTAAGCGTGAAAATTTTATTCTTGAATTATGTGGTTTTCCTATTATAATTAGTGTTGCTCACACTATTCTTCTTGGTTTTAGTCAATGGCTGGAACCCGAAGGAACCGTGTTAATGCAGAATGTGATGGGTAATGCAATGATTGTCCCCCTGAGCAACCAAACGATATGGGAGATGGAATGAAAAATCTTGTAGCCATGCTCACACAACTTTCTCAAGCTATGAATCATGCAGGACTTCCAAACGAGAAAACGAAGGAGCAACATTCTGTTGAATCCTTCATGAGGCAGCGTCCACCTTCTTTCAGCGGGTCTACTGATCCATTAGTTGCTGAACAATGGATTAGTACTACTGAAAAGATATTTTCAGTTCTTCAATGTTCTGAACATGATAAAGTCATCCTAGCAGTGTATCATTTGGAAGGAGATGCTGATCAATGGTGGAATCTTATTAAGAATACGAGGCAAAGGGATGAAATTGAGTCCATGGAATGGGATGAGTTCAAGAACTTATTTTTCAATAAGTACTTCCCTCGTATTCTCCGAACAAAGATGGAGAAAGAGTTTCTTGAACTGAAGCAAAGGGATGATGAATCTGTTGGTACCTATGAAGCAAATTTTACAAGACTTGCAAGGTACGCTTCTGGTAATATTATCCAACCTGAGAGTAAGATCGATCGATTATTTAGTGGCTTAAAACCAAGTCTTCGAAGGGCGTTATCCATAAAGGACTTCAATAGCTACGAGGAAATCGTTCGATGTGCTCTCAAAGTCGAGATGGAGATTGGAGTAACCCATCAGTCATATGGGTTTGATAAGAAGAGGAAAATGGAATTAAAAGGAAAATCTAAAGAGCACACTGAAAAGAAGATGAGCTTTCCCTTATGCTCAAAATGTGGAAAGAAACATGGAGGGAGTTGTCTTAAAGGGACAAGTAAATGTTTCAAATGTGGAAAGGAAGGTCATCGGGCATTTGAATGCCGCGATAATGGGAAGAAGATGTCTAATGGTGCAAATAAAGGAAGGGATACACAGAATGAACCTACTACACTTCAATGTTTCAAGTGCAAGGAGATGGGTCATTATGCCAATCAATGCCCAAATCCAAGCGTTGATGATGATGGTCGACGTCAACAAACTCTTAAGGCTAAAGATAAAGGAAAGTCACATGCAATTTCTATCAGCAATGTGGAGTACGATAACGAAGTGGTGAAAGGTACACTTACCATCCACTCTAAAGTAGCAAATGTTTTATTTGATTCTGGATCCACCCACTCTTTTATTTCTGAAGAATTTTCTAAGGGTATCACCGTATTACCTCAACAATTAGATGTTGAGTTAGCTGTGACAACACCTAATGGCACATCAATCGCATCAAAAGTTTATAATTCTTCTCCAATTGACGTTTGTGGGAAAGTGCTTCCTGCAAATCTTGTGATCCTTCCTTTAGTGGAATTCGATGTGATTCTTGGCATGGATTGGCATTCTTTATACAGAGCTCATATCAATTGCCAAAGAAGGGAAGTCACATTTCATATTCCAGATCAATCTATGATCGTCTATCAATGCAAGGATGAACATAACCTTCCAGTGGAAATTTCTTCCATTTTATGGGTATTGATTCCACTAAATGAAGGTTATTTATCTCAAATGGTTGGTGAGAAACTCACGATTAAGAATATGCCCATCTTACGGGAGTTTGATGATGTCTTTCCGGAGGAATTACCTGGTCTTCCACCAAATCGTGAAGTTGAGTTTTCAATAGAACTCATACCGGGTGCTTTGCCTATTTCAAAGACACCTTATAGAATGGCCCCAATTGAGTTGCAGGAATTGAAGAAGCAACTCCAAGAGAATCTTGATAAGGGATTCATACACCCTAGTGCGTCACCTTGGGGAGCACCTGTTCTATTTGTTAAGAAGAAAGATGGATCAATGAGACCCTGCATTGATTATCGAGAACTTAACAAGATCATTATCAAGAACAAATATCCTCTCCCACGCATTGATGACTTATTTGACCAGCTACACGGAGCTCAATACTTTTCCAAGATTGATCTTCGTTCAGGGTATCATCAATTAAGGGTCAAAAGGGAGGATATACCAAAGACGGCTTTCTGTACAAGTTATGGACACTATGAATTTATAGTGATGCCATTTGGTCTTACTAATGCCCCTGCTATCTTCATGGATCTAATGAACTGAGTCTTTGGAGACTATCTTGATCAATTTGTGGTAGTCTTTATAGACGATATTCTTGTCTATTCAAAGAGCAAGGAAGAGCATGAAGATCACTTGAGAATTATATTGAAGACCCTAAGAAAGGAGAAGCTTTATGCCAAATTTACCAAGTGTGAATTTTGGCTTCAAAAAGTTGCATTTTTGGGTCACATAATCTCAAAAGAGGGGATATCTGTGGATCCAGCAAAAACAGAGGTTATCAAAAGATGGTCGAGACCAACAACAGTAACTAAGATCCGAAGTTTTCTTGGTTTGGCTGGATATTATCGACGTTTTGTGAAAGATTTTTCACGATTATCTAATCCACTCACCAAGTTGGCTCGGAAAGGAGTTAAGTTTGTTTGGACAGAGGAATGTGAAGAGAATTTCAAGGAGTTGAAAAGAAGGTTATCCAGTGCACCTGTGCTCACACTGCCTTGTAGTGGAGAAAGGTTTGTGATCTACAGTGATGCATCCAAGAAGGGATTGTGGTGTGTTCTTATGCAAAATGATATGGTGATAGATTATGCCTCACGACAGTTGAAAATCCATGAGCAAAATTACCCAACTCATGATTTGGAGTTAGCTGCAGTAATCTTTGCATTAAAGATTTGGAGGCATTACCTTTATGGTGAAAGGTGTGATATTTATACTGATCATAAAAGTTTAAAGTATATTTTCACACAAATGGAGCTGAATATGCGTCAAAGAAGATGGTTGGAGCTGATTAAGGATTATGACTACTCAATCCATTACCACCCTGGGAAAGAAAACAAGGTGGCAGATGCATTAAGTCGACAAGACCATGCTAGTTTATCCATGATGAGGATCACAAAAGATCCAATATTTATGGATTTACAAAGTATGGATCTTGGAATTATAATGGAAGGGGAAAAATCTTATCTTTCTCAAATGAATTTTCAACCATCTATACATGTGAAGATTAAAGAGGCGCAGAAAGAAGATGTCGAGTTACAAAAGAAGGTGAGAAATGTTCCTGAATTCAACCTTGATTGTGATGGGATAATAAAGTTCAAGAATCGGGTTTGTATTCCTCCCATCCCCGAATTAAAGAAGGAGATGCTGGATGAGGCTCATAGTTCTTCATTCTCTATTCATCCTGGAAGCACAAAGATGTATAAGGACCTGAAAGAGTACTTTTGGTGGGATGGCATGAAAAGAGATGTTGCTGAATATGTCTCTCGATGCTTGGTTTGTCAACGAGTTAAAGCTGAGAGACAGAAGTCTAAGGGGATGTTACAACCATTACCCATACCCGAATGGAAATGGGAAATCATCACTATGGACTTTGTCACAGGACTTCCTAAAACATCCAAAGGCAATAATGCTATCTGGGTCATAGTTGATCGTCTTACAAAGTCTGCACACTTCATTGCTATTAGAGAGGATTTATCTCTAGATCAACTTGCCAGGATATATGTAAAGGAAGTGGTAAGATTTCATGGAGTACCACTTTCTATTATATCTGATCGGGATCCGAGATTTACCTCGAAGTTCTGGCGAAGTCTTTAGCATACTCTGGATACAGAGTTGAGTTCCAGCACTGCTTATCATCCTCAGACAGACGGTCAGTCTGAGAGAACAATTCAAACCCTAGAAGATATGTTGAGAGCTTGCTCTATGGATTTCAAAGGAGGTTGGGATCAACACCTACCTTTGGTGGAATTTTCTTATAATAATAGCTTTCACTCCAGTATTCAGATGGCTCCTTATGAAGCTCTCTATGGAAAGAAATGCAGGACTCCAACTTGCTGGGATGAAGTTGGGGAAAGAAATCTATTAGGACCTGATCTCGTTGATGAAATGGCAGAAAAGGTCAGATCTATTCAACAACACATAAGAGCAGCTCAGAGTCGACAGAAAAGTTATGCCGACAACCAAAGAAAAGACCTAGAGTTTGAAGTGGGCGATAAAGTGTTCTTAAGGATATCTCCCTGGAAGAGAGTCATGAGATTTGGAAAGAAGGGGAAGTTGAGCCCTAGATATATCGGTCCTTTTGAAATACTGGATCGTGTTGGGAAGGTAGCTTACCGATTGGCGCTTCCACCGAATCTCTCTCAAGTTCACGATGTGTTCCATGTATCTCTCCTGAGAAAGTACATACCTAATCCTTCACATGTACTCAGCTCAGAAGTTGTACCGCTGGAGCAAGATCTTTCTTATGAAGAACAACCGATAGAGATTCTGGATCGTAGCGAAAAAGTCCTACGAAACAAGACCACTCGATTGGTGAAAGTTTTATGTAGGAACCACCAATTAGAAGAAGCTACATGGGAGCTTGAGGATATGATGAGGGAGAGGTATCCTCATCTATTTGTTACAAAGTGACGAATTTTGAGGGCGAAATTCATTTTAAGGGCGGTAGAATGTAACACCCGAGACTTTTATATAATATAAATCATCAAAGGAATCTTTTTCTACACACAACACTTTCTTGGCATGCTTTACACGAAATCGCGACCTACCTCGATAGCTTGCGTCGTACGCAATACCGAGTTTCACTAAACAACGATATACTATTAAAATATTATTAAAACTAGCAGTTATGAATAGTAATAACCACTTTTTAAAATTTTATAAATTTTATTTTTCAAAATGGACTTCATTTTTGGACTCAAAATATCGAAATTAGCCTAGGGTGAAATTTTGGTATTTTTCTGAAAACTTTCAATTTTTGATGAATAGTGAAACCACTAAGTGGTAGGTTAAAAACTGAATTTTGCATAAAACTTAATTTTACCGCTTCTGTGAATGGAATTTCGAAAATCCGACAGACACAGTTGATATCAGTAAGTAAAATGTGGTTCAATGAGATAAAAATAATTTTTTGGTGAATAGTAACTTTTTACTTTTTTTACCGCGGTTAATAGTAAATAGGGTAACTAAGGGTAAATATGATATTACTATTACCCTAACACATGTCCTAATTCTATTGGATAAGTGTAATTCGACCAAAAACAACCTTATGAATATAATATGACCATTTAGGTCCACTTGGATTAGATTATGACATTTAATATTATTTTATTTAATGAATAGTTAAAATAGTTAAAATCAAAGTTTAATAACTAAAACATTTTTAATATGGGTTTATACATGAGATAAATTAGATTATAAATATTCATTAGAAAGATAAAAAGATTTCCTACATAATGATATTTTATTTATAATTTTTAAACTTTAAATAAATTAATTTATTTATGACACAACGATGATGCAGTAATTACCCTTTTAAGGAAATGTTAACATAATTGATGTTATAAATGCCCAAATAAATGTAATTTGAGACTTTTTATGAATTAAAATAATTTTCTAGGTTACTATGATATATTATTGTTGATTTAATCAACTTGGTTCGAACATATAATTCTATTATGACTTTCACAAAAATCATATATCAAATAGTGACAAAATTGACACAAAATTGTTTTTAAATCAAATATTATATTATTAATTATTATTTTATTCCTAAAAATCTAAGGATCGGCCAAATGACTTAGATAGGGATATATATATTAATAATAAACAACTTGGGGTTCGTTTGGCATGTTATAGTAAGTGTATTAACCATATAGTGTAAGAAAACAAAAAGACACGGTAAAAGTTAAATTATTTAACTTAGAGTTAAATCTAATTGATAAGGTTAAAATAATAACCTAAACTTGTCTAAATACTATTTGTTGATAGGATTTCGACACATCCCCACTTTACCTTCGAAATAAGACCCTTTGGAACCATTATAAACCGATTTTTACTTTAATATAAAATAATATTTTGAGATATTCCTAAGGTGCCCCTCTCCTCCCTTATAAAAGGGCACCTCCTCCCCCTCCTCCTCACACCAATTTGATCACTCAAGCTCGGAAAAACCCTGCCAAAATACCTTCTCCACTTCCCTATAATAATCCTAGAGGTCCTGGTATTCTTCAAAGACCAATCTTAGTTCCCTAAGTGGAGGATTCAAAGAGGCGTTTCAAAGAAGAGGTAATATCCATTACCGATCTTTTCAATTTCTTTCTTCTTCAACTTCTTCTTATTTAGTTGTTTCATGATAAATTAATAACACCAGTATTAATTACATACTTATATGTTATTATAAATATGAAACAACCCTAATTCACCTTCTATCCATCCTACGGAAAAATGAAATCACCGCGCGTGCGTACGTACGGAATACCGTCTCCACGCCGTGGTGTAATCTATTTTCCACAACCACCTTACTTGGATGGATATAATGGTGTAAATAATGACTATATATGACTATTAAAAAGTGATATTGATTATGAAATAGTATACATACACTCCAATACAATTCCACTATCATAGGAACTATATCATCACTCGTGCGTACGTACGGAATACCGTCTCCACGATGTGATGCGACTCGTTCTACATGATCATCATTGCATAGTAATTATATAAATGAATTGAATGAATAAATATGATATATGTTACACTAATACCATTCTGTATATAATGTATCTATAACCTTAAAAGAAGAATAAGAATTTATTCGGCAAAACATGCATAAGAACAAAAGGCAATAAAGACCCGAGTAACAAGTAACAATGAAATGTTACTAATAAGAAGCTAAGAATATGACCATATATGATATCATATCAATATGTATGATTCTGTAATAAGTCAATAACATTATTTAAACCATTATACAGGAGTTTCGGACACGTACAAAGCAAATCGGACCTAAGGTAAGGGAAAATATCACAATCTCATTTTTATCTGAGATTGTTTTTACTTTGGCATTTACTGGGGTGTATTTTATCATCCACATCCGTATTTCCTCAATATGTAATATTATTTCCATCCACCTAAAATTTTTTAAATCCAATTTTACCCTTCAGTGAATTTTTAGTAAAATATAAGAAAGGAATCTTTTGTCGTTTTTCGTACGAGGTACTTTTTGACTTTTCTGACAAAAGTACGAAGAATGTTTTTTTTTAACTTATACGGCATGAATGGATTTTTAAAACATTATTTCCAAGAATCTTCCTTTACAAGTTTTCAATTTTATTTTTAATCAACTTCTTTTAGTTTATAATTGTATGACATGTTAAGAAAAGAAAAGTGTTTTTGAAGAAGAAAGGATATTTTCCTCAAGAATGGAGTTCAAGTGTTTTATCAAAATTATTTTCCATCTAAGATAATAAAGGGTTCTGTTTTTATCCCAATTATTACATTGATTTGATTATGTTTTTATGGAATTATTTTTATGAAGTCATTTACCTTATATGATTTTTTTTATGATGTCATGATGTTTCAAGAATCCCATTTTTGTTACATGTGTTATGCAATGATGTATGATTTATGATTATGTGGCACACATAAGAAAGGATTCATTATAAGATGGGTGTGACCTATATCTCCCTCCAATGCATTGGGTAAAGATTTTATATCTCATGAGATAGACATGGCTGGAACGGAAGGTTATTTCGGTTCAGTGATACAGGACTAAAACGAGGAGTGAACTCGGTTCAGAAATGGACTTTGTCCGCTAAGATAGTCTTGGCAATGAGTCATGACTAACAAGAAATGATTTTCCATGATTATGTGTGCATGCCACAAAGTTTCAAGTTTTATGTTATGATTATGGGGATCTCATTATCACTTCTATGATTTATTCCATGTTAAGATATTATGATCTCTTTTGTAGGTTATGATTTTCAAAAAGATATGATATGATTTTTATTTTCTTTATTTGCCCTTGCTGAGCATTTCAGCTCACCATTTTTTGTATGTTTTCTTTTCCCCTGGTCAAGAAGATGGATATTAAGTAGAATATGCTAAAAGGGACCCTAGATATGATGAAATAAATGGGAGACACTGTAGAAGATTTATGAACCAGTTGTTTATGTTTCCCAGTTTCTAAAGACACTATACCTATACGGTCCTTTGTGGTTTTGTCATATGTTGTAATAAATGTGCTTCAATTTTGAAGTATTAACAATGTATGTAAAGTATGGGTCGTTATATCAGGGGTGGGGTGTTAGTAGCCCGTGTCGATGAGAAGATTTTTTGCGAACCCTACATGCCATCAAGGTTTTCCAATAAGTTCAGATGCATACAATGGATGTCCAAGAATGTGTATACAAAGGTTTTGGAAGAGCATAATCCTCGTATCTTTCACTAATTATGTCTAATGTTCACAACTTATGGATTTGGTGAGGTAATTACCCTCGCCCCTCTGATTTTAATGCTGGACTCTCATCAAAGTATGGTGAACATTGGGTGGAGGCATACCCAGAGGAGATTTTACAGAAAAACATTAGGTGAATCAAAGTGGAAAATGTGGGATCTGGACAACGAGAGAGCAAACAAGGTGCTTCTAGGGGAGTAAGGCTGGGGATAAGTCAAGTGACTGGGAAAACACATGTTGGTACCTCAGTGGTAGGAGCATCACCTGATGTGGTCATGCCTCCGCCATTTGGATGGAGGGGGTCTAGTGGATCGCCTCCTGGGACAGCCGTGGAGCTCCCTAGAAAACAGATAAGGTACTTGCTCCAGCCTTCCAAAGATGCAGTCTTCCCTACACTTTGGTCTGCCTGGATGACCTTATGGTAGTAACTGAGCACTGAATCCTTATGGAAAAAATTTACAAGATACGGGCTCCAGTTGCTAGAGTTCAGGCTCATTCGGATTGATGATAGGGTGATATTTCACCAACGACAATCATACCTGATGTCCATGGATGTATATGCATGCTAGTAGGGACAATGAGAAGAACCACATCTTCTGGTGAAATTTTTTCTTAGGAAGGACCATGACCCATAAAAAATGTCATCTAATGACGAAGATGATGATAAAGAGGAAAAAGAATAAGAAAGATAATATGAGGAAGGAGGAGAGGAGTAAGGGGAGTTTGAAGGTTATGGGCCCCAGGGAACAGTGGACTACTGGAGGAGTCCTCATTAGAGTGGTGAGATTACTGATTGTAACACAGAAATGGCTGAAAAAATCTAGGTAGGGATCAATCCTTATCCTTATCCTTTATATTTCCATATTTGGATTCATCAACCAAGATTTGATCTATTTAAGCACACAATGATGTTGGTGATCATTCTTTTGAACCTACAACTGGGGTGGAACAAGGTAGAGGATCAACTGTAGCTGGAGTGGCTAGTGGAAGGCTGACCGAAGGGGCTGCAATAGCCACCTCCAAATCTCAATCCATCCCCAACGCATTAAAGAAGTAAAAACCTGTTATTGAACTAACAAGTGCTCAGGGATCTCTAATGGCAGTATCTCCTGTAGTGTTCGAAGCACTAGATGTCGTTTCAATAAGCTCTTGTAAGTCTTGGTCTTTAAATACCAACATTCCTCATCGGGGAATTCGACCGAACAAGGTACCACTTCCCTATGCAGTAATCAAAATACTAGAGACTCGACAAGATATTGAATTCAGAACACCTGTGGGTGATCTACTAGTACCTTTACCAACTCGTGCAGAGCCAGCCCTTTAGACTGATCCATCCTCGGTACCCAATGACCAGGGAGTTATGGTTCTAGGTGAAACTACTACCAGGGTGGAGTCAGAAGCTGGCAGAGACAAATCCGTTGAGTCAAAGACAAGAGAAGAGGGACACATTCCATTAGATTACTCTTCCAATGAACTTATAGATGCCTTTCTTGAGTACCGGACTTCATAACCTAGATGGCATCACTCTTCATATAGCTATGCTTCCACTGTGCTGGAGGGGTTTACGCCTATCATCTTCATACAACAATCTATGATTACCTTGCTGAGAAGATGTGGGAGAGAAACCAAGATCAAGATGTATCCTATCTCTAAGAAGAGTCTGAAATTTTTTAGAAACTTCATATGGTTGAGCAAAAGATATGGCTCCTGGATGAGCAGGTGGGTGAGCATGCCACATTTGTCATGATCCAATCTGTGGTTATTTAAATATTGTAAGTCCAGCTAGTGGAAGCCTGAGAGAAAGTGGTGTAGGCAAACCCTCAAATGGATGAGTTCCAAACTGAGCAGAAGTGACTACAAGTCAGGACCAACAAATTCTTCTCAATAGATACTAATTAGTAGAGAAGTAATAGGGAGTGGGAGGTAGCCCTGGAAGCTATACGCTAAAGGGTAGATGAGTTGATGTGGTCCATTAAAGGGGTTGATCCATAAGGGTCCTGTTTTGGTCAAACTCTAGAACACATCTTTCCTTTTTTCTACTTATTCTTAACTTCATTTATGGACACATTATTTTCCCATTTCAATGTATCTCAATCATAGAAGTGTGAAATAACCAATGAATGATTTCTAAGCTCACGTGGGTGACACCCAGTGTGAGAAACAAAAGATGGAAATATAATTATCCACTTTTCATATGAGAGTGCTAGCCAATCATTAGACACTCAGGGTATAGATGACCATCTAGGATACTAAAAAATGGGAGAGGGGTCTATAATTGGAGAATAGGGTTCTTGGAATGGCTCACTCACCCTTTTCCCAATATGCTCTAGCGCACGGGCAGGGTAACGCCAGGGGCATTGGAATCAATCCAAATAGAGGGAAATGAATAATGTGAATTATGATACCCAAAATTTGGAACACAATGAAGAGGGAATTACGACAAAGGATAGTTTTTGACCAAATTCAAAACACAACATTTGTATCATGTTATCCTGAAATAAGAACAAACAGATAAGGGCCAACCATAGACCGCATTTGAAAACATGGGGCCAAACTCAGAGTGTCATCCAATGTCCTCTGAAACATTGGCCCAAGATGGTAGTGAGCCTCAAGACTGAGCATCCTAAACATTATGGGGTTCCTTATGATATAAGAGGGAATGAGGATCTGAAATAGAGGGTACGCAAAGCGTGGTGATGGAATGATGGGCTCTTTGGATAAAGTCTAACACTCTTTAAATTACACCTCCATGATGAAAGTACACTGGGTGAGAGTATTGGTCTAAATTCAGATCAGGCCTAATTCTGGGAGGGACCTCATTGGCGAGGACCTAATATGGTCTATAGTTTACATTGTGTAAATGGGGATGATAAGAATGTATTTTATCATCATACAGTGAAGATGATGCATGAAATGGTTTAAATTCATATAATCAAGACATTTCACATAGTTTAAAGTCGCACTACCTTGACCATACTCAATAGTTTAAAGACATGTTACATGGACTGGGAACTCCTAGACTAAGGTCATAGAGTTCGTACCATGATTTGGGGAAAAGGACCATGAAAGATAATGGTCCCGGGGCTTGGCCCAAGGCAAAATGTTTGGGAATTTATACGTATCCCATGAGGATGAGAATCAAGACATACGTAGTTCTTGAAAAAGGTATGATAGGAAGATAATACTAAAAGGGGAAAATTATTCTCAAGTGAATTCATCGAATGACTAGGTAATTTATTGTTACATAGCCTAGGCACATAATATGTAGTTTAGTTCCATACGTTAAGAATGTAAGAAATCTTAGTTTATTTTCATAGAGATTGGAAAAAAATGGGAAGATTATTGAAGTAGAAACATGTGACGTGGTTCCATAAAGATATCCGACATGAATGAGGATAAGATAGTCCGTACCACACAAAAAATTTCTATAAAAACACACATAGTTTAAAGTCATGATGCTCAGACTATGGGACCAAAGATCCTAGTATAAGGTCATAGAGTTCAGACCAAAAGAAGTGTGGTTCTTCCATGTATGCACAAACCTTACCCATATCCCTAAGCCCATGTGAGGTATGCTCTATGTGGGAAACAAGGGTGGAGGAGATCATTGCAAAACATGTAATACACAACTGGGGGAGACGGTGTGGAGTCGAAGATGACCCTCATGATGTTGATTCTACCTCTTTAACGCACATAGGTTCATGGAGGGATAACACCAAGGGTGTCAAAATTACACTTGAACATGATAGAGTGGAAAGGGATGTGAATCACATGACCAATATTTAAGGATTAATGGGGGTGGAATAAGGATGGAGGTTAAAATTTTACAATGTTCGAAATATAGAATTCATATCGTGTGACCTGAAATGGAAATAACGTCCAAGGGTTGACCAGTGACCGAATTCAAAACATGGAACCTATATTATAATGTTGTTAAAAATACTCCGATATGTTGGTCCAAAGTGTTAGGCAAGACTTCAAGACAATTATCCATACCATCTGGGGGTTCCGTCAAATGTGAAAGATGATGGAAACCCAAATAAAGGGAGACATGAAGCATGGAAATGGATGAAAGCATGTCCACATATAATCCACCACATTGGACCCTAAACCATAGTAAATTTGAGCACATTGGTGAGGCATAATAGAGTTTGAGAAGTCTATATGATAAGGGAGAAAAATGGTTTGATGATCCTGAGCTAGACCCTAAGACTAAATGTATGGGCATTTCTACATATCCCATAAGGATGGGAATCAGACCATACATAGTTCTTGAGACGCCATGAATTTTAATATCATGTGGATGCAAGGAGAATGTAAGGGAGATCCTTGAAGTTACGTACATGTAATGGCTATTATAATCCTGATGTGAATGAGTATATAGATTCCATATACACCACACCACTTTCTTCTAATAAAGTTCGGGTTAGGGGGCCAGAAATAAGGCAGGATTTGAGGTACCTGGGGATAAACCCGAAGATTAAATGTACAAGAATTCCTATGTATCTCATGAGTATAGAAATCAGTCCACACACAGTTATTGAAAATGGAATGGTAGGGTACCGATTCAAGGGTAAATACTGTCGTGCAGGTCTGGCCCATGCACCAAAAGAAGCAACATTTGATAGATTTTGTTTGTTCTTTAGTGTGGATGTGTGTGTTTTTTTGAAGAAAAAAACCTAGGATGGAGAATCTGGGCATCGCCGTAGGAATAAAGTCATATGTAGGCCTTAAAAAATGGCATGGTGGATGATCAATATCAAACATGATGTCCGATCAATAGAGGACAACACAATGCAGTGTCATTCTTCATCGTGTGACCAGGACGATAGTGTCACAATTTAGGGTCATATGACAGGACCAAACCATGCGTTTTAATGTCGTGCAGAAAAGATGAAATCGTTTAAAGTCATGTCAGACTAGACAATATTGTTTAACATCACATTTCTTGGATGCATACATAATAATGAGGTTCTAAAGGGAATACACATGGCGTGATAAAGCATACCCGACGTGAATGCGAACATCAGTCCACACCACACTGTGTGCAACCCCAGGGGGAGGGGACCTCAGGACAAGGGGATAGAAAAGGTCAAAGGACATGGGGTTGGACCTGAAGATGAAATGTACGGGCATTCCTATATATCCCTTTGGGATGGGAATCAAGCCAGACGTAGTTCTCAAAATTCATACAGTTTAACGTAATGCAGTAAGGATGAGGGGGGTCTTAGTTTCAGTTCATAGAGATCGAAATGAATTAAATGAGATTCCTCCAAGAGGGAGTAAACCTTGACCAAGTCCCTAAGTCCATGTGAGCTATGATTGATGTGGGAAACAAGGGCGGAGAAGATCTTTGAAACACTTGGAATACACAGTATGGGGAAACATTATGGGGTCGAGGATGACACCACGATGTCGATTCGTCCTCTTAATGCGCAAATCCACATGTAGGGATAGCACCAAAGGTGTTGAAATTACACTAGAACATAATGGATTGGAAATGTATTTGAATCACAAGACCAATATATGGGGTTCATTGGGGGTGGCACAATGATGGAGGATAATTTTTGACCATGTTCAAAACACAACATCCGTATCATTTTGGCTTGAAATGGGCACAAAAAACAAGGGTTGAACACTGACCGAATTCGAACCACATAACCTGTCACATAACGTTATTCAAAATCCTCTAGGATGTTGACCTAAAGTGGTAGTAAATCTATAAGGCCAAACATCCATAACATTCGGGGGTCCTTTAGAATGTGAAAGATGATGGAAACCCAAATAAAGAGAGATGTGAAGCATGGAAATGGATGAAAGCATGTTCATGCAGAATCCAACACTATGGGTCCTAAACCACAGTGCATCTGAGCACGTTGGTGAATTGCCAGAAAAGGGTCGAGGGTCCCAATTGAGAGTAGACAACTTGAGGAGATGAGTGGAGGAAAGGGGAATGGATAGCTCTAAATATAGATATATGTGGCGTGGTTATTGAAAACCCGATGTGAATGAGGACAAAAGTCTACACCACACCACACCCCCTAGAGAACTAAGACCAAGGGGATAAAAGGAAGACAAGGTTTCGAAAAAGATAGGACTGGACCCGAAGACGAAATGTCTGGGCATTTCTATATATATCTTGAGGATGGGAATCAAACCAAACATAATTATTGAAATTTGTGTAGTTTAACGTAATGTAGTAAGGACGTAGAAAAGGGGTATCTCCAAGAGTAATTTTTATGACATGGAAAATTACACAACATAAATGAGAAAATTAGTCCATATACGCCACATTATTCATAATTCTAGGAGAGAACTCAGGCCAACTAGCCGAGAGAAAGAATAGATAAACCCAGGCTAGACCCAAAAATGAAATGTTCAGGAATTACTATGTATACTATGAGGATTAGAATCAAGATAGATGTAGTTATTGAATACCCGTAGTTTAACATCATGCTGAAAGGATGATGGATGAAGGGTGTTCCAAAAGGAGGGTCCCATGATGCAGCCATTGTAAATCCAACATTAATGGGGACCAAAGAATTCCACATACCACACCATATACAATCCCTAAAAAACTAAGGCCAAGGGGGAGAAGAGGTTTGTTGGGAATGAACCAATGATAAAATGTCTAGGCATTCCTATATATCCCATAAGGATGGGAATCCTGCCAAACATAGTTATGAAAATTTTATGTGGTTTAATGTCATGTGACAAGGACTTAGAAAGGAGTAGTGTCTCAAGGGGATGTGTGTGGTGCGACAAAAATAAATAACCTGATGTGAATGATGACATAGAGTCTATACCACACTGCACAATCCTGAGTGATAACTTGGGCCAAAATGATGGAACAGGTCGAGGGACTTGGGGTTGGGCCATGGACGAAAGGTCCATGCATTCCTATGTATCCCATAATGATGGGAGTCAAGTCATACACAGTTCTGAAAATGCCATGCAGTTTAACGTCGTGCAATAAGGACGTAGGAGATCTTAGTTTAAGGTCATAGATCTTGGACCATTTATAGTTTAACATCTTAGAGGATGATGATGAGCGGTTTAATGTCCACCAGGATGGGGATAAGTAGTTTAATGTCTGCCAGGATGGTGATACAATTTAACATCATGCAGAATGATAATATATTTAAATGTCATACATGACATGTGCTGGGTAGTTTTACGTCCTTCATCCTGGAAAGATCATATAATTTAATGTCATGTGGTGAATACGAGGGTAGGTACTCTTAAGTGAAATATTATTTGAGAAATTTATCATTGGTGGGAAGAGTGATATTCTCACCATCCATGGTGAATAGGGATTATGCACCATTGGGATAAACCTTGTGAGTTATATAAGGTACCTCCCATTTGAGATCCATGTTTGGAGGTTTCTTGCCGGGTATCATTGGCGTTTTTAGGGCCAATATTGTATCATATTGATGGAAAGAAAAGATATTGAATTTCTTGTAGAAATCATTGGATATCTTGTTCTGATTCCTCTTCAGATTGTGCAAGGAATGGATTCTCTTATCATTGAGGGCTTCCAATTTAGCCAGACGGATTTCATCTACTTTTTCTAGGGCCTTTTAATTGTATACTGTTGTATGTAATAAGGGTAATTAGATCTCAATGGGTAGGACTGCCTCTATTCTGTACACCTGGGAATATGAAGTTACCTAATTAGAATTATGAGTCGTTGTCTGGTACACCTAGAGAGCGTTGGGGAGTTTTTCTGGCCAACTCTTCTTATTTTTACCAACCATCTTATACAGGATTCTAGAGAGGGTTTTGTTGAATGCCTTGATATGCCCATTTTCTATCACATGATTACGATAGGTATGATTGGAATGGATGTTGTACTTTGGGTACAATTTCTTCATCTCGACTACTCAGAAGTTGGTGACATTATCAGTGAGGGCGACATGAGGGACTCTAAATCAGTGGATGATATTGGATCTCACGAAGTCAATAATAGAACAAGCCTTGACTTCCTTGAGTGGAATTACCTCCACCCACTTAGAAAAAAAAATCTGTAGTGGTTAGGATGAACCTACAATGGAAATATGTTTCTAGTGGATATGGTCCCACGACATTGTGTCCCAAGACTGCAAGGGCCAAGAGTACATGGTAGTATGAAGAGACTATGGAAGCTGGTGAAAAAACATAGCATGGATCTAGCACACATGGAACCTCTTGGAAAAATAAATATAGTCATGGATAATAGTGGGACAAAAATACCCTAATATTTGGATCTGATGAGAGAGTTTCAGCCTTGTCTGATGAGCCCTGCAGGAACCAACATGAACTTCCCACACGACCTGAGAAATCTCACCTCCTTGAATGCAATGGAAGAGAATCCCATAAAAACTGCATCTGTAGAGGATCTTCTCAAGAGTGGGACCACTCTTGAGGGTAAAATGTTTTGTGTTCTAACAGACTCACTCATATTCGGCTTGGTCTATCGGGATATTTCCATGATGGAGATACCCGATAAAGGGATTCATCCAGTTAGGGGTCCTTCCAACACCGTAGAAAGGGGACTTAGAGGTCCCGATGTGG
The DNA here is from genome assembly GCA_963277665.1 of Viscum album. NCBI lineage: Eukaryota > Viridiplantae > Streptophyta > Magnoliopsida > Santalales > Viscaceae > Viscum > Viscum album. Next base: position 865,020,592 of record OY728147.1, on the reverse strand, counting down.
AGGCATTGATGGTAAGGTGGACTACCTGTGGGATATCATCATCATCTGGAGTGATGGTAGTGATTAATCTTCAATATGCCACATGGATAATCAAAACATCTTGGTCAGGATCTACAAGAGATGTGACTAGGATAGTCAAGGCATCAGCTCAGTTGTTCTACAATCAAGGGATTTGAGTAAGTTCTAGATGAGAAGGGAACTAGGCCATCAGCTTGTGAGTACACTCTAACAGCGGTACAAGCTTTAGTTTCCTGATGACGTAGTAATTGTTGATCATATTGATGACCAGTTCGGAGTCCCCTTTCACATGTAGGTGGGTAACATCAATCTCTAGAGCTAGCTTGAGACCAATGATGATAGCATACTACTCTGCCTCACTGTTGGTACAACCTTTTGATAATAGGAATGAATAAGACATGATATCTTGTGTATGTGTGATGAAGACGATACCTAGTCCCACTCTATTGAGTCTGGGATCATTGATTCTTCTGTTAGTAGGGATTCAGGAAGCACCATAAAAGTTCATTTTCCAACATGGAATGGCTTGATCCACTGAGAGGATTGCCTCATATGAAAAATCAAGATTCAGAGACTACTCTTTGGGGGATGGATAGCTGGTAAGAAAGTATGCTAATTCTTACTCCTTGATAGACTTTTGGGGAAAAACTTGATGTTGAACTATTTAAGGATCACTTTCCACCAATCTAGATGTCCATTCAACATGGGGCAGTTTAAAATTTACTTCATTGGGTCCACTCGAGACACTAGATGTATCTAATGGTGAAGTAAGTAATGTCACAATTTCTTCACTGTGAATACCATCACAAGGTATCTCTTCTTGATAGAGGAATATCTGGTTTTCATGTTAAGGAGCATGCAGCTGAGATATCATAAAATGTTCTATGTCCCCTCATGTTCTTATGGGTGATAAGGGAGCCAAGGGACCATTCAAGAGAAGTCACATAGAGGAACAGTGGATTTCTTGAGACATACAACATTAGAACCGAAGGTTGTAGTAGGTATTGTTTTATTTCCTCAAAAGTGGTCTGACACTCCTCATCCCATTGATAATCAGCACCCCTCTTCATAAGTTAGTAAAAGGTCTTACACTTGCTATCCAAAATTGAGTTGAATCAGCATATGTAGGATAAGTGGTCTTGAAATCCTTAGAGTATTACTCAGGGGAGACATCTGACTGATGGACTTGATCTTTTCTAGATCGATCTCAATGCCTCTATATCTAACAATGAATCCAAAAAACATTCTAGAGGTGACTCCAAAGGAACACTTCAAGGGGTTTATCTTTATATGTCAGGAATGGAGGAAGACAAACACTTTCTCAAGATCTCTGAGATGGTCCTAATGCAGGAGGGTTTAGCCACCAGATTTTCCATGAAGCATTCCAACAATCTCCTAATGATCTTCTTGAATATGTGATATATGGAATGATGATAGGTGGAACCTACATTCTTTAGACTGAAAGTAATTAACTGATAGCATAAAGTACCTTGTGTTGCCTTGAATGCGGTAGAGTCTTCATCCTCAAGGGACATTCAGATTTGATTATATCCCGAATACCCATCCATGAAGAAGAGATACTGGAACCTAGTATTGGCATTGATCAATAGTTCTATCATAGGAAATGGAAAATCATCCTTATACAGTGACAGTTGAGATCCTGAAAGTTGATGAAGACTCTAATTTTTTCGTTCTTCTTCCTGACGTGCACAATTATAGATAACCATCTAGAGTACTGGACAACCTTAATGAAGTTGGATTTTACATGATTATGAACCCCAGCCTCAACCATGGCACTATGAAAAGGGTTCATATTTATGGGAGGCTTTTTGAACCCACAATGATTTTTTGGGAGACCGAGACATTAGACGGCGACCTGGGGATCTAGCCCTGGAATCTCATCATCACTCTAGGAAAATTAATCATGATGCTACCTTAGGAAATCCACAAATTTATGTTTCTATTCTATAGGCATAGAGGTGTTGATCAATGTTGGTTTTAGATTCGTCTCATTACCGAGGTTCACCTGTACCAATTCATTGACCGTAGTGGAGACACACTCTTCAAATGCGGGAGGGGTATCTTCCAAATCCTCTTATTCATCAACAACAAGGGGATCATTGGAAGGAGGCAACTCCTCCGAGATGAAAGATCCTAATGGGACATTGGTGCTAGCCTGAGTGGTAGTGGACACCTCATCAGGGGACTCCTCCACTACTGAAACTGTGGTGATGAAAGTTGTCAAACCAATCCCATCTGAACTTCGACCTAAGGGCCCCATTTTGATGATATCAAAGCAATAGTGGCATGTCATCTTGAGTTGGTTTATCCTAGCCCAGTGAAACAAGAAAGTATGGCATTTTTTTCTTAGGGAAGATATCTTGATACCTTATAGGAGTAGGGGGATCTAGGATCACTCGATCCTAATTTTTGTAGAAATATGAGGTGATCTCATGGCATCCCTTAGACTTGGGAATGAACTTACCCTTAATTCTAGAGACAATGAATCATTTACCCAAGTCTGGGGTCGTGTCCTCCAATATTTGAATTGAGAAAATGTAGGCAACATTTAGGTTTGTCCACGGGTTGGTTGTAGCCCTATCATGTTCAACCTCATTAGCCTAAATTTTCTTGTCCTTGCTCTTTTAATAGTCGACATCCAAGTAACAAGCTTCACAAGAGGCAAAGGGAGATGAATCACCATATATTACACCTTATCGACCATTAAGGGAGTACTTAAGACATTGGTGATATTATTAAGGTATTACCACATGTAGGTAGAAACATGTTCTACCCATAAATACATTGTAAGTGGTGTCTTGTGAGACAACCATGAAATCGGTTCTAGAAACTAGGCCACTGAATTGGGTCTTCAGATGAATATTTCCAACTGATGTCTACTCTTCCCTATCATAAACATTAATTTTTAGGTTATAGGGACTAAGATCTATTTAAGACAGCCCCATCTTGTAGAGCTTTCGGGTCGGGATAAGGTTGATCCCAGAGCCTGTTCCAACAAGACAGCGGTGGACCTCCATGCCATTGAACTGTCCAATGATGTAAAATGGGAATATGTGCCCCTTTATAGGAGAACCTTCATCTTCTCCAGAGAAAGATATGATGTCCTGACATTCCGCATGCTTAACTATTTTAGCATGAAAGGCTTCTGTGGATGTTACTTCTGTCTCAAACTAGAGGGGGCTTCTTAAAGCCTCCGAAAGGGATTCACGCATATCCGCTGATAGGAATAGATCCTATAAGATAGAAATATTCATAGTAATACTATTAATATTCTTGAGTATATCATACTTCCATGCTAGGAATACACTTATGCTGATAGGATGTTTCTCTGTGGTAGGGGGTCTGACGGGTGCTGCTGGTCGAACTGGTGGATTTTGGCCAATGCTGGAAATGTCATGTTTCTCACTAGTCAAACCGTGTAGAGTGACTATCGACTGAGTTCCAGATAAATAAGGTCTATAAATGATAGAACATGACTAACCATAACATGGTCATGGTGACTCTGCCTGATCAAGTATCACAAATAGCAGTGGAGGCAGATTTGATGAAACAATATGAGAAGTTTACGCGTAATGAGATGTACGTTGGGCCTGCTGTCTAGTCTCGGTGGCATAAAAATCTTGGTTGGAAGCACTAACCAATAGATTTTGGCGATTCACATACCCACAAATCCGTTGACTCTAGCATAAACTAGGGACATTGTGAGGGTTTTCCTAGCGCTCTTCGTTATTGGGAACCATGTAAGGATTTACCAGCTCGACGCTATTGACTGAAGTGTACCCCTGATCATCATTTTAAGAATCCTCCATCACTAGGTAGGTTCTGGAAAAAATATAAATCTCTGGGGGAATGAAATTGATGATAGTATGTGATGACTATGGAATCGGTGGGGGACTTTTCTTTCCCTTGCGCCGTCGATGCTTTCCCTTCTGGGAAGAGGAAGGCTGAGATGTTGATGCAGAAGTAGTAGCTGCAGATAACACAATGACTTATGAAGGCTTGAATTGATTCGAACATGTATGGATAATACCATGGGCATAGGATATTTCCTTTCAATCCATCCGATCATCATATTTTTGAGACTCATGGTTAGACACATGCTGCCATTCACCCTTGTTATTGCTATTATGATTTATAAACACACATGCCATCTGTGTCGGGGCTAGACCCAACCTGAACATATTCTTATGAACCTTGTATTGAATGCAATCTTTAAACACATAACACTTCTTGAGGGTTCTCTCAAGGAACTGGTGATAGGGTTAGTAATTGGGTCAATCAGTGAGATCTGTCTCTTTAGGCTTATTTCATTCCAGCAACCATAGGATTCCCTTGTCTAAAGTGCTTCAGAAATAACTGAGTACCTATGCCTTGTTAAATGAGTAGGTATTGTTCCTTCTATCTGGGAAGGAGGATCTAGGATCCTATCCCTAACAAGGGGCTAGCAGAGCCTGATGGGGAGGAGGAACCTAATTTTCTCACCTAGTTGGCGGTGGCGTGTTATTCGGGGGTGCCTTCTGATTCTAAGGCGGGTGTTGTTGGGCCGGGGGTTGAGCCTAAGGCGGCAGCCCTTGGAGGGGATATGGAGGTGGTTCCACTGGTAATAACTCCAATTTTCTTGGTTCTTATACCTATACAAAAATAGTGTTCAGTGGGTCTTCCTACGGGAACTGCGAGGGGCAACAAACATGACTATTTGGATTGCTTCAAGGATTCCTCTAAATGTTGGGCTTTATCAAAAAAATCCATAAATCTCCCTAGGTTGTTTTGAGTAATGAGACAATGGACCAATTCAGTATTGACATTCCGCATACATATTATTAGAATCTATTCCTGATTCAGTGGCATATCAAGCAAATAGGTGAGACCCTTCCACCTGGTGATGAAATCTGTGACTCGCTCATCAGGCCTCATCTTTCATTTGAAGAGGTCAGAAATTCTTGTCTTCCACATGGTGGAACTAAACTAGTAAAGAAACTTTCTATGTCGATCTTACCAACCATCCATGGATCCAATGGGTAACTAAATAGAACAGACAAATGCGGGCCCTTCTAATGTTTGAAGAAAACACGGGAGTTTGGAGGCCTCTTGCTATGCTCAAGTTCCCATCATGGATCCACATCATGAAATGAAGTGGGAAAAATGTTGTAGCTGGTCGCCTGTCCTATTAAAAAGGGATAAGGTAGGATTTATAAAACTTGGGGGTGCTGGCATATCATCCACCCATGCTGGATACGACCTTCTATTAGGCGGGATCACCACCTGTCATGTTTCCAAAGACTCAATACGGGAAATGAGAGTGACCATCAGATCAACTTGGTGGGGATTCATATCTTGATGAGGATATCTGACCACCAGTGCATTGGTAGGTTCCTGAACATGGTAAGCCGACCTATCAGCTCATGAAAAAGCTAGTGGGATGACTTGTAAGACTGCTAGGGGAATGAACTATGGAGTGGCTGGGGAAACCTGAGTTGGGTCTCGAGTAGGGTAATCATGCAACATGGGTGGATTCAGTGATGCATATCATGACCTCATTCCATAAACTCTAGCCTCTACTCTGTCTATATGGGCTAGATGGTCAAGGTCACCAGGAGGCAACTCATTGGGGGGAGGTTGTTCCTACACCTGCTGCCCTGGTCAAGGATTACCTTAATTTGGCCGCCATTCCTTGGCACGTTTAGTGAGAATTTCATCGACCATATTTTTATGTTCTATGATCTATTGACACAACACAAACTTTTTAGGGTCATATTACATCTTCTACACTGATCCAGACCGGTCATAGGGTTTGACGGCCCCATCGTTCTATTTACCCTTATTGGGATCCCAACCGAAGGATAATGACTCAGAAGGTGTATTAAGGCCCAGAAAATTTATTTTCTGGTGAGTAACCCTATGAAAAATATCCAATATGTGTGGAACCACCCTAGGGGGTAAGTTCTCTTCGATGTGTCCAAGCTCGATCTCTTCCTCTGATGGGTCAGCCATGTTAACTGGGCCTATTCCTGGAGGAATATCCTCAATATCACCTAGAAAGTTGGGAAGGTGCTAGATAAGACTGAAATGAAGGGAAATATACTACCCCCAACCATAGATATAGATTCAGGGGGAAGCATCCTTCATAATTTTTCAGAGCACTATAAAGCTTTGGACACATTGCTGCTGGAGGGTCTGATGATGACTGGATGACTCAGGGCACTGATCCATGGAGAGTGCAACCAAGTTGACCATGTGGCATTTCTGGATGATTTCATCAAAGTGTTTTTGACTCTTAGGTTAAGCCACCCATCGATGAAAGAGATGGAAGTGCATTGCCCGAAGAGTTTGGCCAAAGCACATGACCTCCTCCTGGGTGAGAGATTCCAGAATACTAAAAACTGGTATTACAATGGCCCAAAACATCTTAGGGAGGTGTTCCATGGTGAGAATGCACCACAAACCCCTCGACTTAGACTCAAGATATAGCCCTTGATTTCCCCATTCTTTGACTAGAGGTGGTTGTAGGATCGATAATGACACTAAATCTGACCATTATAATGGTGGATTAGATGGTGGAGAGTACAGAGTGCGGGATGAAAAGCCACTGCATCTCGGGCTATCTTACAAAGAATGCAATGATTATGCCACCACATCCCTATAAGAAAAACTAACAACCATTGCTTCCCGCTTAGGGGATGTGGTCATTGGTGGTGGTTCATGTTGTTTCTCATCCTCTATTGGTCCCAAAAATAACTCTTCGTGATCTATTGTTGAGGTGGAGAATGATCCTGTTGATGATAAGGAGGATTGCATGGTTAGGCCCTAGAAAGGGAATAAATATTACTCCTATTGTATGTATCTTTGGAGGGATGTAGGGTTCTGGTGGAACTCACTTTATGGAAGGATGAGGCTTATATGCCTTGTTCCTTCCCCAGTCCCCGACATAGTAGATCAGGGCGAGGGTTCCATCACTAAGTCATACTCTTCCTCAGAATATGAATAGTTGATGGGTTTGATTGCAGTTTGAAGCTTCTCAGGATTATTTCTCTGGGGGTGACGACCCACCATCCTGCCCCAGGATGGTTCTTCAGGGTATGGTAGATTATTGACATAGGGATGAAATCTACTTGATTTGGTGTTGGAGTGGAGAGGAACTCCACTTGGAAAATTGTGGTGTGAGGAGCACCTGAGAAAATGTAAAATGGGACATGGGGAGGACCTCCATTATTGAAAGTGATATAATAGGGAGGGCCTCCACTGGAGCTGGTAAACGCATGGGGAGGACCTCCATGGTGGTTGTATGTAGTGCGAGAAGGACCTTTGCCTTGGTCAGCCCTAGTAGTAGTGGTAAGAATAGGGCCTTTGTAATGATCATACTGGACACAAGAAGGGCCTCCATGTTCATCGTTGATGAAGCATGGAGGGCCTCCGCTTTGGTGATTGCTGGAACGGGGAGGACCTCCACCAAAATCGATGAGCACATAGGGAGGCCTCCATGCTATTGGGTGACTAGGAAAGGAAGACCCTTGTGTTGAGAACCTGGTATGTGAGGGAAATTTTCATAACTGAGGCCAAGAGAATGGGGAGGACCTTCATGCTAAATGTCAATGAAGTGAGAAGGGCCTCCGCCAGAGTTGATGATAGTGGCATGGGGAGGACCTCCATACTGAATAAAGGAGTGGAAAATACCTCCACTTTGTTTGATACTGGTATGGGGAGGACCTCCATACTAGATTTCATCATCACGGGTTGGCCCACGATGATTGCTACTTGCCCCAATAACTTGGAGATCAAGTTCAACCTGCTCATAGGGTGAAAAGTGCTTCAAATTTGTCCGGGCTTGGAAGTGCCAATGATATGTAACCAGAAGGTTCCCATACCCAATGATGACGATGGGTTGATATCCCATGTTGGGGGTGGATCGAGCTACTGAAGTCACATACGATGATTCCCCTAATGAACATACTCCGGACATTTCACTCAGTATTGATGTTGGATCAGCCGAACTAGAGTTGACTGTTTAGGGGGATGAACCGCTACTCTTCGGTCTATAGGGCTAGATAGAGACACTGACACGACTAGGTGGGATCCCTCCTTAGTAGATCCCTAGATGAAGTCCTAGTCGGGTGGACCCAGACATCCCTTACTTCTTCAGCATAAGGGAGTGAGTCATAGGAGCACTTAGGGGATAAGATCTTGAAGCTATTGAAGGTCAGAGTGGGGAGTAGCGGCTCCCTGCACGACACTTAGGGGAAATAATGTTGCTGGGGAACTGAGGTATCCATGTCTTGGTGGGCTATTTACCTCATTGGGATAACCCATTTCTATTTATATCATCAAACAAGAGTATCAATCACCCTTCTTTGAATAAATTTGGATGGTGAGGTAGGGCATGGGTGCCCAGTAGCTGTTGGAGTGGGAGCCATGATAGAGGAGATGAATCCATGAGGAATTGCAGAATTTGTATTTCCCCAACCCTTATGTATGAGGGAGGGAGATGATCAGTTTCTTGTAGCCTGAGTTTGAGTTATATAGTGTATGAGAATTTACTCATTAGTATAGAAAATAGGAAAGTGATGCACAGTGCCCTAGTGTCATTCAGTCTTCCATGGATGGATAAAAAGATCCATGCTGACAACGTTTCAGACCATAATTCCCAATGATTAGCTTCCCCAAACTTTGGTGAGTTTCATGCCAGGACCACTATTTTCTTGGAGGGACCTAGCACCGAATAGCTGGATCTGGTTACATTCTTATTTTCTAATGACTCAAATTCTACTAATCTCCATATTGAGGAGAATATTCACATCAGGTTCACCATTTCTATTTTTGGTGCTTTCAATGGGGCACGCATTGTTGTGCTGCGATGCGTTGGATATTTCCCTGCATTCCAAATTTCCGAAGGGTGGTGGAATCCAACGTTTATTCAGGGACATTTTCTCCTTGATCGAAATAGGATGATGGGATTTCGGTCTCTCCTTATGTGGGTTCCACCTAAAAATTCATCGCTTAGCTTGGGTCTCCCTGATAGATTTAAGATGTTGTTTTTTAATCTCATTCCCAGTGCCATGTCATTATGGACACCAGTTAATTACACTACTTCTGTCAGGACATTCCAAGGGGTCAAGTTAGGGCAGCAACCTTCAGTCAGGGGAGTAGTCATGTTGGACATCACTATTGTGTCTGGATGCTGAAACACTGGTACAATTTGATTTATTCCCCTTATTATAGGGATCCTTGAGGGAGAGAAATCTTGAGAAATCCCATGTAGATTGTTGGGGATTGTATTCCAGAGGAATTCCTCCAAGGTTTTCCTCATCTTCCCGTGTTTAACATGGGGTATGCTGTGAGTTTAACGTCTAGCGGTGATGGATCAAACTGATCAGAACACTGATGAGAGTGGATCAGATGGGTACATCCCTAAGAGGGATAACCTAGGAGGATTACTATATGGGTGGATAAAAATTCCCAATGAGGTAATATCCATGTATTATTGGGTCCCGAAAAAGGGGACACCATGTTTTACCATTATTTGGGATTGATCCTCGTAGAGGCCTCCTATGTACCTTGTATAGAAGACAGGAATCAAAACCCAAATAGTTTGAGAGGGTGAATCATGGGATCAAGGTGTACACGATTGAGAACAACCCGAAGACATGCTGGGGATTCTTCATGGATAAAGGACCATCATAATAGGGACACCCATTGTTGGATGGTTATGGATTGTGAGGGGATTATGCATGGTTATCTTCCTGGGTGCTGGAAAGGGAAGAAACTAGATGGATGAAATGATCTCACTGGGATGTGGTGACTCATGTAAGAATTAGGATGGATGATGGAGGGTTGAATGGAGTGGATGGTGAATGAGATGGAACCAACGTGTAGATGATAGTAATGTCGGGCTTGAACCTCTAAGAGGATTCCTACGTATCCCCATGGTAGGGAATCAAAGTCCATTTAGTTCATTGAGGCATATAACCGGGGTGTACACAAAGGAAAGTGACCCAAAGACATGCTGGGGGCTTGCGCATGGTTAGTATCCCATCGCAAGAGGTACACTCTTGGTTGAAGGAGTGTGAATTTATTATGATTCTTACACATGGTTAGATGACTAATAGCTGATCTCACACCACTAAAGGGTAGAACATGGGTGGGGATCCCAAAAAAGTGGAGACAAAAGTTTACCAGTGTTTGGGGTTGGACCTTAGGGAGGATTCCTACATACCCTGTCCCAGGATATAGGAATCAAAACCCATGTAGTTCGACATCATATAGTTTAACATCATGCTGGATGGGGGTGAGGTGAAGTGAAGTGGTCGGGACCGATGGGTGATGGTCTTAAACCTCAGAGAGGCTTTCCACATACCTTTCCTGGAAAGGGCACAGATCAAAGTCTACATAGTTCGTTAGGACGGGGGATGGGGATTACACACTAAGGCATCCCAAAGAGGGTTTCATGGTTGATTCTTACTCTAAGCCCACATGAGTCATGGTCAGTGTGAGAAAGAAGAGGCAATAAGGACCTGACAATCATGTTGTAAAAGGTGCATTCACAAGGAATAGAGAGGGGATTACACATGGTTAGTGGCCTAAGGAGATGGAGATTGGGACTCACTTAGGGATGGAAGTACCAACCAGAAAGGAGGGTGTCCAGATGTACGAGAAGGATATGGATTTCATACCTGAATCATCCCACCAGAGAGTGCCGGAGATTACGTAGAGACTTCCTGAGGTTCACATGGAGACAAAGCTCAGAGGGAAAGAGAGAGTGGGAGGGAACCCATGCCCATCCCCTCTTTGATCCTCTTGGACCTACCATACATGAATCCATCATAGTTTAACATCTTGTGTTGAGGATTGTGGTGCTTGTAAGTTTAACATATTGCAACTTGGATGGTGAGGATTCGATCCTCACCCCTAGGACTTACATAACCGATGCGCTTTGACCCTTGATGAAGGGAAGGCACCAAAAATTCCTTATAGAGATGGGGTTTTGGAGTGATTTATTGAAGGGATCACATTATCATGGCTATGTAAATAAGAAATAACCATTAGTGTGCATATGAAAAGAAGCATAATTCAAAGCAACACAACATGAAGCACCACCCAAGGGACCTTGAAATAAATTTGCACAATCTTGGAGGGACGCACGAAAGGGGTGTGTGAAAAACATGTATTTTTCATGTTAGACTGATGGTTTAAACATGTTTCCATGAAGTAATGGAAATATATTTAAGTCATATTAAAGGTTGTGCGCAAGTGGGATCAATTTCATGAAAATATGGAGGGTTTTATGCAAAAGGGATCGATTGTGTGTAAATTTGGAGGGTTACGTGCAAAAGGAGGATTTTTTCACATAATTGGGTATGTTTATTCACAATAGGGTAGAGGTGTAGGAAATGGGTAGGTATTTTGTAAAAAAGAAAAATTCACATGAAAAAGAGGATATTTTCACATAAAGGACACGTTTTGTGAACAAAGGACAGGCTTGGGGTGAAATTTTCTTAGACTCAAAAAAATGGGTGGGAACCAAACCCTAGTGGACCACTCGAAGGTAGACCAATAAATGACCTGTCGTTCAAAATAAAGTACCTTGAATCCATTTTTTTGTGTGGTGGGGTTGTATTTTGCGTATGAGACACATGTCCAATTATTCAACCGTCCTTAAGTGAGGGGTTGCACATCTATTTATAGACAATTTCTGGAAGCAGTGACACAAAAATGGGGTATGCATGAATATTTTCCCTGAGCCCGTATTATTATGTGATAAATGCCATTTTTTACATGAAAAATTTTCATTTTACGTGAAACTTAACTGTGGTTCTTGGGGTCATTCACAAAGTCAAAATATGTCTTTGGGTTGTTCCACAATGCCCGTTTTCATCCCTAATTAGATTTCAGCACCAACAACTATTGAAGTCGATTCAAAAAATATTGATAGATATTGATAAAAAAATTAGTCAACCATTTATCAAGTGAGACTTAAATTTTTATTCATCGTAATGAGGGGAATTTTAATTAGAACTGATATCATACTAAAGTTTATTAAGAGTGTGAAGAAGGTGGTTAGATGTGTTTTCAAAAGTGGAGATTGAAATTTGAAGGATGTGAAGATTTATGAAAAATGTGAGAAACTAAATGTAATGGTTTTTAGTTATACCAAAAGCCAAAATATATAAATCTTTGGAGAATTAAGTTGATGGGTATCATATTTAGAAGATAAAGAAAATATCTGATTTGTTTTCAAAGGCATTTATCAATTGGGTCAAGATCTATCATATCAGATTTGATACTAATTCACTCTACTATCATATTGGCAGTTGGAATGGGAATTGGAATCAGACTAATGTTTTTAAATAAATTATGAATAATAGGTGAAGCTATTAGAATATTAGATAAGGATCAAGAAGAGTTGAGAAGAATTGATGAAGTCAATATTTTTCCAAAATTCAAATAAATATTCAAATTTGGGTAATTTTTTTGAGAGGGAAAATTTTTAGGAATCCCACCAAAACCATTTTTGGGACGGGTATAAAAGGCGGAAGTACTTTGTAATTTCTAATAGATATACTATTCATTAAATGAAGATAGAGAAGATCTATAGTTTTATAGAGAAAAGAAGAAGTGGTTTCTGGATTTTTTTCTTGAACAGGTCATTCCAGAAAAAAGTGGAAGTAGTAGAGACAAGATCACAATGTATTCAACTGATCATCATATCCAACTAATTATCGTATTCATCTTGTCATTCTATGCAGTTGATTATCATATTTATCTAGTTATAATGTTGAGTGAGATTATCATATTGGCATTTCTAGACTGAAGAAGAAAGTGTTCAGAATTGTCTCAATCGTATTCTGGTAGAATCATATTTTTCCGTATTTAGCAATCAAACTAAGAGATTCAGACTGGGAAATCAAACTAAGTTTTATTACAAAGTCCTGGAGGTTCTTACCAACTTCTGGGTAAGAAATTGAAGATTTATTTTGAAAGATTATATTTTTCTAAGTTGATAAAGAAGAATTGTAACATGTTTTGTTACAAAAAACTTTGTATTACATCATTTGTTCTAGAAGAAGAACACACATTATTGGATTATTTTCAAAGTGCTAAATGAGTAAAGGGAATATACTGCTAATTGTATTCCACACAAAAGGATTTATTTATAGTGGATTTTGTGGTATTAGATTGTTTACAAACCATACCAAGGACATATCTATTATTATTGAATAGTTAACTTTGTTAATATTTGTGTTCTTATGAATGTGTGTTTGATTTATTTTAAAAAGGGAAATAATTATTTAACAGAAGATGAAGGTTGTTTCACTTTCAAGTAAACATAGAAGAAAAAGTTATCACTGATTAACCCCTCCTCCTCCCAATGATACAATTATCCTAACTAGGAAATTACAATTTCTATTAGAGTTGAATGTTAATTTTTTTTATTCTTTGCTGAAGTTTTGAAGAGAAGTTGATGGAGAATCTGAATTGTGTGGATAGTAAATTAATTCCAGTGTTTGATGGTAAGAGTTATGATATCTAGAAAGATATAATATTTCTTTATATTATTTCTATTTGATATGACGTTCTTGAAGCTGCAACCGATGGGTTTCTTCCTATTGATAAAAATTTCCTATTACATATATTGATAAGAAGAATGTTGAGAATGATGAAAGGGACAAGAATACTTTAATATCATTACGTTTTGAATGTTATTTCTTTAGAGTGAAAGGTGTTTCCACAACAAAAGGTATATGGGACAAATTGAAAAATATATACTAAGAAAATAAAAAAGTGGAGAAGGAAAATTTATAAATCTAGTGGCTAAAGTATAGAGATTTGAAAATGGGTGAGTATGAATCTGTTGGTGACTTCTTTACCAGGGTAAATGACGTTGTTAGCACTATCAGATGTCTTGGTGAAAAGTTATAAGATTCTATAATTATTGAAAATATTTTGAGAATCCTTCCTGAAAAGTTTGATGCTAAAGTATCCTATTTAGAGGACAGAGATCTTGAAAAATTATATCTTTATGATTTTCATAGAACTCTCATCACTTAAGAAATTATAAGGGAGAAAGATATAAAATCAAAAAAAAGTTACTAGAGAAATATCTTTCAAGGATGGAAAGAAATAAAAGTTAAATAATATTCTTATTGAATAAGAATCTAGGGATTCATATTCAAAAAATGAGGTATGTAAAAATATTGATGAAATTTTATCGTCGTTTTTGAAAAATGTGAAAATAGGTACAGTGAAATAAAAATAGAAACTTCCATTTAAATTCTTTGAATGAGGAGCCATTGGTCACATCATAAACAATTTTTTTCAAGGAAAGAAAGAAGAAGATATTGATGAAGAAGAAATAAATCAAAGAAGATCTTGGAAGAAACAGTACAATAAAGATAAATATTTTTTTATAGGGAAAGATAGAAAGTTTTAAAAATCCAAAAGAATAAGCTTCTTTTCTAAAAATAAAGAAGAAGAAAACAGTGGTGGTGAGTCTGAAAAATCAGTTGGGTATTTTTGTGAGAATAATTTTATTATAACAATGAATGATGAAGAATTTAGAATCAATAGTTCTGATGAAGAATAAACTCAACTTGAAAAGCATTTGAAATAAGAGTTGAAAGAATTTTTGAGAAATATTAGAATAATTTAAAATTAAAACAAAAAGTTCAAAGATAAATGTTCCTCAACAATTCAAGAAATATTTTCAGAAGAGAAGAAAAATATGTTGGTAAAGATTTTAGATTTGAAGAAATATATTGATGAATAAAAGAATCATAATAAGCATATGGAGGTAAAGTTGAAGGATAAAGAATAAGAGTTAGAACTTGTCCAATAAAAACAATATAAAGTTAAAAAAATATACAAGTTTCAAAAACTCTCTCTATGAATTTGGTGAAAGTTATAGAAAGGTTAAAACTAATAAGGATCAACAAAATTTACCTTCAAAAGGTTCAAAATAAATATTAAATTGTTTCTAGAAAAGAAAATATTAGAAATTATATATATGTTGACAAGACTGACAAAGTGGAGAATTCAAAAGTTTCAAAATAGATTGAGTTCAAAATTTTTTCTAAAAATTCTTAATCATAAAAATTTTCTAATAATTCAGATTCCATTAAGTATAGATGGAAATTTGATCCAAAAAAGAAGATTATGATTCATAATAGAATGGTTGGTGATTTAGATACGAAAAGTAAGAAGGCTGCTAAGAAACATGTTCACAACTCCGGTTTATATGGAAGTTTTAGAGGAAAATATTATTTCTATGGATACTACTGGTATTGTGGTGAATTTAGACATATGAAAAATATGTTTTTGTTCAACCAACAACATTACTATTATTCCATAGGTTATGGAAGGAAAAGTTTGAAGGGGAGTCAATCTTCTCAATAAAATAAGTTTGAGAAGCTTGTATTGATGAAACTTGATATGGTTGGAGTAGAAGTTTAAAATAGTTTAATTTTTTTGGAAACTATTTGTGAAAGGTGTGAAAAAGTTGGAAATATTACAAAGGATGTTCTAGTTTTTTACTGGCACAACAAAAGTTTCTTAATAATTCTCAAAATATAGATATGGATAAAGAAAATGGAAAAGTGAATGCTCTTATTATTGAAACCACTTTTAAAGATATAAAATTAGAATGACCTTGGATTCTTTATAGTGGATGTTCTTCACATATTTAATGATATATGAGATTTTTGAAAAATGTAAAATATTACAAAGAAGTAACTATGAAATTCGAAAATGATGAATCATTAAGAATAAAAGGTGTTGAAATAACTATCATCGGAAAAGAAAAATTACAATCCAAGAATGATTTATATATTGATAGGTTGAAACATAACCTAATAAGTGTTTTACAATTATTTGAATAAGGTAAAAAAGTTACTTTCAGGAAATATATATTTTTTTTGAAAGGAGAGAAGGATGTAAAAATAGTTACAAGAGGCCAATGTACAAAGGGAACTATATTTCAAGTTGGTGAGATTCAAAAATCTTGTTACTTGGGTATGGTGGAAGAGAATCAATTGTGGAACAAAAGGATAGGACATATGTGTTAGATAAATATGATAAAATTATCTAAAAGAAACAACGTTCAAGACATTACTGATTTTTTGAGAAGAAGATATTGGTGATTCACTATTTGTAAGAAAGGAAAGATTACAAATTTAGTGCATAATAAATTTGATATTTTTTAAAAAAAACCCTTGAAACATATCCATTTCGATATTTGTGGGCCAATGAGAAAACCATAAAAAAATGGATATAAGTATTTCATCACTTTCATTGATGACTTTATTTTCATTACTTGTGTATTTTCTATGAACCATAAATCAGATGCTATGAAAATGATTAAAGGTTTTAGGAGGAAATATGAGAAATAATGTTAGTATTAAGTGAAGCATTTGAGAACTGAAAATGGTGGTGAATACAAAAATGAAAAATTTGAATGTTATATAGAAATCATGTAATTCAACATGATTATAGATCCCCATATACTCCTCAACAAAATTGGGTTGCTGAAAGAAAGAATAAAATTTTGGTGGAAATGGGGAGAACTATGTTAGTCGAACATGGTCTTTCCCATTACCATTGAAGGAAAGCCATGTGTACTACTGTATACATTTAAAACCAATTTTTCTATAGGCAAAAACTTTGATATAACTCCATATGATTTTTGTGTGTGGAAAAACTACAAGTTTTAAAGACTTAAGAATTTTTGGGAGTCTATGTATTATAAAGAAGAAAGGTGGAAACTTAGGAAAGTTTGAGCAGAAAGGTGAAGATGGAATTTTCCTTTACTATGCTCTGAAAGGAAGAGGATAAAAATATTTCAATAAATAAACATGGAGAATTTTTGATTCTTGTGATTTGAAAATTATTGAAAATACTGAGGAAGATAAACATACTCATGTAGATAAGGAAGTTGAGCAGGATGAAGAAACATTTATTAACAATTCTGATAAGGATACAAAAAATTGTAATACTACTCAAGAATAACAACGAGACTCATCTATTTCTAGTGATGATGAAGATACTTTAAAATATCATCCTAGGTTGACAAATAAAGTGGAAGCTCAAAATATTATTGGTGATCAATATCAAAAGTTTCAAATAAGAAGAAAAAATGCTATTACGCATACATACTTATATTTAAAAGTTAATCCAAACGATGTGAATAAATCTTTTGAGTATCCATAATCGGTTCATGCCATGAATTAAGATCTAGATTAGATAGAAATGAATAATACATGGGAACTTGTACCTAAGATATAAAACTAAATTGGTATAAATTTGGTTTTTCAAAACAAGCTAAACAAAGAAGGTGAATTGATAAAGAACAAGGCAAGATGTTTTGGAAAAGGGTATTCACAAATTGACGGTATTTATTTTGATGAAAAATTTTATCAAGTTGAAAGATTAGAAATTTTCAGAACATTTATTTCTATTTTTTCATAATTAAGTTATAAAATATTTCAAATTGATGTGAAGTCCACATTTCTAAATGGGGATCTTGATGAGGAAGTTTACATAGAACAACCTTATGGATTTGTTGTTAAGAAAGATGAAGGTTATGCGTGCAGATTGAAGAAATATTTTTATGGGTTAAAACAAGCTCTGAGTGAATGGTATTCCAAATTAGATACTTACTTAAGGAAGATGAGTTTTAATAATGTAAGTGTTGATAGAAATATTTACATCAAAGAAAGTCAAGAGGTTTCCCTCATCATAATTATTTATTTTGATGAAATTATCTTTCATAGGAATGATGAAAGATCTTGTGAATGATTTTCTAAAGAAATGAAAATGATCTTTGAGATGTCCTTATTGGGAGAAATGAAATACTTTCTCTAGTTACAAATTTTACAAAATAAGAAACACATTTTTCTTTCTCAATAAGAGTATTCTAAGGAACGTTTTAAGAAGTTCAGCATAGAATACTAAAAAACTATTTCCAAACTAATTTCAGGGTGAAAAGAGTTGTCTAATGATGGATAAGGAAATGAAGTTGACCAGAAAGAATTTTGGAAGTTGATTGAAAGTTTGTTGTGTTTGACTACCTTAAGACCCGAAATTGTTTATGTCATTACCTTATTTGAAATATTTCAGAGTTATCTAAAATAATCACATTTACTTTTTTGAAAAATAATTCTCAGATATATCAAAGGCACAAAATTTTTGTAATCGATCATAATACCTCAAAAATATTGATTTTTTGGGGTTTTTAGATGCTGATTGGATTGGAAATGTTGATGACAGAAGATACAAATCTAGTTAAGTATTCCTTCTGGGGAAAATTTGTGTTTTTTGGGATTCAAAGAAACAAAATTAAGTAACTCTTAGCATGGATGAAGTTGGGTGTGTTGATTCTACTCAATATGCTACTAAACTTATGTGGATGAAAACTCAATTTGAATACCTACTTATTGAAGTGAAGTTACCCTTTCTCTTAGGTTGTGATAATAAAAGTGTAATCAATCTCACCAGGAATCTAGTTAAATATTCTTGTTGAAATAATATTTATATCAAATATCATTTCATCAAAGAGCATGTGTAGAAGAATGAATTGAAGCTGGAATATGTTCCTACAATGGAACAATTTTTTGAGATTTTCACAAAACATTTAATTAAGTAATCCTTTTTTAAATTGAGGTTGAACATGGGAATCCAACCTATTTATTTTCAAGGTTGAGGTATGTGTTTTCCCCCTCTCTAATATTACATTTGTATAGTGTTGTCAAGGGGGAGAATTGTTTCATAAATCCATCCTTATGGAAGCCTATAAAAAGGGGAGTTGTGTGTAAGATGTGAATCCAAAATTATATGTGTGTGTGAATTATTCTAACTGTTTGTTGGAGTTTTTGTATTTTATTCTAGTAAATTGGAAGATATGATGAGGAAATTTGAAGAGGTTTCATGATCACTACTTTTGGAAAGCATGGCTTTGTTGTCAATAATTCTTGTTTACTATAACAAGTTATCTCATGCAGGATTAGAATTTTTGATAAGTAATCAATTTATTGAGGATAATAAGTTCATTGATTTATGAATCTTGGTTGAAAAAAAAATATAAAGGGGGATATTATTAATACCAATCTAATAAGGATGATCATATTCAGGTGTGGTTTTTTTGTCAATGGATTTTCAGAATAAAAGGATGTTTAAGAAGAAAAAGAAATGACCTAACTTTGTTTTGGTGAAAATTAGAAATACAATTATATTTAAGAAACCAGACTCACAATTATTGAAAAGTTAAATCCTATTCAGAAGAAGATTTCTGAAAGAAAAGTCTCATCGCATTAGATTCACACTGAATCCAGAATGGAAGTTTTAATCATAATGGAATGAATCAGAGTCTGCATGACTATGATATAAATGTGACAATGATTTTGTGATCTTGGATTTCTCATAAATCATAAGTATTATATGAATCTTGTGATATAATCTTGATAAAATAAAGGGAGAGTGAAAGATATAATGAAAATCATATTCAGACTAATCATAATCATGTCAATCATATTCAAGATGAGAAGGAAAGAAAGATTTTATTCAAATATATGGAAGTTACAATACCTTCCTTGGAAATTTATATGATGAAGAAGTTGATCTCAAATGTATTCAATTTTATGAAAGAATTAACAATACAAATATGAGTTTGTGATTGAAGGAAGTTACTGAATACCGATCCATTGTATTTGGAATACCATTGTATTCATCAAAGGTATAATTTATATCATTAATATCGATGGAAAAAAAGTCATAAACCGTTGAAGAAGTTTAAAAATGTATTTATAGAGATTCATCAACAATGTAGTAAACAATTTATTGATAAAGAATTACATTTTTCATCATCGTAATGAGGAAGATCATAATTAGAATAGAAATTGGACTGTAGTTTGCTAAGACTATGAAAAAGGTGGTTGGATGTGTTGTCAAAAGAGGATCTTGAAATTTGAAGGTTGGGAAGATTTGTGAAAAAATGTGAGAAACCAAAGGTACTAGTTTTCAATCATACCAAAATCCAAAATATATAAACCCCCATAAAATGAATCTGATGGTTATCATATTTAGGAGAGAAAGAAAAGATCTGATTTTTTTCAAAGGATTTTATCAATTGGGTCAAGAGCCATCGTATCATAGTTTATATAAATTCACTACACTATCGTATCATAATGGGAATTGTAATCAGACTAGTGTTTTTGAAGAAAGTATGAAGAATAAGTGAATATATTATAATATTTGAGAAATATTATAAGAGTTGAGAAGCATTGAATAAGTCAATATGTATCCTAAATTCAAGAAAAAATTAAAATTTTGGTAATTTGGTTTAGCGGGAAATTTTTTAGAAATCCCGCCAAAACCATTTATGGGGAGTGTATAATGGGCATAATTATTTTGTAATTTCTTATGGATTTAATATTCATGAAAGGAAGATATAGAAGCTCCGATGTTCTAGAGAGAAAAGAAGAAGTGGTTTCCAGATTGTTTTTCTTAAAGAAGTCATTCTGGATAGAAGTGAAAGTAAAAGAGACAAAATTGTAATGTATTTAGCTAATCAATGTATCTAGCTAATTATTGTATTCATATTTTCATCATATCCAAATTATTATTGTATTCATCCAATTATAATATTGGTCCAAATTATCATATTGAAATTTCCAAACTGAATCAGAAATTATTCATAATTTTCTCAATTGTATTATAGTAGAATCATATTTTTCCATATTTGGAAATGAGATTGGGAGATTTGGACTGGGAAAATCAGATTGAGTTTTATTAAAAATTCTAGGAGGTTCTTACTAACTTCTATGTAATAAAGTGAAGATTTATTTAAAGATTATATTTGTGTAAGTTGATGAAGAAGCGTTGTAACATGGTTTGTTACAAAAAAATTATATTAAATCATTTGTTCTAAAAGGAGAACATGTACTATTGGATTGTTTTCAAAGTGGTACATGAGTGAAAGGGCATATCCTAATTGTTGTATTCCACACAAATGGATTGTTTTCTAGTATATTTTGTGGTATTGGATTGTTTCCAAACCATAACAAGTACATATATATTCTTATTGAATAGTGAACATTGTAAATACTTGTGTTCCTATATATGTGTGTTTGATTGGTTTTTAGTAGGGAAAGAAATATCTAATAAGAGGCAAAGTTTGTTTCAATTTCAATTAAACATAAAAGAAAAAAATTATCATGGATTCACCCCTCCCCCTCTCAGTGATACAATTATCCTATCTAGGAATTACACAATTGAACCAAAGCCCTGAAACCTTGAAGTATAGATATCTGCAAAAACAGCTTGTGGTGAAATCATTGCAACCCAAGTGTTGGAATCTTCTCCTATTGGTATATGTCAGAAGATTATTCTAGAAAATCTCTTGATGCTTCCCTTGGGGGAATTTGACTCTATAATGGGGATGGATTGGATCTCTTTATATATATAACATATCAACTTTCAGAAAAATGAAGTATCTTTTCATATTCCAAAACCATACCATGCTCCACTAAAAATGAATGGAAGATCATGAATATCCTTTGGTAAATCCTTCAAAGGTGTGGCTGTTGATTCCCTATGAATAATCATACCTCTCTCAAATAGTTGATTTAAATAATGGTATCAACCTTGGGGAAATTTCCATTGTGAGGGAATACAATGATGTATTTCTTAAAGAGTTACCTAGACTTCCCCTAGACTGTGAGGTAGAGTTATTGATATAACTCATATACATAGCTAATCCTATCTCAAAATTTCCCTATAGGATATCCCCTATCGAGCTGGAGGAGTTAATGAAGCAGCGACAAGAGAACGTGGACAAAGGGTTCATATGCCCTAGTGCATCTCCTAGGGGTGTTACAATTCTCCTTATGAATTAAAATTATGGATCAATGTGATTGTGTATCGATTATAAAGAACTCAAAAATATCACCATTAATAACAAGTATTCTCTTCCAAAGATTGAAAACTTGTTCGATCAGCTACAAGGAACTCAGTACTTCTCAAAGATGGATCTTTATTCTAGATATCATCAGCTAAAGGTGGAGAAGGAAGATATTTATAAGACTTCCTTATATACAAGGTATGTGAACTATGAGTTTTTGGTGATTCTCTTCTAACTAACTAATTCTCGTGAAATATTCATGGATTTGATGAATAGAGTCTTTAGAAATTACTTTGAAAATTTTCTTACAGTGTTTATTGATGATATTATCATCAACTCCAAAAGTAAGGAAAAACATGAATAACATATATGGGTCATTCTGGTGATATTAAGGAAGGATAAATTGTATGAAAAGTTCAACAAGTGTGACTTTTGGATGCAAAAAGTCACATTATTGGGACACATGATCACAAGTGAGTGAATTTCTATGGAATATTCAAAAAAAAGTGATTAAGTAATGTCCCAGACCCTCTAGTGTCATGGAAATCCATAGTTTTCTTGGATTAGATAGGAATTAATGATGTTTTGTGATAAATTTATAATGATTGTATAGCTCTATAACTAAGTTAACAAGGAAAGGGTTAAAGTATGTCTGGACTGAAGAATGTGAGGAAAACTTCAAGGTGCTAAAAAAGAGGCTGATCACTACAACAATACTCACATTTCCTACAAGTGGAGAAAGTTTTGTGATATATAGTGATGATTTAAAGAAAAAGGATTGGGTTGTGTACTCATGAAAAATGATAAAGTGATATCCTATTCCTCATAGCAGTTTAAGATCCATGAGTAGAACTATCTGACATGATCTAGACCTAGCAACTATGATTTTTCCCTTGAAAATCTAGCGGCATTATCTCTATAGTGAGAAATGTTACATATATACTGATCACAAGATCCTAATATATATATTCTCACAAAATGATCTCAACATGCATTAAAGGAGATGGTTATAGATAAAAAAAGAACTAATATTTCTCTATTCACTATCATCCTAGCATAGAAAACAAAGTAGCTGATGCTCTTAGTAGAAAATAACCTACTACTCTATCCATGATGCAGAATGAGAAAGAACCTATATTCATGGATTTGTAAAGGATGGATTTGGAAATCATAATGGTAGGGAATACATCATACCTTTCTCAAATGATTTACCAACCATCTATCCAAGATAATATCAAGGAGGCATAAAGGGATGATCTAAAGCTTTAAGAAAAGGTGGATGTAGTAAATGAAGGGAAACTGCAAGAGTTCCATATCGATGATGATGGTGTGATTTGATTTAGAATGAGGCTCTGTGTGCCTTCATCACTCAAGTTAAAGAAGAATATATTTGATAATACAAATAGCTCAACTTTCTCTATCCATCCTAGAGGTACCGAGATATACCATTATCTTTGATAACACTTCTGGTGAGACAACAACAATAAAGAGATTGTGAAATATATCTTAAGGTGCTTGATATGTCAGAAAGTTAAAGTAGAGTGATAGAAGTCCAAAGGGATGATAAAAAAACATTCCTATACCCTTGTGGAAATGGGAGAATGTCACCACATAATTTGTCATAGGTCTCTTGAATACATCCAAAGAAAACAATGCGATGTGGGTTGTGGTGGGATGACTCACCAAGACTACCAACTTTATCGCTATTCGAGAAGATCCATCACTTGAACAAATTTCCATGATATATGTGAAGGAAGTGGTAAGGATGCACGAGGTTACACTTTTGATCATCTCTAATTATGATATAAGGTTAACCTATAAATTCTGGAGAAGTCTACAGCATGCATTGAGTACTGACTTGAAATTCCACACAACCTATCACCCCCATACTAATGGTGAATTTTAAAGGACTATTTAAACACTTGAGGACAAGCTAAGATCCTACTCAATGGAATTAAAAGGTGTATGGGATCAAAATATCCAATTGGTTGAGTTATCATACAAAAATATCTTCCACTATAGTATTCAGATGGCTTTGTATGAAGCTCTGTATGAAAAGGGATTTAGATCTCCAACCTATTTGGTTTAAGATGGAGAAAAAAATTTGCTTGGACCTAATCTTGTGAAATAAATGACAAAGAAGGTTCAAGAAATCCAACTACATATAAAATATTTTTAGTGTTAGAAAAATATCTACACTGAAAACCGTTGAAGGGACTTGGAGTTCAACATTGGAGATAAATTATTCCTTTTAATATCACCATGGAAGATAGTCATGCTGTTAGAAAAGAAAGAGAAGTTAAGACTAAGGTACATTATCCCCTTTGAGATACTTGATCACACACGAGTAGTGGCCTATTATCTTAAAATTCCAACAAGTATGGATCAAATACATGATGTGATCTATGTGTCTCTCCTAATAAACTACATACCAGATCCCTTGCATGTACTGAGCTTGGAGATGGTACAACTAGAAGATGATCTCTCTTATGAGGAGCAACTAGTAAAGATTTTGGACCATAGAGATAAGTTTATACCCAACAAGACAACCCACCTTGTAAAAGTGTTTTGGATGAACCATAAGTATGAAGAAGTGGCTTGGGGAATGGAGGAGGATATGAAAGAGAAGTACCCACACCTGTTTATGTAAAATGAAATTTCTAGGGAGAAATTTCAAAAGGGGGGAAGAATGTAACAAACCAATAATTTATCAATTGAATTTCTCCCTTATTATAATTATTTTATATTGTATAAATCACATAAAATAACATTGATACCACAATAAAAACTTTATAAATAAACAATTAATGAAATAATATTTTTTTTAGAAATTAATGAACCTATACCGATGGAATAGTAACTTGAACTTTGGAATTGTAACATGACCCTTAAGAATAGTAATACATCCAATAGAATAATAAATTCACATTTTTTAGTAAAAATAAAATTTTGGTATCTTATGAATGAAAATATAATACATTTATATCATGAAATAAGTAAATAAATATTTTAAAAATGATAAATTAAGTATTGGTATTTTTATAAGTCATAAATATTTATTTACAATTTTATAATTAATATAACGATTTAAGAGAAATTTTATTTTCATAAAATGTATTCATAAATTAATATTTTTATTATTATTATTATAAGATAATTTTATGATACCTTAATTATTTTTTCAAAGTGTCATAAAATCGGTTATAATATTGAAATCCGTATTTTTTGAATAAATGATGATTTTAATTAAAAATTAAATTTCTCATATATAAAAAATTATCTTTATAAAATTCAGTTCATTTTTTAATTCTACACATCAAAAAAATGGTTAGGGTGATTTTTTGGTATTTTTCTAAAATACATGAATTTTAGGTGAATAGTAAAATATGGTAATTTACAGTATATATACATTATAAGTTAAATACACTATTAATTGAGACATTTATGATGTAATAACCATAATCTAGAACCCTACTTAAATATTTTAATATATTTAGGTATAATTATCAAACTATTCATAGTCTTGATCCAAAATAATAAATTAATGAATAAAATAATGAGAAAACACCCCTATTTTCTCCTATAAATACCACCCCTAACAACCTCTCCCAACACCTTAAAAGCTTTGATACTTATCCAAATTCTTACCAAAACTCTTCCCAATTTGCTTCCCAACATCCAAGAGGTTTTGGTCTCAACAAAGGACCAAACCTAGGTGCCTTAAAAAGGTTCTCAAAGAGGCGAATTCAAGATGTAAATTCCTCTTTATTTTTCTTTTAATTTATTTTTATTTTCTTATTCTCTCCACACCTACTATATCCAAATATTATTGATAACTCCAGTATAATTTATATAATGGAATTATATTATGTTAATGTAATATCCATCATCAAAATCCTTTCTCGCTCTCTTTTATTCTAAAAATGAAATCATTGCCCGTGATGTGTCAATTTAGATACATTGTGGATGATGCATTTAAATTTTATTTTAATACCTTCAAGTATATTATTAAAACCACTATAATGGTTGTTAAATACTGTAAAATTTATGTAATAAATATTTTTATGTTATAGAAATAAATTATAAAAACAATAATAAATAATGGAACAAAACTAGTTTGTGATGTTTGAAAAAAACCGCCAAAAAATCTAAATGATTATCACTAACCTTTTATCTAACGATTCACCATCATACCATTTAAACAAATGATATATATAACCATTTAAACCTCTGTATGTTCATTAATAAAATATAATTTCAATTATTGATAATTATACCGATTCTACATAAACTTCCATACTCATATTCAATTGAAATGATCGTGAAAACCAAGAAAATGGACACTTCAAAATGATGGAATTGAACTCTATAATTCATCTAAAGGAATATAAATAAACTAAATAAAATTATAGAAAACCAATTACATGTATAATAGGTTATATATATAGTAATTAATGAATATAATTTTATTATACAGGATATTAAAGTGAATATAGCTTTCAGACATAATGTAAGGGGATTCTTGAACCCAATTTCCTTTCTTTGGGTTATTCCTCTTTCATGAAAATTTTTAGTATGGATGTTTTTTTATTATTCCTAAAATATTATTTTATTTTCCTTCCCTTTTAATTTATAGGATATACAACCTTCCAATATGATTTTTTAATAAATTCAAAATTTTTTCCAAAAGAAATCTTCTTTCTAAAAACACATATTTTACTTCCCTTAAGATTGTTTCTTATTCACTCAAGATTGATGATTATTATACAAAGTATGTTATTTATTATTTATTTTGGGAACCAAAATATTTATTCATGAATGTATTCTCCATAAACCCATTCCTTTCCATGGGTTATTTTAGGTCCAATATTGATATACGTTCTATGTGGCATGCATGATGATGTAAATGTTATGATGTGATGGGTGTGACCAGAATTATATAGCACATGAAAATGTTATGATGTGATGGGTGTTCCGGGAATTATATAGTACTCTAATTCATTGAGTAATGCGATGAATCTCATGACATAAAGTGAAATATGTGTGAACATGATGCTTTCATTGTTCATAACTATGTGTGGTATTTGACCACTTAGACATGATGTTTCATTTTTATGAATTTGAAAATTCCATACATTTATCTAATTCTTCCTCTCATGATTATGTTAATGATCCCATTTATGTCATACCACCTTTTTATTACATAATTTTTCATTAAATTTTACAAAACAAGGATCTTTAAAGTCTAGTGTCTTGGAAATCAGGAACATAATACATGAAAACATAAAACATTATTATAATCCACTTGTAAGGATTAATCCTAAGTACAATTACTACATCTCATAACCTGGAGACATAAATCAAAGAAAAGGGTGAGCAGAAGACCCAGTAATAAAATAAAGGGAATTAGTTTACTTGGGATATTAATAAGAACTTGATGAAAAACATAAATAAATGAGTAATGGAATAATGAACATATCAGCAAGGTTCATCCTCAAGGTTTCATAAAAATTACTAAGGTTATTCACCAAGGTATCGTGAAACTTTTCATCTCTATAGATTAAATTATTTACCCAATGTATTCGAGCGCTATCAATGTTCACCCTAAATATTTATTTATTTTCATGTGAACCACATAGATAATAAACAAAAATTTCATAAATAACCCAAAAAGAATAAAATAAATGGGTTTCATTTCAAAATTGTGATGTTTTAAAAGTGCTTTAAAACTTGATCATTATGTCATTTATAACCCATGGAAAAGGAATGAGGGTTTCATGTATGTCAATTCCAAAATAAAATATATCATTTTTATGACTTTATGAATACCCCTAGTAACTAAATAGGGTGTGGTATTCATATAAATAAAATAATATAATTTATTGAGAAAGAGAGAGAGAGATTTTGAGACGAAAATTCTGCAGCATAATGGCTATACAATATGGTTTTAGAAAAAATTAAAAAGAGAGGGGACAAGAGTAAACCACAAATAAAAAAATAATAATACAGTATAGAGATAGAATAAAATGTAAATAATATCAGGGTATGGATATTTGAATGACATACCATATGAAAGTGAAACTTGAAAGAAAAGAGAAGATGTGATTTCTTTTATGAAAATTTGGTAGCCTAACGATGTCACTTAAAAATTAATAAAATCAGTTTATGAGAGAGGAAATGGTATCTAATAATTTGAAAATAATATGTATAGAAATAAAAATATATAAGAACATACCCCTATTAAATAAAATGGAAACTAGAAGACATAACATAAAGGAAGTGACACAACCTACTTACTAAGCTCTGACAGATGGGCTTCGTATGGCCCGAGTCTACTAGATGAGGCCATCAACTCCTATTTCTGTATTATTTAACCATGATCACTTTTATTTATAAACAATAATCATAATGCTAAGATTATAGTTTTCAAAGGTCATATTGAACAATGGTCATATTGACCAACGGTCATATAACAGTCAAAACCCAATGGTCTCATTTTAATTATACTAACTTCATTAATTAAAGGATATAGTTTTGTTGAGTATAAAATAACAAAAAAATTCAAGAAACAAATATTATTCAAAATTTCAGGTTGTTACACCATTATTATGTTATGATTATTATTCTAACCCATGTTATACTAATCCATGTTATTATCAATCTTCTTACTGGGCTTTTATCTCACCCCTTTATTGATATATATCCTTAGGTGATTACTTATATTAAGGAGAGCACAAGGGAAACTAAGAAGCTAGATAAGAAGGAATTAAGTAGTCTTTATATTTTATTTTGTAAATGTTATGTATGGTCCTAATTTTCCCAAGACACTAAACCTTTGGATCCTGGTTCTGTAACACTTTTATGTTATTTATCTTTAAAATGATGTAATAGATATATAAGAAAAAGTAGTGTCACTATATACCTCAACCATACTCCCAATGGTGTATCAATCAGTATCACCCCACTCAAAAACTCCACCACCAGACTCAAACCATTTATAAGTTGTACAACTATAATAGAATTAGAGGAACCAGTATCAAATATGGTACTATAAATTATAGAAACTGTAAGAATAATACCTTTGACTATTAATGGTCCAACCTTGCTATCCATAAATATAGGCTAAACTGCATGTAACTATCCAGACCCTCTTCATTGTGATGCAGTTCAAGTCCCTTGAGTTGGACCACTATGCTGATATGGGTTCTATTTCCTAGAAGTATCACATGCACTACCTCTACTTCCATGACAAGTAGAAATCCAACTACTAGATTGATATGGGGTAGAAGACCCCCTTCCAGCACTCTGATTCTACCTAGCTCCTCTTTCATTACTCATATGTTGTGGGTTCTTAAAAAACAATTCTTGATTTCACATCCTACTGCAAGCTTGGCACTCTACCATTGGTCAGTGAAAATATCTAAAAAGGTTACCCAACCTACTTTACTGGTGGGAGAACACTCTAATAAGGTCCTAAGTATCTAATCCCCCATGTAAACTATAATTTCTGTCACCCTAGTTGAAAATTTCAAAGTGACACTTTCTAATCTCAGAAGATGTACCTCCTTGTACTCTAGTAGAAACCACATGTCCTCCATTGGAAGCCTCCTCCTGGTTTCCCTCATCTATAACATCCTGATTCACCACCTCAAAAAACTACTTTAACTGATAGATGTTAACATGGGACTTAATCTCACTCTTAATCCCATCCTTAATATGCTTCACCTCAGTAGCCTCATCCCTTGCCAACACTGGAATAAAGCGCTAATAATTAGTAAAGCATCTTGTATAGTTTATCACAAACATACTCCTCTAGGTCAGCCTCATGAACTCAGCTTCCCTCTCCTGCCTAAGCGCCTTAGGGTAAAATTACTCCAAGAACTTATCCTGAAATTCATTCCAATCCATATTTTCCATCTATCCATCCTAAGCCTGGATGTACCACCAACGCTTCACTTGACCACATAAAATATAAGTATCCAATTTGAATCTCTTCTCAGCAAGAGTCTTTAAGTAGTAAAGAATCATCTAGATAGAATTAATCCATAACTCTACTACCTCAGGTACACCCTCTTTGGTGAATGTCATAGGGTTCTGTAACTGGAACTCCCTTATCAAGTCAGACATACTCGTCACAACCTACCCTGGGTATCTTTTCATAAACTATATACATAGAGAAAAGTTTTTACATAAACTATCTCCATATACTTCACCCGACACTATCAGTGCCTCAAGTTCCATTGTTAGAGGATCATTTCCAGCTATATCCTCCTGCCATCCTATCAAAAAATATCATCATGAAGTCATATCACTAAAATTACAAACAAATGCCTTAGAATAAATTACACAACATTAAAACATTTACATAATATAGATTCAAATCAAGTAATAATAATTCAACCCAAAATTTTGACTGAAGGCAGTGACGATGGTTCCATTGGCTTCATCTAAGGATCATTTTATGGTGACAGACACCGAAAATTCTGAGTACAAGAAATATTTATTGATCAGGTTAGGGTTTGTGTTTTTGGGGATTTTATCAATGTGAGGGAATTGGTCATAGTAATGTTTTGATAAAAAAATAATTTTTATTGTTATATTAAACAATTTAAAAAACTAGAGAACACACATATAAGAAAATAATTCGATAAACCGTTCAATATAAAAACTGCAATATAATATTGATCAGAATTCAAAATAAACTATTGATTTTACATTGGTTCAGGGAGGGGGATATATAATAAAAATATACACTATATGCACATGAGGAGGCTCGAATCTGAGACCTCTCCAAAATTGTTATAGGGGTATAACCTATAGGATATACCCCATGACAATTGGAAAACAAACCACTGAATATAAAAAAACATTACCATTCAAAATAGAAATACCATAATAGAAATACATAAAAAATGGTCAACACAATATAGTATAACAAAAGGTCTAGCATGATTATTCCATTATTAACAATGATTAAAAAGTCTATATTAATTTAGAATTATTAATTCTAGTAGAAATTATTCAATACAAGAGACAAAGTTGAAACACCACCTAAAATTTAGAATTCAAACTTGATATGATATGAAATAAAATGATAAAAAAAACATAAGGATTTTTTGTACATTGGTACAATTTTACTTACATGAACAAAAAAAGAATCATAAACATTTCCTCATAAAAGAACAAGAAAAATTTACATGATATGACATACACGGGAAAACAATGACCCAAGAAACTATTTGAGAGTAAATTCTTGTTACTCAAATAACTTGAAGTCAACTTGAATTTGAGAAACATATACTCTTATTCTTGATTTTCTTTATCCATTCCTATATGTGAGTGTTTATTTGTATCTTTACTTTAGATCATTATCAATGTGTACCACTCATAAAGTGTGTTGAGCTGAAGACCCAAGTCTGATTACATGGGTGGAGGACTCTGAGTTACAAGGCCCAATGACACATGAAATAATAAAGAGGTTTCATGACATAATGAGTGATCATCCCACTACATTAAATGACCAATAACTCTCATAAAGTATATATAGATCAAATAAACCCATAATACTGCTTATTCTAGCTTATATATAATGTACCATGCCCTTGGAAAGTGGTTGCATGAATTTTAGAATCCTAGACCATGTGAAGAATATTTAAACATGTGATTGATGGAAACAAAGTCAGATGAAAAGTTCTAGAAAAAGGTGAAATCAAAGACAAAAGTTAAGGAAGAGTCAAAGTCAAAAGTCAAAGTCAAATTCATAAGCCAAAATTCAAATTTAATTTTTATTTTTTTCCTTATAAGCAACTACTTTTTATTTTTTATCACCTATATATTCATGGTTTTTAATATTAATAAAGTTCTTATCACACCATAATTATTCTTCTAACTGATTTTATATGATAATATCACAAGTATACTTTTCTCACTGAAAGGTTATACTAGTTTCCCGCTATAGTTGGAACTTTTAATTATTATGATAATATCCTTAAATTCATTCTCTATAACCGAATGATATATTTTGATGAGACACAAATGATAAGGAATATTAGGGATATGAGAATCATAAGATATTGAAATGTATTCTCATGATGTCTTCCCTTGGTAATCTCCAAGAGATGATGTTATGAGAATAAACCCACTAATAATAAATCAGTTTATTATATGCGTAATTGGATATTTATGTTCGTGGATTCATGTATTGGTACTTGGAATTGAGATTATTATTAATTCATATCTTGAGTCACATTATTTGATGTATTGATGAAAACCATGAAGATATATTCTTTAAGAGAGATAGGATATGTTGGATGTGTCATAATTGATATGACATTAATGAGCAAGTCAATAAAGGATTTTTACATTATGATTTTAATGGAATTATATATTTCAATCCATTTGATGGTAATGTAATAACTTGATTAATTCCATGACCATGAATGTTTATAATCAGATTGTTCATTTTTGAAATGTTAAAAAAAGAGAATCAAACATATAGATTGATGAAAAGTGAGATACAACCTGATTGATGAGACATTGAGATAAATTGATTATATTAAACAATGATTTTTTTATGATATTGTTTTCATTGGGACATTAACATCTTTATATATGAGTTTATTAATGTGTTTCTAGATGCTAATATTGAACTTTAGGAAAGTTTGACCTAATTCCACTTAGAAAGGGGCCTAGAGGGCCACACATTGAGTGTATCAAAAAACTCAATTGAATCATTTATGAGTTTTGTATTAAAATAAATATTATTCTCATGTTTTGAGGACTAATAATTATTCCATTTTGGTTGATCACATATATTCAGTCACAAGTTATTTAAGAGAATAAATATGTGAGTTGAATATTAAATAAATATTTATTCACAAGGTAATTATTAATTTAGTTATACAAATATATGATATTTATTTATATTTGGTTAATTTAAAAGATAAAAAATATTTATTTTTTAGTTTAGTGAATATAATATTTATTTATTTATTGAAAAAATAATGCTTTGACCTTTATTTATTTAAATAAATAGTTATTATTCTAGGTTTTCTAAATATCAAGGAGGAAAGAAAAAACAAGTTAATGGTTTGGTGGAAATTAAATATTAAATATCATTTAATAAAAATTAATAAACATATTAAAGAAATGATATTTATTTTATCCATGATTCATGCACACATCAAAGAAATAATAATAATAATATCATTATTTGTCATGGGGTTGGAAAATGATTGAGAGAATTCTAAAGAGCATATGTGAAATTATTTATTCTCTAACCTAGTTCTATAAATGCTCGATTATATCATTTTATAAGGTTAGTTGAAGGATACATCATTGTGCACAATGAATCATCTCTAAAATAATTCTCCCAACCCTAGAGAGAAATTCCTCTATAAATATAATGCCTTGTGTCTGTATGTGATGGTGAAATTCAAGACAAGTTTGAATTTTTGAATTAGTGGATGGAACAAATTTTTATTTGGGATTTGGAATCAAGTTTTGAGAGGTAAAACAAAATCAAATATGTGTTTTAGACATGGATTGGGTCCCTAAAAACATCTCATTGGCTTAGAGGAATCTCAGGTGAGGTTGGGTGGCTCCTGCAGCCAAAGCTGTAGTAGTGCTACCTACTGGCTGGTGGCCTCTAGTAGTAGAAACAACTATTTATAGTTCCCACTAGCTAGTATATGGGTATTTAATGGGGAATAATTATTATTATTCACCCTCAAAATTAATATGGAGCATCGCCTATTCTCCTCCTTCCTTGGCTCACAGGACTAGTGGTTAGACCCCCCTCTTTTTACCTTTTCCCCTTAGTTTGGGGTGCCCCTTGAAGGTTTTTTATCAGTTCTTTGAGGTATGTCTCCCACTCTATTAACCTTTTTTTATCTTATTCTCTTTCCTGCTCTGATTTATCCATCTAGGGTTAGGTATTTAGTTCCAATTCCACTAGATCATGGTGGAATTAGTTGAACGCGGTAAGGATTTCACTCTTCCTAGGAAGTGGGTGACCCTCAATGCCATCTTCATGTAGTGGATCTTCATTTCGATTGAGGTAAATTTCAACATCAATTTATTTTATATTTTTGATTAAAATTAAAATTAAAATTATATTTATTTAGTGTTCCTTGTTGGGGGTCTCACCTAATGTAGGGCTGAGAATGTGAGACATACCCTTGGGGTACTGTTGGGTATGGTTTTAGCACAACAATAATGTTTAGTGAGGAATTTGGAGTTATTACTATTTGGATAAAATGGGTAAAATTATTGTAAATTGTTATAATTATTTTTAAATAACGCCTTGGTGTGGCGCAAGAGTTGAGAACATGATCGGTGACCGGTTGAGCTAAGGGAGAGCTTGGGATAGGTCGAGAAATGAGTTATCAAGCAGTGTAGAAATGGATAAAGGGTTTAAAATGAGGTTGGTGGTCTTATGTATGATCCCTAAAATTTTTATGATTTTGATATGTGGATAGTGAGGTAAGGTCTTGCCACTATAGGTGGTTCCTATTGGTGTTGGTGGCCTAGAACCAACTAATTTGTACTTTATTCATTAATAAATACATTATGACATCTTGATTGTTCTTCTGCGTGACAATGCATGTGATAATGTCCTAAGGACAGCTGTTGCATTACTGGGTCATAACAGATCCCTGCTATGATGAGAACCCGGAAGTTCCATAACACTGTTCTTGAATATATGTTCTATGTCCGGATGATGTTATTTGAGGGACACAAATAATACAGGCCATTAGGGGTGACGACTCATAAAACTTTGAGGCACCTTCTCATGGTGTGCGCCCTTGGTAATATCCAGGAATATATTATGAGAATGAGACCCGCCAATAGGAAATACACATTTCATAGTGTCATTGGATGTTCCTATCTGCGGACGTGTGTATTGGTCCTTAGACTTTAAGATTATTATTAATGGGTATTAAAACTTGCGCACTTAGATGTATTGATGAAAACTGTGATGAAACGCTGTTCGCAGTAAGGTAGGATACGCTGGGTGCATCACGAGTAATACTATATTAATAGATAATGCGAGAAAGGATTTTCCCTTCTGTTCCATAATAGAAGTAGATATCTCAGGCCCTTTGATGGAATTGATATATCCTAAATAAATCCATGGCCATGGTAAATTATGGGCGAGTTCAATTCTGGAAATTCAAAGAAAGAATAATCAAGCACATGGGTTGATGTCACTAGCATGCAACCCACTTGATTAGAGATATTGAGGCAAAGGGATTATATTACACGGTAAGCATTTGTATGAGGTGACATTTCATTGCAGAATTAACTTCTTTCTCTATGGGTGCCTTGGCGTGTTGCTAGATGCTAACCTTGGACTTTAGGTAGGATCTACCTAATGCCACTGAGAAAGGGGCCTAGAGGATCACACAATAAGTGTGTCCATGTATCTCAGTTAAATATTAATTTAACAAATTAAATAAATATTATTCCTGACCATGGTTTAATAATTATTTAAGGATGCCTGATTTCATTTATTTCAACACTAGTTATTCGAGAGAGTATATTGTGGGTGAAATAATACATTTATTAGCGAGTAATGTAGTTACATTTATTTAAGAAATAAATATCCATTACTCAAGTACTAATAAATGTGGTGGAGAAAATAAAGGAAAGTGGAAAATAAAAGTACACACCATGTATATTAAATATACATGCCGTGTAGTTTTATGAAAAAATGAGTACATGCCGTGTATTAATGATTACACACCGTGCAGTTTTTCCAGTCAGGATTTTGAGGATATAATATTGTTTTGTTAAAATATATTTATTATAATCAACGTGGGAGGATGTCAAGGAATTAATAATTCAACATGGGGGTTTTCAATAAGAGTTAATGAAATAAATAAAACGCGTAATGAATTTATTTATTATCATAATTCTATAACCTCAAAACCGATTATAAATATCCTCACAGCCCCAACACTTTTCCTCAATCATTGTGCACAAAAATTCTGGAGAATTCGTTCAAGGCCGAAAGAACTCCTTCCTCCAAGAATGCTCTCAAGACCGATAGACCAAGGTGATCGAAGGCAGACATTGCAAGCGAAGGTTCTTCCACGCTAGCACCCAGAGATCCCTTCGGCGACGTCCGGAGATACATGGCACAAGTGTGGATCACCGCTAGAGGAATCCTATACTTGGATTCTATGATGCAACGACAGATCACAGGATCGTGACAGGAGACATCAAAGAATAAATAATTCCACCAAGGTAATTCTTGTGAATTAATTAAATTGATTATAACCAAAATATGATGATCCTATCTCTGTGGTTCCAGGATTCTCTCTTTTGTTTTTCATTCTTTGTTCTATTCTAAAGATGCAGT
The DNA here is from genome assembly GCA_963277665.1 of Viscum album. NCBI lineage: Eukaryota > Viridiplantae > Streptophyta > Magnoliopsida > Santalales > Viscaceae > Viscum > Viscum album. The sequence continues at coordinate 864,984,308 of OY728147.1, read as the reverse complement.
GTTTTATATCGTGACAGATCTCAGTTTGAACATTGTTTAACACTAAAATTAAAGTCGGGCAAACCCACTAATACGCTTCCGCTGCGCCCGGAACCTACAAGTGGTATCAGAGCGAGGTTATATCGTTGATTATAATTATTTAGTTTTTCATTGGTGATCTACGCATTAAATAATTTAGTTGTTTCAATTCAAGTTAATCCTTCTTTAAATATGAATCTCGAGATCTGTTCCTCCCCTATTGTTTCTCATTCACCATATAGAAACGACCTTTTCTTTTAATTTTTTATTAAAATAAAATAGAGGAACTCATCCGGAGGATCCAAAAATTTCTGGCCATACAACACCATAATACACTACGTGTATTCGGAAGTACACGCCGTGTAGTCTAGGTTCCTGCATCGGACTGGTCTGACAAATCAGGCCATGTATTGATCCTATCTAAGTCATTTATGACACCGTGTGTTGACCAGGAACAGGTGGCACACAGTTTCCATATTACACGCCGTGTGGTCCAACAGAACACAACGTGTAGTCCCTTCGGGTTAGGGTTGGACCGTGTACCCCGTGCACAGCTTTCGTGGCTGGAAACCGTGTAACGCGGAAACTACACGGCGTGTGTCCCACTATATACGCCGTGTAATCTGAAAATTTCCGATGTACATTAACACGCTATGTCCCCAGGCGTGTACTTCAGATGGATGGTGAAGAAAAGTACACACCGTGTAGTCAGAACTACACGCCGTGTACTCACCCAAATTACGAAGATTTATTAAAATTTATTATTATATTATACAAACCCTTGAGACATGAACAATAGTGTAGGCATAAAGATGAGGCACACCATGTGATAGGTGTTTTATATATATGTGTTTAATTTAACATCTGCGTAATAAATGGGAATTCACCGGGTTGCCTCCAAGGTACAAGTTACGTACAAGGATAATTTTAAATGAATTTATCTATTTAAAATTATGATGGATGAGAATCTCAAGGAAATTCAGAAAAGTATTCAAGATAAAATGATTGATTAATTAAAGATAATTAATTTATTCGAGTGTGATTTATCTTAATCAAGAATGATTAAATAATTGAATGCTAGTTTTATTTATGCATAAATATCGTTGCATCTATGGATGATCATGAGTTAGACCAAGACCTTTGTATGTGAATGGTTTCTTTTAATTTATTTATTTAAATTTGTTGGCATGCAAGCCTTATTCTCATTAATATATAGGGCTTGCGCGCCCAAGGATTATTTTATGTAAAAATGCCCTTTTACCCCTCACCTGTGTGTGAGATAAATGCATATGTAATGGATGGAGCTCCAAATATAGTGGAGGCGGCTCAAGTCAGAAGCAAAGGCAAAACCAATCCAAGGAGATACAAAGGTGGACAGGTGGAAAGATGTAAACATGAACTCGAAAGGTTCAAGGTGTTTATCCCCTAGGTCTTGGGTTAGTTTATCAACCACAAGATAAAATAACCAATAGAAAAGCTCATGATCATACCATTTATTTTATTTCTGTCAGTTTCATGGTTTATTTATTGTGGGTGTGTTTTCACGATCACACAATTAATGAATTAAACAAGCATGCAAGATGGAACTAAAATAAAAACTGGCTTATGTGTAAATATTATCTTAGACATGGTTAATCACTTAAGTATATCCCACTTAATATTAACAATAATGTAATCAAAGATAATAAAATAGAAATTTACTTATAAGGATAAAATTCATCAAAAGAAATATTAAGTCGGTATAGCCTTCCATAATCTTGGTTAGAATCGAACCATAGTTCAAAGGGCTTGACCAACCCTAGTTGGGGTGCTTTCAATTATCGAGGAATTATAATTCAAGGTTTTGGGTTGACTTGACTTGGTTCGCATCAAATTTTGACTGCCACAACAGGACTTTTTGTGACCAAGAGGCAAAGGTTGAGGAAATCCAAAATAAAAGGATTTCATAATTGGGGAGTCCACTCAGCGGATCAAGGAGCTGTGAGTTAATGCAGTTGGAATTTGGAATGCCTACCTAAAACCCTTCAATTTTCTTGACCAACCCTAGTTGGGGTAATGTGAAGGGAAATATGGATCCTTTCCACTAGAATATTCAGGAAATAGAATATTCCAAAGTCAATGGTGAGGGATATTGGATTTCAATAAAATCGTGGGAGACTAATAAGTATTAATTTATTTGTTTGTCACAGTTTAGTAATAAATTACTAAACCTTTTCTCATCTTAATTTTTAGAAACGACAAGAAAATGACTTCAAACATATCATTGTGAACCATACTTGATAAGGAAAACCTTCTCACCAGCACCAATTTCCAAGAGTGGCAGAGGCGTTTACGCGTCATCCTTCGCCATGAAAGGAAATTGTATGTGCTGGAAGAGCCTATTCCAGTTGCGCCTGAGAAAGAGTCTAGTGATAAGGAAATATCTCTCTATTAGAAACACATGGATGATGCCATATATGTCCAGTGTTTCTTGCTATCGGCCATGTCTAATGAGCTCTTGAAGCAACATGAAAACATGGATGTGTATAGAATGATGTCTCACCTTAAGGATCTCTACCAAGAGAAGGTGAGACAAGAGATATTTGTGATCTCCAATGATTTGTTTAAAACTAATCTTGGAGAGTCTGCGCCAGCTGGGCCTCATGTAGTCAAGCTTATTGGATACATTGAACGCCTAGACATATTAGGGATTAAATTCCCGGATGAGTTGCGTACAGATCCCATACTATCATCACTGCCCAAGACCTTCTCTAGCTTTATTGTCAAATATAACATGAGAAACAATGAGAGGAGTCTATCAGAGCTTCTGACCTTGATTCTATAGGTAGACAAGGACATAGGGCATGACAAACCCGCAATCCTTATGGTGAACTAGAAAAGGAAGGACAAGGAAAAGGGTCCAAAGACTTATAAACGGTCTGAATCCCCTGAGCACCGTCCCTTCAAGAAGGGGAAGATCTAGAGGTAGGGAAAGGAACAAGAGGCAGTGTGTTTTGCACATGGAAATCAGGGCCACTAGAAGAGGAACTGCACCCAGAAGCGTGGGGACGCTAAAGGTGCGTTCGTTATCGAGTGTAATCTTTCTATTTCTACACATTGGGTATTAGATACAGCTTGTGGGGCTCACATCTGTATTCAAATGTAGGAACCAAGTAGATTTAGAAGGATTTCCAGAGGAGAGGTGGATCTTCGAGCTGCCAATGGCGCAAGGCTGGCTGCATTGTCTATTGGCGATTACCACCTCTCACTGCCGACTGAGATGATTTTGGTTTTACATAACTGTTATTATGTGCCTAGTGTTACCAAGAACATAATTTATGTATCTTGTTTGGATATGGATGGATCTATTTTCAAATTTGGAAATAAGGGTTGTCTCTTTTATAATAACAATATATGTTATAGTATGGCACATTTAAATAATGGTTTGTATGTATTAAATTATGAAAACCAAGTGTTGGAAATTGATAATGAAACAAACTCACATGACTCATACATCACCCAGTTGTGGCATCGCCGTCTTGGTCATGTGAATGAGAAGCGCTTGACAAAGCTCTGCCAAGATGGCTATTTAGACTCTACTGAGCTAAAACCACTTGATAGACGTCACACTCATTTACAAGGAAAAATGACCAAGCTGCCTTTTGGTGGATAGGGTGAAAGGGCCACAGAGCTTCTAGGATTGGTACACACGAATGTGTGTGGACCATTTCCAGTAGAAGCTTGAGGTGGATATTCTTACTTCATTACTTTTACTGATGATTTGAGTAGATATGGCTATTTATACTTAATGAGGTATAAGTCAGAGGCCTTAGAGAAATTTAATGAATTCAAGAATGAAGTAGAGAATCATATTGGTAAGAAGATAAAGAAACTTTGATCGGATCGAGGTGGAGAATATCTGAATCAAGAGTTCATCGATCTTCTAAGGGAGTCTAGGATTCTATCTCAGCTCACTCCTCCTTATACACCACAGTGGAACGGTGTTAGTGAAAGGAGGAACCACACCTTTTTGGACATGGTGAGGTCGATGATGAGTCATGCAGATCTTCTATTATCCTTTTGGGGATATTCATTACAAACTGCAACATACACATTAAACCGAGTACCAACTAAGGCGGAAAATGGAATTCCCTCCGAGCTATGGAATGGAAAGAAACCCATTTTTTTGCACACACATGTATGGGGATGCGAGGAGTTTGTTAAGGCCTTATTAGGCAACAAAATAGCACCCAGGGGAACAATGTGTATCTTTATAGGATATCCCAAGGAAACGAAAGGATATTACCTATATAACCCTTAAGACAAGAAAGTGACTGTCTCCAGACAAGCCGTCTTTCTTGAGAGGGAGCAAATCCTCAAGAAGGATAGTGGGAGCAAGATTGACTTCGAAAAAGTTGATGCTCAAGATACATAGGAGTTGGTACAGGAACAAGTTTCACAGGTCCCCATGGAAGAGGTTCCAGAAACACAAGTACTGCATAGAAGCTCAAGAGAGGTAAGGGAACCAGAGAGATTTGGTTTCCTAGTCACCGAGGATGGTGAATCATTATTGTTAGACAATGATGAACCTCTCTCCTACATTAAAGTAGTAGAAAGCTCAGAATCAACAAGATGGATTGAAGCTATGAATTATGAGATGGATTCTAGGTATCATAACCAAGTCTGGGTTCTGGTCAATGATCCAGTTGATGTAAATCCTATTGGATGCAAATGGGTATTCAAGAGAAAACTGGACATGGAAGGTCAATTTAGCACCTATAAAGCAAGGTTAGTGGCTAAAGGGTTCATACATCATCAAGGAATTGACTATGATGAAACCTTTTCACCAGTTTCCATGTTTAAATCCATAAGAATCATACTTGCCATAGCAGCTTACCATGACTATGAGGTTGGGTAGATGGATGTCAAAACAGCATTCCTTAACGGGAACCTTTAAGAAGATGTCTATATGACACAATCGGAAGGGTTTGTGACACCAGGTGAATATAAACGGGTTTTCAAGTTTCAAAAATCCATTTATGGATTAATTCAATCATCCAAGTCATGGAACATTCGATTTGATGAAGCCATAAAGGAATTTGGGTTCATTAAGAACGAATGTGAGCCATGTGTTTATAAGAGGTTTAATGGGAATGCGATCGTTATCCTAGTAGTATATGTTGAAGACATATTACTTATTGGAAATGATGTACCAGTCTTACAGTCATTTAAGGACTAGTTGCACAAGTGTTTCTCCATGAAGGACTTGGGATAAGCAGCCTACATTCTAGGGATCAAGATCATTCATGATAGTTCCAAGAGGATTCTTAGACTAAGTCAGGGTACATACATTGACCAGATACTAAAGAGATTTAGTATGGAACAATCCAAGAGGGGATTAGTTCTAGTGTCACATGGCCTGCATCTTTCTAAGAAAATTTGTCCTCAGACACAACAAGAGAAAGATAGAATGATTAAGATCCCATACGCTTCGGATATAGGATCCATCATGTATTCCATGTTATGTACTAGGCTTGATATTGCCTATGCACTGAGCATGGTAGGCAGATATCAAGAAGATCCAGGAGAACAACATTGGATTGCTGTTAATACTATCCTTAAGTATCTGAGAAGAACTAAGGATATGTTCCTAGTGTATGGAGGATACAAGGAGCTTGTCATCAGAGGGTATGCTGATGCTGGTTTTCAGACAGATCAGAATGATCTAAAGTCGCTATATGGATATGTTTTCTGTCTCAATGGAGGATCTGTGAGCTGGAAGAGTTCAAAGCATCCAGTTGTTGCCGATTCTACATTGGATTTTAAATATATAGCGTCTTCTGATGCAGCCAAGGAAGCCATCTGGATTCGGAACTTTGTCCAGGAGCTTGATGTGGTGCCCAGTAGTAAAGATCCTATTACATCGTATTGTGATAATACTGCAGAGGTGTCTCTTGCGAAAGAACCAAGGTCACATCAATGGACAAAGCATATACTCTGAAAGTATCACCTCTTGAGGGATTTCTATTAAAGGGGTGAAGTTGCAGTGAGCAGAGTGTCCACGGAAGAGAACGTGGCGGACCCAATGACTAAAGGCCTATCTTAGCAGAAGCATGAATATCATGTGAGAGCTAGCGGGTTAAAGGTTGTTAGCAGTTGGCTCTATTCCAAGTGGGAATCTGTTGGAGTTGGTGGCCTAGAACCAACTACTTTGTACTTTATTCATTAATAAATACCTTATCACATCTTGATTGTTCTTCTACATAACAATGCATGTGATAATGTCCTAAGGACAACTGTTTCATTAATGGGTCATAGCGGATCCCTGCTATGATGAGAACCCAAAAGGGCCATAACACTATTCTTGAATATATTTTCTATTACCAGATGATGTTATTTGAGGGACACAAATAATACAGGCCATTAGGGATGAGGACTCATAAAACATTGAGGCACCTTATCATGGTGTGCCCCCTTGGTAATATCCAGGAGGATATTATGAGAACAAGACCCGCCAGTAGGAAATCCACATTTCATAGTGTCATTGGATGTTCCTATCTGTGGATGTTTGTATTTATCCTTAGACTTTAAGATTATTATTAATGGGTATTACAGCTTGCTCACTTAGATGTATTGATGAAAACTGTGCCGACACACTATTCACAGTGAGGTAGGATACGTTGGGTGCGTCACGAGTAATACTACATTAAGAGATAATAAGAGAAATGATTTGTCCTTTTTTGGTTCCATAATGGAAGTAGATATCTCAGGCCCTTTTATGGAATTGATATAGCCTAAATAAATCCATGGCCATGGTAAAGCATGGGCGAGTTCAATTCCAGAAAGTCAAAGAAAGAATAATCGAGCACATGGGTTGATGACACTAGCATGAAACCCACTTGATTAGAGATATCGAGGCAAAGAGATTATATTACACGGTAAGCGTTTGTATGAGGTGACACGTCATTGCGGCGTTAACTTCTTTCTCTATGGGTGCCTTGGCATGTTTCTAGATACTAACCATGGTCTTTAGGCAGACTCCATCTAATGCCACTGAGAAAGGGGCCTAGAGGGTCACACACTAAGTGTGTCCATGTATCTCAGTTAAATATTAATTTAACAAGTTAAATAAATATTATTCCTAACCCTGGTTTAATAATTATTTAAGGATGCTTGATTGCATTTATTTTGACACTATTTATTCGAGAGAATATATTGTGGGAGAAATAATTAATTTATTAGTGATTAATGCAGTTACATTTATTTAAGAAATAAATAGCCATTACTCAAGTACTAATAAATGTGGTGGAGGAAATAAAGAAAAGTGGAAAATTAAAGTACACGCCATGTATATTAAATATACACGTCATGTAGTTTTATGTAAAAATGAGTACACGTAGTGTATTAATGATTATACACTGTGTTGTTTTTTCAGTCAGAATTTTGAGGATATAATATTGTTTTATTAAATGATATTTATTATAATAAACGTGGGCACATGTCAAGGAATTAATAATTAGACATGGGGGTTTTCAATAAGATTTAATGAAATAAATAAAATGCGTAACATGTTTATTTATTTTCATAACTCTATAACCTCAAACCCGATTATAAATATCCTCACAACCCCAACACTTTTCCTCAATCATTGTGAACAACAATTCTGGAGAATTCTTTCAAGGCCGAAAGAACTCCTTCCTCCAAGAATGCTATCAAGACCGAGATACCAAGGCGATCAAAGGCGGACATCACAAGAAAAGGTTCTTCTACGCTAGCACTTGGAGATACCTTCAGCGATGTCCGGAGATACGTGGCATACGTGTGGATCACCGCTAGAGGAATCCTACACTTGGATTCTACGACACAACGATGGATCACAAGATCATGACCGGAGACATCAATGAAGAGGGAATTCCACCAAGGTAATTCTTGTGAATTAATTAAATTAATTATAACCAACATATGATGATCCTATATCTATGGTTCCGGGATTCCCTCTTTTGTTTTTCGTTCTTTGTTCTATTCCGAAGATCCGGTGTTTTATATCATGACAAATCTTGATTTGAATGTTGTTTAATGCTAAAATTAAAGTTGGGAAAGCCCACCAACGCACTTCCGCTGCGCCTAGAACCTACAGCCCCCTTATGTTTATTTGAGTTCTCAAGTTGAATTAAAATTTTAAATTGAAAAAATTAATTAAATTGAACCCCTTGAACTATGTGAATAAGATCCTAGGAAACATTGGTCCTAGGATGAAGACTTTATGAACCAGTCACCAATGGATGAGGCATTTTCTTGATTATTTCCCTAAGATGTGTGACCCCCCTAAGGGGTGTGGCCTTCCTGGATGAAATGAGTAAAACTAAGTTAAGTGGACCTTGTTTAAGAACCCTAAACACCCCTATTTTGGGTGTTTAGATACCTCAAAACACTCAACCCTGGAAGGACTAGGTAATTTTCATGGATTCCTTGGATCCGTTGGGATCACAATAATGACCCGAGGTTAGTGAACCTCCCATATTTTATACAACTAGACCTAGGTGGACAAACCTTAGGTAGAATAGGTTTGGGTTGGGTGAGTAGGCCGACCAAGTGAAACAATGCGATGAAGATGAGCCATGGGCTATCTCTCCAGACTGATGAGTTGTAGCCACCCTTGGAGGCTAGGAGATTGATCATGCTTCTAACCTATTGGGAATCATTTTTTATTTGAGAGAATATTGTTCCCTGAAGAGATAATTGTAACCTAGAGGATCCCAATAGGGATTCCCTTGCTTGAATTCTTATGTAGAGTACCATATGGGTTTCATTGAAAGATTGATCTTTAATGGTTGTATGGGATGGGTAGTGATGGTTTCAAGTTTCATGCAAAACATTTGCTAATGTATGAGCCTGAGGGGCTGTGGATACTATTGTTGGGTGAGGGATTTTGACCATCCCTTGTGTTATCTTTTTATTTATGGAAGGTTATGGAATGAACCCTTGGGGTTGTTATGATATGGTTGGGAAACCATGGATTAGATCCAGATATATAGATAGGGGATGCTATGGATATGGATCCTAGTTATGTGGTTAAACCTTCCATGGATTTAGAGCTTAGTGAGAGGGTTTCCATTAGGGTCTTCTAGTACCACTTTTCCATTCTTTCATGACCCAACTTCTTTATGATCAGAGAAGGGACAAAAAAGTTCCACACCCTTCTTTCTTTAAGTTTAATCAGAGATAATTAACCCAGAGACCCACCTTCAATATGACCCAGAGTGGCAACTAGCACCAAGGGTACAGAATCTCACTCAAAATGGAAGGAATTTCCATTTTTAATGAAAAAATGATCATGAGATAAGACGATAAAATCCAAAAAAACATCAAAATTTTATATAAAGGAAACCTAGATCCAACCCATGCATTATTTAAACGTCAACTGTGACAAAAGTACAACCTGATCAACAAAGAAAGTACTAAAAAAAGAGACTAAGAAGCACCACAACAACTATCCTGACGCTAGATGTAGTAAAGTCCAACACGGTCCTCAAATTCCTCTTGGAAACCTAAAAATTGTTTTATATCATAGGGTGATCATACAAGTATATTTAGTAGGGAAACCAAATTCACTCTTACATAAGTGTGATAAGCATACTATTTCCCCTATGAAAAAAGAAGAAACCAAAATACACTTAACAAGGAAATATAACTAGCCCAACCTCACCAAGGAACACTCCCCAAATAACAAAAGTCATTTAAGATAATAATATAATCACATTGATGATTTGGGTACCCCATACCACTTTCCCACTAGTTAGATTATCATTCTTAACAGCTAACATATTGACTCTACCACTCTTACAAAATGAATTCCCACTGCCACAACCTACCCACACACACCTGGGCCACAAACCACACACAAATCCTACCCGTAGACACTTGGGTCACAACCACACCACACATCCTGCCCATAGACACCTGGGCCACAATAAACAAAACTCTCACCTGAAGACACCAGGGACTCATCCCAAAGACACTTGAAAAAAAAATATTGGCACGAAAACACCTTGGCCCCTCATCCACAAAAAAACCTTCCTGATGGATCTTAGAAAATGTTAAAACTCATCCATTACAACCTTACAAGATACACTCAAGCGGTAAGAGCCCAGAAGAGGGTGTGAGGATAAAAGTTAGTAATTATCCACCCATCCTCCCATCGTGATGTTGGGAAAGACACCCTCCCCAATGAAATGTGGGTGTTCCTTACATGGTGCTCAAAAGGGTGGGGTTCATATAGAAATCACAAGGAACTGCAATTTATACATATAGGTAAGAAAACACTCGGCCCAATATCTGTGACTATTTTTAGAAGGATAAAGGACACTAAAAATTACCAACAAAAACAAGGAAGTAGGGACCAAGGAAAGGAAATCCATTTTAACACCCATTCATAAAAATAACAGAGAACAACTAACTTATAGTCCCACTGCACACCCCCTTTTTATTAAACACCCTTCAACCACTACCAACTATAATTATTCAAAGTTATTCAGCACAACCATACTCTCACAACAATAATTGGAATCCCTTTTTCACAACAAGACCACACCCAACACACCCATAAACATGAAGTCATGACACAACCCACTCCTATAGACCCACTTCCCAACCACTGCCCAGAAGCAGTCCCACTACATAATATGTCCATCCATTCCACAATTAATCAATCTCTCAACTTGAGATTCCGTCACACCTCATGTACCACCCAAACAAAAAAAACACAAAAAGCACCACTAAAAAAGTTTCCTTGCTACACATGCACACCACACCCCTAACACTGGACCACACCCTCTATCTACCCTTGCACCCATAACCATCCTACCAACGATTGTACCACACATCTAGCACAAAGTAAAAAACCCCAACATAACATAAAAAACAACCACACCATTAAGCCAAGGATATTTAAATTTATCCAAACAGGGTTCTTTAATTCCACTTCGACAAATAGGGGTGATCACACAACAGGTTTGATCCTGGGGAATCCATTTATTTAACCAAATATACGTTATTAATTAGATTTCATATTGAAACCAGTTAACAAAGTATCACAATAAAAATTGAACATCACCAGTGTGCAATCAAAGACCAACAATGACCATGATTTTTCAGAAGGCATATAGCCACAAAAAACCATAAAAAGAAACAAATATAGTAGACAAAACATGTTATCAACATCAACCATCTTCAATTACCTACCTGTTATCTTTTGATCATCATCTTTTCCATTTATTTATTACTTGTTTAAGTAAAAGGATTCATCTATTTATCACGAGGAAACATTAATACACCCACCCCACATGATACAAAAATAAAGAGAGGCATAATAATCCCAAAATAAAATAACAAGTGACCAAAACTCTTCTTTACGCCAGAATAGGGGATCATGCGAGCAGTAGAAAACTCCAAGAAAATTGATCAGGAGAGGGCTATAACATAGGTGCATGAATCATCTAGAGAAGAAGGCTTTAGGCACACCAAGAGGGAATAGAAACACACCAGAGAAGGAAGATCCTAGCTTTGAAGATCCAGATCCTATATTAAAGGACCAACGGTTTCAAAAATCATTAACGTGGGATCGTGGTCAAGATCACATGGTTTGAATATCTAAATGTCCCCGGAGCATTATGTTATTAAATATATACTTAATATCCATTGAAACACACTTAAAAATTCCTAAACAATTATTTTAACGTGGTTTACATCAAATAAAACATAAGAGTGGCGAAATTGTAAAAAACTCATGAAACTGGAAATTTGGAAAAGGGAGAGACACCATTTCGGTGTGCCACCGTCATGGTGCTACCATTACAGTTCCACCGTTACAGTTCCACCATTACAGTTCCACCATTATGTTTTCACCATTTCATTGGGACTACAGGTTGGTTGTTCTCTTTTGTTTTTATTAATGGGTGTTAAAATAGGCTTCCATACCTTAGTCCCTACTTCCTTGTTTTCCTTGGTAGTGTTTAGTGGCCTTTAGCCTTATGAAAATAGTTTTATATGTTGTGATTGATAGTTTCCCAGGTAGTGATGGAATAAATTAAACTTAACCCCTTAATTAATGAATGGAAAGTGGTTAAATGAAAAAGGGTTTGGGTTTATGCTTTGTTTGTTGCTATTTGTGTAGTTTTTCATATTGGGGTAGCGACAAATGTGGTTTTGTGTGGGCTGGTTATTTGTTTGAAACCCATAGGTTGGTCTAAGTTTTTTCTTACATGTATGTATAAATTGAAGTTCCTTGTGATTTCTATACTCACCCCACCCCAGTTGAGAACGATGTTCTGAACATCCCCATTTCATGGGGGAGGGTGTCTTTCCCAACATCCTAGTGGGAGGATGGATGGTTGGTTACTGACTTTCTTCCTCGCACCCTCTTCAGGGTTCTTAATGATCGAGTGTATGCATGTAGGATTTGTGTGTGCTTTGAGGCCCAAGTATGAGAGGTTAGGTTGTGGTAGTGAGACTTCATTTTGGAAGAGTGTTAGTGTCAAGTTGTTAGCCGTTAGGAATGAACAGCTAACCATTGGGAAAGTGGTGTGGGGTTCCCAAATCATATATGTTATTATATTATTATCTTACTTGATTTGTGTTATTTGGAGAGTTTGAATTGGTAAGGTTGGGCTGGTCAGATTTCCTTATTAGGTGCTTTTGGTTTTTTTTGTTTTCATGGGGGCATTAGTATGCTTCTACCACTTCTGTATGAGTGTCTTTAGTTTTCCTACTGGGTATACTTGTATACTCGCCCTACATTTGTGGAACTATTTTTAGGTTTCTAGGAGGACTTTGAGAACTGTGTTAGACATTACTATCTCAGGCATCAGGATAGTTTCTATGCGGCTACTTAGTCTTTTCTTTTGGTACCTTACTTTGGTGATCTGGTTTTACTTTTGTCGCACTTTACATTTAAATCATGCATGGGTTGGGTTTTGGTTTCCTTTATATAAAAGTTTGGTGTTTTTTGGGTTTTTTACAATCTTTTCTCCCAATACTGTTTTCATTAAAAAGGATAATGCCTTCCATTTTTTGTGGATTCTATACCCTTAGTGCTAGTCGCCACTCTGGGGCCTATTGAAGTCGGGACTCATGGGTTATTATCTCTCCTTCATATTGAAGAAGGAAGGGCATGACACTTTTCTGTTCCTTCCCTCATCTTGAAGAAGGTGGGTTGTGATAGGATAAGTGAAGGTCTACCAGGTGGAGCTCACCCCCTGGGGTTTCATCTCTTGAGGTATGACCAAGGAGGAAGTCAGCCCTGTCACTGATTTAACAAATCGTTCACAGTATCACCATCACTCGATTAGTTTTTCCTTGTACATGCATGAACTGATCTTTGAGACAAGCATATGACTAATAGAAGGATCAACCATGTAGCATCACCATCCACATCTACATCATTTGATGTATGACTGAGCTGACCCCTCAGACCCCAACATGATCTCGAACCATCTTTCTAGACCATCAATTCCTTAAGAAGAAAAGGTCCCCATTTTAACCACTATCTTATTCCATATAAAATATGAGAATCACATTTGGGAACCATGGAACTAGTATGATATTCTTAACCAAAGTTACCTGGGTCACAAGGGATGCCCTATCCAACCAAGCCAAACCATGTTCCCACATGTAAAGGGAATCATTTCACAAGGACCAAATGAAATAAGGGTTAAATTAAACCCCCACTTATGAATAATGGTGCCAATGGGACCTAATTTCCCTTCTCAAGAAAGTCACACCATTGTATCTTGGAAACCATACACCACTCCCAGACAATTGTGTATGCCAAACTACCAATACACATAACTTCCTGTGAACCATCCATAAAGAGAGGCATCATGGCGTATCAGATAAATGCAGGGAAAGCACTACTATGCATCACACAAGGTAATGATCAATAAACCCAACCCCCTAAGAGCTAGTAATACTTTGTATCACATGTACTATCCATCATCCATTTGAGACATCAGTCCATTATAGCTTCTATCTCCTAATCAAGTTCCCGTATTAAAGTTTCATGTCACATGAATGATCAACTGACATTATTGATTTTCACAGTACATCAAGGTCATCCAGTAACCACTTGGATCATTTCCATTTTCAATCATAAGGACCTAACTTTCTACAACCCCCAGTTCAATGTCATTACTTTCCATGTGCACCACATTAGACAAGAAAGTCCCCAAGTTCAATTTATACCATCTCACTCATATGGCATTGTCTATACATGATTTTCAGTCCATAGGATGTGACATACGAGAAACCCTAGCTCATTGTGATCACTTTTCTAGCATAGTATGTCCAAAAAGAAAATCCCCAAGAACCAGATGAATCATAAAAATTTTATGGCATTGTCTAGAGGTAATTTTCTATGTCATTGGGCATGTCATTCGGTGGCTCTAGGCACACAGGAAAGGACCCATTCCCAAGGGGTTTTGGACCCCTCCCCCTAGAGAGACATTTATGCATTTCCAGCTATCCCACCAGGAAACATAAACATTGAAGAAGAGATGTATTGATGGATTTAGATGACTAATATGAAAACACAATGCATGAAATACCACACATGTTTCCCTGGAAGTTCTATAAAAACATAATAATGGCAACCGATGTGATCCCTTAAGTACATAAAGGCCATCGACACATCATGCAATCTATCCCACATATATTCCATCACCACAGACATGAAAAAGCCACAGGTCCATAGTGAATCCTCACACATGGATTGTGTTTTCCATTAGATATTGTTAATACATAGGAATCGACATATGAAAAACCCTAGCCCATTGATGGATCAATGTCTCATATGTATATTGAAGAACTTTCAATCACTATCATTGCATCTTTAGGCACTCTACATCCAAAAAGAAAACCCGAAGCCCACTTGGATGGACTTTTCCATAGGTGACTGTAATCCTCTAGAACATACAATAAACCCCATCTCAATGTCATTGATTTTTGAGGGAGCTACGTCGGACAAGAACCAAGATGACATCAAATCATCCCACTTGGATGACATCCTTGTTGTCTTCCATTAGGGTATCACATTATACAAGATGTTAGCAATCATGAAGAGTGGTAGCATCAAGACGTTAGCCATTAGGAATGAGCAGCTAACCAATGGGAAAGTGGTGTAGGGTATCCAAATAATCTATGTGCTTATATTATTATCTTACTTTACATGCATTATTTGGGGGGGTGTTCCTTAGTGAGGCTGGGATGGTTAGAATTCCTTGTTAGGTGCTATTGATTTCTACTATTTTCATAGGGGCATTAGCATTATTCTCCAACTTGTTCATGAGTTACTTTGGTTTCCCTACTAAGCATACTTGTATGCTCACCCTATGATATAAAACTATTTTTAGGTTTACAGGAGGACTTTGAGAACCGTGATGGACTTTACTAGCTTGGGTGTTGGGATAGTTGTTGTGGAGCTACTTAGTCTCTTTCATTTGGTACTTGCTTTAGTGTTTTGGTTGTACTTTTGTCACAGTTTATGTTTAAATCATGCATGGGTTGGATCTTGGATTCCTTTATATAAAATTTTGGTGTTGTTTGGGATTTTTAAAATCTTATCTTCAGATATTGTTTTCATTAAAAGGGTAATGAATTTCATTTTATGTGAGATTCTATACCCTTGGTTCTAGTCTCCACTATAAGGCCTATTGAAGGCATGGCTCAAGGGTCATTATCTCTTATTCATCTTGAAGAAGGAAGGGTGTGGCACATTGCTATCCCTTCCCCCTACTGAAGTTGGTGGGTCCTGATGGAATGGTATGAGAGCCTAATGGTTGAGAGATAGGATGGAGCTCAGAGTTAGGCACATTATGGATTTCATGGGATGGTAGGGAAAAAGTATTAGGCAATCTTGGTGTGTGAAATAGTCCAAGAAAGACTGGCTAGGACATGAGATTTTTGGCCCCCCATGATCTGATGCAAGGACTCTGGACCTAATGAACGACCAAGTGTGGCTACACTAATTCTAGGGTAGAGACCCTAGGAAAGGTACATTCATCATAATGACTTGTGTTCTTGTGTGTATTGGAAGTTTTGGTAATTAAATTTTAAATAAAGAGTTAAAATAAATCTTGAAAGAAATTTTCATACAACTGGGGCTCAAGAGTTCCTTGTTTACCCTTTTCAGCTATAGAACCCAGACATCGCCCACATGTGGTATGAGTAGTTGAGGCCCAGAAGGATGACTTGGTTGATCAACGAAGGGCCGATTGAGAGTAGAAAGATGACTTGTAGAAAAATACCCTTCATTATTTCTAGCAGCATACCCTGGGGAAGTACGAAGGCAGCATTGCAGACTTAGAGATGGAGGGATAGCTTGAGTAGCTGAAAATCACCTTTACCTTGATCCGTTCTCCGAGGAAGTATTGGTTTCCTATGGTCGTGATCCAGATGCAAGGAGAAGTGAAATAGTGGTGGAAGATTTACCTTAGGGAGAGGAAGGATACCGATGTCTCATGGGTTGAATTTGAGAAGGAGTTTTAGTTAGAGTTTCTTTCCTCAACAAAGAATGTTGAGAAGAGGCAGAAGATTATCTCCCTCTAGCAGGGGAGTATGTCGGTGAGGAAACTAGGGATCAAGTTCAAGGATCTCCTATGATTTTCTCCAGATCTCTTTCTTGAAGAGGAGTCCTGAGAGAGACACCTGAAGGAGGCACTACGACCTTATCTTTAGTATGCCATCACTCCCTTTACCCTACTTATATACTTATAAGTTTAGTAGAAGGCTGAAGTAGTGGAGATGATTCACTTGTAGGGAGGTGTACCGTGAGAGGGGATCTTGCTGAGTTCGTCGAAGGGGAATGTAGTAAGTAATAAGTCTCCATAATCAGGGCCTTCCAGGTTTAGGACAGTGGGAAGTAGGCCCTAGTAGTTCCAGTTCCAATCTCCTAGTCCTCTCCCTTTCCCCATGGGCCCGGGACTGAGGTGCTTTATCTACGGAGGTCATAGATATCTTCAGAGCCAGTGCCCAGTTCAATCTCATTACGGTGGGGGTGAGTAGTTTCAATTCCCTCCTCAATAGTAGTAGTTTCCAGCTAGACCTTTCCAACAATAGGGGCAGCGGGCTCCCACTCCACCAAGGGTAGATGGTGCTGGAGGATGTTTAACTTAGGGTGATCATCAAGGACCTCAACCGGGGCATGGTCAGGGAGGTGTTCGATAGTAGAGGGGTGTAGGAGCTGTGCATGGGAAGTTGCATGTCGTCGAGGTAACAAGTCCAGTGGGGTTGAAGGTTTTTCGAGGTACGATCAGTCTATTTAGTACTCTTGTGTGTGCTTTGTTTGATTTAGGAGCTTTACACTCCTTTGTTGCAACCAGTTTAGACCATTCCTTGGTACTAGATATAGAGAAAATTTCTATTCCCCTAGTGTTAAGCACAACAATTAGAGGTCAGACCAGTATATTTGATGTTTTTTAGGGATGTAGGCTGTTATTGGGGCCATATCAGTCCAGTGGGGATATTCTCTTACTACATATGTAGGCATACAATGTCATCCTTGACATCGATTTGTTTTTCATTATTCATGACATTATCGACTTCTTCAGGATGAGAGTCATGTTTTTGGATATGGATGGACAATTTGTAGCTTTTTTTTACAATCACAGACGTCCGGAGGGAAGACAGTATGTGGAGCACCTTCTTTCTATGTTAGCCAAGCTATCAGAGGGGTTTATGGGAGCTAAGATAGTGGGGGTTTTGAGAGTTTTTAGAGAGTTCCTAGATGTTTTCCCTAAATAGGTCATTACTCTACCCCCTCAACATGAATTTGAGTTTGGAATAGACTTGTAACCCAGTTTCCATCCAATTTTGTTGGATCCTTATCGGATGGAGCCTTCTGAGTTTCAGGATTTTTTGATTCAAGTTGATGACCTAATGAAAAATGGATTTATCTGGTTAAGTGTGTCCTCGTGGGGTGATCCAGTCTTATTCTCAAATAAGGAAGATGGTGGCCTGAGGCTGTGCATAGACTATTAGAGACTTAATCAGGTAATGATGAAGAACTGTTACCCTCTCCTAAGAATAGATGGTCTTTTCAACCAGTTATAGGGAGCAAGTTGGTTCTTCAATATCGATATATAGTCTGGATATAACTAGTTGAGGGTGAAGGAAGGTGACATTCCAAAGACTGCTTTTAGGTGAATTTATGGGCACTTTGTGTTCATGGTCATGCCCTTTGGTGTTACTAATGCACCATCCATGTTCATGGGGCTCATGAAATCTATATTCTACAAGTTCTTGTACTGATTCCTCATCGTGTTCACCAACGATATCATGATTTTCTCAAAGTTATAGAAGGAGAATGCTATGCACCTCATGACAGTCTTTGAGGTCCTCTGACACCAGCAGATCTATGGGAAGTCATCCAAATGCAAGTTCTAGATGCGAGAGGTTCACTTCCTTGGACATGTGGTGTCTCATTAAGGGATAGTATTGGAACCATCAAAGGTTAAGGCAGATGTTTCTTGGGAAGCAACTAAGAATGTGGAAGAGGTTCACAACTTTCTGGGTATAGAAGGCTATTACTAGAGGTTTGTACCCAACTTCTCTCAATTTACGAATCCATTGAAAACTTTGACCAGAAAAGACCAGGCCTTTGTAAAGAGTGAGAATTTTCAGGAATCATTCTTCTACCTGAAGGGGAATATTGTCAGTGCTCCAGTGCTTAGGTTTACAGAGGATGGGGTGACATTCAAGTTGTTATGTGATGCTTCTATTCTAGGCTTGGGATTTGTGTAGATGTAGTAGCAGGGAGTGATCTATTATGGGTCTAGGTAGTTATTTCCACATGAATGTAACTATGAGATCCATTATCTGGAGATTTTAGTGGTCATATTCATTCTAAAGTTGTGGCGAAATTACCTCATCGAGGATCAATTTTTGGTCTTCACAGTTCACAAGAGCTTGAGGTATATCATCTCCCAACAAAAACTGAACTTGTAGCTATGAAGGCAGATGAAGTTTATCCAGGACTAATACTTGGATATCTCTTACACCTTTAGAAAGGAGAACATGGTGGAAGATTCCTTAGGCAGGATGTCTCAAAAAGAGGTAGTTCGGGAATCCATATTTTCTTGGAAGGAAATGGAGGAGTTGGTCGCCTTGTGCCTGGATGTTGGGGTGGATAGTAGTAGAGGCTATATATTTTATATGATAGTACAATCTTTCTTAATTCCATAGGTGGAGGTGTCCCAATTAGGAGACTTAGAGGCTAAATTTATGTGAGATCACGTTGTCCATGGTGATGCTCCAAAGGGATGATTAGAGTATAGTTAGAATTAGATGTTGTTATATGGGAAGCTGTTTGTACCAGTGTCAATGTGTGATGGAGGTCTTTGTGAGTTCCATAGCACACCTCTAGAGGTGTATCCAAGAGATTCTAAAATGTACCAAGGCTTGAGGGAACAATTTTGGTATCCTAGGGTGAAGTAAGTAGTGGCAGAGTTTGTGGCAAGGTGCCTAGTGTGTTAGTAGTGAAGGATGAGCATCGTGTTCTCAGTGGTTTATTACATCCCTTAGACGTTTTCGAGTGGAAGTGATATGGAATATAAATGGATTTCATCACATGATTACCTAATACGTAGGGAGGATACAATGCTCCTTGGGTGGTAGTAGATCGATTGATGAAATCGGCTCACTTCTTAGCAATCAAGGAGTCAAGCACTGTGGATTCCTTCGCACGGAGGTATGTGGATGAGGTGGTGTGGTTGCATGGACTTCCAAAATACATTGTCTCAGAATGAGATACATGTTTTACGTCTTGAGTCTGGAGGGGATTGTAGCATGACTTTGGCACTCAGCTACACCTCAACACTGCTTTCCACCCTCATACAGATGAATAGAAAGAGAGGACTATCCAGACATTGGAGGACATGTTTAGAGAATGTTTTCTAGACTTTAGTGGGTCTTGTATGATAAATGTTTTCTTGGTATAGTTTTCTTATAATAATATCTATCACTCTTCCATTGATATGGCTCCATTTGAATCCCCATACGGGAGGCCATGTCCTTCACCCTTGTGCTGGACAGAAGTTGGAGAGACAAATATTCTTGGTTCGGACATGGTGTAGAGTATGACAGAGAAGTTACAACTTTTCCATGAGAGGATGAAGGAAACAATGGACTGATAGAAGTTGTATGACAATCATATGAGGAGGCCTTTGGAGTTTGAGGTTGGGGACCATGTATTCTTGAAGGTTTACCCTCAACGTGGGTAGAACAGGTTTGGTAGAGGAAGAAAGCTCTCTCCTAGGTTCATTGGACCTTTCAAGGTGAAGAAACAGGTTGGAAAAGTGGTATATCAGTTGGAATTTCCACTATAGTTGGAGAGGATCCATGATGTCTTCCATGTCTCTCAACTCCATCGGTATCTACACGATGACTCCCACGTCATTGATTGGGGAGATTTTGATATAGTAGACAATGTGATGTTCGTGGAGTGACCAATAAGAATTGAGGATCATGATGATAAAGTGCTTCATGGATGGACCATTCCTTTGGTTAATGTGTTATGGAGTCATGGTGGCCTTGAGGAGGGTACTTGGGAGTGAGAGGCAGATATGAGTTCCTAGTACCCAGAACTGTTCTAAGTTTTTCTATTATGTTTTTATTTGTACTTTGATTATGATGTAATTCTTAACCTACTTTTTTGTGATATGAGTTGTTTCCTTTTTATCTAAATGTGTGTGAAAAATCATAACTGTGGGGAGGGGAGGACCTGATCCCTAATCAAGACACATTAATATAGATGTGATTGAACCCATGCGGGTGAGTCAGTGATTCCCAAAGTGGATAGTATATTGACATGGAGGAATGGAATCCCTAATCCATGTGTCTGGAAAGTGTGACCTTTGGTATTTGTGTCATTTTTGGGGAATTAGCGGTCGACGATGTGTTCTTGGATGTTAAGGTTTTCTATCCAATTTTCAAAAAACATGGGGTGGTTGTTCTCTGAGAGGTATCTTACGGGGTGGTTGTTCGGAACCCTCTTTTTCTATGTTTGGTTTTAATTTCTAGGGGATGAGAATAGTTTTAGAGGTATCAGATGTAAAGACCTAAATTTCCTTGGGCCATTACTTTGTTAAAATCTAGTGCTTGTGGTGTTCTTGGGGGTCGTAGTTATTTGTTTCAGGAGTTTTCCAAAAATCCAGTTTCACCAAATGGTTTCACCAAAATGGTGAAACCATGATGGTGGCACACCAAAATGGTGGAACTATGATGGTGGCACACCAAAGTGGTGCCACATCAAAATGAAGGTACACTGAAATCGTGGAACCATGACAGTGGCACACTGAAGTGGTGGAACTATGATAGTGGTACACTGAAACGGTGGCAAACCAAATGGTGTCTCACCCTTTTCCAAATTTTCTGTTTCTTGAGTTTTTTCTAGTTTTGACCCTCTTACATTTTATTTGACGTTAATTTAGTTTAAAGCCTTATTTGGGTGTTTTTTGGGAATTTCAAAGGATATTAAGTATAAATTTAATATGATAACACTTTTAGGACTTTGACATATTCAAACCGCATGATCTTGAACCCAATACCACGTTAATGAATTTTGAAACCATTATTCCTTTAATATAGGATCTGGATCTTCAAAGTCAGGATCTTTCCTTCCCAGTGTGTTTTAATTATCTCTTGGAGCACCTAGATCCTTCCTTTCCCATGGAGTCATGTGTTATGCCGCATCCATCGATTGAGATTTCCTTAGAGTTTTTCCTTGGAGTTTTCCTGCTCCTCGCACGAACCTCTATTTTGGTGCAAAGAAGAGTTTAGGTCACCTATTATATTAAGTAGGGATTATTCTACCTCTATTTATGTATGTATCATATAGGGTGGGTTTAGTAATGTTTCTTCATGAAGAATGTCTTAATCCTTTTTATTAAACAAGTAATATATGAGGGGAATATGATGATCAAAAGATAACGGGTAGGGAGTTGAAGATGGTTGATGTTGATCACTTGTTTTATCTTATATTTTATTTCTTTTTATGTTTTGTTGAGGATGTATTCCTTATTAAAATAATGGATATTGGTTGTCTTTTCTTGCGAACTAGTGATGTTCTATTTTTATTGTGTTGATTTGTTAATTAGCTACAATATTAAATCTAATTAATCACATATATTTGGTTAAATAAATGGATACCCCAGGATCAAACCAATTATGTGATCACCCCTGTTTATCAAAGTGGAATTAAAGAAACTCAGTTGGCTAAATATGAATATCCTTGGATTGATGGTGTGGCTATGTGCTGTGTTCTGTTGGTGTTTTGTTCTTTGTGCGGGCTGTGTGGTACAATAGTTAGTAGCATGGTTATGGGTGTAGGGGTGGACATAGGGGATGATCCAATGTTAGGGGTGTGGTGTTCTTGTGCAGCATGGATTCTATTTTAGTGGTTCTCATTGTGTTTTTGTGTTTGGGGTGGTACAGGAGGTGTGGCATAATCTTAGGTTGAGAGATTGATTGATTGTGTAATTAACGAACTTGTTGTGTAGTGGGATTGCTTCTGGGTAGTGGTTGGGCAGTGGGGTTGCTGGACTGGTTTGTGTCACAACATCATGTTTATTGGTGTGCTAAGTGTGGTGTTCCTGTCTAGTTGGGATACTAGTTCTAGATGTGAGAGGATGATTGTTCCAGATAACTTTGAAGAATGACATTTGGCAGTGGTTGAACAAATGTTTAGGAAACAGGGGTTGTACAGTGGGATTGTGGGTTGGTTGTTATATATTTTTTATGAATGGGTGTTAAAGTGGATTTATTTACCTTGGTCCATACTTCCTTGTTTTCCTTGACAATGTTTAGTGGACTTTAGACTTTTGAAAATGGTTGCAGATGTTATTCTTGTTAGTTTACTAGGTAGTAATGGAATAAATTAAAGTGAACCCCTTAATTGAAGAATGGAAACTGGTTAAATAAAAGGGGGTTAGTCTTGTGTTTTTTGTGGCTATTTTTGTGGTTGTGAATATTGGGGTAACATAAAATGTGGTTCTATGTGGGATAGTTGTTTCTTTTAAACTCATAGGTTGGGCTGAGTGTTTTCTTACCTATATGTATAAATTGTAGTTTCTTGTGATTTATATACACACCCCACCCTTGTTGAGAACAATGTTCCGAACACCATTATTTCACGGGGGAGGGTGTCTTTCCCAACATCCCAGTGGGATGATTGATGAATGGTTACAAAATTTCTTCCCCACACCCTCTTCAGGGTTGTGATCGCTCGAGTGTATCTGGTCAGGCTGTAATGGCTTAAGGTTTACCATAATCCAAGATCCTTTGGGTAGGTTTTTTTGTGGATGAGGGGACTAGGTGTTTTCAGTCCAGGATTGTTTTCCCAAGTGTCATATGGATGTGGCCTTGGTGTCTTCGGGTGAGAGGCATGGCTTTTGTGGACCAGGTGTATGTGGGTGGAATGTGAGGTGTGGTTGTGGCCCAGGTGTCTGTAGGTGGTATTTGTGTGTAGTTTGAGTCCTAAGTGTGTGTGGGAAGGTCATGGTAGTAGAACTGCATTTTGGAAGAGTGGCAGTGTCAAGATGTTACCCATTAGGAATGAGTATCTAACCAGTGGGAAATATGTTCGAGGTACCAAAATCATTGATGTGCTTATATTATTATCTTACTTGACTTGACTTATTTGGGGAGTGTGCCTTGGTGAGGCTGGGCTGTTTATCTTTCCTTGTTAGGTGCTGTTGGTTTCTACTATTTTAATGGGGGAATTAGTATGATTCTCCCAATTGTAAATGAGTGACTTTGGTTTCCTTACCAAGTATACTTGTATACTCACCCTATGATATAATACTATTTTTGGGTTTTTAGAGGACTTTGAGGACCGTGCTAGTCTTTACTAGCTCGGGTGTTGGGATAGTTTCTATAGTGCTGCTTAGTCTCTTTCTTTTGGTACTTTCTTTGGTTCTCTGGTTGTACTTTTGTTGTAGTTTACATTTAAATCATGCATGGGTTGGATCTTGGTTTCCTTTATATAAATTTTGGTGTTGTTTGGGATTTTTACCATCTTATCTCCCAATACTATTTTCATTAAAAGGGTAATCCCCATTTTGTGTGAGATTCTATACCCTTGGTGCTAGTTGCCACTCTGGGGCCTATTGAAGGTGGGACTCAGGGGTTATTATCTATCCTTCATCTTGAATAAGGAAGGGTGTGGCACTTTGATGTCCCTTCCCACATCTTGAGGAAGGTGGGTTGTGATAGTTTGGGAGTTACCATGAATTTGGAGCTTAGATGTTTTGACTATTGTGGGATGGAACCCTGAAGTAATCAAGATACAAATGGTAGCTTCCATGGATTTGGAGTTATATGATTAGGATAGCATGGATTTTGAGTCCAGATAAGAATGAGAGTTGATATGGACTTGGATCTTGGTTGTTTATTATAAAGTGGGATGGATCCTTGGATTTGTGAGGATATGGATCGAAGGAACCATGGATTTGAAGCTCGGTGTTGGGTTTTCCATGGATTTGGAAATAGAACATTTGTATTGTTATGGGATGGGACCCTAGATTCATGAGGATCAGTTGGGGATACCATGGATTTGTAGTATTCTTGTTATTTGGTTGGAACAATCATCATGACTTTCTCTAAGACACCATGGTACTAACTGAAGCAGGTATGGTTGATCATGGTCACATATTTGAGGATCAATAATGGTTATTTATTAGTTTATTTTTCTAAAGTATAGTTATTTATTCTAAGAATGTCACATGTACATATAAAATCATTTCCAGTATTGTACACGACCAAGTTGGTGGTTCCCTACTGAGTTTTGTACTCACACCCAGGTTGTACCACCATTGTACTTGGGTAATGAGTACACACTCACTTGCTTGTAGGCACAAGTTGGTCTAAATCCCATGTTTTATTGAGTGGTATGACTCTATTGAGTACATGGATCTTGGGATGATGCATGGCTCTAAGTGAAAGTGGAGGCTTAGAGTATTTTATATATTTTTCTTCTATATTTGTATCTGTGATTGGCCTAGTGTGTGATCTATCTTGTATGCCAGTATGTAATACATTTTATTTATTATCAGTCTTGTTTATATTTTTAACTATAATCTTATTCTATTTTGATGATAGATATTTTTTACTCTATATATTATTTCACACTCTAGCATAGGGGGTGTACCTCTCTATAATAACTCATTAGACCCACCACTAGTTGTCAAACTATGGTTTTTGAAGAGGTGAGCCTGAGGTCATGTCGTGAACCAGTCCAATTAAT
Source organism: Viscum album (assembly GCA_963277665.1). Lineage (NCBI taxonomy): Eukaryota > Viridiplantae > Streptophyta > Magnoliopsida > Santalales > Viscaceae > Viscum > Viscum album. The sequence goes on along the minus strand of OY728147.1, from coordinate 864,959,020 downwards.
GTTTATAGAGTTGATTGATATGGGAAATTAAAAATGGGTATCAAATATTGTTTTTATTTTGTTTTAATATTTGGGGACATGGTAGATATGGGATATAGCAATGTTTCATAACTTTTTATGGAACCCGGACTAGTTTTTCATGAACACCTTTTCCAATGTAAGTATAGGTTACCATGGGTATGGGATTGATTTTATTAGTTTCTAATGTTATAGTTTTTGTGACTTTCACCTAGTGTTATGCACATGATGTTTTAGATATATGGTTTATGATTTATTGGATTTTTGGATCTTGGACCATTGGTAAGAAGCCAACTGAAGATCTGGATCTTGGATTATAGAGGTAAGAGGTGTGTCATGCATTATATCAGGTAAGTAAGATTCACATGACATGTAGGGGACTTATAGTGTGATATTTATCATTGATGATTGAGAGGCCCAATTTTTTAAAGTTTCAACAATTGTTCATATGATGTTCACCCATATAAGTACTTGGTGGAATTCTACTCACCTGGGTCAACTGATATAGGTATTTATCTCTCATTGAAGAAATGTGGATCTATGGTTGGATTCTCAATGATGATGATGATGGTATAGACCCATGTTCACATGAGGTTCAATTAAACTAATAGGTAAACACATGAATTATACTCATCCGGGTCTTTGTGCACAGTTTTTTCACAGTTGTAAACAATCCATGATAAATATAAATTTAGAGTTGCAAATGGTTTTACACGGTTTTAGCATGGGTTGTATAACTATGTGGCTAAAGAATATGAGGGAGGTGGCCTTGGATAGATACGAATTCATGGTTGGCATGTGGTTTGGACAACCATATTACCCTTTAATAGAGAAAAAAGAATATTTTTCCTCTTAAATTCTTGATAGGGAAACCCCTCTTCCTTATCCCCTTCACACATGATGAGCCATCTGACCCACTCCCTTTCTTATCATTGATTTCCCCTCAATTTGGGGTGATTTAAATATGTTATTTGGCAATTCTTATTGGGTCTCCCATTATTTTTACCTCTATTATTGGTTTCTATCTAATTTTGTATCTTATCATTAAGGTTTCATTGCCAATTCCACCAGTTCATGGTGGAATCAGTCGATAACAACATGGATTTCATATGGTGTGGCTAGATAATATCTTGAAACAATGTATGCATTTAATCCCATTAAATTTTAGTTGAGGTATTTCTCTAGATGATTTTTTCTAGGGATTAATCTTAAATTAAATTACATTTAGTATGGAATTGATGCTGGTTGTTAGGGATTTTGATTGGGGATGTTATGAAATCATTCCAAAGGATGTTGGCATACTGTTTGTCACAGTTTCAACATGAGGATATGGTCTAGTGAGTAATTGGGGAATTATTACTATTTGATTTTAATTTTTAATTAATTATAAATAGTTATATTTAATTAATGGGATTTTTTGTATTAGGTAAGGTTGAATTCCAAGAGTGGATTACACCCTGTGGATTGAGATTTTGGCAAGAGTTTATGGATCTATGAGTTTTTAAGTGGTTATACCATTTTAATTAAATTAAAGATTTAATTACGAATTATTATAAATTAATTGAAAAATTAATTATAAATTAATTATAATTAATTATTGGACATTATGTATTAAGATTTGTGGTCGGGATGTTGATGTGAGCTTGGATAGGTCTTGGTAAGGATGGTTGATCATACATTTAAAAAGGGAATAGATTCATGCATGAGGTAGGTGGTCCCTATGCATTTTACTTTGGTTTATGCTTTTGATATATGGAATGTGATGTGTGGTCTCTCCACTGAGGGAAATTGACCCTTTTTATTAAATAGACTATCTTAATTTAAATTAAATTACTTTTTATGAAATAAAAAAATTACTAAGGCCATGATGTACTTTTGTTGTAATCATGATGCCTCAACCACTGATGTTTGAGGCCTTCTTTAGAAATGTATTCCATGAGATGTATATACCCTGAGGGGTGTAAAACAAATAAAATCGAAAGAATTAAATGTAGTGGACCTAGTGATTGGTTCCATTAATGATATATTGGAAGATGTGGGTGATTAATTAATATCAATGGTGTAGGGATCAACCATGTAAGAACCATGACATGCCTTACAAAGTTTGGGTTATTTGAGATGACCATGGGGAAAGTGTTCCTCCCCCACTGAGATGAGATTACCATAGGTATGCAGAACCTATGGATATTGGTGGTTAGATTGGGTGGGAAGACAAACCTAGTGATGAATTGGGAGGTGAGAAGATATTTGTTCCATCTTCTGATATTGAGATAATGGAGTCCATATAGGTTTTTCAGACTATGATGTGACCTAGGGGACACCGATGGGTGCCCTAGAAATATTTTTAACCAGAGTGGGTGCAAGAAGGGATGGGTAGTGATGATTGTGGGTGTCACCTTAAAACCTAAATCGATCATGTGATCTCAATATGGATATATTGGATGATGATAGGTTGTGTAATTGAGAGTTTGATCTCAAATTATGGGAAGGATTCAGGAAGAAAGTTGACCTCATCAAGATATGACGTAGGGGATGATTTAGTTGGGACATAAGACCTACCAAGATATATTGAGATACATGGGATTCCTTGGATTTTTCCTTTGGATCCATCCTTTGTGCTAGATATCTATTTAGAATACCTTGGAAAAGGTCCTTGGATTCAAATGAGACAAGATTTGGAATTCCCTGGAGATTATCCTTAGATTTGGATGTGATTTGGTTTGTAATTCCATGGAAACATTCATTGGATTTTAATGAGACATAGTTTGGAATGTCTTCATCATAATCCTTGGATTCAGATGTGATATGGTTTGGATTTTATTTGACTTGTTCCTTGGAATCAGGGGTTGGTGATGTGACCCTCCTAGGTGGAATCAAGCCTAAATTTGGATTTCCTTGGACATTATCTAAGGAATCATCTATTGAGCATGATAATAAAATATTTCCATGGTATTTATCCTAGAAAATGGTCATGGGTATATATTGGATGGGATGGTTTTTTGGCATGCTTGGAGACACTCTGACACTAGATGAAGTAGGTTTGGGTCGATCCTATATTTCCTATTAGAACCCAAGGATCAATAATGGGTATTTATTTATGATTCCTCACTGTATTTATTTATTCATCTAAACATATCACATCTATACACTACATTTACTGGTTATATATGAGATTGTGTTAGTGATTCCCGAGCGAGTTGTACTCATAACCTGCTCAAGAATCCATGGAACTTTAGTACCCGAGCAGCCTTCATTGGTCACGCGTTTAGGTGGGATAGAGGCTCTATATTGTCGGATTGAGTGGTATATCTCACAAGTTATTAGATACTGGGGCGAGGTGAGGCTCAATGATGGTAGTATAGAATCACTGTCTTTTATTATTTTATTTTTCTTGTATATTTGATTATCCAAGATGGCGATTAGTTCCTGTGTGATGGAATGATTGTGATTCAGTAAGACTATTTTCTTCCACATTAATTATTTATTATTGATGGTTTTTTATTATTATTTTATCATAGTTGAATGATTATTTATTTTGGGTGAAATTTTATTATTTTTCTTTAATATTACACACTCTAGTATGGGAGGTATAGTCTCCAAAAAGTAACACCCTAGGCCCCCGATGAAATTCTGTAGCCTCTAGTGTATGGGGAGGCGGGACTAAGGTCTAGTAGCATCATTATTGTATACATTTATGAGTTTTCACAAGCTTGGGATGTTAGTTTTGGTGCACAATATCTATGTTCAACAACCTCTGCAAGTTCAGGGTGCAATAGATGCATTGAATGGGGAATTCCCAACTTGGCCTTTTTTTATAATCGATGATTAATTTGAGATGTACATCAAAAAATAAAATTATGAAAAATGGAATTGAATAAAAGATTAATTGATATGATACCATTAGAAACAAATGAAATATTATCACATAATGATTTATAATTAATTTAAGTTCTTGAAGAATTAATTTATGATTAATTATTTTTTTGTTGATGAATTTGAAAATGTCTGCACATCATACCATCATAGAATCACAAGAATTATTAATATATTTTATCCAATGGTGATCCACATGTGTTACAAAAACATCTAAGTTTCATCATAGGAATCTCTGAGTGATACTATGGAAGATCTTAACGCTTGCGTCGTTTATCCCTAATCTCCATGAGAATCATTCCAAGAAGGATTCTCCTTAAACTCTCTATAATTGATAAGGGTGGTGGAGGAGGATCACTCTCCATTATTTGGAGTGTTCTTGGAGAGGATCTCTCTAGGTATTGAGTGTATTCTCTAAAGTCATTGTGCATAACCAACATAATGGTTAACGTTAGGGTTATAAATAATATAATTGGGTATAAATAGTTCCAGGGTTAGAAAATAATAATTGTACATGCTCCTTTATTATTTAATCAATCCTAAAGAAACTGATGTCTATAATATTATTATTAATATTTAGGTAATTAATTAAATATTATTTCTTGAATACATTTTTTAAAATTTATTCAAATAATATTTAATACATATTATTTTAAACCATAAATTTAAACTCAGTTTGTTATTACTACAAAATATTTATCAGGCCTTGAATAATGACTATATATTTAATAAAGAAATATCACTATATTATTCACCAATAAATAAATAAATATTATATTCACTAAATAGAAAATAAATATTTATTAAATATTCTCATAACAAAATATTTTCTAGAATAACTAGTGAAAAAATATAAGTGATCAATCTAATCATGAATAATTATTAAACCATGTAAGGGAAAAATATTTATTCAACATGTTAAATGATAAATAAAATTACTATTTAATTGATGTTCTAGATACAATTATTGTTTAAACCTCTAGGATTATTCCTTAGAGGCATTTGGGAGAGCCACCCAAATTCCATGGTTAGTTTCTAACAAAATTCAAAGGTTCCCATAGAGAAATAAGTTAATGTCTCAACAATATACAACCTCATATGGATGCATACTATGCAATATAATACATTTATCATGATATTTCTAATCAAACAGGTATCATACTAGTGTCATCAACCTATGTGCTTGATTTCTCTTTCTTTTCTAGAAATGAACCTTCCCATAGAACATTATATACTTGGATTTACTTATGTTACTTTATTACCATCAAATGTCCTGAGATTTCAAATTCCATTAAATAATAGAAGGGAAAAATATTTATTGTATTATTTATTAATGTATTATTACTCAAGATGTTCCCAATTTATCCTACTTCACCATAAACAACTATTATCATGGTTTTTATCAATTCATCAAAGTACATGACTAATGTTATCCATTAATAATAATATTAAAGTATAGGGTTTAATACACACTTCCAAAGAAAGAAGAATCCAATGACACATATAAATATGGATTTCCAAATGGCGTGTCTCATTCTCATAATCTCATGCACTATAAATTTCCAAGGGCATGCACCATGAGAAAGTGCATCAAAGTCCTATAAGTCTCTACCCATGATAGCCTGTATCATTTCTGTCCCATAAAATGATATCATTATTCTATTGAACATATATATTTAATAATACTGTGATGTAACTTCTAGGTTCTCATCATAACAGGGAAATCCTATAACTTTTCAGTGTGATAATTACTCTTAGGAAATTATCACATACTATGTCACATAGAAGAACAATCATGATATGATAAAAAGTTTATTAATATTAAAAAATAAAGAATATAGGTAATCATAAATTACATAGAAGTGGGTTCTATGGAACCAACTCTAATAGACTACCACATTTACTAGAGTCAATTAATAACAACCTTTAGTTCACTAACTCTCACACGATACTCATACTTCTACTAAGATAAGGCTTTATTCAAGGGGTCCACCATATTTTATTACATGGAATATATACTCACCACAACTTCACCCATCTAAGAAAAATGCCTCAAGAAGTGATACTTCTAGAGTATGTGATTTTTTCATTTGTGTGACCTTGGCTCCTTTGTGAGATCCATCACTGAATTATTATCATAATATAATGTGATAGGGTATTTACTACTAGGAACCAGATCAAGATCTTGGGAAAAGTTTCACATCCAAATAGATTATTTGGATATTTCATAAGTCTCTATATATTCTATCTTCATTAAAGAATCAGTGATAACTAGATACTTTTAACTTTTCTCTCTCACAACTCCTCCATTGATATTAAAGAAATATCCTGATTTTGATTTTAGATTATTTTGATATATTTGAAAACTAGCATCCACATAACCCATGATGAACAAATCCTCATATTCTCTATACATCAGGAACATTTCCTTAGTTCTTATCAAATACTTAAAAAATAACCATAATAGTAAAATAATGTTCTTCACCTAGACCATCTTGATATTTTTCTACCAAGATGATTGCATAAGCAACATCAAGGCTAGTACATAACATCCTATACATAATTGATCTTATCATAGATGTTTATGAGATCTTACTCATTCTCTCTCTATATCCTTTTATTATTGATGACACATTTTATTAGAGATATGTATACCATGTTACAATAGAACTAATCCCCTCTTGGATTATTCCATACTTAATATTTTTTCAGTATTTGATCAATTTATATACCTTGACTTAGTCCAAGAATCCTTTTGTATCTATCATGAATGATATTGATCCCTAAAATGTAGGCTACTTTACCTAAGTCATTTATGGAGAAGCACTTGTTTAACCAGTCCTTAACTAATAATAAAACTATTACATCCTTTCCAATAAGAAATATTTCATCGAAATATACTACTTTGATAATGATCGTACTCCTGCTAAACCAATTTTAAACACATTGATCATATTCATTCTTAATGAAACCAAATTACTTTATAGATTCATCGAACTGAATGTTCCATGAACAAGATTCTTTCTTCAATCCATAAATGGATCTATATAACTTAGATATATTTTTTTCGTTTCTTGGGATCAAAAACTCTTCTAGTTGTGTCATATAGACATATTTTTTAATGTTCATGTTAAGGAAATATGCTTTCACATCCATCTCTCAAATTTCATAGTCATGGTAAGCTACTATAGAAAGTAGAATTCTAATGTATTTAAACAAAGAAAATAGTGAAAAAGGTTTCTTCATAGTCAATGTATTGATTCTATTTGAACCCTTTATCCATTATTCGTTCCTTATTGGTATTTAATTTACCTTTTATGTCCAGTTTTCTATTGAATAATCATTTACACCCAAAAGAAATTATACCAACTGAAAGATCAACCAAAACTCAAAATTTGTTATGATACATGGAATCCATCTCAAAATTTACATCTTCTTTACATCTTGCATCTTCTAAGCTCTATAATTCCTCTTTAAAATAGATAGGTTCATTATTGTCAATCAATAATGAGTCAATATCCTCAGAGGACAGAAAATCACATATTTTTTGTTCTCTTTCCTGTATAGTACTCGTACACAATATTTTCATTTTAAGAACAAATTTTTCCATGGGGACCTATTTAATCAATTCATGTACCAACTCTTGTATATATTGAGCATGAACTTCATCAAATTCAACATTACTCTCACTATAATTCTTGTGGTTGTGATCCCTCTCAAGAAAGATAACTTGTCAGGTGATAGTCACTTTATTTTATAAGTAATTGTATAGATAGTGTCCCCTTGTTTCCTTGGGATAACCTATAAAGATACACTTCATCCATCAAGGTGTTATTTTTTTCCTGAGATATCCTTAACAAACACCTCGTATCCCAATACATGAGTGTATGAAATCATAGATTTATTTCTATACATTAACTCATATGGGATTTGGTTTTCCACCTCATTTGGTAGTTAGTTTAAAATTTGTGATGCAACATGTAATGCATATCCCCAAAAGGATAATGGAATATCTACAAGACTAATCATCAGCCTTACCATGTCATGTTAGGTACAGTTCCTCCTTTCACTAACATCATTCCACTAGGTCATATAAGGTGGAGTGAGTTGGGATAGAATATAAAACTCTTGTAGAAAGTCAATAAACTCTTGGTTAAGTTTTTCACCACCTCAACTAAACCAAATATTCTTTATTTTATTACCATGTTAGATCTACACTTTATTCTATAATTATTTTAATTTATCAAAGGAATCATACTTTTACCTTATCAAGTAGATAAATCCATATCTACATCAGTCATTAGTAAAATTTATTAAGTAAGAGTACCCAAATAAAGATTATACAAGAAATAGTTCACAAAAATCAGTGTGTACCAATCCTAGAATATTTATGCCCCTTTCATCATGTCTATTGAATATTGGTTTGGTCATTTTTCCATACAAACAAGCACATAATCTTTCATGTTGTCTTATCTCAAAAGATTATAAATAACTATCTTGATAGATATTTTCATACAATTCTCATTTATGTGACCAAGATGGTGATACCAAAAAATGGTGTTATATGATTCATGATAACATGATTTTTTATCTATTTATAATACATAGTTTTCATAATTTAATACATAAATACCATAATATAGTTTTTGCATATCATAATAAATGTTATCTTTGTAAAAGAAGAATTATTTACCTCCAAATTTTAAAATAAATCCATCCATGTCTAGGAAATAAATAGAGATAGCATTATTAGTAACAATTGGCAAAAAATAACTATTCTTTAGAAAACCAAAATCATTTCAATCAACAATGGAAGGTGGTAGTCTTTTATAGCCAATGTAGTGAGTCATGCTCTATTGGTTGCATGAAGATTCACCTCCCCTTTTTAAATATTTTGAAATATACTTGTGTCCTGTATTTGGATATATATGTGAGCCCAAAATATATATCTAATACCTAATATATAGATATAAAAGATTACACTTGATAATGAATACAGATATAGATTCCCCTTACTTTTGGGTGAATTTCTTCTTCCAGTGGTCTAGTTTGCCTCAAACAAAACATACTACTTCTTTTTTATTCACCTGTATTTAGAACTTATTAATTTTTAAAATAATATTCTTGAAATATTTATACTTATTATAATTCTTGGGACCCCTAGACATGTCCATACTTTTATTATTCACCATATGGACCGTGGGTTTTTCACACCCCATGTCCTTATCAACTTGATGAATGAGAGTAAGAAGTTTTGAAATATACTTCTTGTTATTGATCATGTTGTAATTAATAATATAATTTGAGAAGGATTTAGGAAGTGTGTATAGGATAAGATTTTTGTGCATCTCATCAGGAAATTTATTTGCCAAGATGTCTAAGCACTCTATGTATCCAATGATCTTAACTACATGAGGCCCAACAGGTGCCGAATATTCAATATTTTACATGAAAAATGCATTGGAGATCTCATATCTCTTTTGTATTTCATTCTAATTATATATATTAAGAAATAAATAAATCATGTTGTACATATCCATATCATTATGTTGCTTTAAAAGATCATTATACATGTAAGATAACATAAAACATTGGACATTTTTGGAATCATCTAAATATTTCTAGTAGAGAGACAATTCTTCCTCACTAGACACTTGGCCAGGCACTTCTAGAATAGGTTTTTACGGCACATATAATTTCCTTTTATGATGTAGAATAATGTGTAAGATCCTTTTCCATTCTTATAAATTAGTGGTGGTGAGAAGGTTATACTTATCAAGTATGGATCACAGTGATATGATTGAAGTCATAATTGTTGTTTCTACAATTAAGAAGAGAGTAATTTTGGTACTTTATCTGATAAAATTAGATAATATATATTAAATTTATTAATCTCACTTTATTTTATGGAAACATAATATCCCTCACCATATGTTTTGAAATATCATGTTTCTTGGACATTATATTCAAAAGGATCCATATCCCCCTTCTCATAACCCATATAGAGGTTCGTCAATCTATTTGAAGGTATTTAAATGGGTGTAACTTCCCAACTACATTAAATCATGGTTACTTAATCTATTGAGTGGACTCTCAAATCCTGAAATCCTCAATTTATATTTCCTCAACACTTTTTCCTACTAGTTGCATTATGTATTGAATAAGCGGTCAACCCTTAATGAAAACTTGGTTAACTCGACCCCAAACCCAAAATAGAAACCCTCCAATAATTGAAAGCACCCCAATGGAGGTTGGTAAAACACTTTTAATAATGGTTTGATTCCTATCCAAGTAGTGGAAGGATATATTGAATTAATATATATAGTTGAGGGGCTTTAAATTTTATGCGTAAATAGACCATTTTCATATTTATTACATGCTTGTTAATTTTAAGTGGATTTAATTAAAGTGATTAACCATGACATAAATAAAGATTATTCATAATACAATTTATTTTTGTTCTATCTTTCTTGCTTGTTAATTCACAAATTCATGTGATTGCGACAAAACATCCATAATGAAATTAACCATGAAACCTAACAAAATTAAAATAATAAGAGTGGTATGATCATGATATTTTCTTAACTGTTAGTTTATCCAGTGGATATAAATTAACATTCAACCTAGTTGGAAAAAAACTTGAACTATGTCGTGGTCCATGTTGCAACTTTCCACATATCTACCCATGTATCTCTTATATTGGTTTCACCTCATCTATAAACTTGAACCGCCTCTACTCACCTAGGAGGTCAATCTATTACATAATCTCTAACTCATACACAAGTGGGGGAACTAAAAGGATTGGTTAAGGGGGTTTACAGAAATGAAAATCATGGTCACACATGCCCTTACATAATGAGAGGAGGGATGAAGTGCATGCCATTAATTTAATTTAATAATAAATTAAAATAAAAAAATCACATACAAATGTCTACTCTATGATCATGAGCATCCACATACATGTAATGAATTACACATTTAATAAAATAGCATGCAATCAAAATCATTCTTATTTAAGATAAATCACACTCAAATCATTTAATTATATTCTTTAATTAATCAATTTTTTATCTCAATTCTCATCCAAACTTTCTTGAGATTATTATTGATCACAATTTTAAAATAAATATATATATATTTAATATTGACTATGTACAAAACATGTACCATGGAGGAAACATGGAGAGTACTCATACATACTACCCAATGTGTATTATATATGTATACTATTTATTCATGCAGCATATACTATACACATCTTGTCATGTGATTTCTTAGAATGTATGAGTGAACTGAATAACACATGGAACACATGTTATTTCCATAGCATGTTATTTTTTAATGTTCTTAGAGTAATTGATGTATCAATACTTATACACATTATGTGGTTCCAAATATCAGGTAGGACTTAATTAGAAAATTAATACATACAAATACCATCACATGGAATGTACGTGTCAATTTAATGTCACACATAACACATGTTGATAGGTTTTAAATAGTATAATAAATTAATTTTAAATCATGTGTAAACAAGTAATATATATGGCATGAACTAGCCAGTAACATGTTATCTATAAATCTTCACCATATATCTATGGCACACACCTAGAGACTGGGCATGTTCTGCTTCCATGGAAATTAATGAAGTACATGGCATGTATAAGAGTAAAAAGTTATGTGGTCTTAGAGTTACATGGTTACCAGTCACATGTTCTGTGTAGAAAACCACACAGATCATCTTTGACTAATGGACTACACATTGCATACACATGTTACACACCATGTAGTCTGGATAACCATGCCCCAGGCTGCCCTGATCATTATGAGGTGTGTTAAATACACACCACATGAAATTAAATTCACACACTATGAATTAATTTTTGAGTTGTCCTAGAGCATTAAACATGGGTACATAGTGTTTACCAATGGACTACATGCCATATACTCTTATGATATCTATCCAGATTCATTGAAACATCTAGATGAGTTCTTTGAATGTTCATCATTCATAATTATTCCATTTTTTATTATATTTGCAAGAACAAAGAGAAAGAAGAGAATATCTAATGTTTCAGATTAAGAAAAATTAAACCATAATAAAAAATTAATAAAAAAATTAGTAAATTAATCAATGAACTTTAAATAATTATAAATAATTATTCTGCTACTTTGATACAACTTATAGGTTTTGGGTGTAGTAGAGGCACTGAGAGGGGCATGCTCAACTCAGTTTTTTGACATAATCAATGATTAATTCGATATGTACATCGAAAAAGAAAATTTTGAAAAATGAAATTAAATGAAAGATTAATTTTTAAGTGGATTCTATAACCAAAGGTCAGATTATCACATAATGATTTATAACTAATTTAAGCAGTTACATAATTACCTTGTGATGAATTATTTCTTCATTGATGAAATTGACAATGCCATAATTCTGTGCTGTCATTTTTTGAAATAATCAAGTATAGATTCCCTCTAGTGGTGATCCACATGTGTACTAAGAACCTCTGAGCGTTATTGTAAGAATCTCCATGTTTTGGTTTAGAAGATCCTAACACTTGCCTCATTCATAATTGATCACCATGAGAATCGCTCTCAAGAAGGATTCTCCTTGATCTCTATATAATCTAGAGGGTTAGTGGAGAAACAAACTATTTTCATGATAGTGTTTTTAGATAGGATATCTATAAGGTATTAGGGGATTTTAGGATTCATTTTTCACAACCAACACAATGGCCAAAATTAGGGTTGTAAATAATATAATTGGGTTTAAATAGTGATAGGGTTAGACAATAATAATTGCATATGAACCCTAATTATTTCCCTAATCCCAAAATAACCTCATGTCTATAATAATAATAATATTAATATTAATAATAATAATATTATTATTAATTGAAATTTACAAAAAAAATAAATAAATTAAATATTATTTGTTGAATAATTTTTTAAAAATTTATTCAAATAATATTTAATATATATTATTTATCATAAAACTTTTAAACTCAACCCATTATTCCTCCACAATATTTATAGAACCTTAAATAATTACTATTAATTTATTAAATAAATATCACTACATTATTCACTAATAAATAAAAAAATATTATATTCACTAAATAGAAAATAACTATTTATTAAATATTATCCTCACAAAATATTCTCTTGAATAACTAGCCACTGAATATAAGCAATCAAGATAATCATGAACAATTATTAAACCACGTAAGAAAATAATATTTATTCAACATGTTAAATGATAATTAATATTATCATTTAATTAAAGTTTTAGACACTCTTATTATGTGACCATCTAGGCCCCTTTCTCAATGTCATTAGCTGAATCTTCCCAAAGTCCAAGGTCAGCATCTAAAAGCATGTCAAGGAACCCATAGAGAAATAATTTAATGTCTCAACAACATAAAACCTCATATGGATTCTTACTGTTTAATATAATCACTTTATCACGATATCTCTAATCAAGTAGGTTACATGTTGGTGTCATCAACCTATGTGTTCGATGTCTCTTTCTTTGAATTCCCAAAAATGAACCTTCCCATGAAAATTGTTCAATACAAGAGAAAAAATCAAAACACCACCTAAAATTCATAATTCAAACTTGATAAGATAGTAAATTAAATGATAAAAAAACATAACAATTTTTGTACTTTAGTCCAATTGGACTTAAATGAACAAAAAGGGAATCATAAATTTTTCATAATGCATGAACAAGAAAAAGTTACAAGATATTCCATACATGAGAAAATAATAACTAGATAAACTTTAACATTAATTTACTCACATTAAGGTATTTTCATCCACTTTAATAGTTTTCCTCTTTAATTGGTTGTGTCTAGGGACCCCTAATGATAGAGAACATTTTGTGAAAAAAATGACCTAAAGTTTGGGGATGTATTTTTGTTTAAATAATGGAGTCCAAGTATAATTTTTTTCATGGAGTGACATGGTTCTCCCTAAGTTTATAGAATTCCTAAGGTAGTTTATAGTTTTGTGTAAGAATCCTCAATTTTTGTTGCCTTAATGAACTTTACACATCGTGTAAGGGGAGTACACGACGTGTAATGATCAACAGGATTAAGTTGTGATTTGAGTATATAATGTGAATGATTAAAATCCATGTAAGGTTTATATGTCTTGTATTGTTAAAATATTGGTTTTTAATAAAAAGTTGAATATTTTTTTGGTGTATGTGATCCTTGTGGATTACACAACATGTAAATGAATTACAACTATGTAACTATCACTGACATGGATTTTAGGATGTTTTAGTGGTTGATTATTATTTAATTCTTCTACATCATTCCTTTATCTCAACCTACATCTCTTCTCTAGTGATTTTGGGATCCTCTATTCACTCCACATTGATTTGTTTGGCATTGGATCATCAAGGAAGTTGTGTTACATCTCTTCGGGTAAGAGATCCCTTTTTTACTTATTCATTTACTTTGATCGTAGTAGTGTTGTTACATTGTGTTATCAGATATGATGATATGAGATAATATTTCTCTTGATTCCCTTCTATAACTAAGGTGTGATCTTGTTTCAGGTTTCATTTCATTTTTGGTTGTGGTGTGGAAGATATATGTTCTTGAGGTATGTGTTATTTCCTCTTATACACTTACCTTTTTGTAAAATTGAATCAATTATGAGATGTTTAGATTGATTCTATGGCATATGTTGTTGTTGTTTTTGTTGTTATTATGTCTTTCTTGCTGGTGGATCCCATTGCGGGCGTGTGTGACCTGAGTTTTGAGGTAGGTGGTTTCATATCTAGTCTGTGTTTGTGAACCATATTGGTTCTATTTTTGATAAATTATTTTATTAAATTAAATGGCATGACTGACAGATTTTGTGTGTGTATATAGGGATGATTTTTTGATGAAATATGGTTTTACCTGGGTTTTGGTAAATAGAAAGGGTTTTTGAAATCATTGTGAAATGATTTTCAAATCATGAAATGATGAAATGGTTTTTAAAATAGATCACATGAGAAGATTTGGGTACTTAGGTGGTAGGAATAGCAATAGATATCATCCACTATCTAGGGGTTTTCTCATGAGTCTTTCCTCTACTCCCTAGGCCTGTTATTCTAGAGACTTGTTAGACCTGTTAGGGGTTCAATTTTTGTGGTTTTAATCTTCTTTATAGACTCTTTGAATATGTATAGAGGTATGATGTGCACATGATTGTCTATGTTTAGGTATGAGTATCCTAGCTATCCCAGCCTAGTGTGATCCTTGGCGTGTTGTTACCCGTGATTCTTGGCCTATTTGGGATACTTTTGGCATGCACTATTTTGAATATACCTCCACGGATTTGATATGATATGTGATGCATGCTTTGGTTTGAATTGATATATATGTTTTGATATATTTATATGAAATGATTGGAAACTAATTTACCTTCTTTTTTTGAGAATGTGGAAAAATTGGAAATCAATATTTTTCCACGATTTTGATAAAAACTACTAAAATTTATATCAAAGTCTATTTTCATTAAAGTTGAGCATGATTGGATTATTGTTCAGAGACTTGATATGGAACACTTGGATGGGACCCTACTGAGCCTATTAGCTCACACCCTATGTATCTATTTGGTGGTTTGTAGAACATGTTATGTATTTTAATGCAGGGAAAGTAAAGGCACCATAGTGAGGTAGTGAGGTTTTCTATTAGCTGGGAGTTGAGTAGATAGATGGTGAGATGGTACCGGTTAACCCATGATATCATATTGAGACCATTGGAGTAGTTGTTTCAGTTTTTTTCTTTTGTTGTTGGACTAGTCTCTTAGAGATTGTTATGCTACCTTTTAAGTTATATCACTTCCATTGTTCTCTTTTAGTTATGACACACACACACACACATATATATTCATTCTATATTCTGTTGTTTCTTTCCATACATGTGTATATATGTCATGTTGTCTACTTCAAGTTAGGTGAAATCATTCCCTCTATTTGTTTTTATTTCTCAGGTTCTAGATGATATTTCATGGAGATTGGGAACACCCTTTGAGTATATGATAGTTCAGTTCGGGTACCAATTTGAGAGGGTATTTAGGTTAGGTTCATCATAGTTTGGTATCAAAGGGAGGTATTTCCACAAGAGTCCTTGTCTTGGGATGTTTGGTAGACTGAAGATAAGACTGTCTGGACTTGATAGGTTTATTATGTTGAGTTCCTAGAAAAATCTTGCCATAATGAGACTCACATTACCCTAAGATTTTGGTATGTGTGTCTCTTATTTTGTTTTTTGGATTTTAATATCAAATTTTTAATATGATTTTTTGGCTTAAAGTAAGACTATTCTATTTGATGATAATTTATTCTATTTTAGTGTGCTGAAGTTTTCCTCTAAGATGTTTTTCGTGAGTTCCTCAGGAGAATGTAGTGGATTCTTCTCAATGGAAAACTTCTATGGATCATAATTTTACCAAATATTTCATGTGGGTAGTTCATGTTGTTGACCAGAATATGTCACAAGCTTAGAACATAGTTATTGATGTATAATCGGGAGATATAGGAGAAAAATATTGATCATATGAGTTCTTGGGTGAAAAGTCACTATCCTTTAAATTTATGAATGAGAATCAAGAGGCAGAGGGATGGCTTAAAAATATTAATCAGATCTTTGACTTCTTGGATACACCTAAGAGTATCAAGGTGAAGTGTGCAGTGTTCAGACTTGATAGTACCAAAAAAGATGGCGGGATTATATTGTATAGGTAGATCGGCATGTGGGCTTGGACTGGAAGGTTTTCAAGTATCTATTATTCCAATAGTTCCGTCTAGAGTCACTGATGATGTAGAACTCTCTGGAGTTACTCTCTTTGTAGTAGGGAGAGTGTTAGGTGTCAACATACACAAATCTTTTTACAGAGATGGTTCGTTTTTCACCATAGTTTGTAAATAATGACCATATGGAAGCTCATAAGTACCTGTAGGGTTTGATATCCAATATTAGATCATGGTTATTTATTCTTAATATTTGAACCTATATAGAGATAGTGGATAGGGATATAATTGGATAAAGTAATATGGTAGGAAAGGTTGGAAATTCCACCTCTTCTCTTACACCTAGTGGTAGCTTTAGTGGTGCCCCAGGAAAAAATTGGAAGTGACGGATCATCATAAGAATGGTGGAGGTGGTTCTCGGTAGAAAGCCTCTTCTAGAACTCCAATTGTAGCTAGTGTAATGCCTTTGACTTTATATTAGTGTGGAAAGTTCGGAAGCCCATAATGTTCTTTTCATTAACCTATAATGATTTGCAACATTTGTGGATGTTATGGTTATCTCCAGTGCTTATTTTAGGACATGTATACTCCTTGATATAGTCAAGGATTGTCGAGTCTAAAAGCTACTACAGAGCAGTCAGATGCTTTAAAGATTATAGTGATCTAACCACATGCCTTAGTAGTAAAGCACCTTCATGTAGTAGATGAGTTTCTGACGAAGGTAGATGTAGGTCCAATGATAGTGAGAGGTGCCATATTTATTACATCTTTTGTAGGGATTTATTTATTTGATATTGGTGTTTCCAACTCATATATATATATATTCACATTATATTCCTTACAATAGAGCTCATGTCCTTTGTTATGGAGTTAACGACACCTCTGGGGAAGATGAAAGAGCAGGGTTTTCGGTGTCCTTGTGCAATATCAATAACTAAAATAGATTTAGTATGATATTTTCTTTCTCTAGATCTATATCTTCTTGACTTAATCATCAGTATAGATTGGATTGTTTCTCATCATGATAATATTGATTGTTTTCATTAGTGTGTCTTATTTCTTACGGCTAATGGGGGCCCATAGGTGTTTCAGGGAGAGTGGGATCTGAGGTCTGGACATGAAAGACCTTCGTACCTATAGCTAAAGAGTTTTTTGTTTCTTGTAGTAGTTGAACCCGATGATGTTTATTCTATTTTTGATATTCTCACTATTGTTCAAGATTTCTTAATGTATTTCTAGATTATTTCTCTATGCTTTCTCTAGAGAAGAAGGTAGAGTTTACAATTGACCTGGTGCCAGGTACATAGATAATTTTGATACCTTCCTATCATATGGAACAAACAGAGATGAAAGAGATCAAGATTCAGTTGGATGACCTAATGGAAAAGGTTTTTGTTCTCCCTAGTGTTTTCCTTGGGCATCCTCAATGCTCTTTTCCAAGATAGAAGACAGTTCACTCCAATTGTGTGTGGAATACCAAAAGTTAAACCAGTTGATGTTTAATAACAAGTATCCTTTTCCTCAAGTGAATGATTTGTTTGATATGTTAAAGGGGGTAAAAATAGTTTTCAAAGATTGATCTTGGGTTAGGTTATCATCAGCTCAGAGTTCAAGAGTCTGATATTCCAAAGATAGATTTCAAGAATAGGTATGAACATTTTGAATAACTTCAGATTTCATTTGGTTTGATTAAAAATCCTATGGTTTTTATGGATTTGATGAATTGTATATTCCATAAATATATCAACACTTTTGTGGTAGTGTTCATGGATGATATTTTGGTTTACTCAATATTGGAGTGTGAGCACAAGAACCATATGGGTTTGGTTTTAGAAATTCTAAGGAGTCATTGTTTGTATGGAAGGATTTTGAAATTTATTTTTTGGATATAATAAGTTAAGTTATTAGGGAATTTGATATTTTAGCATAGATTAATAGTTGATCATGAGAAGTTAATTTTTTTTTCATGGGATGAACTAGGGAATGTCTTTGAGATTCAGAGCTTTCTTGGTCTTGCAGGATACTACCGACAGTTCATCATGGATTTCTCAAATTTGGAATCACCCTTTTCTACTCTTACTAATAAATGGGTAAAATTCATATGGGATGAAAAGTTTTAGTCTTCTTTTGATGATATGAAATGAGTTCTGACATCGGGTCCTATTCTGATCTTACCTGAGCTTAGTAAAGGATGTGTGGTTTTTTGTGATGCTTCTAGTGTTTGTTTGGGTTGTGTACTTATGCAAGATGATCAGGTTGTTATTTATGGATCTCATCACCTTCAAATGTATGAGAAGAATTACCCCAATCATGATTTAGAGATTTCTATAGTTATTATTATGCTTAAGTTTTTGTGGAACTATATTTTTAGGGAAAGGTTCATAGTCTTTTCTAACCATAATATTTTGAGATATATATTTTCTTAAAAGGACTTGAATCTAAGATATAGATGATGGGTGTAATACCTTCAAACGTTTGAATTCGATATCGCATACATACCAGGGAAGGGGAATGTTGTTTTAGACGCTCTTAGTAGGAAAGTTCCATAACAATATATTCTAAAATTAAAGGAAGAGAGAAAACTTATGTGTCTTTTCACTCAATTTCATATAGATTCTTAGGAGGATGTTTCAGTTATGGTTCTGAACAATGTTTAGTTTTCATAATATTTCCTTGATTATATTAATAGAATTCATTAGAAGGATGGAAAGTTCAAAGGAATTAAAGAAACCCTATATGGTGGGGAGACTGTTTTGTGTTGGATTATCTCTTCAGATGGTATTATTAGTTTTGGGGATTGTTTTTTCATCCCAACATCTTTGATGATCTCAGTTTTTTTTATCATTATAGTTTTTCATTGTCCATTCATCTAGGAACTCTGAAGATGTATTGCAACATGAGATGAAGATTCTAGTGGATGGGTATAAAGCATGATATTTCTGATTATGTGTCCCATTATTACACTTTTCCACAGATAAATGAAGAGAATTTGAAAGACTCTGGTTTGCTTCATCCCATTCCAGTTTTGGTTTGGTAATGGGATGAGGTGTCCATGTAATTGTTTTTGTATTACCACAAAATACCTAAGGAATAAATTCTCTCTGGGTAGTGATTGATTGGTTGACAAAGTCATCTTGTTTAATTCTGAACAGGGACATCGATAATGTTGAAGATATGGGTATATTTCATGTGAAGGAAATTGTGAGGACACATGAGGTTACTTATGCCAATATTTTAGAAAGGGATCCTAGATTTAATTCGAATTTTTGGAGGATTCTCTATTAGGTGATGGGGAATCAGGTCAGGTTAAGTACAACTTATCATCAATAGATATACAGCCATATAGATCATGATATTCAGATCCTATACGATATAATATGTTCCTGTGTCTTTTATTTTGGTGGATCATGGGATAACCCTCCGGTATTGGTTGATTTTTCTTATAAAAAAAGTTATTAGTCATCAATCATAATAGATACTTTCAATGATTTGTAGGGTCTCCCATGATGGTCACCTATTTGTTGGGTAGAGGTGGGAGAAGCTTCTTTGGTGGGACTAAGTTTGGTTCAGGAGATGTCATCAAGGATTCCAGATATACATTGGTGGTTGGTTACAGGTAAGAGTCTATGGAAATATTATGTAGATCAACATCATCATACATTGGAGTTTTCCATTGGTTACTGGGTTGTCTTCAAATTTTCTCCTCAGTTGGGACACCGTCATCTTGGAAAATAGAAAAGTTGGCTCCAAGATATGTTGGACCATTTGAGGCCATTGGTCGGCTGGGTCATGTTTCTTATCAGTTATCATTGGAGTTTTAATTGACAAGCATTCATAATTTTTTCCACATATCTCATCTCATAAAATAACATCTTGATTCCTCTCATGTTTTTAGTTGGAAATAGATTGAGTTAGAGCTAGATGTTTATGTTGTGGAACATCCAATAGAGATTGTTGACTCTCAAGTGAAATTCTTTCATGGGAAGTAAATTCTATTGGTTAGAGTGTTATGGTGACATATATTAAATTCTCATGAGACTTGGGAGTGTGCTTCATTGATGCAGGATTAGTGACCTCACCTCTTTACCAAAATTCATTCTTCTACATGACTTCCCAAGGATGAAAAGTATTATGTTGGGGAGTTTGTAACATCCAATTACATGCTTTGAGGTAATTTCATCTTCTTTGATAATTTTACTCTTTAATTGGGTGTGTCTTGGAAATCCTAAGGATGGAGAAAAATTTCTAAGAAAAATGAACTAATGGTCATGGATGTATGTCTATTTGAATGAATTAAGTCTGAGTATAACTATTTTGATGGCTTGGCGGGGTTCTCCCCAAGTTCAAATAATTCCTGAGGTAGTTTATGGTTTTGTTTAATAAACTACGGTTTTTTCTAACTATAGGAAATTTACACACTGTGTAATGGGAGTAAATGATGTGTAATGATAACCAGGCTCAAGTCATGAGATGATTACACAATGTGAATGATTACACATTGTGTAAGGGTTACACACCATGTAATGTTAAATGATCAGTTTTAAATAAAAAGCGATGGAGTTTTCAACGTATGTGATACCCATGGATTACATGACATATAAATGGATTACATGCTATGAAATTTTCATAGAAAAGTATTTTAAGTCATTGGAATAGTTGATTATTATTTCATTATTCTATATCCTTCCTTGATCTCGACCTAGGGATCTTCTCTATAAATTTTGGGAGCCTATGTTTGTTCCAGATTGATTCGTTCGATTTTGGATCATCTGGGTAGTTGCGTTGCATCTATCTAGGTAAGAGATACATTATTATTCTTCATTTTCTTTGATAATTTTAACACTATTTCATTGAGCTATCAGATATATTGATCAAAGATGATGTTTCTCTTGATTCCTTTCTAGATTTGTGGTGTGATCTTGTTCCGAGGGCCATTTCCTTATTGGTTATGGTGTGCCATTTGTGCATTCTTGAGGTATGTGTCATTTCCTCTTTTTTACTGACCCTTTTATTAAATTGAAACAATTATGAGATGTGTAGATTGATTCTATGGCCTTCGTTTTCATTTTTTTGTTCTTCCTATTAGTGGATCATGTTGTAGGAATGTTTGACCTGAGTTTTAAGGTAGGTGGTTCCATCTCTATCCCTTATTGGTGAACTACATTGATCCCATTTTTGATAAATTTTTTTATTAGATAAAATGTAATTATTGACTAATTTTGTGTGTGTGTGGAATTGGGTTTTTGATAAAATTTTTTTTAACCCTATATTTGGTAAATGTAAAGGGGTTTTCAAAGCACTGTGAAATGTTTTAAAAATCATGAAATGCTGAAATGATTTGAAAAATAGAGCACATGGGAATCCTTGTGTACTTAAGGTGGATAATATATTAATATATTTTATCCATTTTCTGGGGGTTTACTAGTTTCATTAAGTCCTGAGGTGGCAATCAACCCTTAATTTAAAATAGGTTAATTTGACCCAAAACTGAAGATATAAATTCCCCGATAATTGAAAGCACCCCAACAGAGGTTGGTTAAAAACTTTGAACTATGTTTTGATTCCAAACCAACCAGTGGAAGGCCATACCGACATAATATATATAGTTGAGGGACATTAAAATTTATTTGTAAATAGACCATTTTTATCATTGTTACATGCTTGTTAACATTAAGTGGATTTATTTAAGTGATTAACCATGTCTTGGATAAAGTTTATACATAATCCAATTTATTTTAGTTCTATCTTGCATGATTGTTAATTCATTAATTCATGCGATTTCGGTAAATAATACATAATGAAATTAACCATTAAACTTTATAAAAAATAAAATAATAAGAGTGGTATGATCATGATATTTTCATAATGGTTAGTTTATCTAATGGATGATAAATTTACTATCAACCTAGGGGGGAAACACCTTGAACCATGTCGTGGTTTGTGTAATAGCTTTCCAAATGTCCACCCATGTATCTCTTAGATTTATTTCACCTAAAATCCAAACTTGAACCACCAACACTTTTCTGGGAGCTCCATCCATTACAAAATCTTTAACTCACACATAGGTTAGGGGAATCATGTTAGGGGGGTTTACATAAAAGGAAATCATAGGCAAATATTCCCTTATATAATGAAAGATGTATGACATGAAAAGAAAAAATTTAATTTAATAATAAATTAAATGAAAACAAATCACATACAAATATTCACTCTATGCTCATGATCATCCACATACATGTAACAAATTATGCATTTAATAAAATAACATTCAATACAAATTATCCTTATTTAAGATAAATCGTGCTCGAATCATTTAATTATCTTCTTTAATTAATCAATTATTTTTTTATTAATTTGCGTCTAAAATTTATTAATATTATCATCAATATCAATCTTAAACAAATTAAATAAATTTATTTAAAATTTAAAATGTACAAAACATGTACTGTAATGACCCAAACTTTTATTAATGAAAATTCTTATTGATCTAATTAAATATTTTATTTTGTAAAATGGTTATATAACATATGAACTTCGTTGGTTTTATGATTTTGGATTTCAAAATACCTTTAATAATTGTTACCATTTCTAATATATCTATTGAACAGTGATCTCATGATTAGTATAAATATAGGGCTTTAACAAATCCAATTTACTCAAACAAAAGAATTGGAGACCTCATTCAGTAGAATTTCTATGTATGGAGCCCATTTTTTGAATCTCAAAAAGGAGGTGATGTCACTGGGCTTCACTCTTGACCAATCCCAAGCTGAGATTAAACATGTTAAGCTCTAAAGAAACCACCTATGTGAGAAGTGGAAGTTTATAGAGATTACCACCTGAGTGATGTTATCCGAGCCACCCCAAGAGTCTGTCATCATCACACACCTTACACTTTGGTCATATGCAGATGTTATAAGGGGTTATGTAACAACACCATAGAACTATGATTATGTGCATTATTTTTTTATATAATAAAGAATATACATTCATATTATTATTATTACTTTGTAAATAGTTTTTAAAGCACAAATAGTATTTTTAGTTAATATTCAATTAAGAAATCTATTTTTATGAATTAATGTATTTTTTAATTAAATATTATTTTAATAAAATATTATTACTAAATTAATTTTTATTATATATTAATGATCGTATAATTTTTATGAATAAAAATGTGATTTTTTAAGGTTTGAAAGTTGTTTTTATCAAAACCCATGAATTTTTTATAAATGCCAGTTTTTATTTTAAAAGTAAAATTTCAAAAATTTTGAAAATTATTTATATAAAATGAATATTATTTTTGGAATCATGATGTCAAAATTATTCAATGGTTAATTTTTCATAATTTTCTGAGACGGTCGAATTTTTGGGTAAAAATTAAATACCGTTTAATTGTATATTGTGTTTTATGACATCATAATGGCCCAATAGTGATGTAATAAAATAAAATAAATGGTATGTTCGGCCAATATATTTTTTAACATTAAATTAAAGTTATTTTAGGTTTATTTTATTTATTTTTCAAAGACTTAGTGGACCCTCCAAGATTTATAAAACATTTTTACATTGTAAAATGATTTCCTTGAGAGTGTGAGTCACCTCCACATAGGCAAGCCTAATATTTTAAGAATTTCAGACATTTGAATTATAAAATAATGTTTTCCAATCCCTTTTTCCAAAAACCATGGGTTGGTTTGTGGTTTTTATTAGTTTAATGTGGGGTTCCCAAAACCTAAATAATAAAGAATTCCCTCTCTTTTCCTATACAAACCCACCTAAGCTCCCACTTCCTCTTAATTCAAATACTTTAGATCTAGAACAACATATTCCATCATCTCTCTATAATCCTCCCAATTCTCTCAAATCTCCCAAGAAGCCTCTCTTAAGCCTCTCTCAAGCCTTTGAGATCACACATCCAAGTAAAGGATTTTCTTCCTTTCTCATTTTTGTCCAAATTTCTTTATGTTTTTGTGCCCTTTTATTTTCAATTAAAAATTTTGGGGTATGATTTATCACCTCCACATTACTTTACACCTTATGTTTTAATGATTATATTCCCCTTTATCTCTCATTAATGCCTTCCATGTACACTCATTACCATGCTGAAATTCCGTAAGGGGTTTCTCTCTCCTAATTTACATCCAAGCAATTCTTTTGTTTTATGAATCTAAACTCCATTACATATGTTGGGACATGTATCTATATTACCCCCTTACTTTCCATTTCATGTACATATTATGAGACACCATTTACAATCTCATCAACAATTTTTACGAATTCTTATGTCACGCTGTTACGCTGCCGAAATTGCACCGTGATTTTCCAAGCCAAAGTCATTATGTAGTAAATACCATGCCCATTTATTTATCAAGAGTATTAAACTTTATGAACATTTAATTACTGATTATATATTTTCATGTATTAATTACACATTCCTTTATCATAGAATAAATGAATATGTTTAATTAATCCTTGTTATATGATCCATGTGGCACAATTATGAATGAAATGAAATGATTAAGAAGGGTGCACCCTGATAGTGCTCCAATGCATTGGGTAAAGATTAGTATCATGATATGTCAATTTAAATGAGGGTTTACTCATTTTAATTAAATTAAAATGAGGGTTTACTCATTCTCCATGTACAATGAGCCTTGGCTCATGCTAAGATCATGTTAAATGGTGATGCCACATTTCCATGTTATGATAATTATGCTATATCATGCCTTTATGTTTATGTTTCTCTTATGCTCCATTAATATGAATATTTCTTAAAATGTAGTATATTATTCATTTTATTCAATTTTTACCCCCTTATTGGGCTTTATATCTCACCCTTTTATTATACATGTCCTCAGTTTATCCCATGCAATGCTAAGAACAAAGGAGTGTTGTGGTCTTGTAAAAAAATCTTTCAATAAAGATGTTGTGTTTTATGTTCTAAGTTGTTATGTAATGTTCCTAAACCCCAAAGACACTAGACCTCTCAATATTCTATGTTGTATCAAGTGAATGTTTTATGTAATAAGTTATGTTTAAGTGTGAAATAAAGAGCAGGGTTGTTATAGTTGGTATTAGAGGATAAGTTTTGTTATTTTTGGGATTAGGATTAGAAAATCCTAGTGAAAATCTTAGGGATAAGACTATGTATAATAAAAACATCATTAAATTTTGGTGAGTATTGCGTAAGTGTTTTATCAAGAAAATACACCCCCTGTATGGATATAAGTAGGTAGTGGTGGCTCTGGCATGGATGTATCTAGGGGTAAAACCCAAAAATAGCACTTTGAGCTAAACTCGAACGGGAACTGGTGCATGAAAATGGGCATTCCTGCACTCTTGGTTATGAAACTCATAGGGAATATTTTTTGGTAAATTATAAATCTTAGTATGAACCATTATTAAAGTAATTAAAAAAAATTCCCCCTAGGAATATATGTTGGGAAGTATATCATGAATAACATTGATTGAAGCCTATAAATTCATAATTTGAGGAAATAAAATTAATTTATAAGTCATGAATTTTTTTCTTTGGATTAAACTTTATGTGTTACCCCTAAATTTCCTTTTATTCCAGCTAATGGATGGTAATAGGAGGACTCGGGTTAACAACCGATGCAATGATCAATGTGATGACCATTCTAATGATATGCCCAATCTAATGGGAGTGGAAATCAAAAACTTGGTCAAGATACACTCTTAGTTAACTAAAGTTATGAATAGAATCATGGGTCAAGAGGAACGTTCAAACCCCCTAATAAAGAACAAGTTTCAATTTTGAGCTTTATAAGAAAAATTACTCCTACTTTTAATGGATCATATGATCCATCAATTACTAAACAATGGATCAACTCCATTGAAAAGATCTTCTCCATCCTTCAATGTTTCGAACAAGAGAAGGTTTTCTAGATGCTTATCGTATGAAGGGTGGAGCAGATCAATGGTGGAAATTGATCAAAAATATGAAGCTTGAGGAGGAGATCGAGGCGTTGGAATGGAAGTATTTCTGAAAAATGTTTTTTGATAAATATTTTCCTCGAAACCTCTGAAATAATATAAAAAGGGACTTCCTTGCCCTCAAGAAAAAAATAAAAAGAATCTGTTAGAGTGTACGATGAGAAATTCAGAAGGTTTGTGTGATATTCCTATAGCTTTTTCATTACCCCTAAATTCAAGGTTGACCACTTCTTTGGTGGGATAAAACATATCCTATGGAAATCCCTAGCGATTCGTGACTTCGAGAGCTATGAGGAAACTTTCTGATGTGCCCTCAAAGTCGAAATGAAGATTGGTGAATCCCAGGGGTATCATGGGGATAAGTAGAATAAGGTGGACTTCAATTCTGGTAGTCTGATGGGTAAATTCAATGGTTCTAAGAAAATCCAGTACCCCACTTTCCAAAGGTGTGGAAATAAGCACCCCGGAAATTTCCTGAAGGGGATGAGGAAATAATTTTGGTGTGTAAGAGAGGGTCACCTAGACATTAACTAACAACAAGAAAAACCCACAGCTGAGACAGAGGAGAGGAATGCTCCATTCGACCCTCAATGCATTTTTCATTATTTCAAATGCAAAGAACCAGGGTAATTTGCAAACCAGTTCCCTAAGACAAGGGTTTTCGGAGGCAACCAACTACCTCCAAGGTAGAAAGGGTGAGGTTTTTCCATCACTACCACTGAAGTGAACCCTAACAATGAAGTAGTGACAGGTATGCTAGTTATTCATTCAATAATAGCAAACATACTTTTTGATTCTGGTTCTATGCATTCTTTTATATCCAAAAGTTTAGTAGAACAATCCCAACACCATCACAAGTTATGGAAGTGAAGATGTTTGTGAGAATAGAAAATGGGGAAATCATTTCATCACATGAATATAACTCCTCTCCTATCATAATTTGTGGATTCAACTTCCCAACAAGCCTCGTCATACTCTCTATGGTGGAATTTGACTTAATTATTGGAATGTATTGGCTTTCCTTATATAGAGACAATATAAATTGATGTGAGGGGTAAATCACTCTCCATATAGTGAATCGACCCCCGATATTGTACAAGTGCAAGGAGGAGGGTGATTCTTCTTTAGCACTATAATATCAAGTGTGGATATTACTGCCCTATGAGCATGTGTATCTTGCTTAGATGATTGAGTCTAAGGAAGTAACCATCCTTGAAGACATGCCTATTGTGAGGGAATTAACTGAAGTGTTTCCTAAGAAATTTCCTAGTCTTCCTCCTAGAAGAGATGTTGAATTCCCAATTGATCTTATACCTGGGGAGTTTCCAATATCCAAGACTCTATATAGAATAGTTTTTGTGAAGCTTGAGTTGATGAAGAAACAACTACATGAGAATCTGGATAAAGGGTTTATATGCCTAAGTGCTTCACCATGGGGTGCACCAGTCCTCTTCGTCAAAAAGATGGATGGGTCAATGCGCCTTTGCATTGATTATCGTGAGATAAAAAAAATCATGATAAAGAATAAGTATCCTCTGCCACAAATTTATGACTTGTTCAATCATCTATGTGGAGCACAATACTCCTCTAAGGTGGATTTATGGTTGAGATATTATCAAGTAAGGGTGAATAAGGAGGATATCCCCAATATTTCTTTTCATACAAGATACAGGCACTATGAATTCATAGTAATTCCTTTTGGACTAACTAATGCTCTAGAAATCTTCATTAACTTGGTGAATAGAGTCTTTAGAGATTACCATGACAAATTTTTGGTAGTATTTATAGACGATATTCTAATATATTCCAAAACCAAGGAGGAGCGCGAGGAGCATCTAAGCACTATACTAGAGACCTTGTGAAAGGAGAATCTCTATGAAAAGTACTACAAGTGTGAGTTATGGTTGAATGAGGTCTAATTATTGGGTCATATCATCACAAGCAATGGGATATCTTTGGATCCCTCCAAGACAGCTACAATTTAGGGATGGTCGAGTCCAACATTAGAAACAGATATCTGTATCTTCCTGAGGTTAGCTGGATATTATCACCAATTTGTGAGAAATTTATCACGATTGTCCAATCCTCTTACCAAGATAACTCGGAAGAGAGTAAATGTTTCTTGGAGTTATGAATGCGAAGAGAGATTCAAGGAGTTGAAAAAGAGAATTATCACTATGCCCATGCTCAAATTACCCACAAGTGGATAAATTTTTGTGGTATTTAGTGATGATTCGAAGAAGGGCCTGGGATGTGTGTAAATGAAAAATGAAAAAGTCATTACCTATTATTCAAGGAAATTTAAAGTTCATGAGAAAAAATATCCAACACATGATCTAGATTTGGCTGCAGTAATCTTATATTTGAGAATTTGGCAACATTAAATCTTTGGGGAGAAGTGTGAAATATACATGAATCGCAAAATCCTCAAGTATATATTTACATAGAAAGAGTTGAATATGCACCAACAAAGATGGTTAGAGCTGATCAAAGACTATGACTGCTCAATCCATTACCACCCTGGGAAAGAAAACGAGGTGGTAGGTTCTCTAAGTTGAAATGACCCAATGATTCTATCATTGATGAGAATTGAAAAGAATCCAATCTACTTAGATTTGTTGAAGATGGACATGAGAATCATAAATAAGGGAACATCATCAATCCTTTCACAAATGATTTCTCAATTGTATCTTTTGAAAATGTTAAAGGATTTCCAAAAGGTTTATGTGGGAATTCAAAAGAAAGTGGAAACTATCAAAAAAGATAAATCCTCGGAGTTCAATGTTAACAAAGAAGGAATTGTCATATTTGGGACAATATTATGTGTTCCATAAAATCTAGAGTTAAAGAATGAACTTTTGGATGATGCACATGGTTCTAATTTCTCTTTTTACCTAGGAAACACTAAGATGTATTGAGATCACCGAGAGAATTATTGGTGGGATAACATGAATAAGGATATCATTGAGTATACATAAAAGTTCCTGGTATGTCAGAAAGTGAAGTTTTAGAGGCATAAGTCTAAGGGGATGATGCAACCATTACCCATACCAGTGTGGAAATGGGAGAACACCACCATAGACTTTGTCACCAGACTTCTGAAGACATCCGAAGGAAACAATGCTATTTGGGTTGTTGTGTATCATTTTACAAAAACTACACACTTCATTGCAATTCGAGAGGATTTCTCATTGGATCAACTTGTACAAATATATATTAGAGAAGTGGTAAGGCTACATGGAGTACCACTATATATTTTATCAAATCCAGATCCATGATTCACCTCTAAGTTCTAGAAGAGTTTTAAACATACTTTAGATACTGAGCTGAACTTCAATATGACTTATCATCCTCAGACTGATGGCCAATCTGAGTGGACTATCCAAACACTTGAGGACATGTTGAGAGCATTCTCAATGGACTTTAAAGGATGACAAGGTCAACATCTTCTTCTAGTTGAGTTCTCTTACAACAATAGTTTCCACTCAAGCATCCAAATAGATCCTTATGAATCCCTTTATGGGAAGAGGTTCAGAACACCGCCATGTTGGGATGAAATTGGGGAGAGAAAACTCATAGGCCCAGAAATGGTTGAAGAAATAGTGAAGAAGGTTAAGACCATCCAGCAACACATTAATATGCTCAGTGTCAACAAAAGAGATATGCTGATAATCATCGACAAGACCTATAGTTTGATGTAGTAGACATGGTATTCCTCCACATATCACCATGGAGGAGAGTTATGAGATTTGGGAAGAAGGGAAAGCTTATTATAAGGTACATATGCCCTTTTGAGATCCTTGATCACATTGTAGCAGTGGCTTATTGACTAGCACTCCCACTGAACCTATCTCAAGTACATGATGTATTCCATGTATCACTATTAAGGAAGTACATACCTGACCCATTGCATGTACTCAATCCAGAGGTGGTACCATTTGAGAATGAACTCTCCTATGAATAGAAGCCGGTGAATATCTTAGATCGTAGGGAAAAATTTCTATGAAATAAGACCATTCCCTTCATCAAGGTATTCTGGAAAAACCAAAAGTTTGAAGAAGCTACGTGGGAATCATAGGAAGTGTTGAAGTAGAGCTACCCACATCTGTTTAGTTCGGGAAAAGGAAATTTCTAGGGAGAAATTTCTTAAGGGGGGGAGATTGTAACAACCCAAAATTTTATTAATGAAAATTATTCTTGATCTAATTAAATGTATTATTATGTAAAATGGTTATATAACATATGCACTTATTTGGTTTTATGATTCTAGATTTCAAAATACCATTAATAATTGTTACCATTTCTAATATAGTCATTGAAAAATGATCACATGATTAGTATAAATATAGGGTTTTAACAAATCCAATTTACTTAGACAAAGGAAGCGATGGCCTCATCTAGTAGAATTTCTCCATACGAAGCCCATTTTTTAGAGCTTAGAAATGAGGTGGTGTCACTGATATTCTCTCATGACCAAGACCAAGCCAAGCATCAACACGTTAAGATCTAATGGAGCCGTTTATGAGAGAAGTGGAAGTTGATAGAGATTACCACCCCAGTGATGTTATCCAAGACATCCCAAGATTCTGTCACCATCGCACACCTTACCCTTAGGTCATATGAGGGTGTTATAAGGGGTTATGTAAGAAGACTCTAGAACTATGATTATGTGCATTATTTTTGTATAGAATAAAGAATATACATTCATTTCATTATTTTTACTTTGTAAATAGTTTTTAAAGCACAAATAGTATTTTTAGTTAATATTCAATTAAGAAATATATTTTGATGAATTAATGGATTATTGAATTAAATAATATTTTAATAAAATATTATTACTAAATTAATTTTTATTAAATATAAATGATCGTATAATTTTTATGAATACAATTGTGATTTTTATTAAGGTTTGAAAGTACTTTTTATCAAAACCCATGAATTTTTGATAAATGTAGGTTTTTATTTTAAAAGTAAAAATTCATACATTTAGAGAATTATTTAGATAAAATGAATATTATTTTTGGAATCAGGATATCAAAATTATCCAATGGTGAATTTTTCATAATTTTTTGAAACAGTCACATTTTTGGGTAAAAATTAAATACTGTTTAATTTTATATTGTGTTTTATGAAATCCTAATGACCCAATAGTGATGTAATAAAATAATATAAATGGTTTTTTAATCAAATATATATTTTAACATTAAAATAATGTGATTTTATTTATTTATTTTACAAAGCCTTAGTGGACCCTCCAAAACTTATAAAACATTTTAGCATTTTAAAATGATTTCTTTGAGAGTGTGGCTCACCTACACATAAGGAAGCCTAATATTTTAATAAGTTCGGACATTTTACTTATAAAATAATGTTTTCAACTCCCCTTTTTCAAAAACCATTGTAAAACCCATGATTTTTTTTTGTGTCTTTGATTAGTTTAATGTGTGATGCCCAAAACCTAAATAATAAAGAATTCCCTCTCTTTTCTTATATAAAACCACCCAAGATCCCACTTCCTATTCACTCAAAGACATTGTAGATAGAACAAGCTATTAAAGCATCTCTCTATAAACCTCTCAAGGTTCCCCAAGCTTCCAATAATCCTCTCTCAATCCTCTCCCAAGCCTTTGGGATCACACTTCTAAGTAATGGATTTTCTTACTTTTTCATTTTTGTCCAAATTTCTTTATGTTGTTGTACCCTTTTATTTTTAATTAAAAATGTTGGGGTATGATTTAAAAACTCCCCATTACTTCCCTACTTATGTTTAAATGATTATATACCCCTTTATATCTCATTAATTCCTTCCATTTACACCCGTTACCGTGCCAAAATTCTGTAAGGGATTTCTCTCTCCTCATTTACATCCAAGCAATTCTTTTGTTTTATGAATATAAACTCCATTAAATATGTTGGGACATGTATACATATGAACCCCTTGATTTAAATTTTATGTAAATATTATGATACACCCTTTCCAATATCATCAAACAATTTTATGAATTTTTATGTCCCATCGTTACACTGCTGAAATTGCACTATGATTTTCCAAGCCAAAGTCATTGTGTAGTGAATTCCATGACCATTTCTTTATCAAGGGTATTAAAATTTATTCACATTTAATTATGATTATATAGTTTCATATATGAATTAAAAAATACTTTATCATGGAATAAATTATTATGTTTAATGAATCCATGTTATATGATCCATGTGGCACAATTATGCATGAAATGAAATGATTAAGAATGGTGCACCCTGATAGCACTCCAATGCATTGGGTAAAGATTAGTATCTTGATACATTAAGTGTAATGAGGGTTTAATCATGCTAATTCAAGTTCAATGAGGGTTTACTCATGATCCATATTCAATGAGACTTGGCTCCTGCTATGATCATGTTAAATGTTGATGCCACATTTCCATGTTATGATAATCATGCTATATCATTCCTCTATGTTCATGTTTCTATTATGCTCCATTGATATGCCTATTGCCTAACATGTACTATGTTATTCATGTTATGCCTTATTTAATTCATTACATGGATTTATAGCTCACCCTTTTCTTATGAATGTCCTCAGGTTATCCCATGCAATGTTAAGTACAAAGGAATGTTGTGTTCACGTAAAAGAAGTTTTCAATAAAGATGTTATGTTTTATGTTATAAGTTTTTATGTAATGTTCCTAAGGCCCAAAGAAAATAGAACTCTAAATATTATATGTTTTATTCTATGAAGGTTTTATGTAATAAATTATGTTTAAGTGTTAAATAAAGAACATGGTTACTATATGTACCTTGGAGGCAACACAGTGAGTACCCTTCCAAACTATCTAGCATGCATTATATGAATATATTGTTTAATAATGAGGCATGTATCATACACATATTATCATTTTATTTCATGGAGTCTATGAGTGAACTGAATAACACACGAAGCATATGTTATTTATAAAACATGTTATGTTTTAATGTTCATAGAGTAATTGATGTATCATGGATTATACACGATATGAAGTTCCAAATATTAAACAATATTTAATTAGATAATTATTACATATAAATACCATCACATGGAATTTATGATTCAAATAATGTCACAAAAAACAAATACTGATAAGGTTTAAAATTTTTAATAAATTAATTTTTAAATTTTCAAAAACAAGTAATATACATGGAGTGTACTAGACATAAACACGTTATCTATAAATATTCATTGTTTATATATGGAACACACCTAGGGACTAAACATGTTGGGTTTCCTTATACATTAATGGATTACACAACATGTATAGAGGTTACATGTTATGTGGTGTATGAGTTTCATGATTTCCAGTGACATGTTTTGTATAGAAAACCACATGGCATGTATTTGACTAATGGACTACGCATCATGTACGCATGTTACATGCCACATAGTCTAGATAACCCAGCACCAGGATGAATTGATCGTCACACGGTGTGTTAAATAAAAATCAAATTAAACTAAATTTACATGCTCCGAATTAATTTTTGAGTCATCCTGCTGAATGAATCATGGGTACATGGTGTTTAGAATGGGCTATATGCCATTTACTCTTGTGCTATTTGACCAAATTCCTCAACACATCTAGAAAAGTTTTTTGAATGTTATTCATTAATCATTAATCCATTTTTCATTATATTTTCAATAAAAAAGTGGAATAAAGGGAGATATCAAAATTCAGATTAAGAACAATTAAACCTGAATTAAAAAACTAATGAAAAAGAATTCTTAAATAAATCCACAATATTTAAATAATTATAAATAATTATGCGGCCTCTTTGATACCACATGTAGGTTTTGGGTGCAATGAAATATCTAAGAGAGGCATGTCCAACTCAGCTTTTTTCCATAATCAATTATTAATCTGAGATGTACATTGATGAAGAGCGTTGTGACCAACAAAATTGAATCAAAGATTAATTGACATGAGGACCCAAACATGGGATTATCACATAATGATTTGTAATTAATTTAAGTAGCTAAAGTATTACCTTGTGATGAATTCTATCTTCATTGATGAATTTGAAAAAGTATTTATGTCGTACCATCATTGTGTCATAATAATTAAGTGTAGATTCCCTCTTGTGGTGATCCACATATGTACCATGAACCTCTGAACATCAGCGTAATAATATAATAGTGTTAGCACCAAAGATCCTAATGCTTTCATAGTTCGTACTTGATCTCCATGAGAATCGCTTCTAATAAGGATTCTCCTTGATCTCTCTAGAATCAAGAGGGATTGTGGAGGACCACACTTCTTCCTTGAGAGTGTTATTTGATAGGAGATCTCTAGGGATTGAGAAGATTCTCCAGAGTCATTGAACACTACCAAAACAATTACTATCATTAGGGTTTAAAATAATATAATTAGGTTTAAATAGTGCCAGAGTTAGAAAATAATAATTGCATATGCACCCTTATTATTTCCTCAATCCCCATAGAACCTCATGTTTATAGTAATAATAATAATAATATTATTATTATTTCTCAACATGTGAAAAACTAGTGAATTAATTTAAGATATTTTCATGAATAAATTGTTTAAAATTTATTCAAATAATATTTAATATATATTATTTCTCATCAAAAATTTCAAATCAGTTTTTCATTCCTCTATAATATTTATTGGGTCTTGAATAGTGACTATTTATTTATTAAATAAATATGAATTCATTATTTTCTAATAAATAAATAAATATTACATTCACTAAATAGAAAATAAATATTTTTTAGAAAAATATTTGTTCAACATATTAAATAATATTTATTCAACCATGTAAGGGAATAATATTTTTTCAACATGTTAAATAATAAATAATATTATTATCTAACTGAAGTTATGGATACACTTAGTGTGTGGCCCTCTAAGACTCTTTCTTAGTGACATTAGGCAGAGCCACCCAAAGTCCAAGTTTATCATTTGTCAACATGAAAAGAAACCATGGAGAATGAAGTTAATGTCGCAAAAACATAAAACCTCGTACATATGCTTATAGGGTAATATTATATATTTATCATGATATCTCTAATAAATAAGGTTTCATGTTGGTGTCATCAACCTATGTGTTCTATGTCACTTTCTTTGGATTTATAAAAATGAACCTACCCATTGAAAACCATGGTTATGAATTTATTTAGGATATTTAATTCTCATCAAAGTTCTCAATATATTATCTTCTATTAATGAACAGAAGGGAAAAATCACTTCTCACATTATTCATTAATGAAATATTACTCATGATGCACCTAGTATATCCTAATTCACTGCGAACATATGTCTTCATAGTTTTCATAAATACATCAACGTGCATGACTAATAATATTAATTTATAATAATATTAAAGTATAAGGATCAATGCATGAATCCACATATTAGAACATCCAATGACACATATAAATGTTGATTTTATACTGGTGGGCCTCGTTCTCATAGTCTCTTGCACTGAAAATTACCAAGGGAATACACCATGAGATAGTATCTCAAAGTCATATGAGTCTCCACCCTTGATAGCATATATCATTTATGTCCCATAAAATTATATAATTAAAATATATAACATATTTGTTTAAGAAAACTGTTGTGTAAATTCTAGTTTCTAATTATAGAGGGGGACTACTATGATATTTCTGTGTGAGAGTTACTCTTTGAAGATTATCACATTCTATGTCTTGCAGAAGAACAATCATGATGTGATTAGAAGTTTATTAATATTAAAAAACAATGAATACAGGTAATAATAAAGTATATAGAAATGGATCAAGGGCACAAAATCCAATAACCACAACTTTTATTCCTTATTAATCAACCAAAGAATGATCTCAAATATTTGATTTGAAATCACTAAGAATACCACATGATCTTTCTCATTAAAAATAAACATCATAGTTCACACACAATTTTGAATACTATGATGAAATCTATACTTATTAATTCATTTTAATTTATCGACGTGTGAAAGAGGTTGCAGTACTACCACATGGCAGGGGTTCTTGCGGCATGAAACTCATCTCTTATTTACAGCATCACCTTTGGTTTGATGTTGAGATCTTATATAGAATCAAAATCTTCTTATGATGTTCGATCAATGAAAAATATTATAGAAATAATTGTATTATTTATCAAAATATTATCCATCTGTTCAAAATTAATGTTCTGAATTTATCCTCAAATTCATTCTACAATTAATTCTTCATTTTTTCTTCATGATATATATAATGTATTCTCAATATACCTTAACATAGGTCTTGGATTACCTCTACATGGCCAAAATTTATCTTATATCACACATATTCCCAACAAATTTACACCTATGTTAAGCTCCTTCACATGTACATTGCATCCTAATGTCACATAAGTGAGTTCAAATTTCATATACACATCTTCCACAGATACACACATAGGTCAGATGGCACATACATAGGTTGCCTTCACTCTCTCATAGATATTTATTTACTCATATACAAATACTAAATGACTAGTACACATATCATTTTCGCACTAAAATGACACATACACAGATTCTCAAGCATTGATATGTAGGTAGCCTTTACTCTTACATAGATTTCAATTCACTCATACGTAAAGATAGAATGACTTGTACACACATTCTTTTGCCATAAAAATGAAACATACATAGATGTTAAAACACTCATAAAAACCTAGGAATTTTCCATTTTTGGCTTCGACCACCAAATCTTAGCCTTAATTCAAGTATCTCCATAACTTCATTAACTCACCTCTCACATAGGATTGAAAACAAATAAAACTTACTTCAAAAATTCCAAGGGCACTTCAATATTCATCTTGGAGTCATGAAATCCACAAAAACTACTTTTTGCAAAAAATTATAGTATTGTTATAATATCACTAACACTCAATGATTTAGGAGTGGAATTTAAAACAATTATCTTTCTATTGAGTTATATTTTTCTTATAATTTTACACTTATCATTTTGAGCTAATAATTTGATAATTTAAATTTCATCCATCACTCTTTTTATCCATGAAGTCATGACTATTGAAAATTTTACACAAGTGAGCATTACATTCACTCAACATTGAGCTATTCAGATTTGAGGATAGATTCTCTTATCATTTTGAGTTGAAAATAAATAATTTCTACGTTTTACGAACTTGTGTATCTAATGAGTTTAGAAATAAGTAATTATAGATTGTTTTTCATGATCCTCTTAACATATCACATTTTTTTCATTTACTACAACTTTATAAGATTATTTTTTATTTCATTTTACATTAAATTTTGGAAAACTACTAAAGTTTATCTTACTCTATGAATTGTTCTTATATTTTCCACTTCATTATAAAGTTTGGAATTTCCATAAATTTATAATTTATTTACAACATTTAATTTCTTTATAGTGTATTTTGATTAAAAGATTCAAAAATATTAAATTCATCCCCTCTTGAAATGGTATTACTAGGATAACAAGAGGATCATTAAAATCATGAATAATATGCGAGGAATAATCACAAATTTTGGTACATTTACACTTAATTTTCTTTCTTTTTGTCTTTTAGGACTCAAAACTCTCAACTCATACTATTGTTTCCCCTCTATGGAACAATAAAAATTCAAGTTTTCTACTTTATAAAATCTTGAATTAGAGGGAAAACCAAGTACACGATATAAGATAAATTAAATTTACTATGGAATTTATTCTAGTTATTAGGGATTTTGGGTGGGGATGTGTCCTAAGAATTCCACATGATACTAGAATACCGTTTCTCATAGTTTTAATGTAAGGAGATAGTTTGGTGAGTAATTAAGTAATTATTCCCATTTGATTGAATTTTTTAATTAATTATAAATAGTTATAATTAATTAATGGGATTTTGTGGCTTGTATTAGGGTAAATTTTGGGAGTTTCATACATCCTGTGGATGGAGATTTTGGAAAGCGTTTATGGATCTATGAGTTATTAAGTGGTTATGAATTTTTAATTAAATTAAGGATTTAATTGTGAATTGTTATAAATGTTTTGAAAAATTAATTAAAAATAATTTATAATTAATTATTGGAAATTATACCTTGAGATAGGTGTTTAGGATGTTGATGTGATCTTGGATGGGTCTCAGTGAGGATGGTTGAGCATGCTTTTAAAAAGGGAATAGATTCAGGCATGAGGTTGGTGGTCCCTATGAATTTCCCTTTGGTTTATTTTTTTTCATATTTTTAATGTGATGTGTGGTCTCACTATTGATGGTGATTGACCCTTTTTACTAAATTAATTATCTTAATTAAAATTAAATTCCCTTTTATGGAATGAAAAAAGTACCAAGTCCATGATGGGCCTTGTGTACTAGCTTGATACCTTAATCATTAATGGTCGAGGCCATGTTTACAAATTCATTCCCTGAGATGTATAAACCATAAGGGGTGTGAACCAAATAAAATAGAAATAATTAAATGTAGTGGACCTAATGATAGGTCCCCTTAATGACCTCTAGGTAGATGTAGGTGATGAATTGAGTTGAATGGTGTAAGGATTGACCAAGTAAGAACCATGATATTCCATAAAGCCTTTGGGTTTGTTGAGATGAACATGGGGCCAATATTACTCCCCCATTGAGATGTGATTACTTTTGGTAGGTGGACCCTATGAAGATTTTTGGTCATATTGGATGTGAGGAATGACTTGGTAGGTCAGATAAGCTTTATTCCATCTTCTGAGATTGAGATAATGGAGCCCAGTTAGGTTTCCCAGACTTTGATGTGACCTAGGGGATCTTGATGGGTGCCCTAGTGATATTTTTTCCTAGAGTTGGTGTGAGAAGGAATGGGAAGTGATGATAGTGGGTGTCACCTTAGAACCCAAATTGACCATGTGAGCTCTGTATGGCTATATTTGATGATGATAGGTTGTGAAATTATGAGGTTAACCTTGTTATGGGAAGGGTTTAGGTATAAGGTCTCCCTCATTGAGATATGATGTATGATATGATTCAATTAGGACATACAACCTACCTAGATATATTGAGATACATGGGATTCCTTGGATTTTTACCTTGGATCCAACCTTTGTTTCTGATATTAATTTGGAATACCTTTGAAAAGGTACTTGGATTTTGATGAGACATGATTTGGAATGCCTTGGACATTATACTTGGATATATATGTGATATGGTTTGAAATTACTTGGACACAGTACTTGGGTTTAAATGAGACATGGTTTGGAATGTCTTATACATTATTCTTGGATTTAGTTGTGAAATGTTTTGTCTTGTCTTAGACGTGTTCCATGGAATCCTGGGTAGGGGATGTTACCCTACTAGGTGGCCTCCATGCATAATTAGGATTTCCTAGGACATTATATAAAGAATCGGATATTGAGCATGATACTATAAGATTTCCTAGGAATTTCTCTTAGAAAATAATCAAGGTTTTGATATTGGTTGGAACATTTGTGAGATGTGATCGAAGACACTTTTACAATGGATGAAGTAGGTTTGGTTCATTCCCAAATTTCCTATTAGAAACTTAGGATCGATAGTAGGAATTTATTTATGCTTCATCACTGAATTTATTTATTCATATAAACACATCACATCTATACACTTCATTTACTAGTTATATATGATATTGTGTTAGTGATTCACTACTAAGTTGTACTCATAACCTTCTAAAGAATCCATGGAACTTTATTACCTAGGTTGCCTTCATTTTTTATAGTATTATGTGGAAAAAATGATCTGTATGGTATGATTGAGTGGGATAACTCACAAAGGATTAGATACTAGGCTGAGGTGATGCTCGAGGATGGAAATAAAGCCTCACTATCTTTTATTATTTTATTTTTCTTTTATATGTGATCGACCGGGTGGCCGATCAGTTGTTATGTGATGGCATGGATGTGAGTTAGTAAGACTATTTTCTTATACATTAATTATTTATTATTGATGGTTGTATTTTATTATTTTTACTTACTCTTATGGATGATTATTTTTTACGACATCTATTATTTTTCATTGATATTACGTACTCTAATATGGGGAGGGGGTATAGTTTACCCATGATATCACCCTATACCCCTAATGAAATTAGGTATCATCTAGTGTATGGGGAGGAATTCCTGAGGTCTAATATCATAATCAGTTTAGACATTGTTGAGTGGTCATGAGCTGGGGATGTTAGTTTGGGTGCACGAGATCTATAGTCAACAACCTATACAAGTTTTGAGCATATAAGAAGTGTTGAGAGGGGCATGCCTAACTCATATTTTTTTTCATAATCGATGATTAATTCAAGATGTAAATTGATGAATAATTTCATGGAAAATATATTTGAATCAAATATTAATTTATATGAGAATGTCAAAACCAAATGAAATATTATCACATAATGGTTTGGAATTAATTTATGCGATTAATGAATAACCTTGTGGTGAATTATTTATTTTTCAATGAATCTAAAAAAATATCTATGTCATACCATCATTTCATCATAGGAATAAAGTATATATTTTCTCTAGTGTTGATCTAAATGTGTGACACAAACCTCTGAGAATCACCATAGAAATCTCTGAGTGCTAGTGTGGAGGATCTTAACACTTGCGTCATTCATCCCTGATCATCATGAGAATCATTTCCAAGAAGGAGTCTCATTGATATCTCTAGAATTAAAAGGGTTAATGGAGGAGGAACACTCTCCATTATTTGGAGTGTTCTTGGAAAATATCTCTTTAGGGATTGAGAGGATTTACCAAAGTCATTGTGCACAACTAACACAATGGTTTTCATTAGGGTTGAAATAATATAATTGGGTATAAATATTGTTAGGGTTAGAAAAAAATTATTTCATACGCAACTTTATTATTTCCTTAATCATTGGAAACCACATTTATATAATAATAATATTATTATTATTTCTTGACATTCATAAAACCGGGGAATTAATTTAATATTATTTCTTGAATACATTTTTTAAAATTTATTCAAATTATATTTAATATATATTATTTCACATTGAACATTTAAAATCAGTATTCCATTCCTCTAAAATATTTATAGGGACTTGAATAATAAATATTTATTTAATATATAAATATTTTATTCACTAAATAGAAAATAAATATTTAGTAAATATTCTTCTCACAAAATATTCTCTCAGATAACTAGTGACTGAATATAAGCAATCAAGCTAATCATGAATAATTATTAAACCACATAAGGGAATAATATTTATTCAACATATTAAATGATAAATAATATTATTATTTAATTTATGTTTTTTATACTCTTATTGTGTTACCATCTAGACCTCTTTCTCAATGGCATTTAGCAGAGCCATCCATAGTCCAAGTTTAGCATCTTACAACATGACTAGGTGCCCATAGAGAAAAAAATTAATGTCTCAATAATATAAAACCTCATATGGATGATCAATTTTTAATAAAATCCATTTATAATGATATATCTAATCAAGAATGTTACATACTGGTGTCATTAACCCATGTGATCGATGTGTCTTTATTTGACTTTTTAGAAATAAACCTACCCACAAAACACAATGGCCCTGGATTTATTTATGTTGTTTCATTCTCATCAAAGGGAATGGGATATAAACTCATGTTAAAGAATTTGAGGGGAATATATTTTCCCATATTATCCATTAATGTAATATTACTCATGATGTTCCCAACATATCTGGATTCTCCATGAACATATTTCATCACGGTTTTCATCAATACATCAAATCACATGAAAAATAATTTACATTAATGAAAATATAAAATTATAAGGATAAATACACATATTCATAGATAGGATCATCCAATGACACATATAAATATGTATTTATTACTAGGAGGTTTCATTCTCATAATCTCATACACTGTAAATTTCCAAGGGCATACACCATGAGAAAGTGCATCAAAGTCCTATGAGTATCCATCCCTAATAAAATATATCATTTTTATCTCATAAAATTATATCATTAAACTATAGGAAATATATATTTAATAATACCATCATGTTCCTTCTAGGTTCTCATCATAATGGAGAACTACTAAGACCTTTTAGTGTGACAATTACTCATAGGAAATTATCACATACTATGCCATGAATAAGAACTATAACGATGTGATAATTAGTTTATTAATATTAAAAAAAATGAATATAGTTAATCATAAGGTACATAGAGTTTGGTTATAAGTCACTAACTCCAATAGAATCCCACTTTCACTAGATTAAACTACTAACAACCTTCAGTATGCTAGATCTCACATGATATTCATGCTTTTATTGTGATAAGGATTTCGTAAATGGATCCTCCATATTTTCTTCAATAGAAACTATGATCACCATAACTTCAACCCTCTAAGAAAAATCCCTCAAGATATGATAGTTTTGGAGTATGTGATTCATTCATTAGTGTTGCCTTGGCTTCTTTATGAGAGCCACTGCTACAATATTATCATAATATAATGTGATAGGGTCTTTACTTATAGGCACAAAATCAAGATCTTAAGAAA
The DNA here is from genome assembly GCA_963277665.1 of Viscum album. Taxonomy (NCBI): domain Eukaryota; kingdom Viridiplantae; phylum Streptophyta; class Magnoliopsida; order Santalales; family Viscaceae; genus Viscum; species Viscum album. Next base: position 864,915,890 of record OY728147.1, on the reverse strand, counting down.
AGTTGGGAATTCAAATATATTATTTGGATACATCAGAATTCATTACACATTTTAACTTCATTGTAAAATCAGTGATAACTCATTACATTAAAATCTTGCAGATCATAGCTCCTCCATTGAGATTAAAGCCATATCCTGATTGTGATTTAAAATTATTCTGATTTTTTTGAAAACTAGAATCGATATAACCCCTGATGACTAGATCCTTATATCATCTATACACTAGGAACATTTCCTTAGATATTATTAGATACGTAAGGATAAACTTAACAAAAAACTAATTTTGTTCACTTGGATCATCTTGATATCTTCCTATCATGATCAAGGTGTTGGAAACAATAATCCTAGTACATAACATTTCATACATGATCGATATTATCACTGATGTGTATGAGATCTTAATCAGTATTGCTCTCTCTCTCTCTATCCTCTTGTGACTAATAAAATGTTTTCTTAGAGATATTTATACCATGTGACACTAGATCCAATCCCATCTTGAATTGTTCTTACTAAAACTTTTCAATATTTGGTCTATGTATGTACCTTGAATTAGTCCAAGAATCCTCTTGGATCTATCACGAATGATCTTAATCCCTAAAATTTAAGCTTCTTCACCTAAGTCCTTAATGGAAAAGTGTAAGATCCTAGAATTCATAGAGGTATAGTATTGTTTAAATTTTGGTTTAAATCCATTGAGGTTGGTAAATTAATTGTTTTGGATGTATGAAGAAGATCAGGGGGTGTCTCAGGGGTTCAGAACATGAAAGAAAAATAAATTGGGATATTCTGTGCATTTTTCATGGTTGGTACATCATTAGTGGAAACTTTGTTCCAAAACCATGTAAGAAAGGAGGAGGGTTTCATAGTTAGGTAAACCATGCAAGGGTGAAATCTATATCATACGGGCTTGGATAGTGGCATTTCACACACTGGGTGTATGGTTTGTCAACTTGTATGAGCTCCCTAGGTAACTGAGAAACTTTGACCCCTCTTATATAGAGGCCAACACATGGTTTAGAAAACCATGTAGCCAAACTGAGAGCCTCATTAAAAGTGTGTTTTACTATTTTCCTTCCTTGGGATTTTAAGTGTTTCACCCTATTTTCATCCCCATTATTTTCCTAATATCCCTAGTGATGAACCTAAACACCAAAATATTCACAAGGGTTGGTATTATTAATTTCTAAGACATTTGGAGTGATTTTGTGTGCGGATCGAAGATCTGGGCTAGTATAACACTCCTCTTTGTTATCTTTTCTGGATTAAGTCTTGTGGTTTCATTATTTTTCTTCTAAAGCCCTAGAAACCTATTTTTCTTGAAAACCATAGGTTGGGGATTTAATGGTTTATTTAATCTAGATATAAAGGTAACATTAATAAAGAATTCATCTATGGAATTGAGGTAGGTGGTCTATGGGTTATATCCCACAGTCTTAAAGTTCATTTTTGCATGTGTGGCTACTATTTTGGTTCTCTCTTGTTGTGAATATGATTCATTTGATATGTTTTGGTTAAATGTTTGGATAAATTATGAATTGAACTCCTAATGGTCCCCATGGGATGCATTAGGTTGATTAGACCGATATTAGGTCCACCCATGCGGTGAGCTATCATCCTGAACATGGAAAGTTATGACATTGAACATGTAATTATTATGATAAAATATATCCCTTGATATATTGTTGATAAGTTAGTGTAAATTATGAATTTCACTAACGGTGGTTGTGTCTAGAAATTGATAACAGTATAAGGGATTGTTTGGAACACTGTGAGTGGATTAAATGCATTGAAGTGATTGTGAAAAATGGATCATGGTTTGAAATTGGAATATGTTAATGAGTTAAGGCATGAAGATGAATTTATATGTTGATTGAGTAGTGAATTGTGAATACTATATGAAATGATTGTGTATGTTTTAACATATGGTAAAGTTGGTTAATGGTTAGTGGAATCATGTGCACATTGATTAATATTTTTGGGTATTGACTGAGGCTCTACTCCCACAAACTGGGTTAGACTGGGGCTCTAAATCCACACTATAATGCATGGGCCAGGGAGTCAGACTGATGCTCTAGGACCCTAACTGATGCATTGGATGATTACTTGGACCGAGGATGTAATGTAAGTGTGATTAAATTGGTTGATATTACATGTAATTACCCTCCAAGTTATGTGAAGTAAATTTACTTGTGTGATTTTTTATGTAGTCAGATAGGGAACTTGATTTATTACCTTACACATAGTGGTTGATTTAATTAAGATATTGTGTAATAAATGGAACTCCTAACCCATGTAATTTAATTATGATAATGGTTTAGTTAAATAATGATTTACTAATGGAATCTTGTTACTCCTTGTTTACTAATTACCTATTAGTATATGCATACACTATCTGTTTGACTGGATATTTTGTAGGAAACATTAGTGGTGGCCTTCAGAGTTGTACTCATGCCCTACTCGGGCTTCCATTGGGTACCTGAGAAAATTTCATGGTTGTAGGTCGGGACAAGGGAAAAGGCCCTATGTTAGAGGTTTGATTTGAGATTTTTATTTTAATGGATGAGGATCCAAACTTGGATTTAGGACTAGTTTTTAGAGTTCAGCTATTTGTATATATTTTGGGTTTTCTTCACACTTGGCATTGTTAGCATGACCTTCCATATTTTCTATTTGGTTATGGTTTGTACATAGTTTTAGAAGATGTTTGGTAATGAATGATTAATGGTTATTGTCTATTGTTTTATTTATTTATTATTGTTATATGGTGTGGCTTAATCTGATAAATAGGGTATATTCTCCTCATGTGATCTATTAGACCATTATTTCTAGTTAGAAACCTCTGTCATACAGGGAGGCATGCTTGAGGTCATGTAGCGACCTGAATTGGGACATAGGTTAGTAGATCCTAGTTTAGGGACATTAAAAAGTGGTATCATAGTGATTATTTTCAATGAATTTCTATTTGGGGATTCTAGACAAGATATTAAGAAGTTTCGGACCTTGGGAATGAGCTTGTGCATGGAAGTAGCTAACCCATGTATGAGGGAAACCCAAGTACCCATGGCATGAATTGTTTTTCATGATGTGTGTTGTTACAATTGAATGGTATTTTACCATTGGGTGATTCACTTGTTGTGTGATGTTATTGTTTTATGATATTTTTCTCATGTTCATAATGGAGTGAGTTTTTGCATTCATTCATCCTTATATTCACCTAGGGACGTATGTGACATGAATCATGGGAGGCACACATGGTATGGGTGTGTAATACATGAAGGGTAGAATTGATTTCACTTTCTTGAAAATTTGATTAAGTAGTTTCTAATAAAGATGATAAAATGGTAAAATGGTATGAATGTGAAAGAATGGTAAAAGAATTTTGTTTAAATAAGAGTTAAACATGAGTTAAAATCTTGTTTGTAATGAGATATGAAATGGGAAAGGGTGTCTAATGAAAGGCATGTGACTATGTAAGTTAGTTTACCCCATTTTTACCATTACCCATGGTAGGAATGGTTGGGGGTAGTGTGCTAGGTGTGTCGATGTTTGTTGGGATAGTGTGTACGAAATGGGTTGTTTATGGATAGTGGAGGAGCTTATTTTAAGTAAACTATGAAAGATTTATGCTATGTGTTATAAGATTCATGTTTGGCAATGTAGAGAAATTCCATAATGATGACGTGTTCCGGTTGGATGAAAAGATGATATTACTGATAATTCTCCCCTAGAAGTTGAGTAAGAGACTATAGTGATCAAGGGTAATAGAGGAGAGGAGTAATTCTGAGAGAACATCAATCATTTTATTCAAATGATGGAATGGGACCCGGGGTGGGTTACACTGAGCTAGTTTGAGCTAACTAGATAGTTTCATCTACAAAAACCTCTAAACTTTACTAGAGAGGGTGGGCTAGAGGCATCCAATTTATGGATAGAATACATCTAGAAGATTCTTGATCACTTTGAGACTCTGGAAAAGTGAGTCAACCTGGAAGCCTAAATGTTGCGAGGTCAGAAAAATTGATGGTGGGATAAGGGAACCAGTTTTTTAGGACAGTGACCAAGTATTATGTTGTTATTGCGATAAGTCGAGACACATACGAGGTAATTTTACCTGACCAATAGTTAATTGCTGAGTGTGTGGTAGGTTGGGGAATATGCAGAGATTCTGTAGGAACCCTCTACAGTTCGGAAATGATGGAGGGATGAGGCCAATACAGAGTGAAGTCAGGGGGTTGGTTACCCCATATCAATAAATAAGTTGGAGTTATACCAGATATACAGGTCGAGGTGTTGGGCATGGTACTCCGGGGCGAGAGCATCAATATCAGTAGGTCAGTGCATGACTAGGAAATCAAAATAGAGCCTATGGTAGAGGGGCTGGTCAGATTCATGTTTTTCAATCTACACCTGGAGGTGGAAAGGTTGGACCATAAACTTTTCAAGGTAAGATTATTGTGGTTTATAAACTTTATAATGTTTTATTTGATAAAGGTTCCTCACATTTTTTTATTTCATCTTAGATTGTGGTGATGTTGGGTCTAGCGGTGGGATGTATGTGTGGGGTTTTGTCAATTAATACACTGTTAGTGGTGAGAGAAGATAATATCCAGCTGTATAAAGGGTGTTCTCTCAAGGTTGGTGGGTACCATTTTCTTTGGTACCTTTTTATGCTTGAGATTTTAGGTTTTGATCTAATTTTGGGCATGATTGACTAGTGTTTTACTAGGAACATATTGAATGTTATCATCGAAGGGTAACATTCACATCTCTTAAGGGAGACACTTTTGTCCATTGTGGTGAATGTGATGTTCAGGTAGTCCATACAAGGCTAGTTTGTCACCATATGGGTAAAATCATAGTCCAAGTGGCTTATTTTATACTTGATGATGGGGGAGTAGAGAAGCGTGTCTTTCCTCCTGTAGTGGATAAATTTCAAGATGTGTTTCCAAATAAATTCTTCAAGATTCCACCCAAGAGATATGTGGAGTTCATGATATATTTGATACCAAGGGAAGAACCAATTTCCATTACATTCTATAGAATGGTGTCAACAGAACTCTAGGAACTTAAAACTCAGTTAGAGGAGTTGGAGAATAAAGGGTTTGTTCTCCCTAGTATTTTACCATGGGGATCTCTGATGTTTTTTTTCAAGAAAGTTGATATATCATTATGATTATGTGTCGATTATAGTAAGATGAATTAGATTATGGTTAATAACGGATACCCACTTCCTTGAATCAATGATCTTTTTGACTAGGTGAGAGGTGATTTAGTGTTCACCAAGATTTATCTAAGATCATGGTACCCTCAACTAAGGGTGAGACCTTATGATGTACCACAAACTTCCTTCAGAAGTAGGTATGGGCTGTATGAGTTTTTTGTGATGCCATTTGGATTGAATAATGTTCTGGAAGTGTTTATAGATCTAATAACTATAATCTTTGACACATAACTAGATCAATTTATAGTTTTCCTTGTAGATGACATATTTCTATACTCTAAAACTCATGACAATCATGCCAAACATCTGGACATCACCCTGAGTACATTAAGAGAGAATAGTCTATATTCCAAGTTATATAAGTGTCATTTATGGATTGACAAGGTGAATTTATTGGGTAACATAATCTATGAGGAAGGTGTGTTAGTAGACCCTAGGAAATTGTAAGTAGTTGTATCATTGGAGAAACCCAATAATGATTCTGATGTATGATGTTTTATGGGATTGGAAGGATATTACCGAAGGTTCATTAAATAATTTTCTGATTTGGTAGAACCACTTTTGGGTTTGACCAAGATGGGGGGCAGGTTTGAATGTTCTAGGGAATGTGATAATGGTTTCCAAGAGTAAAATAATTGGCTGACTAACATGAAAATTCTGATCTTACCCAAACCAGGTAAGGGGAATTCATTGTTTTATGACGTGTTTAGTGTTGAGATGGGGAAAATATTGATGCAAGAATATTGGTTCATCGCGTATGGGTCAGGAAATTTAAAGCATCATGAAAGAAATTACCCTACTCACAATCCTGAATTAGACACAATGGTTTTTTATATAAAGTATTGGTGACACTACTTTTTAGGAGAATAATTTACAGTGTATACCAATCACAGAAGACTTAAGTACATATTCTCTTAGTGTGATTTAAATCTTCAGCAATGAGGATGGTTTATGTACATGCAGTCTTTTGATTTTGAGCTGGCATACACATTGGGAAAGGGGAATATTTTTGTGGATGATTTGAGCCAAAAGATTCAAATCTAGATAATTCCAGAATCTAGTTCTAAGTGGTGGATGATGATGTTTTTTGATGAGATGCATTTGGAGGTGTATGATGGTCAAGGGTAAATGACACTTGCATCCTTAGCAGTTGATTCCACACTTCTGATCCTGATCAAGGAGAGGAAATATGAGGATTTAGAATGATTGTATTTAAGGTAAAGTATTAAATATGGGGAGTCACCTTCTAGTTTTACCATTGGGGATGATGGGATAGTTTATGTTTGTGTCCATTTAGTTGTGACAACATGTATGCTGGAAGAGTTGATGCAAGAGTTTTTTTGCATCAATATGAGTGGTGCATCCTAGATTGACCAAAATGTATTGTGATCTTCATAGACAGTATTGGTGGCCAGGGATGAAGAAAGGGGTGGCGGGTTTTGTGGTACAATGCCTCACCTGTCAGAAATTGAAGGCTGAGCATCAACAATCGGGTGGTTTGTTGAGGCCACTACCCATTCCATAATGTAAATGTGATTATGTAATGATGTATTTCATGGTAGGTCTTCTAAGTATAACTTAGAAGAATGATTTTATATGGGAGGTTGTTGGTCAGTTAACTAAGGTGGGTTATTTCTTTCTAATTAAAGAGACCTTCACCATAGATCAGTTGGGTGTGATGTTTATTTAATAAATAGTGCTATTACATGGGGTTCCATAGACTATGGTTTCATATCATGATAAGCCTTTTGTATCATGCTTATAGTATGGATTACAGAAGGCAATTGGTACCCAGGTCTATTTAGTATGGCATTCCACCCACAGACGGATGGGCAGTCAGAGTATATTATTTAGGTACTAGAGGACATGATGAGGGCTTATGTCCTAGACTTTTGTGGATCATGATAGAAGCACTTGTTAGTTGTTGAGTTTTCCTAAAACAACAGTTACTAGGATATGATTCAAATGGAACCGTATGAGGAACATTATAGTAGACTGTGTAGGTATCCATTGTGTTGAATGGAAGCTAAGGAATCAAAGTTTTTGGGATTGAGTCTCATACAGAAGATTTAATAATAGGTTTAGTTGATTCAAAAAAGTATGGAAAGGTCTCAAAGTTGGAAAAAATCATATACGGATCAACATCGTAGACATCTTCTGTTTTCAGTGGGTGATCGTGTGTTTCTTCAGGTATCACCAAGGTTGGGTCACCATGGGATTCAGAAATAGGGTAAGTTGGCACCCAGGTTGATGGGACCATTTGATATTGTGGAGAGGATTAGACAAGTGGCACACCGATAGGATCTTCTACAATGGTATAGTGCTATGAACGATGTTTTTCATCTGTCATAAATTCAGCAATATTATAACAACCCTAATATTTATTACACACATAAACATGATTTATTACATAAACTTGCACTTAAGACAATTCTGAGGATCGAAAGGTCTAGTGTCCTAGGAAATTAGGAACATTACACAACAACTTAGAATATAAAACACAACATCTTTATTGAAAAATTCTTTTACATGACCAAAACATTACTTTGTAATTAACATTTCATGAGATAACCTGAGGAAATGCATAAGAAAAGGGTGAGCTATAAATCTCAGTAAGGGGGTAAACAAGGCATAACATGAATAATATAGTACATGTTAGGCAATAAGAAAATCAATGGAGTACAAGATAAATATGAACATAAAGGCATGATAAAGCATGACTATCATAACATGGAAACGTGGAAACAACATTTAACATGATATTAGCATGAGACAAGGATAATTGCACATGAATCATGATTAAACCCTTATTTAAATTAAATTAGCACAATTAAACACTCATTTCACTTGATGTATCATGATCTTAATCTTTACCCAATGCATTGGAGGGCTATCAGGGCACACCCTTCTTAATCATTTCATTTCATGAATAAGTGTGCCACATAGATCATAAAACAAGGATTAATTAAAAATAATAATTTATTCCATGATAAAGGAATGTGTAATTAATACATGAAACTCTATAATCAATAAGTAAATGTTCATAAAGGTGAATACCCTTGATAGAGAAATGGGCATGGTATTCACTACACAATAACTTTGGCTTGAAAAATCAAGGTGCAATTTCGGCAGAATAATGACGTGACATAAGAATTCATGAAAATGGTTGATGAGAGAGAAAGGGGTATATCATAATATGTACATGAAATGGAAAGAAATGGGGTCATATATATACATTTTACAACATATGTAATGGAATTTAGGTGCACAATATAAAATAATTTCTTGAATGAAAATGAGAAGAGATAAATTCATTTTGTAATTTTGGCATGGTAACAGGTGTACATGGGAGATATTAATGAGAGAGAAATATGTCTATCATCATTAAAACCCAATGAGGAAACTATTAGGGAGGTGTGAAATCATACCCGAACATTTTTAATTGAAAATAAAATGGTATGACAACATAAATAAATTTAGACAAAAATGAGAATGGAAGGAATCCCTTACTTGGAAGTGTGATCCCAAAGGCTTGGGATAGGCTTGAGAGTGGCTTCTTGGGAGCTTGGAGAAATTTGGGAGGATTATAGAGATATGGGGTCAGGGGTTGGTCGAGCTAAAAATGGTTTGAGTGAAGAGGAATGGGATATTGAGTGGGTTTATATAGGAAAGAAGAGGGAATTCTTTATTATTTAGGTTTTGGACACCACACATTAAACTAATCAAAACCACAAACCATCCCATGGGTTTTACATGGTTTTTTCCAAAGTGGAGTGAAAAAAATTATTTTATACAGCCAATGTCCTAACTTCTTAAAATATTAGTCTTGCTTATGTGGAGGTTAGTCAAACTCTCAAGGAAATCATTTTAAAATGTTAAAATGTTTTATAAGTCTTGTAGGGTTCACTAAAGCACCATAAAATTGATAAAACAAATATAAAATCACATTATTTTAAAGTAAAAACAAATATTTTCATAAAATCATTTTCATAGTATTTTATTACATCACTATTGGGTCATTATGATGTCATAAAACACATTATATATTTAAACGGTATTTAATTTTTACCCAAAAATTTAACTGTCTCAGAAAATTATGAAAAATTCACCGTTGGATAATTACGATATCATGATTCCAAAAATAATATTTATTTTATCTAAATAATTTTCTAAATATGTGAATTTTTACTTTTAAAATAAAAACTATTATTTATAAAAAATTCATGGGTTTTTTACAAAAATAGCTTTCAAACCTTAATATGAATTAAAATTGTATTCATAAAAATTATATTATCATTTATATTTAATAAAAATTAAATTAGTAATAATATTTTACTAAAATATTAATTAATTCAGAAATCCTTTAATTCATCAAAATTGATTTCTTAATTGAATATTAACTAAAAATACTATTTGTGCTTTCAAAACAATTTACCATGTAAAAATAAAAAAATGAATGCATATTCTTTATTATATACAAAACTAATGCACATAATCATAGTTATAGGGTGTTTTTACATAACCACTTAAAATACCCACGTAATACCTAAGGGTAAGGTGTGCGATGGTGACATAATCTGGGGGTGGCTTGGACAACACCGCTTAGGTGGTAATATCTATTAACTTCCAATTCTCCCATAGGTGGTTTTTTTCAAGCTTAAAATGTTGAATCTTGGCTTGGTATTGGTCAAGAGAGAAGCCCAGTGACACCACCTTCTTTCCAAGCTCTGAAAAATGGGCTTCTTATAGAGAAATACTATTGGATGAGGCAATCACTTCCCTTTTCTGAGTAAATTGGATTTGTTAAAGCCATATATTTATACTAATCATGTGATAACTGTTCAACAACTATATTTTCAATGTTAATGATTCATAATGGTATTTTTAAATCCAAAAAAATAAAACCAAGGAGGTGCATATGTTTTATATAACCATTTTACATAATAAGACATTTAATTAGATCAAGATTAATTTTCATTAATAAAAGTTTGGGTCATTATAATCTTTCCCCTTTAAGAAATTTTACCCTTAAAATTTCCTTTTTCCACACTAAAAAAGAAGAGGGTAACTCTACTTCATCACTTCCTCTGATTCCCATGTTGCTTCTTCAAACTGGTGGTTTCACCACAATACCTTAACGAGGTCCATTGTCTTATTTTGTTGATATTTTTCCCTATGATCTAAGATCTTAACTGGCTTATCTTCATAGGAGAGGTCATTCTCCAATGGTACCACCTATAAATTAAGTAAATGTGATGGGTTAGGTATGTACTTCCTCAAGAGTGATACATAGAATACATCATGTACTTTAGATAGGTTTGGTGGGAGTGCTAGTCGATAGACCACTGCTCCAATGCGATCAAGGATCTCAAAAGGGCTGATGTACCTTGGACTAAGCTTTCCCTTCTTCCCAAATCACATAACTCTCTTCTATGGTGATATGAATAGGAATACCATGTCTCTAAAATCAAACTCTAGGCCTCTTCGACAATTATCAACATAACTCTTTTGTTGAATCTAAGTAGCTTTAATGTGTTGGTCGATGGTCTTAACCTTCTCCACCATTTCTTTGACCATTTATGGACCTAGGAGTTTTCTCTCCCCAACTTGATCCCAACATGCCAGTATTATTCACCTCTTCCCATAAATGGATTCATAAGGAGCCATTTGGATGCTTCAGTGGAAACTTTTATTGTAAGGGAACTCAACCAAAGGAAGATGATGATCCCATCCTCCTTTGAAGTTCATTGAGCATTCTCACAACATGTACTCAAGTGTTTGGATAGTTCTCTTAGATTGGCCATCAGTTTGAGGATGATAAGCTGTACTAAAGTTCAACTCAGTATTCAGAGCATGTTGAAGAATCTTCCAAAACATATAGGTGAATCTTGGATCTCAATCATATACAATCGATAGTAGTAATCCATGTAGCCTTACCACTTCTCTGATGTATATCCGTGCCAGTTGAACCAATGAGAAATCCTCTCGAATTGAAATGAAGTGTGAAATATTTTTAAAATGATCCACAAAAACCCAGATATCATTTTTTACTTTGGATGTATTTGGAAGTTTAGTGACAAAGTCCATGGTGATGATCTCTCATTTCCATGCTGGTATGGGTAATGGTTGCATCATCACCTTAGACTTCTGCCTCTCAACCTTCACTTCCTGACATACCAGACACTTTGATGTATACTCAACAATATCCTTCTTCATGTTTTCCCACCAATAACACTCTTGGATATCTCAATACATATTTGTGTTTCTTTGTTGAATGGATAAATTCAAACTATGTGCATCATCCAAAAGTTCCTTCTTTCACTCGGGATTTGATTAAACACATAGTCTTGTCCCAAATCTCATAGTTCCTTCTTCATTGACATTTAACTCTGAGGATTTTCCTTTTCTGATAGTTTCCACATTCTTCTAATTTCCCACATCATCCTTTTGAGCATCCATTAACCTTTCCAAAAGAGACAGTTGAGCAATCATTTGTGAAAGGATTGATAATGTTCCCTTATTTATTATTCTCTTGTCCTTCTTCATCAAATATAATAATATTGGATCCTTTTCAATTCTTATCAATGATAGAATTGTTGGGTCCTTTTTTCTTAAATCATCCACCACCTTGTTTTCTTTCCCAGGGTGGTAATGGATTGAGTTGTTATAGTCTTTGATCAGATCTAACCGTCTTCGTTGGTGCATATTCAGCTCTTTATGTGTCAATATATAATTGAGGCCTTTGTGATCCATATATATTTCACACTTCTCCCCAAAGAGATAATGTCTCCAAATTTTTAAATTGAAGATTACTACAGCCAACTCCAGATCATGTGTTGGACAGTTTTTCTCATGTGCTTTCAATTTCCTTGAAGCATGGGCAATTAATTTTTCATTTTGCATCAACACATAACCTAGGCCCATCATTGAAGCATCACTGAATACGACAAAAAGTTCTCCACTTGTGGGTAATGTTATCACGGGTGAAGTGATAAGCCTCCTTTTGATCTCCTTGAAGCTCTCTTCTCATTCATCACTCAAAGAAAACTTGACCCCTTCCTAGTTATCTTGGTAAAAGTGTTTTAGAATCATGAGAAATTTCTCACAAATCGAAGATAATTTATAGATAACCCCAAGAAGCTACGGATATCCGTCACTAATTTTGGCCTCAGCTGTCCCTCAATTGCAGTAGTCTTGAAGGGATCCACATATATCCCATTTCTTATGATTATATAACCCAAGAATGAGACTTCTTTCAACCAGAACTCACACTTTATGTACTTTTCATAGAGCTTCTCCTTTCGCAAGGTCTCTAGTACAATGCTTAGTTACTTCTCATGATCCTCCTTTGTTTTTGAGTATATTTGAATATAATTTATAAATACTACCAAAAATTTGTCGAGGTAATCTATAAATACTCTATTCCTCATGTCCATAAATATTGTTGGAGTATTAGTGTGTCTAAAAGGCATTACTATGAATTCATAGTTCCCGTACCTTGTACGAAAAGCAGTCCTGGGGATATTCTCCTTATTCACCCTTACTTGGTAATATCACGACCATAGATCAACCTTGGAGAAGTATTGTGCTCCACGTAGCTGATCGAACAAGTCATCAATTTGGGGTGGAGGATACTAGTACTTTATCGTGATTTTTTTGAACTCACGATAATCAATGCAAAGGCACATTGACCCATCCTTCTTCTTGATGAAGAGGAGTGGTTCACCCCATGGTGAAGCACTTGGGTGTATAAATCTTTTATCTAGATTCTCCTATAGTTGTTTCTTCAAATCATCAAACTATACAAAAACCATTCTATATGGACTCTTGGATATTGTAAACACCCCAAATAAAAGATCAATTGAGAATTAAACATATCTTCTTGGAGGAAGACCAAGAAATTCTTTAAGAAACACTTCAGAGAATTACCTCATAATAGACATGTCTTCAATGATGGTTTCTTCCTTATACTCAATAATCTGAGTAAGATATGAATGCTCATAGGTCAGTAATATCCACACTTGATATGATGGTGCTGAATAAGAATCATCCTCCTCCTTACACTTGTACAGAATCAGGGGTTGATTTTCCATATGGAGAGTGATTTCCCTCTCACGACAATTTATGTTGGATCTATATAGGGAAAGCCAATCCATTCCAATAGTTGAATCAAATTACACCAATGGGTGTATGAAGATGTTCTATGAGAAGTTAAAACCACAAATAGTGATAGGGTAGGATTTATATTCATGGGTTGCAATGATTGTCCCATTTTCCATTCTCACCGACATCTTTACTTCTATAATTTGTGGTGGTGTTGGGATTGTTCTAAAAAAATTTAGCGATATAAAAGAATGCGTAGAACTAGAATAAAAAAGTAAGTTCTCTATTCTTGAATGAATAAATATCATAATTGTAACCACTTTGTTTTTAGGGTTTTCTTTGGTGGTAGTGATGGAAAAATCTCACACTTTCTACCTTGGAGGTTGTTGGTTTCCTCTAAAAACCCTTGGCTTAATGCACTGATTTGCAAAGTGACCTGGTTATTTGTAGTTGAAGCAATAAAAAGTGGGATGAGGGTAAAATGGATCATTTATCTCCTCTATCACAGCATCAAGTTTTTTTATCATACATTAATGGCCAAGTTCCCTTCTCTTCCGCACCTAAAGAGTTTCTTCTTCCCATTCAGGCAATTTCTGAGGTGTTTCTTTCTGCACCTTTGACCAGTGGTGTGCTGTAATTTCTTAGCACCATTGGATTTATCCATTAGAACACCATAATTAAAGTCAACTTTCCACTTCTTATCCCCATGATACCCCTAAGATTCATCGATATCCATTTTGACTTTGAGGGAACATCATACAATTTCCTCATATCTATTAAAGTCATGGATCACTAGGGATTTTCATAGGCTAGGTTTTATCCCACCAAAGAAGTGTTAAAACTTGTATTTGGGGGTAATGACAAATATAGAGGTGTATTTTGGAATCCTTGTGAAGTTTTACTTGTATGCTCTAATGGATTTATCATCTTTTTTTCTTGAGGGAAAGTATGTCCCTTTTTATCTTAAGTAAGAGGGTGCGAGGAAAATATTTGTCAAAAAACATTTTTCAGAAATCCATCCATTCCAACACCTCGATCTCTTCCTTAGGCTTCATATTTTTTATCAATATCCAACATTGATCAGCTTCACCTTTCATATGATAAAAAACCAGAATAAACTTCTCTTGTTTGGAACATTTAAGGATGGAGAAGATATTTTCAATGGAGTTGATCTATTGTTCGGAAATTGAGGGATCAAATGATCCATTAAAAGTAGGAGGCCTTTGTCTCATGAGGCTCTCCATTGAAACTTGTTCTTTCTTTGGGGGGGGGGGGTTGGACATTCCTCTTGACCCATGTTTCTATTCAAAACTTGAGTTAACTGAGAGAGTATCGTGACAAAGTTTTTGATTCCTGCTACCATTGGATTGGGAATCTCATTAGAACAGTCATCACATAGATTATTATCCCGAGTCCTCTTATTATTGGATATTTTCTAAAATAAAAGGAAATTTAGGGGTAACACATAAAGGGGAATCCAATGAAAAAAGGGATAACTTATAAATTACACTTATTTCCTTAACTTATGAATTTATAGGCTTCAATCTATGTTATCCATGATCTACTTACCAATATATATTCTTAGGGATTTTTTTTATTTCCTTAACTACGGTTCATACTAATATCATGAATTACCAAAACATACCTCATGGGAGTGTTATAACCAAGAGTGCAGCAAGGCCTGTTGTTGTGCACCGGTTTCTGTTCGAGTCTAGCTCAAAGCGGTATTTTCAGGTTTTACCCCTAGATACATATGTTTCCGAGCCACCTCTACCTGCTCATATCCAGGTAGGGATGTATTTTATTGATAAACCACTTACTTAGTACATACCAAAATTTTGGGATGTTTTTATTATTCTTAGTCTTATCCTTAAGCCTTTCACTAGGGTTTTATAATCCTAATCCCAAAAATAACTAAACCTATCATCTGATACCAACTATAACAACCCTACTCTTTATAATACACATAAACGAGATTTATTACATAAAATTTCACTTAATAAAACTCTGAGGATTGAGAGGTCTAATGTATTTGGAAATATGTAACATTACACAATAACTTAGAACATAAAACACAACATCTTTATTGAAAACTTCTTTTACATGACCACAACATTCCTTCGTACCTAGCATTGAATGGGATAACCCGAGGACATACATAAGAAAAGGGTGAGATATAAATCCTAGTAAGGGAGTAAACAAGGAATAACATGAATAATATAGTACATGTTATAAAATATAGATATCAATGGAGAAAAAGAGAAACATGAACATAAAAGCATGATATAGCATGATTATCATAACATGGAAATGTGGCAACAACATTTACCATGATCTTACCATGAACCAAGGCTTATTGCACACAAAGCAAGAGTAAACCCTCATTTAACTTGAATTAGCATGAGTAAACTCTCATTTCACTTGATGTATCATGATACTAATCTTCAGCCAATTCATTGGAGCCTTATCAGGGAGCACCCTTCTTAATCATTTTATTTCATGCATAAGTGTGCCACATTGATCAAACAACATGGATTCATTAAATGTAATAATTTATTACATGATAAAGGAATGTGGAATTAATATATGAAACTATATAATCAATAATTAAATATTCATAAAGTTGAATACCATTGATAGAGAAATGGTCATGGTATTCACTACACAATGACTTGGGCTTGAAGAATCACGGTGCAATTTCGGCAGCATAACAGTGTGAGATAAGAATTCATAAAAATGGATAAAGAGAGTGAAATGGTTATATCATCATATTTACATGAAATTTAAATTAAGGGGGTCATATATATACATGTCCCAAAATATTTAATGTAATTTAGGTGCACAATATAAAATAATTTCTTGAATATAAATGAGAAGAGAGAAATTCCTTACGAAATTTCAGCATGGTAACAAGTGTACATGGGAGGAATTAATGAGATAAAAAGAGTTCTATAATAATTAAAATATAATTAGGGTAGTATGGTGGAGTTTCAAAATTATACCCCAGCATTTTTAATTAAAAACAAAAGGGTATAACAATATACAGAAATTTGGACAAAAATGAGAAAGGAATAAATCCCTTACTTGGAAGTGTGATCCAAAAGGCTTGGGAGAGGCTTCTTGGGAGCGTGGGGAACCTTGAGAAGTTTATAGGGAGTGGATTTAATGGTTTTGTTGAGATAAAAATGGTTTTAGTGAATAGGAATGGGATATTTAGTGGGTTTATATAAAAAGGATAGGGAATTCTTTATTATTTAGGTTTTGGATAGCACACATTAAACTAATCAGAAACAAAAAACATACCTTGGTTTTTTCCCATGGTTTTTTACAAATTGGAGTGGTAAAAATATTTTATAATTCCAATGGACTAATTTCTTAAAATATTAGGCTTTCTTATGTGGAGGTGAATCACACTCTCAAGGAAATAATTTTTAAATGTTAAAATGTTTTATATGTCTTGGAGGGTCCACTAAGGCACCATAAAATTGAAAAAACAAATATAAAATCACATTATTTAAAATATAAAACATATATTTTCAGAATATAATTTTTATAGTATTTTATTACATCACTATTGGGTCATTATGGTGTCATAAAACACATTATATATTTAAACGGTATTTAATTTTTACCCAAAAATTTGACTGTCTCATAAAATTATGAAAAATTAACAGTTGGATAATTTGGACATCCTGATTCCAAAAAAATATATTAATTTTATCAAAATAATTTTCAAAATATGTGAATTTTTTTACTTTTAAAATAAAAAATGATATTTATAAAAAATTCATGGGTTTTGACAAAAACAATTTTCTATCCTTAATAAAAATTACAATTTTATTCATAAAAATTATGTGATCATTTATATTTTATAAAAATTAATTTAGTAATAATATTTTATTCAAATATTATTTAATTCAATAGTCCATTAATTCATAAAAATAGATTTATTATTTGAATATTAACTAAAAATACTATTTGTGATTTAAAAACTATTTACAAAGTAACAATAATAAAATGAATTCATATTCTTTATTATATACAAAAATAATGCACATAATTATAGTGCTAGGTTCTTATCACATAACCCCTTAAAACAACCTCATAATACCTAAGGGTAAGGTGTGAGATGGTGACAAACTCTTAGGGTGGCTCAGACAACATCGCTCGGGTGGTAATCTTTGTTAACTTCCACTTATCCCGTAGGCGGTTCCGTTCAAGTTTATCATGTTGAACCTCAGCTTGGGCTTGGTCAAGAGTGAAGTACAGTGATTCCACCTCCTTTACGAGTTCTGAAAAATGGTATTCATAGGTAGAAATCCTACTAGATGAGGCCATCACTTCCTTTTTCTGAGTAAATTTTATTTGTTAAAGCCCTAAATTTATACTAATCATATGATAACTATTAAATGACTATATTAGAAATGGTAACAATTAATAATGGTATTTTGAATTGAAAAAATATAAAACCAAGTAAGTGAATATGTTTTATATAACCATTTACCTAAAAATACATTTAATTAGATCAAGAGGAATTTTCATTAATAAAAGTTTAGGTCGTTACAAATATCACCCCAACCCATCTCATGTGATTGATGTTGATGATGTTGAGATAGATTCTAATGAATCCTTTGAGGTGAATTCTGATTATATTGTGTATCATAGTAAGAAATACTTAAAGGGAAATACTATGCATTTGGTTCTAATTTTTTATAATCATGGTAATGTTCAGGAAGATACTTTGGAGATGAAGAAGGATATGTGGGCCTAGTGGCCCAAACTATTTTCCTTGGAAGATAAGCGATGCTTGGAAGTGTGGATTGAGGATGATATCTTATAAGGTGGAGAGGTTATGAGATCCAAGAATTCAAATAGGTATTTTCTTGTTTAAATTTTGGTTTAAATCCCTTATGGTTGGAAAATTTAATGTTTTCTGAATGTATGAAGAAGACCGGGGGTGTCCCAAGGGTTTTGGACATGAAAAAAAAATTGGGACATTCTATGCATGTATCATTGTTGGAACATGGTAATTGGAAATCATGTTCCCAAACCGTGCTATCCAGGTGGAGGGGTGCACAGTTCGGTAAACTATGAATGCGGGAAAGCCAAACCATGAGGGATTGGAAAAATACATTATTCATGGTTGAAGAATGGTTTTTCAAACCGTGTAATCTCCCTAGGTAACCATGTGACTTGAACCCCCTCTTGGAAAAATAATAGAACATGGTTGATACATGGTTTTTCAAATCATGTAGCCTAACCTTGTACCTCATTAAAAGTGTGTTTTTAACATGCCCCCCCAGTATTTTAAGTTTTTCACACGATTTTCTTAACCATTCTTCTCTGAACAACCCTAGTGATGAACCTAAATACCCAAATCTTCATAAGGGTGAATCTTATTCCTTTCTAAGCTATTTGGAGTTTCATTGGGTGCGGATCGAGGCTCCAAGTAAGTATAATGATTCTATTTGTTCTATTTTCCAGATTTAGGCATGTGGTTTAATTCTTCTTCTTTTAAATCCCTAAAACCATCTTTTTCCAGTGGATCATTGGTTGGGGATTCAAATGGTGCTTTAATTAGGATATAAGGCTAACATTAAGAAAAAGTTCATCTACATAATTGAGGTAGGTGGTCTAAGAGTTATATCCCATAGTTTGGAAGTTGATTTGTACATGTGTGGTTGTGATTTTGGTTCTATCTTATTGTAAATTTGATTCCTTTGATATTTTGGGTAAATTATTTTGTTAAATGATGAATTGAACCCCTCATGATCCTTGTGGGATTAATTGAGGTTGATTAGAATGATATTAGGTCCACCCATGGGGTGTTGAATTATCCTGAACATGGAAAGTTATGATATTAAACATGGAATTGTTATGATAAAATAGATCCCTTGATATATGTATTGAAAAGTTATTTTAAATTATGAATGAAACTAATGGTGGTTGTTTCTAAACATTAATAATTTTATAAGTTATTTTCTTGTAACATTGTGAGTGGGTTAAATGAATTGAAGTGATTGTGAAAAATGGATCATGGTTTGAAATGGGAATATGTTAATGAGTTAAAGAATAAAGATTAATCGATATGTTGGTTGAGTAGTGAATTGAGTATGTTATGTGAAATACCTATGTATGTTTTGGGATATAGCAAAAGAGATTAATAGTATATAGAAGCATGTGAACATGGATTGGTAGTTTTGGGTATTGACTGATTCTCTACTCCCACGAGTTGGGTTGGATTGAGGCTCTAAACCCCACCACTATAAAGCATGGGTTAGGGAGTTAGATCTATGCTCTATGGCCTTAACGGATGCATTGGATGATTATCTGGACTGAGGATCCAAGATAAGTGTGATGAAATTGGTTTATATTACCTCGAATGAATCTCCAAGTTATGTGTAATAAATTTTCTTATGTGATGTTTTTCCCTAGTGAGATAGGAAACTTGATTTATTACCTTATTAATAGTGGTTGACCAGATTAGGATGTTATGCAATAAATGGAACTCCTAACCCATGGACTTCAATGATAATAATGTTTTATTTAAATAATTATTTACTAATGGAATCTTTTTACTCATTGCTTACTTGTTACCTATTAGAACATGCATACACTATCTATTATACTCTATATTTTTTTGACATCATTAGTGGTGGCCTAATGAGTTTTATTAAAAACTTGTTCAGATCACCATTGGGTACCTAAGAAAAATTTCATGGTTTCATGTTAGGAAAAAGGAAAATGACAACTTCTAAAGGGTTTATTTGGGCTTAGGATGTGCATGGATAATGATTCAGACATAGAGTCAGTAGCAGTTTTTGGAGTTCAACTGTTAGTCTTTATTTTGGGATTTCTCCACACATGACATTGTTAGCATGACAAGACATATTTACTATTTAGTTGTGGTTTATACCCAGTTTTGGTATATGTTTGGTAATGCATTTTTATTAGTTATTTTATATTGTTTCCTTTATTTATTTTTGTTATTTGTTTTTTATTACTCTAAAAAATAGGGTATATTCTCTTCATGTGATCTATTAGACCCTCGTTACTAGTTAGAAACCTCTGGTGCATAGAAAGGCATGCTTGAGGTCATATAGAGACCCAAATTGGGGCATCAGTTAGTGGATCCTGGGTTGGGGACATTGCAAAGTTGTATTAGAGTGGTTCTTTTCTATGGATTACTATT
Source organism: Viscum album (assembly GCA_963277665.1). Classification (NCBI taxonomy): domain Eukaryota; kingdom Viridiplantae; phylum Streptophyta; class Magnoliopsida; order Santalales; family Viscaceae; genus Viscum; species Viscum album. The sequence goes on along the minus strand of OY728147.1, from coordinate 864,895,374 downwards.
TAAGGATGGTATATAAGAGATTAGGAAGTGTCAGGCCTTGTCAATGAGATCATGCATGGGAGTAGCTGACCCATGTATGAGGGAAAACCAAGTACCTAGGGTTGTAATTTTTATTCTTGATGTGTGTTGTTATAGTTGAATGATATTCCACCATTGTGTGATACACTTGTTGTGTGATGTGATTATTTTATGATATTTTTCTTATGGCTAAAATGGTGTGAGGTTTTACATTCATCCATAATTATAGGAATCTAGGGATGTAGGTGGCATGAATCTTGGTAGACACACACGAGATGAGTGTGTGGGACATGAAGGGTAGAATTCATTTCACTTTCTAATTTTTTTTAAGAAAATGGTGTCTAATAAAGATAAAGAAAATGGTTTAATGGAAAGAATATGAAGGAATGGTTAAATAATTGTGTTTAAAAAATAGTTAAACATGATTTAAAATTTTGGTTGTAACAAATGTGAAATGGGAAAGGGTGTCTAATGAAAGGTATGTGACTACGTAAGTTGGTTTACCCCATATTGACCATGACCCATGGTAGGAATGGTTGAGGGTAGTGTGATAGATGTGATGATTTCCATTGGGATAGTGTGTACAAAATGGGTTCTTTATTGAAAATAGAGAGCCTTATTTTGTGTAAATTGGGTACGGTTTATCTTATGTGTTCTAAGACTTTTATTTGTCATTCTAGAGAAATGCCACCACAATGATGTGTGCTAGTTGGGAAACAAAAGGATATCACCGAGAATGCTACCCGAAAATGGAGTAAGGGACCCCGTGATCTAGGGTGACATATGAGAGGTGTAGTTCTTGGATAACATTGATTTTTTTTGTAGATGATGGAACAAGACTCGGGGAGGGTTGCACTAAGCATGTTTAAGCTAACTAGAGAGTTCAAACTACAACACCCTTAGACCTTTACTAGAGAGTAAAGAGGTATCTGAGTTTTATATATAGTCTATCTAGTTGATTCTTGATCACTTAAAGACTTCTACTAAGAAGAGAGTTAAGATGGAGGCCTACATTTTGCAAGGATATGTGAAGCTATGGTGGGATATCTTGGTTCAGTCTGAGTAGGTAGTGGTCATGATATAAAATATTTTCTAAGATAAGTTTCTAGATTATTACTATATGAAGACTATGAGGGTGGATAAGGTTTCAAAATTTATGAGGTTGAACTAGGGGACTATGTCACTAATTGATTATGTAGACCGTTTCACTGACTTGCAACATTTTTTTTCTATATTTGGTAGGGGATGAGGAAGAAATGGCGAAGAAATTATAGGATAGATGTAGACATGAGATCAAGTATTAGGTAAATATATTTCACTTAAAGAGGTTTGAGGAGGTGATGGATAAGGCTATTATCTCAGAGGGAAATCTCAAAGAGGATTATAGTGGTAGATATATAGTTTCAGTTAGGAGATCCAGTGGTGCAACTTCTGATGTTAAGAAGTTCCATTTTGAGAGTCTCTACTAGGGAAGTGATAGGAAGTGTCGTCAGAGAAGGGAACTAGTTTCTATGGGCAATGACTGAGTCTTCTGTTATAAGTGTGGTTGACCGGGACCCATGAAAGGTCACTGTCCCTAACCACCAGTTGAGTGCCAAGCATGAAGTTGTTTGGGGAATGTGTAGAGGTTATGTATGTAACCTCGATGGTTGATAAATGATAGAGGGAAAAAGTTAGTACTAAGTGCATGAAGGGGGTTAGTTACCCCATATCGGGAATGCATTTAAAGATCTATCGGCCATACCATTTAAGGTGGTGGGCATTGTACTATGGGGAAAGAGAGTCCATACTAGCGAGGAAGTGAAACACTAGGAACTCAGACTGGAGCCCAGGGTAGAGGGGTGTTCTGATTCATGTGGTTAAATCTACACCTTGAGGTGGCAAGGCTAGACCGTCGACTGTTTGAGGTATGATTCTTGAGGCCTCTACACCTCCAAATGTTTTATTTGATACAAGCACCTAAAATTATTTTATTTATTCTCAGTTTGTGGTGATTTTGGGTCTAGTGGTGGGATGTATGTTTGGGTTTTTTTATTGATATGTCATTATTGGTGAGAGTAAAAAATATCTGGCAGTATAAAGGGTGTACTCTTGAGGTTGGTGGGTACAGTTTTCATTGGGAACTTGTTTGTGCTTGATATGTCAAGTTTTGATTTAAATTTGGGCATGGATTGAATAGTGTTGTACTAGGACCATATTGAATATTACGATTGTAGGGAACATTCACATTTATTTAGGGATACACTTATGTCCATCGTGGTGAATGGGATGTTTTGGTAGGTCATGAAGGGTTAGTTTGTTAGAAGATGCGTAAAATCATCACCCAAGGGGCTTGTTTTATACTTGAAAATGTGGGAGTAGATCAGCTTGTCTTTCCTCTTGTAGTGGATCAGTTTCAGGATGTGTTTCTAGAGGACTTATCAAGGCTTCCATCTAATAGAGATGTAGATTTCATGATAGAATTTATACTAGTGGAAGAACCATTTTCCATCCCTCCCTATAGAATAGCATTTGAAAAACTATGGGAACTTAAAACTATGTTAGAGGAGTTAGAGAATAAAGGTTTTATTCACCCTATTACATCACCTTGGGGATATCCTATCTTGTTTGTCAATAAGGATGATGGATTTTTGTAATCATGTGTTGATTATAAGAAGTCAAATTACATGATGACTAAGAACCAATACCCTCTTTCTTTAATCAATGATAATTGTGACCAGCTGAGAGGTGATTTAGTGTTCGCCAAGATTTATATAAGATAAGGGTACCATCAGCTAAGGGCGATACCTTCTAATGTACAATGGAATACCTTCAGTAGAAGTTATAGGTTGTATGATTTTGTTGTGATGTCGTTCGGATTGGCCAATGACCAACAGTGATTATGGCTCTAATGAACTAAATCTTTCAACCATACCTGGATCATTTCATAGTTGTCTTTTTTGATGAAATATTGGTGTAATATGAAACATGTGAAGATCATTAAAAACATCTTTACATAATTATGAGTACGCTAAGAGATTATAGGATATATTCAAAGCTATATAATCATCATTTATGGATTGACAAGGTGCATTTGTTGGGATACATAATCTATGAGGAATGTGTGTTAGTAGACCCAAATAAAGTACAGTCAGTTGTATCATGGGAGAAAACCATGAATTTTTCTGATGTATATTGTTTTTTTGGGATTAGTGGGTTATTATTGAAGGTTCATTAAATACTTTTCATTTTTGGTAGCACCACATTTGTGTTTGACCAACAATAGCATTGGGTTTGAATGTTCTAGGGCATATGAGAATTCTTTCCAAGAGTTAAATAAGCAGCTGACTACCACACTAATTCTGATCTTACTCGATCTAGGTAAGGAGTATACCTTGTTTTGTGATGTGTTTGGTGATGGGCTTGGGGTATTGTTGACGTGGGAAGATCATTTCATCAAGTATGGGTCACAATAGTTGAGTCCTCATGAATGAAACTACCACACTCAAAATCTTGAATTAGGGATGATGGTTTATGCTTTAAAGTGATGGTGGAACTAATTGTTGGGATAATGCTTCATGGTGTATATCAATCATAAAATCCTTAAGTAAATATTACCTCAGTGTGATTTGAATCTTAGGAAGCAAGTATGGTTTGAGTACATGTAGAAGTTTTATTTTGGAATTGGCATACACACCGGGAAAGGGAAACAATGTTGTAGATTCTTTGATCTTGAAGATTCAAAGCTAAGAAATTTGGGAATATAGTTCTTAGCAGAGGATGATGGCGTTGTTCAGTGAGATGCATCTGGAGGTGCAAGATAGTCAAGGGAAGATGGACCTCACATCCTTGTAAGTTGATTCAGGGCTTCTGAATTGTATCAAGGAGAGGCAATATGAGGATTCAAAATTTTTGGCTTTAAGTGGAAATCTTAAAGGTGGGGAGTCACCTTCCATTTGGACCATTGGGGATGATGGGATAATTTATGTTTGGGTCCATTTGGTTGTGACAATGTGTTTGTGGGAAGATTTTATATGAGAGTTTCATGCATCAATGTCACAAACTAGACCGGGTACCTTGGTAACCTGATAACCGAGCCGGCCCTAACATAGCCCGAAGTGTGTTCCTGATCCCCACAGGTCGGTGACTAGCACCTGACATCACACAACATGCATGTGGGAATGATTTTTCCACCAAAAATGTAGAAGAAAAGAAACAAGATAGTATTCATAACAAAAGAAACTCCACCAGGAGTAATGTACCAGAAAACAAAGAGGCATAAAAAGCCCAAAGTTCTAAAACCCAATTATTAAAAATTGGAAAACAGCCCCAAGGTCCCTAAGGACACAACTCACCAAGACCAAAGTTCAACAGCTGGATCCACCTCCAAGAGGTCCCTTCCCTTTGTTCTAACCTAGAAGAAGAAATTCTACAAACACCCGAATGAAAAAGTAGGGGGTGAGCCTAAGCCCAGTAGGATACCACCAAAGATTCTATAATTGATTCAAAATATATATTATCCAAATAAAATCTTTCAATTTTCAAATAAATAGGTTTGACAATTCAAAATCATATTTTAACAAAACATGCTATACATTTTCAAATGACGGAAAAAAAATTACTTTAAGTAAAGGCTTTATAATGATGGAATATTTCTAAAACAATGGCTTAAATAAAACATTTATATAAAAAAATTTATATGAATTCAACATACATGTAAAGTAGTTCAAAAGTATTGGCATACATTTATATCTCAAATATAAATAAACAAGCGAGCAACATGGTCACTTCCAAAAGGTATGATAGTATTAACCAGTTATAGGATTCCGCACTCACTATGTGAACTCAAAAAAATGTGTATACACACATCCCTATGACAATGGACAAAGGAGACTCATTACCAACCCATGGATGTGACTCGCTGCAAGTATGTTTTAGAGCATTTTCATAGCATAGAGTGTATCCAAATAACTCACTAACTACCTAAGGCTTGCATGTGATCTTACATGATGGGTGAACTATTTTATGAATGCTTAAAAATACGTTCAATCCCATTCTTCCATTTCAAAAGTTCCAATTCCATTCCATTTAAAACCAAAATAGGTTTTATTCAAAACATGCCTTTTTTACAAGATAAAAACAATGGGTTTCTATCAAATCATTTTAAGCCATTTTCATCAGTTGGAAATCCAATCAAAACTAATTCCATCATCACAAAATTTATTTCCAAAATTAAATTCAACAATTTAATTGAAATCATTTTCATCAAATCCACAATTTAAATTAAACAATTTAAATCAGAAAATTTCCATAAACAGACCCAATTCAATGGAATTGGGGTTTTCTAAATTTCTATGCCAAAACCATTTCAAATATATCGATTCACTAGAATTGAGTTTTTAACAATTTAAATGAAAGAAAATTTGAGCAATTGAATTTAAATCAACAATTGAAATAAATCAAGCAAATACAATGATAATCAATTTGGTAAGTCGGGACGGAACCACCTACTTCAAAGGTTTTGACCAAAACCACAACGGTCGAGAACGCTCAAGAAAACTGGGTTGATTCTTCAAGAACCCACCTTGGATATCTTCTCCTAGAAAGATCAATCCCAAATATCATCATATTTGGCATCCAGACACTTAGATCTACCCATAACGAGCGCAGATCTAAGAAACCGAGAGAAGATGAGAAATAGATCTAAGTATATCTAACAAACCGATCAAGAACTATGAAGAACGATCACATACCTCAATAATCCGGCATTGATTCACTAATAGAAGCCTTTGGATCACCTCTGAAATGATGGTAGAACCTTCTCTGACCTTAGGAGATGAAAAATGCCAAGTTAGGGCTACCTATGAGGAAAAACGAGGCACTTAGAGGAAAAAATTAGTGAGATCAACTTTTATAGGAACTCATTTAAGTGGACGCACGGTTTTCTCGCACGGTTAGACAAACCGTGCGCTAACCGTGCATTAGCCGCTGCCTTGGAAGACACTCCATGCACAGTTTGGCCACATGGTTAGACAAACCGTGTGCCACCTATGTGGAAGCTACTGCCTCTAAGACCAACTACGCACTGTTTGGCCGCACGGTTTAGACAACTCGTGAACCACCTGTGCAATTTCCCCTTTGCATCAAAAATAACATTTAAAGTTCTTTCGACTCTCCCATTTATCACTAATCCAAAACAAAGGTACTTAGAAATATCAAAAGTACCTGAAAACTTAACGTGATGTTACAACCTCCCCAACATAAGATCTTTCTGCCCCCAGAAAGCCTATGAAGTAACCTCCACGTCAAAAAGATGAGGCCACTGCTCTCTCAATAGTGCCTCCCTTTCCCACATCTCATGAGAATCAGAACCATGATACCATAGTACATGGACCAGAGATATCGTTCTCCCATGAAGTACCTTGGTCTCAGAATCAACAACCCTGACTGGTCGTTTAGTCATAGATAAATCTGGTTCAATCTCAAGATCACTCCAGCTGAAAACATGAGATGGATCAGAGAGATACTTTCACAGCTGTGATACATGGAACACGTTATGTATCGACGCCATCTGTGGTGGTAGAGCTTGATGGTAAGCAACCTTACCTATGTGACCAACAACCTCGAAAGGTCCCACAAAATGAGGAGAAATCTTCCCTTGCCTCCCAAGCTGTCGATGACCTAATCATGGTGAAACTTTCAAGAACACCTAGTCACCAACTAATAACTCTAAAGGTCTATGATGACGATCATCATAAGACTTGTATCGACTCTGTGCTATCAACATTCTCTGATGAATCAATTGGATCTTAGATTTCGTCTCATGGACCAAACTCAGTCCTAACAAGGGACTTTCACCAATATCTAACCAAAATAAAGGATATTTATAAGGAAGACCATACAATGCCTCAAAAGAATACATTTTGATCACAGAATGATAACTGTTGTTATAAGAAAACTCAACTATCCACAGATGATCATCCCAAAATCCACCAAAGTCGATAACACATACGCTGAGCATATCCTCAAGGATCTGAATAGATCTCTTTATCTAGCCATTTGACTATGGATGGTAGGCCATGCTCAAATGGACCTGGGATCCTAATGCCTCTTGAAGGCCTCTCCAAAAGTGAGAAGTAAACCGGGGATCCCTATCAGAGACTATAGCAGATGGAACTTCGTGCAAATGAACAATTTATATCACATAGATATTTCCCAACTCCTAAACTTTGGTTGTATCTTGAATAGGTATAAAGTGATCCAAATTGGTCATCCTGTCAATCACAACCCATATCGTTTTATTCTTCCACTGGGTTTGAGGTAACCCAACCAAAAAGTCCATCGAGATTTAATCCCACTTCCATGTAGGGACAGGAAGTGGTTAAAACAAACCCGAAGGTTTCTGGTGCTCGAATTTCACCTGTTGGCATGTATAGCAATGAGATACAAACTCAGAAATGTCTCATCTCATACCTAGACACCAGAACTATCGCCGCATGTCATATAACATCTTTTTGGTTCCTAGGTGCAGAACCCACTAAGAGTTATGGAAATCCTCCAACACATCCTTCCTTGTCGATAATGACACAACATAACAGTTTCTATAACACAGAACACCCTCTTTGGAGAATGACCACTAGGTGTTGGTCTCCCCAACATAAAGAGAGTCCCTAATGCTATGGAATTCATCATCCAGTTGTTGATCCTGAAGAATTAACTCGAGAAGAGAAGATGTCAACTGGACACCAGCTAAAGAAACTTTATTACCCTTCAACTAAAATCCAATATGTAACTGAGCAAAAAGATCCATCAAACTCCACTCTTCTGAAGATTCTTTCATAGGCTGTGATGGAAGTTTCCTGCTTAATGCATCTACAACTACATTCCCTTTCCCCAGGGTATAGGCAATGTAAAATTCAAAAGATTTCAGGTAATCCACCTAATGCCTTTGGTGTAGATTCAAATCTTTTTGAGAGAAGATATAACTCAAGCTCTTGTGGTCTAAATACACAGTAAACCTTTCTCCATAAAGGTAATGTCTCCAACACTTAAGTGTATGCATTACAGTTGAAAGTTCAAGGTCATGGGCAGGATAGTTCTTCTCATGAGGCTTAAGTTTATGAGATCCATAGGCAACAACATGCTTACCTTACATAAGGACACATCAAAAACCTAAACCCGATGCATCACAGAAGACCACGTAACCTATCCCAGCCTTAGGAAGAGTTAACACCGGTGCAATAGTCAAAAGATGATTTAGCTCAACAAAATAACTCTAACATTTATCATTCCAGGAAAACTTCACTCTCTTTCGAGTCAGATCAGTCATTGGAGAAGCTAACTTTGAGAAGTATTTAACAAATTGACGATAATATCCTACTAAGACCAAGAAGCTCTGAATCTCGAAAAAAATTTCGTGGTTGTTCCCAAGTCATAACAGCCTTCACCTTCTCAGGATCAACTAATATTCCTTGTTCTAACATGACATATCCTAAGAATATCACTTCTTGAATCCAGAAATCACACTTTGAAAGCTTTTCATAAAGTCGGTGATTCCTTGGAAGACTCATATGTGTTCTCAGATGATGCACATAATCCTCCTCAGACTTGGTGTAGACAAGAATTTCATCCACAAAGACTACCACAAAATTATCTATATAATCATGGAAAACCTTGTTCATAAAAGCCATGAAAATAGAAGGAGCCTTTGTTAGGCCAAAGGGCATAACAAGGTACTCATAATGGCCATACCTACTCCAAAAAGTAGTATTATGAATGTCAGATTCTTTTATCCTCAAATAATGGTAACCAGATCGAAGAAAAAATTTTAAAAACCACTTTTCCCCTTTCAATTGATCAAAAAAATCATCAATTCATGTTAATAGATATTTGTTCTTTATTGTAACTCAATTGAGCTTTCAATAATCAACACATAAGAAAAGAGAACCATCATCCTTCTTGGCGAAGAGAACTGGTGCTGCCCAATGTGACACACTTGGTCATATAAAACCTTTCTCAAGTAGATCATCTAACTGAGACTTCAGTTATTTTAGTTCTACTAGAGCCATTCGGTAAGAGGGAATAGAAACCAGTTGAGTACCAAGAATTAAGTCAATAGAAAAATCAGCCTCCCTTACTGGTGGAAAACCAGAGAAGTCAGAAGGAAACACGTCAGGAAACTCAGCGACGACTAGAGGAAGATCACCACACATTGAATCTCTCTCTAGATCAAAAGCAAACACTGATATAACTTTCCCCAAATCTGGATAAGAGGGTCCAACTCTGCTTGAACTTAAGTCCCATTCTCCTTGAAAAACAAGAGGCACACCACTGGGTGTGGTAAGGTAGACTTGTCAAAGATAACAATCGATACGGGCTTTATTGTAAATGAGCCAATCCATCCCAAATAATACGTCAAAAGATTTCATGTCGAGAACAAAAAAACTCCATGCATGATCAACATTTGATAGAGAGAAGACACAAGTAGGAATATGGAGACCCTTCTCTCTCATTTTACTAAGGGGTGTAGTAATATCCATCGCACAAGATAAAATATCCATAGGTATATTAAGTAGATTAACAATATGGGTTGAAATAAAAGAGTGAGATGCACTAGTATCAAAAAAGGCGGTCACTAAAGATGAAGCTATAGTAATGGTACCTCTCATAGTTGCAGGACCTGTATCAGCAAACTCTAGAGACCCTTCCACTGCGTGAAGAAGCTTCGTTATGGTTTCCTATGGCTGGAACCCTTTTGTACGTGAATATTTTGATTTCCCTTCAGTTTCTGGAGGTGCTGATGATCCTGTTCCACTACATGGAGTAGATAAGAGATGGAAGAATCTCTATAAGTGCCTTAAACATCCATATAAGCTACAGTTCTTGGGTTCCTTAGTGAAAATCCTCTTAGAATGTACTAACTTTCCACACTGATAGCAAGTCAAAGAAGCCCCTCTTAGTGCTACCAGAGGTCTGGAATGACTCTGTTGTCGAGAATTACCATGAGAAACATCGCGCTTCCGTTTTCCTTTAAAGGAACCAACACTACCACTAGGAGGGAAAGGAACTTGTTTCAACCCTGACTTTCCTACCATTTACATCTCAACCATCATCACCCTATCCAGCACATCAGCATTAGTGGGTAGATTTAGTAAGAAAACCTAAGAATGGATATCTGATCGAAGTCCCAACTCGAATCGTCTAGCCTTCATCTTCTCATTAGATACAATCTCAGGAGAAAACTGTACCAAATCAGAAAAGTGATTTGAGTACTCAATCATGGTTTTTTTGGCCTGCTCAAGATGGAAAAACTCCACAGCCTTGGCCAACACCATTGATTCTGGATATAACTAGTTAGTGAAAGGAACCCTAAAGTCTTTCCACTCCAAACCCTCATGTTTCCCAGCCATCAACATCATGTACCACCATCTTCTACTTGGTCTCTCTAGCACGAAGGTGGAACACTTCACCTTGATCACATCATATGTCTCTAAGAACCCAAAAAGATGTTCAATCTTACTCAACCATTCCTCAGCATGTTGAGGGTCAGTGGAGCCTTTGAAAACTGGTGGCTTCTGGCATAGGAACTATTGAGAACAACTTCAGATATTATCACTATGAGGATCTATAGCTGGATTCTGAATAGGAACTAGAGGTGGTTCCTGTCCTAGAGCTTGGATAGTGTGAACAATCACCTCAACCAGACTCGGATCCACAATAGGACTCGCTTGCTGAGATTTAGCAACAACATCTTTTTGGTTCTGATTCCCACATCTTCTCGGAGGCATGATGCTACATGACATAAAAAGACATTATATTAACACTAAAATAGAGTAACAAGGAAAAATATTATTAATATAAGGGATAACAAGATTTGGATTCTACTCTATCCAAATAAAAACAGGGAAAATACTAGAACTAATCCACAAGTTGTATTTCCTTGACCAACCCTGGTGACTTAAGGTTCATTGTGGTGAGAGCTGGCCAGGCACTCAATCACAACTACCTCCAAAGTCCCAACAAGAATACTCAACTCTATACTGTCAACAAGGCAAGATGCTCAACCTTAGCTCTGATACAACTTTGTCACGATCCAGCCCGGGTACCCTGGTAACCCGATAACCAAGCCAACCCTGACATAGCTCGAAGGGCGTTCCTGATCCCCACGGGTCGACGAATAGCATCTGGAATCACACAACATGCAAGTGAGAATGATTTTTCCACCAACAATGTGGAAGAAAAGAAACAATACAGTATGCATAACAAAAGAAACTCCACCGAGAGTAATGTACCAGAAAAAAAGAGGCATAAAAAGCCCAAAGTACTACAACCCAAGTACTAAAAATGGGAAAACATCCCCAAGGTCCCTAATGACACAACTAACCAAGTCTAAAGTTCAACAGCTAGATCCACCTCCAAGAGGTCCCTTCCGTTTGTTCAAACTTGGAAGAAGAAAGTCTACAAACACCCGAAGGAAAAAGTAGGGTGTGAGCCTCAGACCAGTAGGATACCACCAAAGATTCCATAACAGATTCCAAATATAGATTATCCAAAGAAAAGCTTTCAATTTTCAAATAAACAGGTTTGGAAATTCAAAATCATATTTTAACAAAACATGCTATACATTTTCAAATGATGGAAAAAAATTACTTTAAGCAAAGGCTTTACAATGATGGAATATTTCTAAAACAATGGCTTAAATAAATCATTTATATAAAATAGTATATATAAATTCAGCAGGCATGTAAAGCAGTTCAAAATTATTGGCATACATTTATATCTCAAATATAAATAAACAAGCGAGCAACATGGTCATCTTCCAAAAGGTATGATAGTATTAACCAGTTATAGGATTCCACACTCTCTATGTGAAATTATCAAAATGTGTATACACACGTCCCTATGACACTGGCCAAAGGAGACTCATCACCAACCCTTTGGGGATGTGACCCACCGCAAGTTCATTTTAGAACGTTGTCATAGACTAGAGTGTATCCAAATAAATCACTAACTACCTAAGGCTTGCATGCGCACTTACATAATGGGAAAACTATTTTAAGAATGCTTAAAAATATGATCAATCCCATTCTTCCATTTTAAAAGTTCCAATTTCATTCCATTTAAAACCAAAATAGTTTTTATTCAAAACATGCCTTTTTCACAAGATAAAACCAATGGGTTTCTATCAAATAATTTTAATCCATTTTCATCAGTTTGAAATCAAATCAAAACTAATCTCATCATCACACAATTTATTTCGACAAATAAATTCAAAATTTTAATTAAAATCATTTCCATGAAATCTGGAATTTATATTAAACAATTTAAATTAGAAAATTTCCATAAACACAACCAATTCAATGGAATTGGGGTTTTCCAAATTTCAATTCCAAAACCATTTCAAATATCTCGATTCACTAGAATCGAGTTTTTATCAATTTAAATGAAAGAAAATTTAGCAATTGAATTTAAATAAAAAATTTAAATAAATCAAGAAAATAAAATGATAATCAATTTGGTAAGTCGGGATGAAACCACCTACTTCAAAGGTTTTGGCCAAAACTACAACAGTCGCGAACGCTCAAGAAAAACGGGTTTCTTCTTCAAGAACCCGCCTTAGATGTCTTCTCCTAGAAAGATCAAGACCAAATATCATCATATTTGTCATCCACCCACTTAGATATACCCATAATGGGAGTAGATCTAAGAAACCGAGAGAAGAGGAGAAATAGATCTAAGTAGATCTAAGAAACCGATCAAGAATGATGAAGAACGATCACATACCTCAAGAATCCAACTTCAATTCACCAAGATAAGCCTTTGGATCGCCTCCAGAATGATGGAATAATTTTCTCTAGCCTTAGAAGATGAAAAATTATATGTTAGGGCCACCCAGGAAGAAAAACGAGGCACTTAGAGGCAAAAATGAGTGAGATTCACTTTTATAGGATCTCGTTTAAGTGGATGCACGGTTTGCCCACATGGTTAGACAAACCGTGCGCTAACCGTGCATTAGCCACTGCCTCGGCAGACACTCCACGCATAGTTTGATCACGTGGTTAGACAAAACTTGCGCCGCCCATGTGGAAGCTACTGCCTCCAAGACCAACTACGCACGGTTTGGCTGCATAGTTTAGACAACTCGTACACCGCCTATGCGACTTCCCTTTTTCCTCAAAACAACATTTAAAGTTATCCTGAATCTCCCATTCGACACTAATCCAAAAAATGGTACTTAGAAACATCAAAAGTACCTAAAAATGTAACATGATGTTACAATCAAAGTGGGTGTGCATCCTGGATTGAACAAGATATATAGCGATATTCATAAAAAGTATTGGTGTCTAGGGATGAAGAAATAAGTGGAAGGGTTTTTGGTGGGATTCCTTACATGTTAGTAGGTGAAGGATAAGAATTAATGACCAGGTATTTTATTGTATCCACTACCCATTTCATAATGGTAATGGGATGACATGAGGATGGATTTCGTGTTAGGTCTTCTGAGGATGACTCAGAAGAATGATGAAATCTGGGTGGTTGTCAATTGGTTAAATAAGGTGGATTATTTCTTACCCATTTGAGATACCCTCACCATAGATTAGTTGGATGAGATGTATGTTCTGAAAATAGTGCAGTTACACTGGGTTCCACATACTATATATTTGGATCATTATCCACATTTTACATCTTGCTTCTAGTAGGGATTATAGAAGGCGATTGGTACCCAAGTTTTTTGAGTATGGATTTCCACACACAGAAGGATGGGTAGTTGGAGAGTACTATTTAGGTACAAGAGAACATAATGAGGGATTTTGTCCTAGACATTGGTGTATTGTGGGATAATCACTTGTCACTTGTTTAGTTTTCCTACAACAATAGTTAACAAGATACAATTCATATGACACTGTATGAGGCACTCTATGGTAGACCATATAGGTTTCCATTGTGTTGGATAGAAGCTAGGGAATTAGAGTTTTTGGGACCAAGTCTCGTACATTAGATGTTGGAATAGGTTCATTTTATTCAAAAATGTTTGAAAATAGCTCAGATTAGGTAGAAGTCATATTCAGATTAGCATTATAGAACACTTGAGTTTGTGGTGGGTGATCATGTGTTTCTTTGGGAATCTCCTAGGTTAGGTCACTATCAGATTCATAAATAGGTTAAGTTGGCACCCAGGTACGTGAGAACATTTGAGATTGTGAAGAGGATCAGAGTATTGGTGTATAAATTGGCTCTTCTATAATGGTATAGTGGTATGCACGATGTTTTTCATGTGTCATAGATTCAACAATATCACCCTAACCCATTTAATGTGATTGATGTTGATGATGTTGAGCTTGAGGAAAATCAATCCTTTGAGGAGAAACCACATTGTATTTTAGATCATAGTGAGAAGGTATTGCATGGAAAGAATGTGCATTTGGTTTGAGTTTTGTGGTATCATGGAAATTTTCAAGAAGAAACATGGCAGAGGGAGATGGATATGCTGGCCTAGGGGCCCAATCTCTTTACTTTAGAAGCTCAGTAATGCTTGGAAGTACAGCTTGAGGATGAGATGTTACAAGGTTGGGATGTTTCAATACTACAAAATAGGCCTTTAAAAATACTATTAATATAATTTATTAGTTCTAGAGAAGTGTTGACTACCTGATCAAGATTAAAATCCCTAGTATTTTATCAGCGCTAAAAAAGCGCTGATAAAGGGGTCCTTTATCGTTGATAAAAAAAGCACTTATAAATGGGATGTTTATCATCACATTTATAAGTTCTGATAAAGGAACACATTTATCAGTGCTTTTATTTAGAACCACTAAAATACCCATTTATTAAAACATATACAAGCATTGATAAAGGGCCATACTGCAGTGTGTTGTAACAGTACACTGCACAACCAGTGCAATGTGCTATATCAACACACCACACCACCAGAAACACACCAAATATCAACAAAAACAAGTACCAATATGGAATTTAAATGAAATGAAATTTAAAATTAAGTAAAATAAAAAAACATTATATACATTTCAAAAATTCGTTTATATAAAATTATATAAATACAAATTAGTCTATACATTCAAAAACATCAATGTTCATTTTTATTTTAATCCTGACCCTGAATCATGTTATTTCCAAAAAAATCACCCCTAATCAAGTAAAGGAATGTACCTTTATAAGAAAATAAAGTCTTATGTTAGTAATAATATAAACAAATAAATTATCAAAAAGTGTTAATTTCACTAAAATTCATGTCAATTATAAATAAAAAGATGCCCTTGGATTCATATCGATCACACCGTGCATTAGATTGAGGTTAGTCTGACTCCAACACATATCAAATGGATTGTGGGTCATTTTCCAAAACTATCAAAATAATCTGAATGCATTTTATTGGTCTCAGTATATTTGTTGTCTTTTTTACTAAAATGTAATTTTAAACTGGAAACACTCACTTTGACTCATTTTGATCACACCATGTATCAGTTTGATGTGAAAACGATTCCTACACATCAAAAATAACATATGAATCATTTTTATAAATTATCAATAAAATTTCAGCATGATTTATTGGTTTTTACTGAGTAACAATTTTTGACCTAAAATGTGAATTTAAAACTGATAGCAGACACTTAGAGTCATATTGGGAACATCTTGTATCAAATTGAGGTGCAGAAGATTACTACACATCAAAAATAACATATGGATCATTTTTGTAAATATCCAAACAATTCAAATGTGTTTTCTTAGTTTTGAGTAGGTCATTTGTCAATTTTACTAAAATTGATGTCAATTTTAAATAAAAATACACAATTTGAGTCATACCGGTCACACCATTGGTCGAATTGAGGTGAGGTTGATTCATACACATCTCAATTTACTTATGGATCATTTTCCTAAAGTACCAAAATTACACGATTGCATTTTCTTTGTTTTGAGTACATCAGTTGTCTTTTTTTACTAAATTGTCATTTTAAACTGGAAACACAGACTTTGAATCATTACGATCACATCATGTATCAGTTTGACATGAGAAAAATTCCAAAACATCAAAAATGACTTATGTATAGTTTTCCTAAATTATCAATAAATATCAATCACATTTGATAAGTTTTTATTGAGTGACACTTTTTGAACTAAAATGTAGATTTTAAATTGATAATGGAGAATTCGAGTCATATTAGACACATCATGTATAATATTGAGGTGAGGTTGATACCTACACATAAAAAATGACTTATGAATCATTTATATAAAGTATAAAAACAATAAGAATTAATTTTCTTAGTTTTTAGTAGGTTAGTTGTCCATTTTACTAAAATTGATGTCAATTTTAAATAAAAAATGAACTTGGAGTCATACCGGTCACAGTGTGTCAAATTAAGGTTTGGATGATTCCTACACATCCTAAATGACCTATGGATCATTTTTAAAAATTATCAAAACAATATGAACTTTTTTTCTTAGTTTTGATTACGTCACTTTTCTTTTATACTAAAATGTCATTTTAAACTTGAAACAGACACTTTGACTCATACAAGTCACGTTGTGTATCATCTTGACATGAGACTGATTCCTAAACATAAAAAATGATATATGAATCGATAAACTAAATTATCAAGAAAATCCAAGTGTGTTTTCTTGGTTTTCAGTGTGTGGCTCTTTTTAAGGTAAACTATCAACTTTAAATTGATTAAAAACCAATTGAGTCATATCGAGCACATCGTGTATCAGATTAAGGTGTAGTTTATTAATACACATAAAAAATTACTTGTGGAATATTATATTAAAGTATAAATATCATATGAATATGGTTTCTCAGTTTTGAGTTTATCACTTGTATTTTTTAATAAAATTAATGTCAATTTTAAATATAAAAAAGTACTTGGAGTCATACTAATCAAACCATGTGTCAGATTGTGGTGCGGATGATTCCTACACATCCCAAAGTCTCAAAAAAAATTATAAATGTAAATGTTACCATGATTTATATTCAATTTCTTTGTCTAACTTCCAACACTACATGAGAATCTTCAAAAAAACCACCACAACTTAAATAAATAAATCCACCTTTATAAGAACAAAATTATTATATGAGTAATACTAAAAAGAAATAAAATAAATATAAATATGAAGTAATAAATTAATTCTATGGATAGTTAATTTAATTTATAAACATTATTATTACCTATATGATTTAGTAGTAAAGGGAACTTGAAGGAAATTCCTAAATGTCAACACTGTAGGGGTGAATGGTTTTGAGGGAGAAGAAGTATGTGAAAGTTTTGGTGCAGAAAGGCATAGAAGATGGACAAATCAACCTAGCTAGAACAAAAGAACCCACTCATATAAGAAAATATTTATTATGTTAGTGGTAATAAAAACAAATAAATTAAACATAAATATGACATAATACATTAACTCTATGGATAATAATTTTACTGTAAATACATCAAGATTACCTCTGTGATTGAGTAAAATCAATGTCTTTTCTTTTCCTGCAAAGAAAGTGAAGAGAGCTTGAAGGAAAATGATAAACTCAACACTATAGTGGTGAAAAAGTTTTTAGGGAGAATAATTTTGTGGATGTTTTAGTGTAGAAAGGCATGAAATATGGAAAAAAACTTCAACTCAAAAAAAGAATCCACATGTATAAGAAAACCATTATTATGTGAGTAATAATAAAAAGAAATAAATTAAACATAAATATGAAATCCAACTATATAAGAAAACAATTATTTTATGATTTTACTATGAAAACATCAAGATTATCTATATTATTGAGAAGAGGTAGCATCGTTTCTCTTCCTATAAAATCAACGGAGTGAAATTGAAGGAAAGTGAAAAATGAAACACTATAGGGGTGAAAATGATTTGGGGGAGAAGAAGTCTATGGAGTTTCTTGGTGTAGAAAGGCATAAAATATTGATAGAACACCCCAACTCGAACAAGTGAATCCACCTGTATAAGAAAATAATTATTATTTGAGTAATAATAAAAATAAATTAATTAAAAATAAATATGAAACAATACATTAATTCTACGAACAAAGATTTTATTGTGAAAACATCAATATTTCCTCTATGATTGAGCAGAGAAAACATCATTTCTCTTCCTATAAAGGCATGATAGGTTGAAAAAAATATTCTAAAATAAACAAACTCTACAAGGAATAATGAAAATTAAATCTACATTCCATTATATTTTTTTTATTAAAATATAGAAATTATTTCATAACATTACCTTTACATCATTCCAAAGGGTTTCCTTCATTATAGTTTGTTCTTTCGAGGAATTGGTCACATCATCATGTGCAATAGAAATTGTATGCATGAGTAGTCAAACATTTAATTTAGATTATATTAATGTAGTAGATAATATATAATATTATGAGGAAAAAGTTGTATATTAAAAAACACTTTTGACTTGTCACTGAACTATCTTTATTTTTTACAGGTTTCAGGGATTTGGTTCCTCTATCAAGAATCCAAATCCCGTATTTGTGGTCCCCTCTAACATACACGACATTGTGTACATTGGTACTAGCATGAAATAACTGTGATCTCCCAATTAAAGGGTAATCCTTTATTGAATTTTCATCTGACCCGACATTTTTTTAGTCTCTAACAGGACAATTGACCAATTCTTTTCTGCTGGATCTAAGACATAAAATACTTGCACTGCTTATAATACCATTACGAATAACTCATCTTTTTTTCCCTTCCACCCTAAAATCCACCTTCATGAATCCCATTTCATCAACTTTAATTACACTGATATTGTCAACCCATTTACAATAGAAAATCAACAATTGAAATGTTGTATAATCCAACTCATGTATCTATTCGATAATACCAAAATATGAAATATTTTAAAAAATTGGATTTATATCCTTGGAACTAGATATGTGAATCACTTCAGAAACAATCATTACACCACTGTTTTGCATCATACTACAGTTATCATGTTATTTTTTATATAAAATATAACCATTGATTACAAAACCAGTTTAATATATAACTTATGAATTTGGTCCCCAGGCTAGCCATTGAAGTCGTTCGGAAATTTTTAGATAACTCTTTATAAATTTGATATTGGAACCATCCTATAAAGTGTTTATTATGTATATTTGATATCCTCCCTTCATCCCTTGATGGATTCAAATCTCTAATAATTTATCTATGGACTTCAATGTATGGATCAACATCATCACTATTATGTAAAATGTAAAGGTGATATTTATCCCACTCTATCAAGGTAATTGTAACAAAATCTCTTCCAGAAATCCCTTCTCCCGTAAGCCGTTTACTTTAGCAAGACTTTGGGAGACCTATCCTGTTAATATATGATAGGTAATCGGTATATAATTCAATATATTCTTCAAAAATATATTATTCTACAATACATACTTCTAGTTGACTTTGATTCTTGACATATTCTTTCAAAACACTATCTATCATTCAATGCGGTATATCCATCTCTAATGGACATAACAACATAATTGAACCTCTCTAACCAAGTGAACCATCAAGAAAACCATTATATAATATAATTATGGTGGTAAGAACATATCTAATTCACATAATATGACTGAAACCTCCTTATTCAAGATGGGAAAATTTTTCGAGTCTATAAATTTACTACATATGGATTTCAAAAAGAATCATAGTCTGGTTAACGTGTGTCATGAATTTTGAGGAAGAATTCAATGGAAAAAATCATACATTAAATCTTGCATCAAAACATGACATTCATGTGATTTTAGTCCTTATAACTTCAAATTATCCATTGACACAACATTCTTGATATTTTATTAAAACCCTTGTAGAACTTTTACAATATTAAGGAAAATGAAAAATTGAAATTTTCTAGTATGGATAGAGTGGAAGCTGGTGGAGTATGAAAAGTACAACTTTTACCCTTCATTGATGTTGAATCTTCCCTTATCCCCATTTTAATGAAGTGTAACATAGACTTGATTCCATCTTTCATTTTTTCAGGAACATTTATTGTTGTCCCAATATCACTATCAAATACATTTTTTGCATGAAATTAAGAAAACGTCTGACATAAAAACAATTCCAATAAAGAAATTCAAATAAAATTGATATCTTCTTCCAATTTTATGGTTTTTCAAAAATATTTCACCAAAATAGTGCCAATATATTTTACATTATAGTATAATTTATCACCCATTACTGGAGATGATGTTGTACCTTGATCGATATTTCCATCAAATGCTATAATCTAGGATCGATATTTATGTCATTGAGGTAAAAATTTCTGATGTCCTAAAAACACATTCTTTGTGGAATGTTTCAACTAAACTAAGTGGGTGAACTTTTCAAAAATGGGACACCCCAACATTCCTTAAATGCTATAGCTTGATAAATTTCCATAAATGGGGAAGTCCTTTATCATCTTGTAAAACATGGTCCTCAATGTGAATTATTCACTTCTATGAGCATCATACATTGAAACACCGGTATCCCACATAAATTTCAGATCTTATATTAATGGAGCCAAATAGACATCAATATCATTAATGTGTTTCTTTGGTCTAGATATAAGTAGAGACAACATAATATATTTTTTATTCATGCATAATCATGGAGAAAAGTTACAATTTAAAAAAATTATGGGACATGTACTATGAGTACTACTCTGTACACTGAAAGGTACTATTCCATAAGTAGATAACTCTAGAAAAAGTTTCTCAGATCATTTCCAAATTTAGGATACTCATAATCAAATTTCTTCCACTGATGAGAATCTACTAGATAAATCAAGTTCCCATATTTAATTATCGTATCTTCATGCCATGTCAATTGTTTCATGGTTTTCGAACATCCATATAGTATTCTAAATCATAGAATGATAGGAAATTACCATATTGATTTTGAAGGCCTTGATTCATTTTTCTTGTATCGATCTGCACCAAACTTATGAAATTTTATGAGTGATCCATGGTCCTTATGAAACAATATGAAATTATTTGGAAAAAAATGTTTTTTTAGAGATCATTCCCATTTAATGTAACATTCATTTAGTGTCATATGTTCAACATAGTATTTCATTTACTTTTGGTAGCATAACATTCAGAAGACAAAGTAGTTCTGTAAGGTTGGTGTCACTCCATTTTCTACTAGCTTTCAAATTATATAACTTCATTATAGTTGAAAATGTTGTGTATTTAGTACAACTGGTTTAAAATAGTTTCTTGGAATAGCTATTTAACTCCTCAAATAACTTTGGACAATCATGAAGGTCATCTTTAATTTACATTTTAATTTCTTCCAAATGATCTCAATTATCATTTACACTGGTATTCATATCAAATGATCTATAAACTATAGTATCATTCCAATCGACATCCACATTCAGTTTTTACTTATGCTTAGTCCAAATTTTTTAGCTATGATCTATTCTACAACGAATCAAATATTCTTCCAACTCTTCTAAACTAATTTGTCTTTAATAAAAACAATATAAACATGAATAAAGGATTTGAGAAGGGTCGTATGCATACTCTCTTAAAAAATTGATGAACTCTTTAACTCTATATTCATAATCTCTTGTCAAATGATTAGTGTGCATTAATTTTTGATTCATATCCATTCAATTGGGTTCAAAAAATATTATTTTTTTACAATAAATAAATAAATACACATAAGATATTCATTATAAAAGGTGAAAGTTATAGACAATTCAAATAAAGGAAATTCAACATTTGGTTGTTTCAAATAATTTAAGTATGTATAACAAAAATGGGTAATTGAATTTAAGAAAATAATTGCTCTACTATGGTAGGTTTTATCCTATGAATTCATTCAAAGGAGAAAGTTATTGACAACTATCATCCTCATCAACTCATCTCCCAGACATTTATCATTACATATTGTTGTTTGACACACATTCTCTATCTATTGTGAACATGAACCTATGTTGCTTGAAATACTATAAGAAATAGTCATCAATGGAATGAATACTTATCAGAGTAGTACAAGAAACTTAAAAGAGTAGGGGTATGAGTTTTAAGAAACAAATTTTAATAATAAATGTTCGGGAGATAATGTTGATGAGGATGAAAGTTGTCTATAAAAGAGACGATGGATGAGTCTCAAGAAACAAATTACAATAATAACTGTTATTTGACACACATCAATTATTTCTTAAATCCTCTAAAAAATAAAAAAAAATATAGGCAATTAAGGATTAATAAAAAACCCAAATATGATAAATAATAATAATAAACTATCATCCGACTAATTATAAGATATAAAAATGTATTGACAAAAAATTTAATAAATAAAGAGTTATTTCATTTACATGGATAGTAATGAGATATTCCTTGGGGTGGAACCAATACATGTAGAACTAAAATGATGAATACCAAAAAATAATTTCTAATATATAGTATATGATAACTTCCATTCCATTTTTTAGAACAAGTGATGTATCAACCTAAGGAATTATTACATTTAAAACTAATGGTATATGAAATATTGGAAAACATATCAAGACTCTTGGGATGTCATATCAACACACCGACCCATCCTAAGCATTCTAGGGAGGTTGTCACATCAGATCTACCCATCTGAAGGATTTTGGGGAGGCCATCTAATACACATCAACCCATCCTTGAGATTCTTGGGAGGTCTATAAAGAAGTTGGCATAAAGTAATACTACAAATCAACAAGATATATCACAAACATGGAAGAAAAAACACCAACCCTTGAGACATCTATCCCATACACACTAGCCTCTACCACGATGGAATGACTCTTGTAAGGTCACATTTTAATAGTGGAATACTCATACTTCACTCAAAAATCTAAGTGGAATCAGAAAATTAACAGATCTATAAAAAATCACACCCCATTTAATGTCTATACCACACAAATACAAAAATAACTAGTTAGTTTTATACGCCAGGATCAGTCTCATAGGCTACCCAACCACTATCATGGAAATAAATACATAAAAAATTATATAGATGATAAAAAATGGGATGGTACTTATACAATATTGTTAATTCCACAACTTATCCAATGAAAAAAGCATGATTCATCCACACTTTCACATAAATAAAAGAGTATCTCACAAATCCCCAACATTAATTCACAGCTAAAATTGAAAAGGAAGGAGATGCTCTTATGGTCTTGGAGTGAAGCTAGGAAGGCTCATAGTATAGGTGTTTTACACTCTAAAAATTCCAAGCATCAGAATGGATGGTCTACATGGCCATATATCTCAAATTTCTAACTCACCACACTCACAGTTAAAAGAAAACTCCACCACGACCACAACCATTGATGTTTTACACCCCGAGTTCCCTAAGAGAAAGTAGAAAGGACTTACATTCAAGATAAAGTAGATATAGACTTACGTTCGAGACTTGGATTAATTCTAACCTTAAATCGTTTGAGCCTTGATTTTGAGTCTTTGATTTTTTTTGAGCCTTGATTCGAGCCTTGATTTGATCTTTGATTCCCTGAGGAGGAGCGATAACAGTAGGTGTCTTCCATGAAAAGCTTCTGATATCACGACAGGTTCACAACTAGTAAGGGTTTTTTTAAATAGATTAGGAGACTTTTATCAATGCTTCTAAAAAATACTAATAAATATGACTTTTATCAGTGCTAAAGTTTTAGTGCTGATAAATACCTATCTTTATCAGAGCTAAGAAAGCAATGATAAATAATCATTTTATAAGTTCTTTTTACGTAGGCACTGATAAATAATTTATAATTATAATTATAAATATATCTTTTAATATATATATATATATAATAAATATATATAAATATATATAAATATAAATATAGTAAATATATTCTTTATTTAAATATATTTATTATAATTTTATAATTATTTAAATATATAATTAATTATTTATAATTATATAAATATTGTACAAAAATAATATTCATATCATTATATATTTATATAATTATATATATATATATATATAATAAATATATATAAATATAAATATAGTAAATATATTTACAATTTAAATAAATTTATTATAAATTTAATAATTATTTAAATATATATAATTAATTATTTATAATTATATAAATACTTGTAAAGAAATATTTTTTCTTATAATTATAAATATATAATTGTATAAATATTGTAAATGTACATTTATAAAAATATTTATTTACAAATATTTATTTACATATATTTTTTAACATTATTAATGAATATCTAATTTTTAGTGCATATGCATGTTAAAAATATGTGAAATTTAATAAATTAAAATAAGTACACTTTAACAATATTGAAAAAATGGATAAGTTTTGTGTCTGTGCATTGTATATAAAAATGAATTAATTATTTATATGTAAAATCAATATAACACACATTTTATCAATGTTAAATTGAGAAATCAAATGACATTTTCAATTATATGTCCATCAATCTATGAAATTAGTCAATATCTTTAATTCATATTAATTTTAAATTATAAACCTTTATTCACTAAATATATGACTGTTTAGTGAAAAGCGCATAAATATTTTGTAATATATAAATCATATTTATATACATTCATATATATATATATATATTTAATACCTACTATTTATTAACATTATCAATAATTATATAATTAATAAAATGTTTAATATTTTCTCAATTTGCTTATTTTTAATTGTTATTTTTTAATTTTAATTTTTCATATATCTATATATTTAATACATACTATTTATTATTATTTATAATTTATATAGTATAATCAATTTATTCATTTTTATCAATAATTAGTTAATTAATAAAATTTGTAATATTTTTTGAATAAACTCATTTTTTATTTTTTATTTACTTAATTATTTCATTTTATTTATTAGAACCTTTATCATCACTAAAAAGCAATGATAAAGGACTCATTTATGAGTGCTAAAAATATAGCACTCATAAGGGACACCCTTTATCAGTGCTAAAAAAAGTGATGATAAAAGGTTCCCCTTATCAATGCTAAAAATAAATCATTGATGAATGGATCCTTTATTAGTACAAAAAAGTGCTAATAAAAGGTTAAATTTATCGCTTATTTTTTTAGCACTGATAAATATACCATTTATCAGTACTTTTTTCTAGAATTGAAAAATACCAATGTTGTTTAAGTTCTATTATGTTGTAGTGTTGTAAGATCTAGGAATTCATAGAGGTATGTTCTTGTTTAAATTTTGGTTTAAATCCATTGAATTTGGTAAATTAATTGTTTTTTAGATGTGTGTAGAAGATCGGGCGATGTCCCGGGGGTTTGGGACATGAAAGAAAAGTAAATTGGGCCATTCTATGCATGTTACTCGATTGTCACATAGTTAGTGGAAACCATGTGCCCAAACTGTGCTAGCCAGGAGGAGGGGTGCATGGTTAGGTAAACTGTGCAAGGGGGATAGACAAACCACGTGGACTTGGACAAAGGCATTCTGTATGGTTGGTATATGGTTTGTCAAACTGTGTGATCTCAGTAGGTAACTTGTACCTTGAACCCCCTCTTGGATAGAGGGAGACGCATGTTTGGCACATGGTTTGGAAAACTGTGTGACCAAACTGTGCACCTCATTAAAATTATGTTTTACCATCCCCCTCATGATTTTAAGTGTTTCACCATATTTTCTTCCCCATTATTCTCCTAGCATCCCTAGTGATGAGCATAAACACCCAAATCTTATCAAGGGTCAAGCTTCATTGTTTCTAAGCCATTTATAAGGTTTTTGGGTGTGGATCAAAGATCTGGGTAAGTATAATTCTTCTCTTTGTTCTATTTTCTAGATTAGGTATTGTGGTTTCCTTATTCTTCTTCCAAATCCCTAAAACCCTCTTTTTCCGATGGATCTTAGGTTGGGGATTCAAAGGGTTCATGAATCTAGATCTAAGTCTAATGTTAAGTGAGAGTTCATCTACAAAATCATGGTAGGTGGTCTATGAGTTATATCTCATAGTCTTGAAGTTGATTTGTGCATGAGTGGTTGTACTTTTTGTTCTATCTTGTTTTGAATTTGGTTCATTTGATAGGTTTTGGTAAAATTGTTGGATACATGATGAATTGAACCCCTCATGATCCCCATGGGATTAATTGAGGTTGATTAGAAAAATCTTAGGGCCACCCATGGGGTGTTCCATCATCCTGAACACAAAAAACTATGATGTTGAAAATGGAATTGTTATGGTAAAATAGAGCCTTTGATATATGTGTTGTAAATTTAGTTTAAATTTTGAAAGGATATTATAGTGGTTGTTTCTAGACATTGATAACAATATAATATATTTTTTGGAACATTGTGAGTGGATTAAATAAATTCAAGTGTTTGTGAAAAATGGCTCATTATTTGAAATGGGAATATGTTAACGAGTTAAGGCATGAAGATGAATTGATATGTTGACTGTGTAGTGAATTTTAAATGTTTTGTGAAGTGATTTTTCTGTTTTGGGATATGTTGAATGTGTTTAATGGTTAATGGATGTATGTGTACATGAATTTGTATTTGTTGGTATTATCTGATGCTCTACTCCCACAGGTCGGGTTGGACTAAGGCACTAAACCCCACTACTATAATTCATGGGTTAGGGAGTCAGACTGGTGTTCTAGGTCCCTAACGGATGCATTGGATGATTACCTGGACTTAGGCTCCTTGGTAATTTTGATGAAATTGTTTGAGATTACCTATATTGACACTCCAAGGTATGTGTAGTTAATTTACTTGCGTGATGTTTTCCCTAGTGATATAGGGTGCTTGATTTATTACCTTACGCATAGTGGTTGATCGACTTAAGCCATTGTGAAATAAATGGAACTCCTAACCCATGGACTTAAATGATGATAATGGTTTAGTTAAATAATGATTTACTAATTGCATCTTGTTACTCCTTGTTTAATTTTTTCCTATTAGTGCATTCATACACTATCTATTTGACTTGTAATTTTTTGGACACCATTTGTGGTGGCTTACTGAGTCGTACTCGCACCCTGTCTAGGACACCATTGGGCTCCCAAGTAAATTTTATGGTTATATGTTAGGACAAGGGAAAATGCCTTATTCTAGAGGATTGAGTTGGGCTTGGGAGGTGCATGGATGAGGATCCAGACATAGATTTAGGACTAGTTTTGGGAGTTTAATTTTTTGTCTTTATTTTGGATTTTCTTTACACTCAACATTGTTAGCATGAAATGGTATATTTACTATTTTGTTGTGGTTTGTACCCAATTTTGGGATATGTTTGTTAATGCATGTTTATTGGTCATTGTCTATTGTTTCCTTTATTTATTATTGTTATATGTTGTGGATTACAATGGTAAAGAGGGTATAACATCCCCATGTGATCTATTAGACCCTTGTTGCTAGTTAGAAACCTCTGGCAAATAGGGAGGTGCGCTTGAGGTCATGTAGTGACCCTAATCAGGGAAATAGTTAGTGGTTCTTAGGTTGGGGAAATTATAAGAATAACTGTTTAACTATTACTTAACTAACTATAAACCATAACATCACTTACAATATATAATATTGCATCAAAATATACTACTCATATAATAATCACACTCCCAAAAAACCACTTGTAAACACATGGTTTAGATTAATTCTTAATGAAACCAAATTATTTTATAGATTAATTGAACTGAATGTCCGATGACCTAAGATGAATTATTCAATCCATAAATGGATCTCTGTAACTTACATATCTTTTTTTTATTTCCTGGGATTGCAAAACCTTCTAGTTGTTTTATATAGACATCTTTATGAAGGTTCATTTTAAGAAAATATGTTCTGATATCCATCTACCACATTTCATAGTCATGGTAAGCTACTATAGCAAGTATAATTCTGATGGATTTAAAAATATTAACTTGATAAAAGTATTCATCATTGTTAATGTCTTTATGTTTTTAAACCCTTTATCCATTTGTCATGCCTTATTGGTATTTACATTACCTTCCATGTACAATTTTCTATTGATTCCCCATTTACACCCAATAGGATTTACACCTACTAGAAAATCAACTAGAACCCAAATTTGGTTCTGATACATGTAATCCATATCAAAATTCTAGTTTCTTTCGACTTTCAGTTTCTGAGATCTCTACTTCCTCTTTATAGAAGATATTTCATTATCATTAATCAATAATGAGTCACCACCTTTAGTGACTTGAAAATTGTGTGTTTTTGGTTCTATTGCCTCTATAGTGCTCCAACATAGTATTTGTGTTTTAGGAACAACTTACTCCACGAGGACTTCTAGAATCAATTATTGTACAAACTCTTGTATATAATGAGCATCAAATTTATCAAAGTAAATATTTCTCTCACTATCCTTGTGGATGTTCTCCCTCTCAATAAAGACAACTTGTCTTGTGATAATCACTTTCTTGTCTAAGGAATTTTAAAGATAGTATCCCTTTTCTACGTGGGATACCCTATAAATATACACTTAATTCCTCAAGGTGTTAGTTTGTTACCTGATATGACCTTAACAAACACCTCTCATATCCATACATGAGTGTATTCCAATAAATATTTCTTTCCATACATTAAGTCATATGGGATTATGTTTTCCACCTCAGTTGATAATTAGTTTATAATGTGTGATATAGCATGTAATTAATATATCCAAAAGGATAATGGAATTTCAACATGACTCATCATTGACCATACTATGTCATTCACGGTACATTTCCTCCTCTCACTAACACAATTCCACTATGGCATATAAGTTGGAGTGAGTTGGGATAGAATCTCAACCTCTCATAGAAAATCAATAAACTATTGGTTAATTTATTCAATATTTTAATTGAAAGAATTATTCTTTATCTTCTTAACAAGTTGTATCTCTACTTTATTTTTGAATTTTTTTAATTTCTCAAAGGATTCAGACTTATACCTCATAATGTAGATAAATCCACATCCACTTAAGTTATCATTAGAAGTTATGAAGTAAGAATAACCACCACATTCTTCTACTATAAATGGTCCACGCACATATGTGTGTACCAATCCTAGAATCTCAATGGACCTTTCACCCTATACATTTAATGGTGTTTTGGTCATTTTTTCATACAAACAAGTATGGAATCTTTCATGCGGTTTTAGCTCAAAAGAGTATAAATAACTATCTTGATAGATTTCTTTCATATAATTCTTATTTATGTGACCAATATGGTTATACCAAAAATAGGTGTTATATGATTAATGTTAACATGATTTTTCTTATAAATTTATATTACATAGTTTTCATAATTTAATACATAAATACCATTATATAGTTGTGACATACCATAACAAATGGTGTTTTTGTAAAATATCATTCTTTATTTTTAAATTGTAATACAAATCCATCCATGTCAAGGAAATAGATATATACAGTGTTAATAGTAACAATTTTCACAAAATAATAGTTCTTTAAAACCAAAACCATTCTATTTGACAATGTAAGGTGGTAGTCTCTTATAGCCAATGCAGTGAGTCATTCTCTATTGGCTGCTCGAAGATCCACCTCTCCTCTATAAATCTTTTGAAATGTACTCGGATCATGTATTTGGATACATATGTTAGAACAAAAATCTATATCAAATACCCAATATGTAGATATAGAAATATTACATGTGATAATGAACACAAATTTTTCATCCACTTACTTTTAGGAGCAGTTCTTCTTTTAGTGGTCTATCTTGGTACAAACAAAATAAACTGCTTCTTTTTTCTTCTCCCATATTTGGAACTTATTATTCATGGAAGGATGATTCTTGGGATCTTTAGACTTAGTATGATTCTTAGTCCCCTTATCATTATTCTTTCTTTTCTTTTTCATAATAAGTACTATGGGTTTCTCAAGATCCATGTCCTTGTCAACTTGAAGAATGAGAGTAAGAAGTTTTGAAAGAGTATTCTTGAGATTTATCATGTTGTAATTAATAATAAAATTGTAGAAGTATTTAGGTAGTGAGTATATAATGAGATATATTTGTATCTCATCATAGAATTTAATTCCCAATATTTTTAAGTTCTCTATGTAGACAATCATCTTAACTACATGATGCCCAGTGGGTGTTGACTCTCCAATCTCGCACATGATCAGTGTATTTGAGATCACATATCTTTCTCTTCTTTCATTCTCTTGATAGATATTATGAAGGTGATACATCATTTTATACACATATATATCCTCATTTTGTTTTTAAATCTCATTAGACATGGAATATAGCATGAAACATTGGGAATTTTTGGCATCATCCTAATTTTTCTCATAGAGATACAATTCTTCCTCACTAGCCTCATGGCCATCTGCTTTAAGAGTAGGTTCTTCCAGCACATATAATTTTCTTTCATGTCATATAACAACATTGAATAAACTTTTACATTCTTGGAAATTAGTGTTGGTGAGATGTTTATCCTTCTCAAGTATGGATCACAGTGATATAGTGGAAGTCATAGTTTTCATTTCTAGAATTAAGAAGAGAAGAATTTTTATGCATTATCTAATACAATTAGATAATAGATATTAAATTTACTAATCTCTTACTATATTATAAAAAACTAATATCCCTCACTATTTGTTTTGAATTATATGTTTGTTTGGATATTCTAGTGGAAAGGATCCATATGATCCTTCTCATAACCCAAATAGAGGTATGTCAAGATATTTGAAGGTATTTATATACGTGTAACTTTTCCACTACATTAAGTCATCATTCCTTGATATTTTGTGAGAACTCTCCAATCCTAAAATCCTTAATTTTGATTTCCAAAAACCTTTTCCTAATAATTGCATTAATTCTTCCAAATGCGGTCAAACCCGAATGCAAATATGGTTAAGTCGATCTAAAACTAAATATAGAAATTATATGACAATTGAAAGCACCCCAAGAGAGGCTAGTCAAGAAATTTATACTGTGGTTCAATTCTTACCCATGTAGTGTAAGGCTATACTATATTAATATATAAAGTTTAGGGACTTTAAACTTTATGCATAACTATATCATTTTTATATTTATTATATGTTTTTTAATATTAAGTTAATTTACATAAGTGCTTAACCATGTATTAGATAAAGTTTATGCATAATACAACTTATTTTAGTTCTATCTTTCCTGATTGTTAATTCATTAATTCATGTGATGCTGAAAAAAATTCCATAATGAAATTAACCATGAAACCTAACAAAAATGAAATAATTAGAGTGGTATGATCATGAGATTTTTCTAATGGTTAGTTTATCTAATGGATGATAAATTAATTATCTACCTAGTGAAGAAAAAATTTAAACCATATCATGGTTCATGTTGCAACTTTCCACATGTCCACCCACGTATTTCTTAGATTGGTTTCAGCTCAGCTCAAAACTTGAACCAACTCTACTCGTCTGGGATCTCTATCCATTACATAATCTTTCACTCATGCACACGTGGGGGGAATCAAAGGATTGGTTAAGGAAGTTTACATAAAATGAAATCATGGGAACACATGCCCTTACATAATGAGAGGAGGGATGATGTGTATGAAATAAATTTAATTTAATAGTAAATTAAAAGGAAACCAATCACATACAAAGATCCACATTGTGCTCATGATCATCCAAATACATGAAATGAATTACACATTTAAGAAAATAATATTCAATCCAAATCGTTCTTATTTAAGATAAATCATGCTTGAATCAATTAATTTTATTACTTAATTAATCATTTTTTATATTAATTATCATCCAAAATTTCTTTTTATTCTAATCAGTCGTAATTTTAAAAAAATTCAATAAATTTATTTAGAATTGACTATGTAAAAAACATATACCTTGGAGGAAACATAGTGAGTTCCTATTCAAACTACCTAGCGTGTATTATATAAGTATAATATTTACTCATGTGGTATATAAAATACACATCTTTTCAATGTATTTAATGGTGTGTATGAGTCAACTCAAATACACATGGAACACATGTTATTTACATACTATTTTATGTTTTAATGTGCATAGAGTAATTGATGCATCATGACTTGTACATGATCTGCAGTTCCAAATATTACACAGAAAATAATTATAAATTTAATATATATAAATCCCATAACATGTCATGTATTAGTCAAATGAACATCACACAAAACACATGTTGATAAATTTTAAACAGTATAATAAATTAATTTTAAATTCTACGTAAACAAGTAATATACATGGTGTGTACTAGCCAACAACATGTTGTCAGTAACTCTTTATTGTCTATCCATGACATACACCTAGGAACTGAGCATGTTTAGTTTTCATGGACATTAATGGAGTATACGACATGTATAGGCATTAAATGTTATGTGGTCATTAAGTTACATGGTTACTATTCACATGTGTTGTGTAGAAAATCACATAGTTCATATTTGACTAATGGACTACACATCATTTATTCATGTTACATGACATGTAGTCTGATTAACCGCACATCAGGATAGCTCAGTCAACTCATTGTGTGTTAAATACACACCGTGTGAAATTAAATACACGTGCTTTGAATTATTTTTTTGAGTCATCCTGGTGCATTAAACATGAGTACACAGTGTGTACCAATGGGGTACATTCCATGACCTCTTGTTCTATCCAAATAGAATCCTAAGAACCTCTAAAATAGTTATTCGAATGTTCTTCATTTATAATTAATCAATTTTTTATTACATTGGTAAGAAAGAAGAGGAATAAGAGAATATATCATGATTTAGATTAAAAATAATTAAACTAGAATTTAAAAACTCATAAAGAAATGTGTAAATAAATCAATGATAATTAAATAATTATAAATAATTATGCAGTTGCTTTGATACTACTTTTATGTTTTGATTGTAGTGGAAGTGCCTAGAGGGGCATGCCGAACTCAGTTTTTTTTCATAATCGATGATTAATATAATATTTAAATTGATGAAGAACATTTTAACCAATGAAATTGAATCAAATATTAATTGAAATGAGGATTCTAAAACCAAACGTCATATTATCACATAATGATTTATAATTAATTTAAGTAGTTAAAGAATTACCTTGCGATAAATTATTTCTTCATTGATGAATTTGACAACGCCTTTACATCTTACTGTCATTGTATCACAAGAATCAAGTGTATATTCCATAAAATGGTGATACATATGTATACCATTAACCTATTAGCATCATCATAATAATATACAATTACTGGTTGGAAGATCCTAATGCTTACGTCGTTCGTCCTTGATCACCATGAGAATGGATTCAAAGAAGGATTCTCCATGATCTCTCAAGAATAGAGAGGGGTGGTGGAGTACTTCAATACATTATCAAGAGTGTTCTTGGAGAATATCTCTCTAGATATTGAGAGGATTTTTAGATGTCATTGAGCACAACCAAAACAATGGCTATCATTAGGGTTTAAAATAACATAATTGGGTTTAAATCGTCTCAGGGATATAAAATAATAATTACATACACGTACTTATTACTTCCTTAATCCCATAGAACCTCATGTCCATAATAATAATATTATTATTATTATTATTATTATTATTTCATGACATATTAAAAACTATTAAATTAATTAAATATTATTTCTTTATTAATTTTTTTAAAATTTATTCAAATAATGTTTAATATTTATTATTTATCATCAAACCTTTAAGCTCGGTCCATCATTCCTCTACAATATCTATAAGATCTTGAATAATGACTATTTATTAATTAAATAAATATCACTACATTATTCACTAATAAATAAATAAATATTATATTCACTAAATAGAAAATAAATATTTATTAAATATTTTGTAGAAAAATATTCTCTCAAATAATTACTGATAGAATATAAGAGATCAATATAATCATAAATAATTATTAAACCGTGTAAGAAAATAATATTTATTCAACATGTTAAATAATAAATAATAATATTATTTAACTGAAGTTCAAGATACACTTAGTTTGTCACCCTCTAGGCCTTTTTATCAATGACATTAGGCGAAGCCACCCAAAGTCCAAGGTTAGCATTTAACATTATCCAAGAAAACCATAGAGAAAGAAGTTAATGTCGCAAAAAATACAACCTTATATAGAAACTTATAGTGTAATAAAATATGTTTATCATGATATCTCTAATTTTTCTATTGAATTTGGTACCATGTCAGTGTCATCGACCTATGTGTTCAATGTCTCTTTCTTTGAATTTTTAGAAATGAACCTAACCGAACAACACCATGGTAATGGATTTATTTAGGCTTTTTTAATTCCCATCAAAGTTTCTAAGATATTAGCTTCCATTAAATAATATAAAGGAGAAATCATTTCTTGTATTATTTATTAATGAAATATTTCTCATGATGCACCCAACATAGCCCACTTCATTATGAACATTTGTCATCATAGTTTTCATCAATACATCAAAGTTCATGATTAATAATATACATTAATAATTATTTTAAATTATAAGGATCAATGCATGAATCCATATATAGGAAAATCCAATGACACATATAAATATTAATTTCCTACTCATGGCTCTCATTCTCATAATATCCTGCACTGAAAATTAACAAGAGCATATACCATGTGAAAGTGTCTCAAAGTACTATAATTTCCCCCATTTATAGCATATATAAATTCTTTCCTATAAAATGATATCATTCAGATATAGAAAATATATATTTAAGAATACTGTTGTGGATCTTCTTGGTTCTCATCATAATGGGGGACTTCTATGATCTTTCAGTATGACAATTACTCTTAGAACATTATCACATACTATGTCTTGTGGAAGAAAAATCACGATGTGATAAGAAGTTTATTAATATTAAAAAACAATGAATATAGGTAATCATAATGTATATATAAATGTTTTAAGGCCACCACATCCAACAAAAAAAACTTTTATTCCTTAAAAATCTATCAAAGAATGATTTCAAATATTTGATTTGAAATCATCCTGAATTTTGCATGATCTTTCAAATAAAAACTCATCTGTAGAGATCCCATATAATTTTTAATATTTTAGTGAAATATATTCTTCTTAATTTATTTTAAATTCTCTATGTGTGCATGAGGTTGCAGCGCTGCTAAGGGCATTGGTTCTTGCTGTATAAAACTCATCTCTTCTTTAAAGCATCATCTTTTGTTTGATGTTGAGATCTCAGATAGAATCACAATCTCATTGTTATGTTTAGTCAATGAATAAAATTACATGAAGTGTTGTTTGATTTATCCAAATTTTATACAACTATTCAAAATTAATATTATGAATCCATGCTCTTCGATAGACTTCCCACCGATGAGGGAGACCACTTTGACCCCCAAATAGTGTTAAACTTTTACATTCTCATCCTCTATATACTGCATGAGTTCCCAAGTAGTTGCCTTGAGAAAAAAAACAAGGTACCTCATCCTCATTTTCCTCATACATAGGAGAGAGAATGGTGCCGTAGGTCAGCATCGGTAAAAAAAAAGCAACGATCTTTCTAGAACAAGTCTTAGAATTGCAATCACATCACGTTGCTGCATCCCGAAGGGAATAACAACCATTTGAATAGGTTATGGAGTCATATAACATGACCTATACACTACCTCCAATATCTTGGGGGATCATATTTCTTTATACCCAGTTCCTCACTAGATGAGGAATTTTTTATCCCTTGTAGGAGGTGCTAAAATTATCTCTAAAAAACCTCCAACCCTCCCTATCACCTCTTCGAGCTTCTTTTGGGTCCAATACCGATTAAACACATATAAAAATGGTCTTACATATTGGAAACCTCTTCCTTGAGCCTCTGGGGCACAACCTCCTCAGGATTCTCTTCCACACACTCCTTAATCTCCTCCCTCGAATATTTATTTTTGTTAGCAGTGATCTTCTTCTGCTATCTTCAATCCATGCTATCATGATACCCCTACCGAAATAGCCAGTGAGACTTATGGGGATTTTGGTAAATATAATTCATATTGTGGGAGGTTTCTTCATTATTATCCCAATAAAAGTAAAATACAAACTTCTCACTGGGTTTGATCACCCAATTTTTGGGTTTTTTTGGATAACAGATAATGATTTTTAATAGAATCCAGCTCCTTATCTCACTCCCACTCCACCATCTTCTCTATTCAAGCATGATCATGGGAGTTTTCCTATTATTATTGTTCCTTCTCATGGATACATTATTCTGAATTTCACCCCCTCCCACTCCTGTTTCTATTCCCACTCCCTCAGCCAGTTTAGGAAAGAGCAATGGTGAAAGTGATCAAGTGGATCAGAGGGATTGGTAGTGGAGGAATGGATAGAAGGGAAGAAAAGATATTCAGAGTGAAGATTTTTGGAAGAAACTTCTTCCTGGTGGTGTTGTTGGGATAACTACTCACGATCGTATCTAGAAAGAAAGAAGAACTTAGGGATGGGGACAGTGATGATGGTGACATTGGCTTCATCTAAGTATCATTTCATGGTGACAAGCACCAGAAATTACAAGAACCTTTATTAATAATGATTAAAATATTTATATCAATTTAAAATTTGGAATTCCAATAGGAATTCTTCAATATAAGAGACAAAATTGAAACACATAAGGATTTGTGTGATTCAATCTGATTATACTTACATGAACCCCAAGAGAATCATAAATATTTCAACATGAAAGAATAATAAAAAGTTACAAGATATGACATTCATGAGAAAACAATAATCAGAGAAACTATTTGATAGTATTTTCTTGCCACTCGAGGAACTCTTAGTGAACCTGAATTTTTGAAGGTAATGTATACTATCATTCTTGAGTGTCATTGGACATTCCTATCTATGAGTCTGTATATTTGTCACTTGACATGAGAGAACTATCAATGTGTATCATTCATAAAGTTGGTTGACATGAAGCCCCAAGTATAATTACATGGGTGGAGGACTCCGAGCTACAAGGCCTAATGACACGTTGAAGAATAAAGTGGTTTCATGACAAAATGAGTGATCATCTCACTACATTAATGGCCCAAGAAATATCACACTAAAAAAAATATATTAGAGGGTATTTATTCATCGAGGTTTTAATAATCACTACTAAATAAAACACATTTAAAAAAAATTATAATTTAATGGTGGTTAGAATAAAACACCACTATATTTTTTTATTTTAACATTTAGAAGTGGTTTTATTAAAACCACAACTAAATGTTTTTAAAAAACTTAATCTTTACCCCTCCCCTTTCTCCGCAAGCCCCAATCCTCCATGATCCCTTATGTAAAATCTCCCCCTTCTCCCCCTAACTGCTCACCACCTGACACCGCTAACGCTTTCCCCATGCCGCGTACCTCCCCCTCTGCCCTCATCACCCATTGTCACTTAATTCTCCCCCCTCACCAGGAACTCCCCCTTCTCCCCCAATCACCCCTCTGACTGAAGCCCTCATTACGCCCTCCCCACCTTTGGATTCTCCTCCTTCTCCCTCAAGCACCCCCTCTCACTCTATCCCCTATTACCACGCCCCTTTCTCCCTCTCCACTACTCCCTGATCCCCACACCCAAAATCTCCCTTTCCACCTTGTAGTGCTCATAAATCCTCTCTTTACCCATTGTAGTCACTCCCAAATGATCCCCAACGACAGCTACCTAATCTATCACTATACCTTCTAAATTGTAAATTATAGTGAATTTTCCATATTTTTGAGATTTTGGTTCCTAGAGGGTTTTGAGTTGATTTATTATTTATGTTGTGAGTTTATTTATTAAAAATATCAATAAATTTCATGTTTTTTCCTGAATATCCCGAAGGACTTATTTTTTATTTTTATTATGGATAATCCCCCATTTAAGGGTTTAAGGGGAACCCGTACATGACCCGTAGGCCCAAGGAACAAGGCCCGACAAACCCGCAATACATGACCTGAAGGACCAGAGGCATTCCATGCCCAATGCATGACTCATAGGCCCAGCCAAATTGAACTTCCCCTCCCTATATTTCTACGTCATTGATCACCTAGCTCCCCACCTTGCATTGCCGATCGACTAGCATTGCCCTGTATAAAGCTACACGATTCCTAGCCCCGATGGCGGCTGTCATACCCTCTCATTCTTCCAATCTGATTAGCTCTGCATCTGGTGGCTGCTACTCATGTTGCTCTGATCCTCTTCTGGGACCTATTCTGTGTGAACTGGGATACTCCATGTTCTATGTGGCCCAAAGGCCCTATGGCCCGAAGGCCTTTGATAACCCGAAGGCCCTAGAGACCCTTAGGCCCAAATCGGTGGCCCGAAGGCCCAAACCGGGTGAATAGTTCCGACTGATACAGTACCGAACAGTAACTGCTACAGTACTACTACAGTACCTAGAAATTTTCCTCCACCCGGTTTTGAACCTGGGTCTCTTGGATGCCAAGCAGGATCCCTTAACACTTGGGTATAGGCCTGTTGGCAATATATTTCATGTTTAATTATCAGGAATACAAATAAATTGCATGGTTAGTATTATTTAGGAATATTTAATTATATGTATAATAAAATTTAATGATTAATAATTAGGGTAATGCTTCATAGTTAAGAATATTATTAAGTTGAATGTTTGATTATTATGAATATTCATATAATGTTATAATTATTAAAAATATCAATAAGTTACATATTTAATATTTAATTATATATTTCATTTTATAATTATTAATTATGGATTTAAATATGTTATAATAATGAATTAATTCTAAATCATTCATTTAATTAATAGTTTCTTTTGTGATATTTTGTATGTGATAGATCCAAACTGAAATTTAGTTTTTATAGAAACTTTGGATAAGACTCAAATCATTTTGAAAATTTTATTTTTGTTATGTTAAATATTTTCAAACATTTTTGGCCACTTTTATATAGAATTATGTTTGATTTCATGGAATTATTTTAAAATATTAATGGTTTTAAAGTTTGGTGTTTTAATTATAAAAGGTGGTTGCTTCTTGGTTAGAAAAAATGATTTTAAAAGGGCTTTTTTAAAATATTTTTAAATAACCATAAAAGATTTAATAATGAAATTATAGTGGTATTTTAAAGAGTAATTGGAGTTTTATAAGTGAGTTTATTCTGGTTTTCTAAATGAGACAAAAATATTTTATGTTTAAAAAGGGGAATACATTTTTATGGTATATTTCCATTTTTGAAATATGTTTTGATCCCTTTATTTAAAATTATTTTATTTTAAGGGGAAACGAGAAATTTTTTAATGATTTTCTAAATGTTGTGGGTTCTATATTTAGGTATGTTTCTTGTTTTAATTTGGATTCATTTGATTCGAGTCATGGAGTATTTCTTCTTTGAGACTATGTTTTGTGTTATTTAGATTTTTCTCTCTAAATATTTTTTGATGAAAAGGGTGAAAGTATTTACTTTAGGATAGTCCATAGGGTGATTCATTTTTCCATAAAGGTATAATTATATTTTAAATAGTGATGGTTATTAGTTTTGGGTCTTATTCTTCTCGATCCCGGGGTATATGAAGTTTCTTTGGTGGATCTTAATTGATGAGATGTTTTGGGGTTTATCCTTATTTTTTTTATCAATGTAATATTGATAATATTAGTGATGATTTGGGTTTTATCCTTTATTTTTAAATGAATTTAAATTTACCATGAATATATTTTATATTTTATGAGTGAAAGAATTTTCAAGCTAGAATAAAAGAGAACATGTCACAAGATATCACAGTGTCAAGTTCTTATTTTGAGATATCACAAATCTTGATTTTTATAATTATCAAAGAAAGAGATAGTTATAGAGAAAATATGATTATGTGATAT
The DNA here is from genome assembly GCA_963277665.1 of Viscum album. Classification (NCBI taxonomy): domain Eukaryota; kingdom Viridiplantae; phylum Streptophyta; class Magnoliopsida; order Santalales; family Viscaceae; genus Viscum; species Viscum album. The sequence continues at coordinate 864,855,619 of OY728147.1, read as the reverse complement.
AAAATAAAAATTGATAATATGAAAAGTAGAAAACTTAGAGGTATAATGTTGAATTGAATCATTTTGAAGTTGGATTTGTGATATGTCGAATCAAGACCCTACCCTGGTCAATGATTAAGTTGAGTGATGTTTAATTTTGACCATACTTATTTGATTAACCATTTATAACTTTATATTTTAATTTACATGGAGAAAAATGATAATCCAATACCTATTGATAAAATTTGAATTAATTTTACATGAAACACACGTCAGTATGCGAAAGATTTGGAAGAATTTTTAGACTATGCAATTTAAAACCGATTAGTGGATGGTAGAATAAAATGTCTGTGTCTCGATTGTAAATTCAGGAGATGGTTTAATAGAAATGAAGTATATGATAATTTTATATTGAAATATTTTTCTTATATATATGTATGTTGTATTTGGCATGGTGAATCAAATGTTATAGAAAGTAAAAATAATGAAAACACATTCAATGAAATGCAAAGTGACATGGCAGAGGAGAATTCAGTTCAAAATTTGTTAAATGATGAATTTGGTTTTCTGTAATATAGTTTCCAAGATTTTAATAAGTCAATTGAACCTTTATTTTATCTAGAGATGGTTAATATTGTTCATAACTTTAGTGAAAAAAAACGAGTTTTATGAATTAGTTGAATATAGACAACAAGAAATATATGAATGGTGTGGAAAGTATTCAAAGTTGTCTTCTATACTTATGTTGTATCATATAAAGTGTCTTTATGGAATTACTAATAAAGAAAAATTCATGATTTTAGAGTCTCTTCATGATGCATTTAGTGAAGCTATGATCCCTACATCATTCTATGAGATGAATAAAGTCATCAAAAAACCTGGTATTGATTATACAAAGATACATGCACTCCCTAATGATTGCATGATTTATTGGGGATAAGAGTCTAATGAAGAATAATGCATAAGATTTCATACAGGAATATGGAAGTAAATGAACAACAATGAGAGTATAAATCAATGCAAACCTAGGAAGAAATATAAGAAGAAAAATCCTACAAAGGTATTCCATTACTTTCCTTTGAAACCACACTTTGAAATATTATTCATTCCATATAAGACTACATAAGAAATGAAGTTTCATGCTCCAGATAATAATTATGGATTGATGAGACATCCAAAATATTAAACATCCAGTAATATGTTTGATTTCCTATATCCATATTTTTCTTTGGATCCAAGGAATGTATGTTTGGTATTGGATTCTGATGAATTTAACCCTTTTTGAAATTTAAGTTCTAATTATAGCATTTGGACAGGTGTTTGGATCCCCTATAATTTTCCTCCATGGATGTGTATGAATAAGGCTTCTTTTATTATTTCAATGATTATTCTGGGAAATAAAATTACTCGAAATGAAATTGATGTATACCTTCAAGATCTAATCAAATAATTGAGATTATTATAGGATGATGGAATGGAAAAATATGATTCTTCAATTAGAAAACTATTAAAAATGCATGTCTCTTTAATGTGGACAATTAGTGACTTTCTCGGATTAGGAAATTTATCTGGTTAGAACACTCATACTGGTTTGGTTTTTCAAGTTTATAATTTTTTTTTGAACCTCAATGACTAACTCAAAGCAGAAAATGGTTTTTTATGTGTCATCATCGATTTCATGACGCTTCTCAAAAATTAATGTTTAACAAGACACAACCCAATGGAGATATTGAAATTATAAATTCTCCAAAATTTCTATCTAGTTCAAAAATATTGGGACAATTGATTAATTTCACTATAGAATTTGGAAAATGTCATCAGTTTAAAGAAGGGGGAAAAGGGTATGAGGTACAGTATCCAAATAAGTTTGAACACAATAATGGAATAAAAAGAATATATTTTTCAAACTTTTTTATTGGGAGTTTAATTTGACATGTCATAATCTTGACGTAATTCATATTTACAAGAACTTTTTTTATAATATAATTTTTACATTGCTTAATGAGAAGGGTAAATCAAAGGATCCCATTAATGCTCATAAGTATTTGGAGTCAATGAAAATAAATAATGGTTTTTCAAAAAATGATAATATAAAGTATACTTAAAAAAAATTTAAATGAAAAATCATTAGCAAGATATATTCATTTGAAATATAAATAATTTAAAAGTTCCAAATGGATATTCAAGTAACATATCAAGGTGTTCTAACTTAAAACATAAAAATTTACTTGGACTAAAAATACATGACTCACATATTTTTATGGAGCTGTTGTTGAAGTTTCATTGAATAATACATTTCCTAAAAAAGTAATTCCTATTCTAGCCCATTTTTGTAACTTTTTTAGACAACTTTTTGGAAAAACACTAAATCCAGCTGAGCTTGATAAACTTCAAGAAAGAATTTTTTGTAACTGTTTTATTTATAGATGTTATTTACCCCTTCATTCTTCACATCCAAGATTCATTTGACTATTCATTTGGTTGAAGAAGCTAAAATTGGTGGACCGGTACACTATTTATGGATGTATCTAATTTATTGGTACGCTAATATTATTTTTATTTTCATTGGTGAATTTTATTTTAACAAATCATTGAATAATATTTGTTATTTATTTCTTATTTTTTTCATCAGTAACTTAGGTCATTTGGAATCATACGGGAGGAATAAAGCTCAACCAGGAGGCTCTATTGTTGATGGTTACATAGCTGAAGAGTTATTAACCATATGTTCTAGGTATTTGGATGGTATTGATACTAGATTCAATCATGTTGGACATGTTGAAGAAATCTCCACTGATTCTCATTCTGAAAATTAGTCATCGGTATTTCCAACTATTGGACGACCAATGGGAAAGAGGTCAAATTTTACACTGACTGAATTGGAGTTTCTATAAGAACATAGATATGTGCTACTAAATATTGTTATTATAGATACATTTATTGAATATTTTTTAATAAAAACAAATATGTGACTAAGGGTTCGTGCTTGAAATGAGCTTAAATTATAAAATGATGTTAATAAGGAGATTATCGAATGGTTCACCCATAATGTAAGTATATACTCATATTCATATTATTTCCATGTAGTTATTTGGTCTATGTTAAAAGTAAAACCTTATATATTTTTTCCTATATAATAAATGTTGAGAATCAAGATGACATATAAAATGAATTGATGTTTTTGGCTCAAGGTCCTCTAAGGTTGGACAAGAGATTCAATGCCTACAATATTCATGGGTTTAGGTTTCATAAAATTTATCATGAAGAAGACATAAAAATTCAAAACAGGGGTATATTTACACTTACAAAGGTGGGATACTATGGGAATATATATAATAGAATTTAATTAAAATATTATGGATAGTTTTTAGTTGTCTTATTGAAATGAAAGTGGGTTAAAATTTATAGGGGTATAATGAAAGATTCGTTACATTTTACTTATGTCAAGTTCTATCACTTGGTGGATACTGGTGAGGGTATAGAGAATGATCCATTTATCTTGGCTTCATAAGTGAATATGGTTTATTATCTGGATTATTAAATACATGAAATATGGAGTGTTGTTATACACTTAAATTATAGATACTTATATGATATGGGTGATGAAGATCAATTGGTTCTTTGTGATAATGATCTTCATCAACCAAGAAACATTGAACATTCTTTTTCCTAACAATATTAAAATAGTAGAACATGCAATAGAGGGTGAAAATTAAGGACTCGTCGCAATGGAGGATTATAAAAATGAAGGTAATGGAGATAAAGAAAATTGAAATTATAAATTGATAATGAAAATATATCACGATTTCTCATTGATAAGTGTTTCATATATATATATATACATTGTTCTAGTTCTTTTATAAAAATATTGTGGTTTTTAATTTTTTGTAAATTTAATATACCTTAACCATTTGAAATCTAGAAATTCCAATAACAAAAACATTTAGGATCCTATCCAATCAGCATCTCAAAGCATGCCACCACTACTGTCATCTTCTGTGGATCCTAGTGATTTCGTTGTACCCGAGACTACTAGTGAGATAGCTATTCGCCATATGTCTTTTGTATCCCACCGCTTGATTCAAAATGGTGATAGTGCAGTTGGTCACCCCTCCATATAGGGGATATTGGAAAGTTGTCGTTACTATTATGTATGTCATTTTTCAAAAAAAATTATATTTTAGTAATTGTTTAATGAAATTTTCAAACAGATAAAAACAACCATAGAAGGGATAAAAATATGAACACGACATATGTATGAGACCTAAAATAATTGAATATTATTATTTCATTTGATGATTTTTGGGTTCTTATTGACGATGCAATCGAAATATATGGGAAGATTCTTGGGTATCTTTCTGACGAGACGGTGAGATTTCCCATTAATTATAAATATTAAAGGCATATTCCTATAGCTTGGAAAAATTAGGTATTTGATAGTAATGTAAAGGTAATATTAATTTAATATTACTTGATAACTAATTTAAAATACATTAGTAAATTTTTTTAATATACTTATAAAGTGTTATATTTTTTATTTATATATGTTTTTTTATTTTGATGTCCTTGAAACCGTTTCATGCCCATGGACTTTGATAAATTTGGTCAAGAAATGGTGAGATTTTGAATGGATATTACGGCACGAGTTTAATGATAATTCTCTAAGCTCATGATAGATGTTTGAGAAAGTGCCTGAAGGAATTTCTCACGAGCAATTGAAGCTCTTTGTAAATATCAACAGTGATGAATCCCATTTGTTAATTTCATGTTCTATAGTATCTTAATAACTAAAACACAATAAAATTATAATTTTTTATTAATGTTGATATTTTTTGTAGGAACTATCTAAAAATATATTTTGAATCATGAGAATTATGTCATTCCTCACATCACTAGGTCTAAGAGTTTTTTGAGAAAAAAGAATAATTTTGACCTGTATTTTATTCATTAGTATTTAAGTCTATTTTTTTCAAAACATGTTTATATTTTTTTATAAAGGCCAACGAATCCAGTCACTCTGCTGGGTGAAGAGAGATGTGGTTTAAAGTTCATAGGAAACCTAATGGCAGTTTTTTAAATGACCCAACCAAAGATGTTGGAGTAAGTATATAATGCTCTAACCCCAGTTACCTAGAATCGGTACATTATTACATAAAATTGGCATGATATAAGGAATCTTTTTATAAATGACCGATCAATTTAGTAGGCTTGGAAGTACTAGATACATACTTATGTTTTACATCACAACATGAAATTAAAAAAAAAACATTGTGTCCCCTTTGAACACTCTTATATCCCTTAGACTATTACTATAGTTTATAATCATAATATACTTATTTTCATCTTGGGAAAAATAAAACATAAGAAAGGGTTGAGATAAGATGCTCAGTAAGGATAACAATATAGCGAAAATTTTTATAAAGAAGAATAAATATGTAAGTCAATGTATAAGACTAGAACACAAGCCTTTTAAACTTAAACTTCAGTATAATATGACAAATACAAATTAAATAATTCCATTTAATTATTCACATGGATATTCTACTAGTCGAATAATCACATGTAATATCAATAGCCAATTTCATAACGATGGAATGCATAATGCCGGATATCATAACCACATAGTCAAGGCCTCGTGCCAAGACTACAAATAAGATTTTTTCAAGGCCTTGTGCGAAGAAACTAGTTTGTCTCGTGAAAACTACCGATTCATTGAGGAGCTATAGTGGGCTCCACCCGTCACTTAATAAGTCCAATGCATTCCTCATAAGAAAAGGTTGAAAGATAACATAAACATTCGTATTAAAACTAGCAACAAAATTTTAATACTTTTACCATAGACCATGAATGGTATAAAAATAAAACATCCACAATCAAACATATCCCAAAAAAATAAATACCATTTGGAAGATTTTATCATAATGAATCAAAATAAAATTCAATGAATAATGTTTATATAGATGAAAATAATCAATAAAACCATTTGAGAGAAAAATCCCATTTTTCTTGGAAACATTTAAATGCCTCACTATTTATCAAGAAGCCGTTTAAAATAGATTTTTGAATCAAAGTGTCCCATACCACTTTGAAACTTTTAAAAGTAATTTTAATTTTAAAACACTCATGTCCATATAAATAAATCCTTAAAACCATTTTTAAAACATGTAAATTAATGATAAATATTTAGAAGAATAATTTTTTAAAACATTTAAAATGATATTTTAGTTAGAGTTCCTAACCAAATGAGAGATGATTGAATACAAATAATCGAGGTAATAAAAACTTTATAATATCATGAGAATACATTTATTCATGATATACTATGTCAAAGTATGTTATATACACCAAATAAATGTGAATTGGCACATAACAACAAAGAAGTCTCAATGGAATGTATGTTGAGATGAATTCCATTATAAAGACTGTATCCATAGGTTAAGGATAAATAAATGAAATAATTATCTGTAAAAAATATAAATACACTAAATATGATTGGATATTCAGTGTAAATAAATCATAGGACATTCACACATATTCTTGTAAAAACAACACCAATGACTTGGATATTTAACTCAATGAATAACGATTGAGTTAAAATTACTCTTATCAAGTTCATATCGTTGACTTGAGAATTTATAAAAGGAGTGATTTTGTGTATCAAAAGTATATCCACAAAAAGTATAGTGGAAATTAATACATAAGTAAATAAATAGTTATTTCACACATAATCTTGGAGTAAAATAATCAATGAAGTTTGCGTAAAACTGAATGAGTGGAAATTGAAATTTGAAATTCCCTTACTGATTTGGTAACTTACGAAACATACACCCCATGAAAGAAGGATCGTCCAATGATGATGTAAATACCCATAAATTAAAGTATATTATGTAAACAATACTATCATGGGTAGAACATACACCACACAAAAGGTAATAGTGGCAAATATAGCATGAATCTCATGGGAATAAAAGTGAGATGAAAACCCCATTACCTTGTACTTTTCCTTAGTATAGGGTTGGTTAACCTCTTGTATAAATGTGAAATAATTGTTATTAAATTTTACAAGAAACAAATACATAAATTTGTTATCATATATTATATTCTGATATGTCTTTTTTAATGATATTTCAGTAGTATCGTTGTTTTGGTTGTTAACTGATTCGTTTTCCATTATATGTTTTGTTACGTAAGTCATGTTTGTTATGTATATGCTATATTTGATTCATATCCAGAATGATATTAAGTTCTTAAAAATTATTTTTAATCATAAAATAAAAATTATTCTTGAATGATTATGATGGGGAATGAATCTCATCGCGTTCGTGGAGACGGTAATCCGTATGTATGCACGAGCGACAATATCATTATATTGATGGTGAAATCATATGTAATTGGATGTTACATAATATATAAAGAATCATTATAATGTTATATTTATTATTTACATCAGTTATACTCATTGTTATACTCATCCAAATATTGAATTGTTTGAAAAAAAACTACACCACAATGTGGAGATGGTAAGTTGTACGTACGCATGTATGGTGACTTTGTCATTTATAGGATGGAAAGAATAACGAATATGGTTGTACCATATTTATAATAACATAAAAGTATGTATATAGTACTGGAGTTATTATTTTGGTATGGAAACAACAAAGAAATAGTAAGTGGAAGAGGAAGATAACTTGAAAAAGGGTGGTGAAATTATTACCTCTTCTTCGAGTGTTTCATTTTGAGTTGATCAAAAGGGCTCCTTAGGTTGGATTTTTGATCAAAGTAAGGAATCTTGGTTGAAGTGAGGATAGTTGGGAGGATATTTGGGTAGGTTTTGGCTGAGCCAAATGGCTTTGGAGGTGTGATTTTGAGAGAAGGAGAAGTACCCTTTTATAAGAGAGGTGAGGTCCATTTTAGGAAAACCATGAAATATTATTTTATAATAAACTCATTTTCAGTTTCTAATGGCTCAAAAATTATTTATTTCATGGATAATGTAGGTATGGGTCTAAAACCTCTCAACCAATAGGTTTTATATAGTTTTAGGTCACCACATTAACCTTATATTTAGATTTAACTCTTAGTTAAATAGTTTAACTTTTACCATGTATTCTATTATTATTATATTATATGGTTAATAATATTACAATAAAATGAAAAGAGAGACCAAAGTGGTTCATTAATGATATATCTATTATTATATAAGTTTTTTAAATGAAAATTATATTTTTGTAATTATTATATCATTTACTAATATAGTATTGGTTTTAAAAACTCATTTATGTTAATTTTGACAGTATTTAGTATTTTGTTTTTGTTAAAGTCATAACAGCATGATTACTTCAAAAAAATTATTGAATCAACCCTAAATGTCATATTAATCTAGAAAATTAGTGAAATTCATCAAAAGTCTCAAATTAAATTTATTTATATATTTATAATATCAATTATTTTAATCTTTCATTAATAAGGTAATTAGTGAATCATTATTGTGTCATAAATAATTGAGAGATCAGCGTCGCTTCGAGGGTTTGGGAGCTCTGAGGAGTTGGCGGCTAGCCCATTCAGGCGGCGGCGATATGCACCACACCTGCCCTTCTCCGGAAACGCCAGGTAGCTCCGACGTCCTCTCGCTGTTCTCTGATCCATCCCTCCTACCCTACTTCCCCCGAATTCAACTTTTCCCTAAAGTCCTGACCCTTCACCGAGGGGCTCCTTCACTTCCACTCTCCCTATAGGAGTTCCCTGAGGCAAATAATCTCCATGGTCTATCTCTAATATCTCTCTTCATCCGATGACGTCTATCCCTGGACAGTTTCACCCATTTCGCCAATGAATCCTTCCCCCTACAAGATCGCGTCGTCGTCGGGCTCCTGGACCCTCGTCACTTCACTCTGCAGTTCTCCAATAATGACGATTTTGCCACGTTTTGGTCCAAAGGCCTTCGTTCCTATGGAGGTCACTGTTTCTTTCTTCTTTGCTGGAGCTACGATTTCCATTGGAAGAGGGATTCCCCCTCTACAACGATCTGGGTGAGCTTTCTGGGTCTTCCCCTTCCCTTCCTAAATCCAGTTATTCTGCAATTGATAGGCAATTTGGTTGGATAGATTCTGGCTTCTGATGAGCGGTCGAGTACTTTGTGCCATCCTATAACACCCTGAATCTATGTGGAAGTCAACATATCCAAACATCCTATTGAATAAGTATGGATTGAGGTTGAAAATGAGCTTCAGTGCCAACAATCGGTGGCTTTTGAGAACTGGTATAATTTCTGCCCTTGCTATTTTCGATTGGGTCATCTTCAATGGGACTGTCGTACACTGTTTCAGAAATATTCAAATTTGGATGATAGTGGAATTGTTCCCCCTGAGAAGAAATCGGTGGATAACTCGGATCCCAATGGTACTAGTATCTCTTTACAGAAGGATGATGTAGCCGCATCCCCTGTTGACAGTGGTTCGAGCCTACTTGCTGGAAATATGGCTCCTCCTGCGAAGCAGGATGTTTCAATGCCTAATCATATTACCCAAAATGAAGAGTCTTTGCAGCCAGTTCCTCTTTCTCCTGAACCTAAGGTCAAGGATGTCTTCAACAAGTTGATCAGAGATCTTAATGGTATGAAACACCAAATGGCAGTGAATTCTCAGTGCAATGCAGCAGGTATTGGCACTGATTCTAGTTTAAATGGTATCCATTATAAGATGGAAAGGGTTATTGATGAAACTCATGAGGGAGTTCCCATGACTCCTGGTATTGGTTCTTATGCGGAGGTAGTTTGGTCACCTATAATTGATAAGTGTGCTGCTTCTTTAGGGGGCACCAAGATACCAACAGGGAAGAGTTTGATCCCGGATGGTGTTATGACATACAACTCCTTTGAGTGTTTGGACACCAATGAGTCTGCACAGGTTGGAGGGTATGGACAGATTGGGGGGGGGGGGTTCAGGAGTTGACAAGGTCCATGAGGAGGGGAAGTTACTTAAGAAGAATAAAGGGAGAGAATGAAAGGACTACTCATTTTTACCGAAGCTGATGGAAACACGGTCAGGTAAAAAAATCTAAGAAAGGTGAGAAGGAAATGTCATCTACCATGGTTGTCATGTAGGAGAATTCCCAGGTTTTGGCCAAGGAGAACAATAATGAAATGGGAAGAGCTACAAAAATGGGAAAAAACATAAAAGAACCTATCATTTTCTCCAAAGAGGACATGGTAGAGGAATTTATTTATGTTAACATTTCTCAGGAAGAGGCTGATATGATGGGAAGACCTATCAAAGTGGAGGTCAACAACGAGCATCCTAAGTGGATTGACTAACGGGATTTGATCCTAATGAGAGGCTTCATTGATCAGTAAATCAGCAAAGAAGAATATATCTGAACATGGGACAAAATGGAGGATCGATTTGAAGATGTTATTGGGGAAGATCCTGATGCTAAGGTATGGTTAATGAATAGGAATCTGTATAGGGAGGAAAGCATGAATAGGCTAAGTCTATTCTTTGGTAACTTTTCATTTTCTTATGAGGCTTCACCTCCGAACAGATTGGGTTTGTTTCTCATGTTGCTGTTAAAGTGTTTTGGTGGTACTTTTAGGGTTGTCTATGGGTCAGGGTGCTAATGACGTCAGGATATGGTCATCTTCATTCTGGATTTCTTTAACGTCCTTGGGGATGGATCCTGGAGTTCCATTTCATTGCTTGAAGGCTAGGCGAATTCCTCTGGAGTTTGCCAACGAGAGGATTTGGGTCGGTGTTGATGGTCGCGCCGGGGGACGCTTAAGGTAATCCTTGGTGGATTTGGCCAGCCTTTCTGATGTTCTTGCGCCCTGGTTCATGGGTTTTTAATCATGGGTTTTTACTTTTGGTGTTCTTTTGTTTTGGTGAATGTGGTTGTTTTGGTCTCATGTAGCGGGGTACCAGGAACCCATAAACCGGCTTTTGAAAATGAAAAAAACATTATTGGCGCACGTGTCATAAATAAATTAAATTATATAACGTCTAAAAATCATAAATAAAATACCATTATATAGGAAATCATTTTATCTTTCTAATGAAAATTTATAATTGAATTTATATTATGTGTAACCCTGTATTAAAAATGATGTAGTTATTAAATGTTGAATTTAACACTTTTAACTCTTCTTTAAATAAAATAAAAATAAACATCCTAATCTAATCCATGTGGACCAAAAGCATCATATTTTATTCATAAGGTTTATTTTGGTCAAAATATACTTATCCAATAGAATTAGGACATGTGTTAGGGTAGTAATAATATCATTTTTACCTTTAATTACCCTATTTACTTTTAACCGTGGTAAATAAAAGTTAAAAGTTACTATTCAACCAAATTTATTTTCATCTTATTGAACAAAATTTTACCTATTGATATCAACAGTGTCTCTTGGATTTTTGAAATTCAATTCATAGAAGTAGTAAAATTAAGTTTTGTGAAAATTTGCAAATGCTCCTAGAAGGTTGGTAAAAGACGGTAAAAAGTTCAATAAAATTTTATATATCTAATATTATTATAAAATGACTCTAATGAATTAAATTGAACATATATAGGTATTATGTATCTATTTTTATATAAAATAAATTTAAATAAAATAATTAATTATTTAAATAAAAAGTCGGTTTTAAACAATAACGTAGTGTTTTTCACTATTCATCAAAAATTGAAAGTTTTCAGAAAAATACCAAAAATTCACTCTGAGCTAATTTTGATATTCAGAATTCAAAAATGAATTCCATTTTGAAAAATAAAATTTTTAAAATTTCAAAAAGTGGGTATTACTATTTATAATGACTAGTTTGTTTGGTTGGGGTGTGTTAAAACTCCAAGTTGCATACAACGCAAGCTACTGCATTATTCAAAGGGAAAAGTATCATAGAAACTTGGGGTGTTACAAAGTAATTTTAAATACCATTTCATATTATTACATTACTATAAAAACATAATAATGAAAAATATATTGTAATAAATAATAAGATTTAAACCCAAGTAAATAGGGCTAGCTACATGGATCAAACGATGTCAATTTGTCATGGTTTGATACATCCAACCACATCCTTCTGGGAAACTAATAATGATTGTGAAGTGTTCCACCGTTATATCTCATCTTGTAGAGGTAAATTATAAATTCCATAGATCATTCACACATTTTCAAAGAACATATACAAAATCCTTAAATAAAACTAAAATGACACTTTCATAAATAAAACACACATTTGAAGTCATACTAATGACATCTTGTGCAAGATTAATGCATGGTTGATTTCTACACATCTAAAATGAATTATAGATCATTTTCTATAAGTTTGAAAACAATCCAAGCTTGTTTTCTCCGTTTTGAATTAGTAAACACTTATTAAAGGTACAAAATCCTTTAATTTTTTTCAGGGGATAAAAAATAAAAAAAATGTTGGGTTACCTTGAAATTAGTTCCCAAAGACCATAAATTTAATTCTAAAATGTTGGAACCGACGACACGCCATTTTGAATTATAGTTTTCCTAGGATGGTCGTAAACACGTTTTTAGTGTTTTAAAACACTAAAACATGTGTGGAATGATTTTATCCATAGAAAAAACCACATATTGATTTGAAATTAGGGTAAAACCACCATTGAGTTATTTTTGGTTTGTACGCACAGAAAACAAATCAATCCAACATGCGTTGTGGTCAAGATTACTTGGTAAACACATCTTAACGGTACAAAATCCTTCAAAAAAAGTATCGGGGGGGGGGGGGGGGGGCGGTCAAAACTAGGAAAAATATATCATATTTCCCTAAAACCAAGGGATAATGAACTAATATATAATTTTGAAATGTAGGAACTGATGACACATCATTCTAAATTATAGTTTTCCTAGAATGGCTATAAATGCGTTTTTAGTGTTTTAAGACACTAAAATGTTTGTGGAATAGTAAAAACCATAGAAAATGACCTCATATTGATGTAAAATCATGGTAATATCACCGTTGAGTTATTTTTGACATGTACATGCTGACAAGATGTCAATATGATGTGTTGTGTGGTCGTAATGACTCAGTAACCACTTCTTAAAGGTACAAATGCCTTTAGAAACAAGTGTAGGGGGTTCAAAACTAGGAAAATGATGATGGATTTCCTTGAAATAATAGGAAAATTACCTTAGGTTTATTTTTGAAATATAGAAAGTGAATTCATATCATTCCAAATTATGGTTTTCCCGATATGGCTGTAAACACATTTTTAGTGTTTTAAAACACTAAAACATGTGTGGAATGGTAAAAAACATAAAGCAATACCTCATATTGACATGTAATAATGGGAAAATTAGTGATGAGTTATTATTGATGTGTATGCATGGAAAATAGATCAATAAAATATGTGGTGTGTTAGGAATGACTCAATAAACACTTCTTAAAGGTACAAAGCCTTTAAAAACAAATGCTAGGGGATCAAAACTAGAAAACTAATTCAAAATTTCTCTGAAATTAGGATACAATGAACTTATATTTAATTTAAAAATTTAGGAATGGATGACATGTAATTCTAAATTATGGTTTTCCGAGTGTAGTATTAAATGCGATTTTAGTGTTTTAAAAAACTAAAATGTGTGTGGGATAGTCAAAATGTTAGAAAATGACCTCAGATTGATGTGAAATTATTGAAAAAATACCATTGAGTTTTTTTTGAAGTGTATTCATAGACAACACATCAATCCATCGTGTGGTGTGGTCATAATGACTCGGTAAACACTTCTTAAAGGTATAAAAGCCTTTAAAAACAAGTTTTAGGGGGTCAAAACTAGGAAAACGGTGTCATATTTCCCTAAAATCATGGGAAAATGACCATAGATTGAATTTTTAAATTTAGGAACTTATGAAACATCATTATAAATTATGGTTTCAAGAGTTTTTTGTAAACTCATTTTTAGTGTTTTAAAATGCTAAAAAGTGCATGGAGCAGTCAAAATGATTGAAAATGACCTCAGATTGATGTGAAATCTTGGGAAAACAACTGATGAGTTTTTTATGTCTACTCATAGAAAAAACATCAATCAAACATGTAGTGTGGTCAGAATGACTTGGTAAACACCTCTTAAAGGTAAAAAAGCCTTTAAAAACAAGTGTGATGGGGTTAAATCTAGGAAAAGGTTGTCATATTACCCTTAAATTAGGGTAAATTATAGTAGATTGAATTTCTAAATGTTGGAACTGACGTTATGTAATTGCGAATTATGGTTTTCCTAGGATGGATGAAAACATGTTTTTAATGTTTTAAAACACTAAAACATGCATGGAATGGTCAAAATGATATAAAATGACCTAATATTGATGTGAAATCATGGTAAAACTACCTCTAAGTTATTTTTTCCATATATTTGTAGACATCATGTCAATCCAACATGAGGTGCAGTCGGAATGACTTGATAACCACTTCTTAATAGTACAAAATCCTTTAAAAACATGTTTGGGGGGGGGACAAGTAAAATGATGTTTGATTTTCTTAAAATTAGAGGAAAATGGCCATAGATTGAATTTTGAAATGTAAGAAGTGAAAACATGTTATTATAAATTAAAGTTTTCTTTATATGGTCATAAATATATTTTTTTGTGTTTTAAAACACTAAAACATGCACGGAATGGTCAAAAACCATAAAAATGATTTCATATTGACATAGAATCATGGGAAAATCACTTCTGAGTTATTTTTTACTTATATTCACAAAAAAAATGTCAATATGATGTGAGATGTGGTTGAAATGACTTTATAAACACTTCTTAATGGTACAATAGCCTTTAAAAACAAGTGGGGGGGTCAAAACCAGGGAAATGATATTGCCTTGAAATAATAGGACCAAAACCATAGATTGAATTTTGAAATATAGGAACTGACAGTATGCCATTAAAAATTAAAACTTTCCTGGGATGGTCGTAACCATGTTTTTAGTATTTTAAGACACTAAAACATGCATGGAACAGTCAAGACAATAGAATATGACCTCAGATTGATGTGAAATCATTGAAAAATCACTACTGAGTTATTTTTAATGTGTACGTGTAGAAAACATGTCAATATGATGTGTAGTGTGGTCAGAATTACTTGGTAAACACTTCTTAAAGGTGTAAATTCCTTTAAAAAGAAGTGTCAGGGAGTCAAAACTAGGAAAACAACATTGGTTTTCACTGAAATCAAGGGAAAATTACCATAGATTATATTGTGAAATGTAGGAACGGACAATATATCATCCTGAATTAGAGTTTTCTTAGGATGGCCGTAAACATAATTTTAGTGTTTTAAAACACTAAAACACGAGTGAAATGGTAAAAATGATAGAAAATGACCTCATATTGATGTGAAATCATAGGAAACCCACTGTTGAGTTATTTTTGATGTGTAAGCGCAGACAACACATCAATCAGACATGTCATGTGGTCAGAATGACTTAGTAAACACTTCTTAAATGAACAGAAGCCTTTAAAAACATGCGTTGGGTGTCAAAACCAAGAAAAATATGTATAATTTCCATTAAATTATAGGAAAATGATTATATATTGAATTTTGAAAGGTAGGAATTGACAGTATGGAATTTTGAATTATAGTTTGGCTGGGATGGTTGTGAACGCATTTTTAGTGTTTTAAAACAGTAAAATGTGCTTGGAACAATCAAAATCATAGAAAATTTCCTCATATTGATATGAAATTATGGAAAACCACAATTTACTGATTTTTGACATGTACGTAAAGAAAACATGTTAATCCAACATGCGGTGTGGTCAGAATTACTAAGTAAACACTTCTTAAAGGTACACAAGCCTTTAAAAACAAGTGTCGATCGGTCAAAATCTGGAAAATGATGTCATATTTCCCTGAAATCCAGGGACAATGACCATAGATTGAATTTTTCAATGTATTAACTAATTAAATTTCATTCCAAATTATGGTTTGTTTGGAATGACCATAAATGCCTTTTTAGTGTTCTAAAACACTAAAACGTGTGTGGAATGGTCAAAAACATAGGAAATAACCACAGATTGATATGGAATCATGGGACAACCACCACTGAGTTATTTTTTAAATATAGGAAATTTTGTGATATCATAGTCTTTAATTTTTTTATTATGTAAATTTCAAGAACAATGCAGGTCGATTTAAAAATTAATAAGAATATTTACTTATCCCTTTTCATTCTCAAAGGATGAATCATATCTAAAATAGGTAAGTTTATATTTTCAAAGTGTTTTGAATTATATATTATTTGTTTTATGTTAAAATTTATTCTATTTTATTAACAAAATAAAAAAAAATTATGTGAAAAATTATAAATATATTCGGTTTCTTTTCTCTTTCACATTTCTTTTCTTAAATATTTTAGTTTTCATTACAGATGGAATATTCCAGAAGTAGGTAGGAGGTTGACCATTCCAATCCACGAAATTATTCAGAATAAATTAACAATGGTTCTTTGTTTTCATGGTATGTTCAAATTTTATTAATTATTATATTTTAATTATGATTTATTATGTTTAGTTCTTTTATTATAGTTGATGAGATGACGTGGTCGGTTTTAATTGATGAGATGATGTGGTGGCAGAAGGATCTAGTGGTGGTCATGATGTGGATTTATATTAAGAATTAGTGGGTTTTTAACATATTTTATATGTATTTATTGATGATTGAGGTATTGGTTGACAGATTTATGGTTTGACTCAGGCTGAGGTTATGATGACTATGGATATATGATGTATTTATGGTGGGTTTATCATACATTCATGTTTTAGTTTATTTCATGTAAGTTTTTTATATTTAATTTTTTTATTAAATATTTTTAAAAAAAATTATGATTTAGGGGTAGTTTTAGTAACTTCCAATAAATAAATAAATTAAAATATATTTTGTGTCAGTTATGATTAACTGCCACTAAAATAAATCGCCTCTCATACGTTTAATAGAAGTTAGTTTAATTTTATTTATGTTTCCCCTGGATATTTTTTTTATAAAATAACCACTGCTAAATAAACAAGAAGTCTCCGCTAAATGATCCAAAAAATGACTCATAACAATATCACCTCAAAATTAAAGAAACCACCACTAAATGACTAGTGAGTGCGAAATACATGGCTATTTTAATAACCAATGATATATTTTTAGGCAGTGGTTTATACCGTCTCCAGCCCATGAAAAAACCACCTTTAATTCCCTTTTTTTGTAGTGTCACCAACTATAGATAGATCAAATGATCCCATAATATCACTTATTCAAGCCTATTTATGATGTATCAAGTCTATGGAAAGTGATTCCTTGCATTTTGGAAGCCTATCCTCAGTGATGAATCCTCAAACTTGTGATTGGTGTCAAAAAATTCAATTTCAAAGTCCTGGACTATGGTTAAATCAAAGGAGAAATTAAAATAAGAATCAAAGTCAAAAGTGAAAGTCAAATACATAAGACAAAATTCAAATTATCATTGGTGTTGGTTTCCTAGAACCAACTACTTTGTATTTTTTATTACCTTCATATTCATGGTTTTTAATATTAATAATGTTCTTATCACATCATGATTGTTCTTCTTCATGAAATTGTATATGATAATATCATAATGGTACTTGTCACACTAAAAGATTCACGAATCAACCCAAACTAGGGCTCAATCCACAACTACCCCAAGACCACCTCTATAGGCTAGGGGATGGTGAGCAGTGTTGAAGGCATAACTGACATGGGGTGGCCTTTTCCTTAGAACCTGTATACACACACACAACCATCTCAACGCAGAGGTTTAGAGGAATAAAATTAAAAGATGAAAAATACTAGGGGAATAACCATGTATGAGAGTACGGTAGTGAAAATTGAAAATAAAGGGGAAAATACACACATAACCAAAAATATGTCCCAACCTGAAAGAAAAATGTTGATAGATCCTAGACCATGATCTCTAAGTTGCGACCGCCATACGCGGTTCAAAGTACCAGGTATCCTTAAGCTCTTCTGTAGTCACCACCAACCTATCCTTAATCTACATAAGACACAACACATGTGGGTAAACCCCATAAAGGGGTGAGTATATACATACCCAGTAGGACACCCCGAAAGCTGAAGAGGGAATAGTAGCTGATACAAAATGAAAATAAATACAGTAGATAATAAATAGGATGCATCTCAACCCAACCAAGAGAAAGTGTTACCTCATCCAAACACAAGGTACTAAACACTGTGTGTAGATCGACTACATGTTGAGTCTTTTCCACCTATAGAAGGAGAGTAACCAAATACACCAAAAAAATATAAACATAGAAATCCTGTGTCATAACCCCCATGTCTTTGAGATCAATGTAAAGAGAGTAACCAAATACAAATGTATGGATATATATATGATCAAAAAAAAAAGAATCATCAATAGTTCTAAAATTCCTTCAATGATGTCCAGTATCTCACACGTCTACCCATAAATGACTGTGTAAATATCCAAACCTTACCACTATGTCGCACAATCCAGGGGTCATAAACTCCATGAAAAGGAACCCTACACTAGTTCGTCAGGGGGGGTTCCACTCTCTAAGTATCCATAGAGGTACTGCACTCAAGATGATGGGGGTTTCCACTTTAGTGTGAAAATTACCCGCACCCTATCTAATAGAGAAGTTCCACTTTGTAAGTATCTACAGAGGACCCACACCCTGATGTATCAAGGGGGTTTTAATCTAGTGTCATGAGGACCCACACCCTATCTGATAGGGGGTTCCACTAATTAGGTAGAGAAATCATGCCCGAGATGATGGGGGATTCCACTCTATAGGTTGAGGACCCACACCATGGTGAAACAAGTGGGTTCCACTCTGGTCATTGATAACCAGTACCCTATTTGGTAGGGGGTTCCACTTGGTAGGTATAAGACCCATGCCCAAGCCGATGGCGGGTTCCACTCTAATGTCTATGATGATACTCTTCCTGATCACAACTATCATTGGGAATCAACAAAATAAGCATTGTGCCTGGAACATTTCACATCGTATCCCAAAATCCACAAATGAGATACCTATCACATTCTAAAAGGAAAAACACTTATGTTGGGATACTAGTGGGCCAAAATCTGAGTTCAAACATAAGAGATATAGAATATTGAAGTTTCTTCAAAATGAGCCAAGGGGTACATGACATGTTAGGGGATACACACAATGTGTGGTCCCACTCCATCACCTGGTTGTGTCCCTGGATGTACATGTATCTCTAAACATGTAGGGATACACGTGTGCTTGGTCATGTCCTTGTTTTCTATCCCATGTCCATGTACTCAAACTGTGTCCTTGTAATTTTTTACACAAGGTGCATAGCCATGCCCATGCACATATAATCTTAGAGTACACACCGTGTCCACCATCATGAGTTCACACACCATGCGATACTTATAATCCACTAAAACTCTAGTCAACACATCTAGGGCCTGATATGACATGTGTTCTTTGAACTATATGGAACATAGTTGGGATTTTTCCAAAATCTTAGATATGAACTTCATATATCAGATATGGTATTATGATATCAATTTTGACCTTTTTCCACCTGATATTAATGGATCTATCTCTAGCTAACATATTCTATCCAAACAGTGGATGTAAAACCAATTTCCAAAGCTTTATACGCACCGTCTCGCACTGTGCATGATCGGGTCTTTCCATAGTGGATGGTTTTATTCTTGATCATTAAATTTATCATATACAACCCAAAACCATCCCAGATCTATCCTTTATTCATCGATCCATTCCTTGTACATTGTATCATCCTGATTCCTGGGGTCTGATCGGGCTCGGTACCTCCCGACAATGTTAAATCAAGACTAGAGGGTCCAATCAGTGAATAACACATTGAAATTGAAGGGGGGGAGTCACATAAGATTTTTTTTAAAATATTTGACAAGATTTATTGAAAAAATGATCAAGAAAAGGGATATCTAGGGTTAGAAAA
Organism: Viscum album; assembly: GCA_963277665.1. Classification (NCBI taxonomy): domain Eukaryota; kingdom Viridiplantae; phylum Streptophyta; class Magnoliopsida; order Santalales; family Viscaceae; genus Viscum; species Viscum album. The sequence continues at coordinate 864,835,690 of OY728147.1, read as the reverse complement.
CTAAATAATAGTCAATTAAACCGGTTCACTGGTGCATGTAAAGGCCAAAATTGGCATAGATCAAAGGAAGGGATTGATTTGCTCAATCAATTTAATCAAAATGGGAATTATCCACAAATTGATGAGTCCTAATTGGATATTGGATTGTTCATCATAGAATAATGAAATATCCAATTATATAATTAATTAATTTCATTCGTTGTGCTCTGGTCTACTCTGATCCAAAGTTTCGTCATCACCAGAGGTCATTATTCTAAAGAAAAGAGAGGAGGAGAAGTTTTTGAAGGTCCAAGGATTATGAGGCTAACTTTAGGAAAAGTTCCATAATGATGGATTTATTGGAAACTTACTTAGGTTAAATGAATGTAAGAATGAATTTAATTAATTAATTATTCCGCTGAATATACCACCAAGGAGAGTTTTATCCGAACACCCCATAATGACAAATTTTTTGTCACACCTAGGGTAAAATCACATCTCAAACTCAACTGTGGTATCATATTTCTGATTTGAGTCTCCATTTAAAAGTTATCTTATTTTCTTTAAAAAATACATGTTTGTAATATAAAATATATTTAATATTTTTTGTAAAATTAATTTTGGGAACACCGGGCCTCAAAATCACATGTCGTCTCAGCCCTACCGTTGGAAGGATATGTAGAAATATTTCAATGTCTTATAAGGAAAAAACCGTGCCTCTAAATCATTCCCTAATTCAATATTTTGTTACCTAAAAAGAAAAAATAAACAAACAACTCAAGATACTAAGCTCGCATCTGAATATCTCACTCATAAGAGCTCTCCTACACATTATCGTGCTGCCAAAACATGTGAACCATGGGGATTTCTTGTCCACACAAGTTCCTCTCCTATCAATCCTTGATCACCACTAGGTACTCTAGAAAGGTGGATCCATCCTCGATGTCCAAATCACCTGAGTTGATGATGAGTGTAGGGCCATTCATGTATCTCATTAGCTGTGACACATGAAAGACATTGTGCACCCATTCCAACTATGGGGGTAGGGCGAGGCGGTAAGCCTCCTCACTGACCCTTTGCATGATCTCAAATGGCATGATGTACCTTGGGGATAACTTTCCTCACTGGATGAACCTCCACAATCCTCATCATGGGGAGACTCTTAGAAAAACATGGTATCCCTAATAAAACCCCAAGGGCCCACAATGATGATATTCATAATATTTCTACCTGTTGTGAGGCTTACTCATCCACTCACAGATGACCTGGACTTTCTCTATCATCACCTGTACCAACTCTGGACCCACAAGAGATGTCTATCCAATCTATATCCCACACATGGGTGACTTGCAGAGTCTCCTGTATAGGGCCTCAAAAGGTTTTATGCTAATGGTTGAGTGGTAGATATTGTTGTACACAAACATTAACAAGGTAAAGTGATCCTCCCAGCTCTAGCCAAAGTCTAACAAGAATTCCCTCAACACATCATCCAACACCTGGATAATGTGCTCGATCTTCCCATCTTTCTAGGGGTGAAAGACTATACTCATCTTCATTTGGATACCTAATGACTCCTAAAATACTCTCCACAAACTTGATGTAAATATTTCATCATAATCAGAGAAAATTGTCAATGGAACCCTATGAAGGTGAATAATATCCCTTATGCACAAATTCCTCAAACTCTTCACCGAACTATGCTCCCTAGTAGAAAGAAAGTGTGTTGACTTTGTGAGTTTCTCAAATATCTCCTAGATAGTTTCATGGATGTTCAATGTTTATGGAAGCACTATCATAAATTCCTTGGATATTCCATCCCACTTACACTCTAGGATTTCAAGGGGGTGTAATAAACCTTCTGAAACCTAGTTCCCAGCCTTCAACTACTGACATTTAAGGAATAGAGAGATGAAATCCACTACACTCTATCTCATGTTGGACCTCTAAAACTACCACTAAAGGTATTTATACATATTCGCCACATTTATATGTATAACTAAGGGATAATTGTGGAACTCTCACATCACCTCCTCCCTTATTGTGACTGAGACCACCGTCTATCCACGGAAAAGGATTGTGTAATTCCCTCCTTTAGAATATCAATCTATTGATTATTCTTTGTGTATTTGGTCATGTAAGGCCTAAAAATATATATCTAAAAGTTTTAACTCTCATAAATTCTTGAGAAGCATAGGATTCAATACCATCGACTATAGAAAATATGTATCCTCCATCTCTATTAGGTTCAGCTATAAGGAATCCAACTGCTTAGAAGAATCCTCCACCAAGAGAGTCTGGGAATTTCTACTAAGGGAATCCGCTACTACATTACCCTTCCCCATAGTATAGACTATCTATAAGTCATTTTCCAACAAGAACTCTGACTAGTGCCACTGTCTCAGGTTCAAGTCTCTTTATATGACGATGTTTCTAATACTTCTATGGTCTGAGTAAACCAAAAAGTGCTCCCCCAAAATATAGTGCCTATACATCCTTAGGGAAAATAATACCACTACCAAGTCTAGGTCACGAGTCATGTAGTTATACTCATGTGGTATCAACTACCACGACCCTTATGCAATAACTTCCTTCCATTGCATTAAAACACAGCTGAGACAACTCCTTAGGCATCACAATACACTACATACTCCATGAACTCCTCCAGTAGTCTCATCAAAGGAGCACTAGTATACCCTAGCCTAAAATCCTTGAAGGATCTCTGGAACTACTTAGTTTAGTTAAATGGATACACTTTCCACTTTAGGGTGATAAAAGGGTCTACAAACCTGGAGAATTCAGTCACAAACCTCGTGTAGTGCCCTACTAAACCAAGAAAACTCTACACCTATGACATGCTCTTGGGTGAATCCCAATCAAGTACTAGATCGATCTTCATTGGGTCCATGGATAAACCACGATAAGAGATTACATGCCCTAGAAAGTGAAATTTATGATTACAAAACTAGAGCTTCCTATAAAACTGGTGATCTCGAAGAAAATTTATAAACAACCTCAAGTTCTGTTTATGGTCATCATCTGATGCAAAGTAGATGAGTATGTCATCGATGAAGATAACCAATAGCTAGTCTAGGTATGGTTGGAAGATCCAGTTAATCAAAGCCATAAACATGGAGGGGGAATTCACCACACCAAAGGGAATCACTAGGAACTCATAATGTCCTTAACGACATCAAAATTCCAACCTTAGAATATCAACCTCAAAAACCCTCAACTGGTGGTATCCGAACCTAAGATCAATCTACAAGAACCAACTCACACCTTACATCTAGTCAAATAGGTCATCAATCCTCAATAAGGGGCATTTTTTCTTTATCATTTCCTGGTTAATGTGATGATAATCTATGAAAATCCAAAAGATCCTAGCCACCTTTTTTATAAACTACACTTGGGATGCATAGGAGGACACATTAGGCCTGATGAAACACTTCTCTCAAAGGTCATTCAACTACAACCATAGTTTACAGAGCTTGGTAGGTGCCATTCAATATACCATATAATATATCTAAGTAGTCATGAGATGTAGGTCAATGAAAAACTCCATATCCTACCTCATATGTTGTCTCAAAACATCCTCAGAGAAGACATCCATGAAATCCTCCACAACTGAAAAAATTTAGATGACTGAAGATCCTACTGCAAAAAGGGACACACTTTCCAACTGATGGGTGATGTGATGCAGTCTCTTGATCATGAAACTCCCTTTCCCTGCCATGAGGTCTCTCTCACCAAAAAAATAGAATCTCATCCCATTAGTGCAAAGGCATTTAACTCGTATTTAGTGATTGTAAATTTGGGATCAGACCATGTAAATCTAATCCATACCCAATATAATGTCATAGGTTTCCATTATGACAAAAAAAGGGTCCCATGTGAACCTCTCACCACCAATATATATCTACCACCACTGAAAAAGAAAATATATAGAAGAAGTGTTCCTTGTAAGAACATCAAGGAAAAGATATTGGGCTAGTGCCTCAATTGGGAGTGCTATCCCTCACACCAGAAGTATAGATAATAAGGAATTAATGGTTCTTGTTTCTACTAATACAAAATAAATATTATAATAAACACATTTAGTAACTCAAATCATCTCATGCACTGTGGGGTCATAATCCTCCAAAGCCTAAAACTGTATATGGCCCCAGATACTAGCTCCCTGATCTTGATGTGGGCCACCTAGTGGTGGTTTTGGAACCATCTTATAGCTTTTTACACTTTCCAAATCTCCTCATGCTCCTATATCAACTCCACCTCCTTTGGGGACCACCCTGCCCTCGCTTGGGAGATCCCTGATCATGGTTCTGCCACTACCATAGTGGTCCATTACCTATCTACCTATTCTTATCACCATAAATGATCAATAAGTCATGTTCCATGTGACCTATCCCATGAAAATAATATCACCTCCCCTCTCTAGGATTAAATTTTCCTCTTTACTACCCCTGACCACGTGCATGATCCTGGTCATGGGTAGGTCTCTTATGTTGAGATCTTGTTGGTTGATTCTTTCTAGTTTCCGCAGATGACTTGGTCCTGTAATATCTAATACCATATCCATAATCCTAGCATCCCTACGACATGATGCTCTATTTCACAAGTTTCGTCTCTAATACCCTTAAATTGGTGAAGATTCATAAAGGCACCACACATGTATATATCTCTCTATGGTGTCCCTACTCAAACTTTCATGCTCAGAAGTAGCCATCCCAGATCATGTCAAAGGAGTACAATGAAAGTCCTATAAACCTTATTTTATACTCAACAAATATTATCCCTCATTGATTCAACTCTAAAATCTCCTGAATCTAACCTGAGTGTACGAAGGTGGTGTAGTAATCCTCACGAAACAACTACAAGAAGTCAGGTCAAGAGATCATCAACAAATCGCATATATGGGTAATGAGATTCCACTAGCACCCAACTACTCTGTGGAAAAAGCTAGATTCTAGTGAAACCACTTGATCCTTTAGTGTCCAGACGAGTCTGAAAACATGGACCACTTACTCTATCCAATTCAATACTACATGAGGATTAGGATCAATGTGGTAGCTCAACAGCCTCTAGCACTGGAACACACAAATAATGATAAACTTTTGTGTATCCTCAGCCTACCTTTCTTGGATGATCAGTTTCTCAATAGGTGCGGTTTTTTCTACTTTTCCACCTGGAGGAAGAATATTTTGGGATGGACCCTAAAATGAGGCCTCATTACTCATCAGATCATTTTCATGTTCCATAACTGGTACACTTGTTGGCTATCATCGTGGAAGCATCCAAAAATTTAATCAAGGAATACCATAGTCAAATGAGTATAGATATATATATAAACACATGGGAGATGACTCAAGAAGGAAATTTAAAGACTCAATATTATATGATGAATGTACCATTGATTAATGTAACCAATTTCTTAGTATACAGAGTTGAAAAACATGTAGTCAAGGTCCTAGTGAATGGATACATTGGCTATCTATACCATCATTGGATTCCTAGCCATGAGAGCTATCTGCACTTGAGGCACTCAAAAATTGTTTCCCTAATCCCAACCAAATAATCCTAAGGGGAATACTATAAAAATCATCCCATGGATTGAACCAAATTTGATACTAATCTTTCACAACCTGACGAAAACTGGAACTCGAGCCAAAACTACCCCAAGCTCGCCTCCATAGGCCACGGGATGAAGACTATTACTGAAGGAGTAACTGATACGAGGAGGCCTTTAACTAAGTACCTTCACACAAAAACAACCATCTTGATACAGAAGTGAATAGGAATAAAATTAAAAGATGTAAAATACTAGGGGAACAACCATGCATGTAAAACCTTTAGAGAGTATGAGAGTATGGTAGTGAAAATTGAAAATTAAAAGGAAAAAATACATTCCCAACCATAAATATGTATCAACCTAAAAAAATTAAAGTAAAATACTGAGAGTTCCCATCTGTTGATCTATAAGATGTGACCACCATACATAGTTCAAAGTACCAGAAGGTATCCCTAAGCTCTTCTTCTATAGTCACTGCCAACCTATCCATCATCTATATGAGATATGAAATGTGTGGGAAAATTCCATGTAGGTGTGAGTATATATATACCTAGTAGGATTCCTGACAGCTAAAGGGGAATCAGTAAGAGATACAATAGGAAAATAAAGATTGTAGATAGTAAACATGATGTAGATTAACCTAATAAAGAGAAAGTGTAGCCTCATCCAAACACAAGGGGCTCAACACTGTGTGTGGATGGAATACACATTGAGTCTTTTAAACTTATAGTAGGAGAGTAATCTCATCCACCCATGAGAATCTAAACACATAAAGAATGTGTAATATCATGCACATATTCACAAACCATGGTAGGAGAGTGAACAAATCCAAAGGTATGAATATAGATTTATATATATTCTCAATCAAAGGAATGATTAATATTTTCAAAAGTCCATACATGATGCCTAATATCTCATGCGTCTTCCTAGAATTAACCATGAGAAGCCCCATGCCACCCCACTATGCCGCACAGCTGAGGGGGGCACAAACTCCATTCATAGGACCCACTCTCTAGGGTTTCAGGGGGTTCTAATTTGTAATTATACAAAGAGGTCCCACACCTAAGTTAATGGGGGGCGGGGGGTTCCACTCTATAAGTATATATAAGGGACCTTCACCCAAGATGATGGGGGGTTCCACTCTAGTGTCATGAGGATCGACGCCCAATTTGATAGGGGCTTCCACTCGACAAGTATCTATAGAGGACCTATACCCTGATGCATCAGGGGTGTTCTAATCTAGTGTCATGATGTCCCACATCATACCTAATAGAGGTGTTATACTCATTAGGTAGAGGATATGTGCCACCCAAGTTGATGGGGGGGGGGTCCATTCTATAGGCTTAGGAACCGCATCCTGGTGATCCTCTGCTTTCATCGGGCATCACCTAAATAACCACCATTCAGAACATTTCACATCATATCCAAAAATCCAAAACATAGGGAACCATCACATTCTATGTGAAAAAATCCAATATAGGATACTCATGGGCCAAAATCTGAGTTCAAATGAATGAGATATATAAGATTAAATTTTCCTCAAAAGAAGCTAAAGGATACACGATGTGTGAGGGGACCTAGACGACATATGATCTCGCTCCATCACCTGGTTGTTTACCTAGAGGTACATGATATTCCAACCATGTAGGGATACATGTAATTTGGGGTGAATACATAGTGTTCACATGCCATTTGGGTTCCCTCCCATGTGCTTGGTCATGTCCATGTATTCCATCCTATGTTAATGTACTCAAGTCGGGTCCATGTACTTTTATACACAACGTTCCTAGTCGTGACCATGCCCATGTACACCCAAATTACATATTGAGTCCTCCATCATGTGGTCACATGGTGTGTGGGGGTCCCACATGGGTTTTGATACTTTTAATCTATAGAAACCCTAGTTGAAGTAGCCAGGGCCCACACGCCATGTGTTCTTTGAACTACAAAACATGTTGTAATGATTTTTTCAGAATATTAGATCTGATCTCCACATGCCAGATCTGGTATGAGGCCATTATTTTTGGCCTTTTTCAACTTGAGATTATTGTTCCAATCTTCATCTGGATGATTCCGGCCAAAAGGTGGTTGGAAAACCAATTTTTGTAGCTTTGTACACACCATCTCGCACCGAAAACCCTTAGGTCCTTCCATCATGGATTATTTTTTTCATGGTTATCAAAAAATTCATAAAAAACGCCAAATGGCCCCAGATCTATCATTTATTCATCAATACATCCTTCATACATTGTTTCCTTCTAATTCTGGGGACCGATCGAGCTTGGTAATGCTAGAAAACGTCAAACCAGGACCGTAGGGTCTAACTGGTGAAGAACGCAAATCAATTGAGGGGGAAAAGGAGAAAATAAAAATATTATCAATAATTTCTAAGATTTCATGAAAAATATCAAGAATAAATATATATGGGGTTATAAAACTAAATAATAATCAATTAAACTGGTAAAAGGACACATGTGAAGGCCACAATTAGTGCAGATTAAAGGAGGGGAATGATCTGCTCAATCAATTTAATCTAAATGGCTATAATATACAAATTTATGAGTCCTACCTAGATATTGGATATATTTTTTTCAAATATCATTCTCTTCAAATATTTAAGGAAGTCACCATGTTTATTACAATCTGATCTACTCTGATCTAGAGTTTCATCATCGTCTAAGATGATTCCACCAATGGAAGGAGAAGAGAATAAAATTTTGAAGGTCTTAGGATTATGAGGCTAACCCTAGAAAAATCACCATAACAATAGATTTATAGGAAATTTGGTAAGCTTAAATGAATTAATGAATGAACTTAATTAATTAATTAATCCATTGATTTTACCTCCAATGTCCGTTTTATCTGAAGACCCCATACTGAACTTTTTAGGTCATGACTAAGATAAACATCATTTTTTGGACTTAACCATGCTCACAGATTTCTGATCTGAGCTAATTTTGAAGATTTATCCCATTTTATTTAAGAAAATATGTACATTTAATATAAAAATATAATTAATATTTTTATAAAATTAATTCCAGGCACATCGGGCCCTAGAATCACATGTCTTATCAATGCTTGGCTCTAGAAATATATGTATAAAATTTTCAAATTATTAAAAGGCAAAAAATGGGTCTCTACAGAAAGGTTATAACATTTTTACACTATAAAATATCTTTAAACTCATGATATATGTCTGGATGATATCATATGATGAGACAAAGATGATAAAGACTATCAAGGATAAGAAACTCATAAGATATTTAAACTTCTTCTCATGAATTCTGCCCTTGGTAATCTCCAAGAGAGGAATTTTTGAGAAAAAACCACTATAGAACCCCTAGTTTTAGGTAATTAACCTTTTATTTATGTAATATATATATATATAAAGTAATTGGGTTAAGTTTGGGAAGGTTAGAAGGAGTTTTGAAATGTTTTTTGTGGATTTTATGGTGGTGAAATGTTTGAGAATCGTTAGTCGATATTGTACAACATCTCCTAAAAAAATAGTGCAACTCAAACAGAAGGAAATGGGTAGGCACACGGTTGAGTGCACAGTTTGTTCAAACCATAAAACCACTCAGGTGAAACCATGTGAAGTGGGACAAAGGGTTTTTTTACTATTGGGGAATGATTTTTCTAATTATGTGACCAACTATCCAAGTGGTGTTTGGATATAGTGGTTAATTCATGATTAGGACATGGTTTGCCTGAATTTTTTCCTTAACCATGCGACATTACAAAATAGATCTAGATTTTGTGGATCTAATTTGGTTTAGCCCCATAACCACTCATTTTTTATTTATCACAACTTCAACATAATTTAATCTCCTCCCAAAGTATTTTTAGACGTTTTCCATTGACTTGAGAGTGATCCATTGGAAAATATTGGTGTGGTGAAGCCCCGATTCCTTATTAAGTTCCCATTCTTGGGTTATTCCATATTTTTCATCTTCTTCTCACTCTTGGACTCATGAATCTAGTATTTTAGGGATATAATGAAATTATGTTATTCCAATAATGATGTGATATGGTTGTTTGGATTATATGGAACAAGATCTAATGTGGTTTTGGAAGATCTAAGCCAAGTTTTTGGAGTTTTTGCGCCACTCTTAATTTTCTCCTAATTTGCGAGGTATGTGGATTGAATCTTGAATCCTATTTTTAGAATATGAAGGAATTATTTAAAATTTATTTATTTTCTTATTTTTTTTATTGTGAAATGGACGTGCAATGTTGGTTGGAAATCGTCTTTAGTGATAGTTTGTGCAATGATAAAAATCAGTTTCTTTGGTGGATAGAGAAATTATTTTCATGATTTTAAAATAGTTTATTGATTTTTATGAATAGAAAATTGGTTGGAAAATATTTTCAATAAATGTATGATTTTTTTAAATGGGTTTTCTCAATTGTTTTGGCTTGATTTTGTTATAAATGGTTAGAGTGTGTTCATTTTCATTGATGTGGCCTTGTGGAAGGGGCATGTGCCATTGGGGCACTTAGTATATGGTAACCTTGTGATGACTAGGTAGATGGATGAGAGACCACTCATGAGTTTTTTACTGTCACCTAGGCATTAATTTTTATATCTGTGGATTCATGGAATGGAATGGGTTATGCCAAAAATGAAATTTGAGAAATAGTTTAGAAAGAATTATTTTATTTCTTTCCATGAAAACTATTTTGTTTAAAAATGGTTTGTATTTGATATAAATTGTTCTAATTTTTTATATAAATTTTTTTATATAGATGTGCTAACATGTTCTATCCTAGTTGTGTGGGTATGGAAGTCATTTGAGAAAAACCTATTGAGTTTTATAATCACCCCCTGCTTTGGCACTATGGTGTGTATATTTTTTATCATGACACTGGTAAATGTAAGGTATATCATTTATTGGTTGATTCATCATGATACCTTGGGAATGGATTGTGGAGTTGGATCTTGGATTATGTGGGGAACTATTAAGTTAATGTCTTTGGTGTCTTGATTTTTTTAGGTTTGTCTTCCACTTTGTGCTCTGATATTGATCATAGTTTTTACATTGCATTTTGATATAGTTTTTTTCTATACTTTGAGTTGTTTTAATTTGTTCTCATGAATCATATAGTGGTTGTTTGGTTATATTTATTTGGTTTGGTTGTTTTTAAAAAAAAAGGGAAATCTACCCCCAACTATTTATGAAGCCCTTGGAATTTATTTCTAGCATTTAGTGTCTTGGAGATGTCACCTAAGGCCTAGTATAACCCTCTTCCTATTCCCAAGCCAATGGGTGAGGGGTGGGATGTTTAAAATGGCATCAGTTTTTTCAGTCTTGGAGTTGAAAGTCAATCTAGTTTAGTCCTTGAGTTGGTTTTGTAACAAGGAGTTGGATTTTCAAAACATGAAAGGTAGATCATAAAGAGGCATTGGTAGCCTATTTATACTAAACTTCAAGTTACTAGGGAGTTTGGGCACATGAGTGTTTTGAGACACTTCTAGGAGTTGTTACCTCATCATCATGGCTTTAGTTACTGAGAAGAGAATGACATGAATTGATATAAATTACTTCCCATAAGGAGTGAATATCTCAATTTGAGTAATGATTTATGAATTTTTTAAAAAGTGATATTTTTTGGAAAATGTTGAGAATGTGTTCAAATGTCAGACTTTGAAAAGGCATGGTGGTGTTTTTTTGAAAATGGTTTTATTTTCAAAGACCATTATGTAATTTAAAAAAATGGTTTGAAAGAGGAAAAATGTAGAATTTAGGAAAGAATTATTGTGATATGCTTGATGTAGTAAATTTGGAATTTCTAAGCCTTTAGTTTCTAGAGAGTGAGACTAAATGAAATTTTTGTTATATATAATGGAACCTATAAGGCATAGATGAAACCAACTAGAATTGGCTGATGAAAATGTGATTTTACCTGAGCCACAAGTGAAACAATAACTAGTTCAATTGTATAGTATTTTCAAGCCATAGATAGAGGGAGCTAAAGGGATGAACCAAGGAAAGTGGATCATTCCATTTAGTTCTAAAAGAAGAATCCATACATCTTTCAGGGTGATTCAAAATTAGAAAAGGTATAGGTGTGGCTGAATAGGATGAATCAAATATTTAATTTTCTAGGAACACCACCTGAGTTGAAATTTAAGTTGGAAACATACATGCAAGAGGATATCGTATACTAGTGGTGGGATTTAGCGATATAAGATAAATTAGAAAAATGTATTTCATGGGAGGATTTTGAAAAATTGTTCAAAAAAAAATCAATCCCTACACATTCAAGATTTCTAGAATGATATAATTTTTTAGTTTAGAGCATGATAATCTCTCTATGATCGAGTATGTAGAGAAATTTACAAATTTAGTCAATTTTTCATTGGAAGTTTCTACAAGTTCATCCTTAAAGGCACAAATTTTTAAATTAGGGTTAAGGATATAAAATCTATTAAAGAATATTTTACTTTGTATAATGGACTATAAAGAGATGGTAAATAAAAAAATAATAGAGTAAAGAGACATATCTGGAACTATGGGTAGAGGGAGCATGTTGTTACCTATGAGAAATAGTGGGAACGCTAATGTTGGGAATATGGGGAAGAGGGACACCAATTTTCGATGTAGAGGTTTGAATCAAAATCAGATGGTCGGATCGAAGAATCTTCCTCCTAAACCAAAGGGAAATATTTTATGTTTTTAATGTGGTTATTGATGTGGCTCTATTTTTAAATAGTTTGGCCACATCTTTTATTAAATTTTTATCAATTTAATTACTCATTTTGACACTTTTTAATAAATAGTGGCACTTTTGTATTTTTATCACTACATATTTTAATTAATCATATTTTTATAATTAAATTTGGGTTTCTACTCTTTATATTTAGTCTCTCTAGTTATTCTAAATTATATTAAATTACTTTTTAGTTTATTAATCTTAATCTGCTCACTTTTTAATAATTTGACATTAATAATAAATGATCATTTAATTTCTTTATTTGCGTTTTAATTAATTTAGACAAAATTTTAATATTATATCCTTTAATTAAAATTTATTAGAATAAATTAACTTTGTTAAATAATATTTTTAACCATATTTCTTAACAAATAAGTTAACAATTTAAGTTAAAGTTTAATAAAGTAATATGTTTTTAATTTTAAGTTTTATTTTCATCATCTAACTAATTAACTTTCTTGTTTAATTTCTTTAGTTAATTTTAATTATTTTAATTTTAGGTTTGCAGATATTTATGTGTAGGTGTTCTGCATTTATTTAAACATATTTTTAATTAATCTTAACATTTATTTTCTTAGTTAAAAATCTAGTCACCTTTATTTTTAATTTGTTAAATAACTTAGTTAGATTTTAGTTACAGTTATTTAATTAGCCTTTAATAATTTAGTTAATTTGACTTTTGTTTTAATTGATTAATGTTTTATTTATTTTTATTATTTTCTTTAAATTAATTTTTATTCACTGCATCTCATTTTGTTCTATCAGTGAGTTGACACCCCGATGCTACGTCACACCAATTCTTTGTCTCACTGAATTGCGTCACACAGATATTTTGACACATTGAAATTTTTTATAACTATCGGTGAGTCGTCGCACCGATCCTTTTCATCGATTTCGATCTCTTTTTCATCGGTGTCTTCTTTTATTTCAATTATCAGTGAGTTATTGACTCACCGATGCTTTTTTATTTTAACTAACGGTTTCTCATGATGCATCGATGTTGCGACTCACCGATCCATTTACTTTGTCCTATTGTGATTGATTATTATTCTTTCTATCGGTGAGTCATGACTCACCGATTCAAAAATTCCATCGGTTTCACGTCACACCGATTACTCTTTATTTTAATAATTTATGACTCGTTTATTATTTTACTTCTATCAGTGTCTCGTTATTTTCTTTTATCGATGAAACCAATTTATTTCCCCATCAATCTCTCGATGTCTCACTGATCCTCTGCTGATACCATTTCAACTATCGATCCTATCCTCTCATGTACCAATGATTAATTCCACCTCTTTTTGTCACTCACTCACTGATCTCCTTTCCCCAATATCGGTTTTACAAACCTACGCATTTGGTATATCGTTACCACCATCCCTCACTTTAGGTTTCAGAAACCTCACTGAGATGTTTTTCCCCTCTTTGGACTCTCACACTCTTATTAATTTCCCTCTCACACATCCTTCATTTCATGTTGCAAACATTCACCAAGATTAACAACATCTTCTCCACATTTTTGCAGCAGCCTCATCCTCCCACATGTTTCAATCTCTTTGCTACTGATCATACCATTACAGCATTTTCTCTAGCACTTTACCACAAAATGTTTCACATTTTCCACAGAAAATCAAAACTATAATAAAAAAATCAGAATCCCTAAAATCTATTTCCACCCAGATCTTAAATTTGAAGAACTCGAATCCATTACTGATGAAGTTTGGGAGCCACTACAGAAGTGAGATGCAATCTTGCCACTGGAGTTGAGGAAGAGGCTAGTCTCCATGATTAGCCATTGAATACAAGGATTCCCCTATTTCTGAACCACCATTGCTATATGATAGAGGCCTAGTTGAAGTTGTTGAAAGGTTGAATATGGACCATTTTTTGGAGGAACTAATGCTGCAATGTTGTGGACGAGCCATGCTGCCACGTGAGGTGCCGCGATCTGAGATTCCAGCACTGCTGAGGTATGAAGTTGGAAGTCGATGCCACGCCAGAGTAGTCTGTTGTCATCGCCTAAGGAGGAGGGAGAGCTGAGAGTTGTCATTGTAGAGTTCTTTTAGCCAGGGACCTGCCTGATTTGGGGAAGATGAGCCGAAGACCACCCCCTGTGCGCTGAGATTCGGGGGGGGGGGGGGAGATAAACCCAAATTAAAAAAATAAATAAATACAAATAATAAATAATAACATTAATAAATCAAAAATAAATATAATATAAAATAATTTTATTAAATAATAATTAATCATAAAATTAAACTAGGACAAAAAAATCAATTTATTAAATAATACTAACTTACAAATAATAATAAATTAATTTAAATTAACTTTATAAATAATTTTTATTTGTAAACTAAATAAAATAATTAATAAATATTTTCCTAACTCAAAAATAGCATTAAGTTATGTTAACTAATTATTAATAATACATATATTAATAAAATAGTTTAATTAATAATATTAAATTTAAAAAAACTTAATAAATTCATTTATTTAAAGAATAAATAATAAATTATTAACTATAATACTAATAATAAATTAATATGTAATAATGATTATCATTTAATTATTTATTAACTTTAATTAATCTTTTTATTAAGTAATATAACATTAAACTAAAAAATAATCATTTTTCTTACTTTGTGATTTCATTTATTCTTGAAGGTTTATTCAAGGGACGTGTATATGTCTAGATTCTCACAACTAACTCAGCGGGAGTTAATTACGTCAGAAAATATAGCGCAATGTGTGGGTCGCTTAAAAATGCACGTGTGCGGTGCATAAATGAAGGACACATGAAGATGGTGAAAACGGAGTGGTGACATGCTGTAGACTACAGTGGGGTTTGAAAGGAAAAGTAACAGCAGGATTTGAGGAGGAGGATTCATTCCATGAACACACCAGATTCAAGGGGGGAATTCACTCGAACGAACACACCATTACAGAGTAGAGAACCTGGAGCGAACCCTGAAGCAGCTCTCGGAGAACCATTCCTTAGAGATCCGAGGTCCAGAAGCAACAATTCATGCTAGCAGAGGGATTTTTCTTCCTCTGTTTTCTTTTAAATCTCTTTCTCTGTAATTGAATGATTTTAATATACGTAATTGAAACAATGTTAGGATAAAAACTTTCAGTTCGAGGTTAAAAATCAAATCTACTGGTTATCTTCTTAATCTCTTCTCATTATCATTTTGTTTGTGATCGAGGTTTATTGGTGAGATAAATTATGATTACATTCAATTGCAACATATCAATTTCTCTTAATTTGGGAATTCCACATACATACGATGAGTTAGAATGTGGATTATTTTTCTTGAACTTTTCAATTGAAATAAAAGACTTCAGAACATATGGTGAGTTTATTCTATATTATTTTTCAAACTGAAATTCTCAAGTTGATCAATCTAGGAGTGGCAAACTCCAAGAATTGTCAGCTTGAGTGATTTATCTCTTGGCGAGGGAAATAAATCACTCATTTTCAATGGTATTAGTTGTAATCACTTTTGTGAGGAGTTTTTTCAGAACCATTAGAGTTGATATTTTCCCCATACATATTTCTCTAGATTTTTCACTTATCAGCATATTATATCTCTGTTACTTACTGTTTTTAGCCTGTTTCTTGTTTTGATATAGTTTAGAACAAAATAAAAACTAAAAAGATGTGTTGTTACATTTGTGCCTTATAATAAACAAGAAAATTTAAAAAAAATAGAAACTCAATCCCACTACGAACAACAATGGGTTCTTTTTGTTAGTTTTTAGAAAAAAAATGGTCAAATTGCATTCTCTGTGGGTTTGACCCTGCTTTCCACATATACAGTAGTTAGTAGGAATATAAATTTTAAACTTTGACCGGCTTCAATGATGGTTTAGGTCATGTTTTTTACTCCGTTTCCGGGGATGGCTTGAGCCATTACTCTAAAAAAACTAAAAAAATCACATATATAAAAATCTTAAAAAAAATTGAAAAATTTGAAAATTGTAAAAAAAAATTGTTTCACTTCTTTTTGAATTGTTACTATTGAGTATTATCTACTGTTTTTTTTTCATGAGCACAAGAACTTCTGGTGCAAGATTAGAGCCTCTGAAGCTTGAATTATACAAACATTTAACTGCTCTAAGAAAGAAGAACAAAAGTGAAATGGAAAACTTAGATAATAGAGTTCCTAATAATAACTTTCAACACCAACTAGAACTCTTAGAAGAAAATGAAAGGCCTAGGATAAAGGAATTCCAACTCTCAAAAATTTCAAGAAATCCATCATCCATTAGTCTATCTCCTAGGGCTAGAAATTATGAACTTAAACAATCACACATTTCATTGATTCCTGCTTTTAATGGGCTGTCTAATGAGGACTTCATTACCTTCATTAGAGACTTCTATAACACTGTGTAGTAGTTACCTCTTCTAGGACTCACAGAGAATGAACTTAGAATGATATTCTTTCCCTTTTTCCTTAAAGGGAATTCTATAAATTGGTTTCTAAGTCTAGATGAGAACATTTTTGAAAAGTGGGATCTAGTGTATAACTCATTCATTATAAAATTCTATCCCCAAAGATTAAAAGGTAAACTTAGAACAAAGATAACTAGTTTTTATCAAGAGGATGGAGAATATTTTCATGAAGCTTAGGATAGATTCAGGGATCTACCTAGCCAGTTTTCCCATCATCAACTCCCATCACACCTTCCGATGGATACGTTCTATGAAGGGTTTTCCTCCTCTGGATAGAATCTAGTTGATCAGGCTACTGGGGGTAATTAAAATGATAAAATAGATGAAGAACTCAGAAATTTTTTTAATAATCTTGCACTGAATTCATAACATAAAAATTCAAGAAGGAAAAGATTCAATAGAAATGTTAACCCAAACACTAGTTCAATGAATGAAACTCAATCTCAACTTGATGAAATCACCAACCAACTTCAATCCTTAATGAACCAGAACTCAAAACAAACTGTTAACCTACTTGGATGTAAAAATACCAATCAATATTTAAGGGAACAATGTGTCCAGTGTGGTATGTTTGGGCATACTGAAAACTTCTGTTCTAATTTTTATATGCCAGCCCAACAACAAGAAAATTAAAACTTTGTTAACCATGGTCCTAGAATTCCTCCTAAAGAAGATTCATTTTCAAACAATTTTAACCAAGGCTATAGGAACCACCCTAATCTGTCCTGGAAAGATCAAGGCCTAATTAAACAATCCACTACCCCTAATTACTCTAATCAATCAAGACCTAAAATTCAAAATCAACAAAGGGGTGAGTCTTAAAATGTACAAGGAAATAATTATAGTCACATGTCTTCTAAGATTCATCTAATTTTGAACAAAATCAACTCTCAAGAAGAAAGATTCTTGAATCAGCTAACCAAACATCAAAATAAATATGAGTCAGATAAAATGAAAACTGATGTTATAATGCAAAACAAGGAAACAAAACTTGGTCAACTTGCTATAGATTTTTCATCTAGGAAAAAAGGTATACTTCCAAGTACCACTGAACTTAAACCTAGAGAGAATTCCATGTATGTTGTAACTAGAAGTGGAATTAATACTCAAAATGTTGCTAATAAAGAAACTGAAATGCCCAAAATGAAAATATGATTCAATTTGGTAATAAAAATCTGCTTTGCACACATGATGGAAATTCACAGAAACATCTTGAAAATTACCAAAATTTGAATTTTTCACCTGAAACTCAAGCTAAAACTTCATCTAAAAATCAAAGGAATAAAGGAAAATAAAAATTTGAGGAAGAGGTGAAGGATATTCCTACCATTATGAATTGTTTTTCCCACCCATCCCTTTCCCTGAGAAGCTGAAACCACAAAGTAACACCAAGGCTAAACTTCTTCAGTTCCTTAGTCTACTTTCTAAACTCCAAGTGAACATTATTTTCATACAAGATTTAATTAAAATCCCATATTATTTTAAATCTCTTAATAAAATTATTTCAAACAAAAAAAATCTAGAAGAATTTTCTACTTACAACCTCACTGAAGAGTGCAGTTTTGTACTCCAAAAGAAAATCCCACCTAAAATAAAAGACCCAGGCAGTTTTTTCATACCATGCACATTAGGAAACTCTGATCATCTTAATTGTTTATGTGATTTATGTGATAGTATTAATCTTCACCCATACTCACTGTTTCAATGGTTGAGGTTGGGTGACCTTTAACCCACCATAGTCATACTACAGTTAGCTGATAGATCATTAACTCATCCTGTGGGTAGGGTAGATGATTTTCTAGTTGGGGTTGGGAATCTATTTGTACCCATTGGCTTTCTAGTCTTGGATATGAAGTGTGATAAATAGGTGCCCATCATCTTGGGTAGGCACTTCTTGGCTATAGGTGGTGCTGTCATTGATGTATCTAAGGGTCAATTAATCTTTAAAATTGGAGTACAACAAACAGATTTCAATGTGTTTAAAAATGTTAAAGGACCTATTTTTTCTGAAAACTGTTCTAGGGTAGAGTCCTTAGAATATGATAACTCAACATAAAATATTGAAAAATATGAAAATCAATCCTCTGTTGAAGAAAATAATTGTGATGCTGAAAATTCTTTTGAATCTATTTTAGAAGTTGAAAACTCTGCTCAAACTCCAAATCTGGAAAATTTTCCAGAACTAGACAACTGTCTAGTTTCTGCTGTAGAAGGGTCCTCTGTTTCTGAACTTAGGAGATTTTTGTGTGAATTTGAGGGTGTTTTTGTTAACACCGACCTTTCTGAACACTTTGATGATATTGAGGATGAACTTATAAGACAACTAGATTATTCTACTCTGAATAACTTGTTCAAATCTGATCTGGAAAATCTGGACAGCTTACTGCCCACTTTGGACAATGGTATTGTTGATTCTAAATTTGAGCATTAAATTAAAAATATTTCATCATTTAATACCCCTTACAAGAGGTATGCCGAAGATCTTGGACCTCCTAGGACTAAGAGTCTTCCTTCTAGTGTAGAACCACCTACTATTGAACTAAAACCAATCCCTTCTCATCTTAAATATTCATTTCTAGGTGAGAACTCCATTTTGCGTGTAATAATTTCTATTGAACTCAATGAAAATCATGATGAAAGATTGTTGAATGTTTTGAAGAAGTTTAAATCTTCCATAGGCTGGAAAATAGCTGATATCAAGGGTATTAGTCCCTCATTTTGTATGCATAAAATATTTATGGAGCCTGACCATAAGCCTAGGGTAGAATGTGAAATAAGATTAAAAAATAACACGAAAAATGTTGTGAGAGAAGAAGTGATTAAATTGATAGACACTGGAATGATATATCCCATTTTTGATATTACTTGGGTCAGCCCTGTATAGGTTGTACCCAATAAGGGAGGTTTCACTGTTGTCAAAAATGAAAAAAATGAGGAAGTTCAAGTTAGGAAAGACACAAAATGGAGAGTCTGTATTGATTATAGGAAGCTTAATGTAGCCACTAGGAAGAACCATTTTCCAATGCCCTTATTGGAACAAATTCTTGAGAGGCTTGCTGGAAATGAATTTTTCTATTTACTAGATGGGTATTCTGGTTACAACCAGATTCTTGTTGCTCCAGAGGATCAGGAAAATACCACTTTCACATGCCCCTTTGGAACATTTTCCTATAGGCGGATTCCCTTTGGGTTGTTTGGATCTCTATCCACCTTTCAAACATGTATGATGGCTATATTTTCAGATATTATTGAGGGAATAATTGAGGTTTTCCTAGATGATTTTTCTATTGTGGGTAGTACTTTTGATACTTGTCTTGAAAATATTGAATTAGTCTTGGAAATATGCATTGAAACCAACCTTGTCCTTAATTTGGAGAAATGTGAAATCATGGTTACATAAGGTATAGTGATTGGTCATAAAGTTTCCAAGAGAGTTCTAGAAGTTGATACTGCTAAGATTGATGCAATTCAAAAATTTCCACCTCCTATAAATGTTAAAGTTGTTAGAAGTTTTTTAGGGCATGCCAGTTTATACCGAATATTCATAAAAAAATTTCTAAAATAACTAAGCCCTTATGTTCTTTTCTGGTCAAGGATACACCTTTCAATTTTGATGAAAACTATTTGAAATCATTTAATCTTCTTAAAGATAATCTTACTACATCACCTATCATCACTGCACCAGATTGGAAATTACCTTTTGAACTTATGTGTGATGCTAGTGACATGGCTGTAGGTGTTGTCCTTGGACAGAGGAAAGATAGAAAACTGCATGTGGTGTATTATTCTAGTAGACTTCTACATAATGCCCAAAAGAATTATAGCACCACTGGAAAATAATTGTTAGCTACTTTGTTTTCTCTAGAGAAGTCTAGATAGTATTTTTTAGGTTCAAAAGTTTTCATTTTCACTGATCATTCTACTTTAAAGTACTTGTTGTCTAATAAAGAAACTAAACCTAGTATGATTAGATTGATTTTGTTGCTACAAGAATTTGATTTATATATTAAAGATAAGCAAGTAGATGAAATTTTAGTTGCTGACCACTTATCTAGGCTTCCTCATCCTTTTACAGAATCTAAAGATCCTAGAGAGATTAACTCTTCATTTCCTGATGAGAAGTTGCTTACATTTTCTATCAGGCAATCTACAGGGTTTGTAGATTTTTCCAAATTCCTTTTAGTAGGTGTATTTCCCAAAAATATGTCCAATAATCAAAGAAATAAATTCATTTATGAACTTAAGTATTATTTTTGGTATGGTCCTTTGCTGTTTAGGAGATGTGCTGATGGTATTCTTAAGAGATGTATACCTGAGGAATTGATGCTTCCTGTCATAGAAATTTGTCATTATTCACCTTGGAGAGGTCACCATGGTGGTGAAAGAACTACTCAAAAAGTCATGCAATCTAGTTTTTATTGGCCTACTCTTTTTAAGGATGCTAGTAGCTTTGTGGTTGGTTGTGATAGATGTGAGAGGCTAGGCAGTGTTGGTAGGAAGCAATAGTTACCCAAAAAAGGAATTCTAGAAGTTTAAATTTTTGATGTCTGGGGATTAGATTTCATGGGTCCATTTACATCATCTTATGGGAATGAATATATTCTTGTTGCCGTAGATTATGTGTCGAAATGGGTTGAGGCAGTGGCACTACCCAACAATAAAGCCAATTTTGTAATTAAGTTTGTAAAAAAGAACATCTATACACGATTTGGAGTCCCAAGATATTTTATCACTGATAATGGAACACACTTTAAGAACTATAAATTTAAATCATTGATGGAGAAATATGGTTGTGTTCATAGAACTGGTACTCCTTATCATCCACAATCCAGCGGACAGGTGGAAATTTCAAACAGGGAACTTAAAAAAATACTTGAGAAAACTATGTCAAACTCTAGGAAAGACTGGTCACTTAAATTTGATGAAGCTTTATGGGAATATATAACAGCTTTCAAGACTGTAATAGGTATGTCTCCTTATAGGCCGTTGTTTGGGAAATGTTTTCATCTACCTGTGGAGTTTCAACACAAGTCTTATTGGGCAGTTAAGGTTCCAAACTTTGATTTTAAGAGTGATTCTAAGAGGAGGTTTCTTGAGATGCATGAACATGATGAGATTAGAAGAGAGAGTTATGATAATTCAAGGATTTATAAAGAGAGGATTAAAATCCTTCATGATTCTATCATACAAACCAAATAATTCAAACCTAGAAAAAAGGTCCTCCTCTCTAACTCTAGACTTAAACTCTTTCCTGGGAAGCTAAAGTCCAAGTGGTCTAGACCTTTTACTATTGTAAGAGTTATGAAGAATGGAGCTTTAGAAATTATAGATAAAGAAAATAAACCCATGTTAGTTAATGGGTAGAGAGTGAAACTTTATTTTGAGGGACAACAGAAGGGCTTGGATTCCTTCACAGTGCTTGAAAACTGTTCTTTTATAAAGTTTGGCTTGGGACTTTAAATCTAGCACTGCATGAGAGGAAACCCATGATTCTTTTTATCTTTATGTTTTTTCTTTTTAACCTTGAATAAAATGCAGATTCTGTGATTTGTTTTTGTGAAATACCTATTACTGCGTGTTCTTTGTTTCCTGGTTTTGTTTCAAGAAGTTGTTGTTGTGTCTTTTAATGGAGTGGAATTTCCATGATGAAGGAGTAATGGAAAATCTAGTCAGGGAAGTATCTTTCTGTTAATTTTAATTTCAATATTTTTCTCCTCAATTCTTTAGAAAAAAATCTGTTGCATGTCTTTCATTAAAAAATTCTGCTCTATATGTTGTGGATTTAAAATAAATTTTACTTATCTAAAAATTCTATTGCATGCTTGTTTCCACTACAAAAGTCTATTTTTATTAAAAAAATATGCATGTGCCTATTTCTGTGAACTTAAATTCAATGTTTAAAACCCATTCACTATATGAAATTAAGTGTGGGGTGGTACATGCTTGCTGTTAGTTGTGTTTTTCATTATAACTGATTAGTCTATAGGGTGTTTAGCATGCATCTTTCTTCTATATTGAACATCAATTTGAATCATACATTGTTAAAATTATTTTCCCCATTTAATTGTGCACCCAAACTTTATATTCTACTTTTGAGCTATATTAAAAATCTGTGATAGGCGAACATAAATGTTAATGCATATTCTTGCTAATGAACTTACTGTAAATTATTCATTCTGGAAAAAAATATCTTTGAACTTCAATGTGACTTTTTATACATGTCATCTATCTACTAAATTGGAAAAAAAATTGAACCTTTAATTTTTAATTGTTCTTCTCCATATTTGGAAGTCAAATTTGTGGAAAAAGTTGGGTTTTAAGTGTGTGGGGGGGGGGGGGGGGGGTCAATTATTTACGATGCTTAACAATATTTAATTGAGAGTTCATCAATTACCACTACAACTTAAATCCTGTTTTAAAAAAATGGGTAAATTTTTTATAAAATCTTTCACACTTTTAGGCTTTACACTGTACTCAATTGGGTCTTTACTTGGGACAAGTACCTTGCTGGTAGTTAAGAATTTTTCTGAATCTGAAATCAATGAGTTTGGATGATTGCTGAGTGATCTGACTTAGTGATTTGATGGAAATTCAGTTTAGGAACTACTTCTGAAAGTGATATAGGTATCCTTTTAATGGAATTATGATCTTAACCCTTGGAACTGGAAGTCTAATTCTTATTCTAGGGGCCCTATTCATCTTTTATTTATTAAAATTAATCATCTTAATGAGCCAATGGAAAATATTTTTATATAAAACTTTTGGAACCGGAGTAGTTTGGGCATCTGGGATCCCACAGTGAGTCTCTGAGACCCTAGATGCTGGGTGCGTTTATATTAACTTTAAGCCCTCTGTTCACCTTGAATAAGTGCATTTCATAGTGCTTAGCACAATGATACATGACTTGGGAAAAATAAAATAAAGTATCTAGGGTCAAAAATGAGTTCATTAAGGTGAGGGGAATGATGAACTCTAAATGAAGAAGGGGATAATTGGATTATATGGAAATCATTTAGGTTGTATCAATAAGGTGATTCAAATATATATATATATATATATTTGGAACCTAGGTGAAAAATCAAAGTACAAAGTTCCTCGGTTAAGGTTTTAATTCCATTGATATTTTACCTCTTTTAATTTTTGGATTTATAATCTGATCCTGGATTGAAATAAGTCGTTAAGTAGGTTCACATGTGAGGCATGACATCTTCTTTGATGGATGGTCATTTCTTTCTTAATAACCCTTGAGTATTTGTTTAGGCAAGACTTTTTTTGAAGATATCATTTCAAAAAGCCTAATTCAACTCGCAGTCCTCTGTTTTAAAAGTGTTGGACATGTTACTTTTTAAGCAAATAATAAACACTTTAATGTTTTTCAAAGATCGTAAAACATGGGATTGTTCAAGGAAAAACAATGGTTAAGTGTGGGGGAATTTGATGAGGCTCGATTTTAACATAGTTTTTCCACATCTTTTATTTAATTTTTATCAATTTAATTACTCATGTTGACACTGTTTAATAAGTAATGGCACTTTTGTATTTTTATCACTACCTATTTTAATTAATAATTTTTTTTATTAAATTATTGTTTCTTATATTTTTACTTAGTCTTTATAATTATTCTAAATTATATTAAATTAATTTTTAGTTTATTAATCTTAATCTTCTAACCTTTTCATAATTTGACATTAATAATAAATAATCATTTAATTTCATTATTTGTGTTTTAATTAATTTAGACAAAATTTTAATATTTTCTCATTTAATTAAAAATTTTTAGAACAAATTAACTTTTTTAAATAATATGTTTAACCATATTTATTAATAAATAAGTTAACAATCTAAGTTAAAATTTAATAAAGTAATGTGTTTTTAATTTTAAGTTTTCATATCATCATCTAACTAATTAACTTTCTTGTTTAATTTATTTAGTTAATTTTAATTATTTTAATTTTATGTTTGCAGATATTTATTTGTAAGTGTTCTACATTTATTTAAACATATTTATAATTAATCTTAACATTTATTTTCGTAGTTAATAATCTAGTCACCTTTATTTTTAATTTGTTAAATAACTTAGTTAGATTTTAGTTATAGTTAATTAATTAGCCTTTAATAATTTAGTTATTTTTACTTTTGTTTTAATTAATTAATGTTTTCTTTATTTTATTATTTTCTATAAATTAGTTTTTATTGGATACATATCATTTTGTTCAATCAGTGAGTTGACGCACCGATGCCGTGTCACACCAATTCTTTGTCTCACCGAATTGCGTCACACTAATCATTTGACACATCGAAGTTTTTTATTACTATTGGTGAGTCATCGCACAGATCCTTTTCATCGGTTTCGGTCTATTTTTCATCGACGTCTTCTTTTATTTCAATTATAGGTGAGTTATTGACTCACCGATGCTTTTTTATTTTAACTAATGGTTTCTCATGATGTGTCAATGTTGCGAATCACCGATCTATTTACTTTGTCCCACTGCGACCGATTATTATTCTTTCTATCGGTGAGTCATGAATCATTGATGAAAAACTTCCATCGATTTCACATTACACCAATTACTCTTTATTTTAATAATCAGTGACTCGTTTTTTATTTTACTTATATCGGTGTCTCGTTATTTTCTTTTATCGGTGACAACGATTTATTTCTCCATCGGTCTCTTGATGTCTCACCGATCCTCTGATGCTACCATTTCAACTATCGGTCTTATCCTCTCGTGTACCTATGATTCGTTCCACCTCTTTTTGTCACACACACATTGATCCTAGCACTGATCTTTTCCCCCAAAATCGGTTTCACAAACCAACGCATTCAGTCTATTGTTACCTCCATCCCTCACTTTCTGTTTTAGAAACCTCACTGAGATGTTTTTCCCCTCGTCGGAATCTCACACTTCTATTAATTTCCTTCTCACATTCGTGCTGCAGACCTCCACTAGGTTTAACAACATCTTATGCACATTTTCGCAGTAGCCTCATACCTCCACCGTGTTTCAATATATTTGCTACTAATCATACCATTGCAACATTTTCTCCATCCCTTTATAACAAAATGTTTCACCTTTTCCATAGAAAATAAAAAATACAATAAAAAAATTGAAAATCCCTAAAATATATTTCCACCAAGATCTTAAATGTGAAGAACTCGAATCCATCACTAATGAAGTCTGAGGAGACTCCGCAGAAGTGAGACGCGATCTCACCACCAGAGTTGAGGATGAGGCTGGTCTCCATGATTAGCCATTGAAGACGAGGATTCCCCTATTTCTGAACCGTCGTCGCTGGATGATCGAGGTTGAGTAGAAGTTGTTGAAAGGTTGAATCTGCACCTATGTTTGGAGGAACTAAAGCCGAAATGCTGTGGACGAGCCGTGCCGCCACGTGAGGAGCCGTGATCAAAGATTCCAACGCCACTGAGGTATGAAGCTGGAAGCTGGTGCCGCACCAGGGCAGTTCGTTGTCATCACCTAAGGAGGAGGGAAAGCTCAGAGTTTCTGTTGTGGAGTTCTTCTACCCGTGGACCTTCCAGATTTGGGGAAGATGAGACGAAGACCACCCCCTGTGGGCCGAGATTCGGGGGGGGGGGGGGGGAGGAGATAAGCCCAAATTAAAATAAATAAATAAATACAAATAATAAATACTAACATTAATAAATCAATAATAAATATAATATAAAATAATTTTATTAAATAATAATTAATCATAAAATTAAACTAAGATAAAAAAATCAATTTATTAAATAGTAATTTTTTAAAACATAAATAATACTAACTTACAAATAATAATAAATTAATTTAAATTAACTTTATAAATAATTTTTATTTTTAAACTAAATAAAATAATTAATAAATATTTTCTTAACTCAAAAATATCATTAAGTTATGTTAACTAATTATTAATAATACATATATTAGTAAAATAGTTTAATTAATAATAATAAATTTTAAAAAATACTTAATAACTTCATTTAATTAAATAATAAATAATAAATTATTAACTATAATACTAATAATTAATTAATATGTAATAATGATTATCATTTAATTATTTAATAACTTTAATTAAACTTTTTATCAATTAATATAACATTAAACTAAAAAATAATCATTTTACATTGTGATTTCATTTATTCTCGTAGGTTCATTCAAGGGACGTGTATATGTCTAGATTCACACAACTAACTCAGTGGGAGTTAGTTATGTGAGAGAAGATAGCGCGACATGTGGGTCGCTTAAAAATGCACGTGTGAGATGCATAAATGAAGGACACATGAAGACGGTGAAAACATAGTGGTGACATGAAGTAGACAATAGTGGGGTTTTAAAGGAAAAGTAGCAGCAGAATTTGAGGAGGTTGATTCATTACATAAACACACTAAATTAGAGGGGGGGAATTCACTCGAAAGAACACACCATCGTAGAGCAGAGAACCTGAAGTGAACCCTGAAGCAGCTCTCAGAGAACCATTCCTTGGAAATCCGAGGTCTAGGAACAACAATTCATGATAGAAAAATGAGTTTTCTTCCTCTGTTTTCTTTTAAATATATTTCTCTGTAATTGAATATATTTAAATATATTTAATTGAAACAATGTTAGGATAAATACTTTCAGTTTGGGGTGAAAAATCAAATCTAGTGGTTATCTTCTTAATCTCTTCTCATTATCATTTTGATTGTGATCGAAGTTGATTGGCGAGAACAATTCTGATTACATTCATTTGCAACGTATCACTTGCTCTTAATTTCAGAATTCCACATTCATATGGTGAGTTAGAATGTGGATTCATTTTCTTGAACTTTTAAATTGAAATAAAAGACTTCAGAACATATGGCGAGTTTATTCTGTATTCTTTTTCAAACTGAAATTCTCAAGTTGATCAATCTAGGAGTAGCGAACTCCAAGACTTGTCGGCTTGAGTGATTTATCTTCTAGCGAGGGAAATAAATCACTCATTTTCAGTGGTATTAGTTTTAATCACTTTTGTGAGAAGGAGTGTTTTTAGAACCAGTAGAGTTGATATTTTCCCCAGAAATATTTCCCCAGATTGTCACTTATCAGCATATTATATCTCTATTAATTACTGTTTTAGCCTGTTTCTTGTTTTGATACAGTTTAGAACAAAAAAACTAAAAAGATGTGTTGTTTCATTTGTGACTTAAAATAAAAAACAAAATTTAAAAACAATAGAAAAATAGAAACTCAATCCCACTACTAACAACAATGGGGTCTTTTTGTTAGTTTTTAGAAAAAAATGGTCAAATTGCCTTCTCTGTGGGTTCGAACCTTCTTGCCACATATATAGTAGTCAGTAAGAATATAAATTTTAAACATTTACTGGATTCAATGATGGTTTAGGTCAGTTATTTTGATCATATTAAGTGATATTGTATGGAACCACCTAGCACATTCCAAAATTACAACAACATGGGGAATCTTATGCACTATTGTCATAGTTCTCCAAGGTTGGGTGCTAGGGACACATCTCCTGTTTCATAGATGGTGTATGATTCAATTGGATGGGGGAAGTAGAATAGTTATATTTAGTATAACCAAGCTATACATGGTGATTATTGGAATATCATGACTCCTCAACTAGAGAAATATCAATAGAGAAATAAAGAACAACATTCAGTGAGTAAGAAGTTGTATGGAGCTAAGAAGATGATCGTGGATGATCAGTCTAGACCTTCGATAGTGAGAAGTATTACTATTTTTAATTATACTCTTATGGAATATTTGTTTGATATGGGTTTATCCCATTCATTCATTGATGATCGTGTTATTGGTCTTTTGGGTTTTCATGTTGATATGATGCCTTCTATTTTGAAAATTCAATGTCCTCTTAGCCAAAGAGAATGTTGAGCCTTTATGTGTAAATCATATTCTATTATTGATGGAGATTAATTGATATAGGATTTCTCTATGATTGAGATGTATTCCTATGACATAATCGTGGGTTTGAATTAGTTTAAAATGTTCAAATATCACATCGATTATTATACCCGAAGGGTCAGTTTTACAATTGATGATGACATCAAGCATATCTTTAGAGGATATCAGAATGTAAAGAAAGATGAAATGAGATTGTTGGCACCAATAATTGTAATTATCTCATACTAGTTGGAAGATTTAACCTTGGAATCAGTGGATGAGATTGATAATAGCGGTTTCCTATATTTTTTGATCAGTTTCTTGATTTTTCTTCCGGATAATTTCTTAGGGTTTTCTACCCTCAATAGAAGTGGGGAGAATTTAGCACCCCCATTTTTAGATAGTTAACCCTTTATTTATTTATTTTAAGAATATAATGTAATTGGGTAGTGTTTGGGAAGTTTAGGAGGAGTTTTTTAATGTTTTTAGAGATTTTATAGAGGTTCACAGTTTGATAATGGTTTGTATAAACCATGAAACACCTCGAAGGAAACCATGCTACCCAAATAGAAGGCATTGGGTAGGTGCACGATTTTTCCAAACCATGTAGCCAACTAGGTGAAACCGTGTGAAGTGGGATCAAGGTATTTTTCACCATTTGTGCATGGTTTTTCTAACAGTTTGATCTAACCATGTGATAGATATTTAGAGGCAGTGTCTAATGCACAGTTAGTGCACAGTTTTCCTAACTATGCACCTAACCATGCAATGTTAAAAATTAGATTCATATTTTTTGGATCTAGTTTTTTATCCACATAACTAATATTTTTTCTCTTAGTATTATCCTAACATGATTTCTTATCCTCCCAAAGTCTATTAAGACTATTTATTTCAATATGAGAGTGATCTGTTGGAAAATATTGGTGCGTTGAAGCCCAAATTCATTGGTTAGTGCCTGTTCTTAGTTTTTTTCCTTATTTTTCATCTTATTCCCTCTTCTTAACACATGAATATAGTCTATTGGGGACATATTCACATTTTTTTATGCCAATAATGATGTGATATAGTTTTTTGGATGATAAAGAATAAGATCTAAGCTAGTTTTTTGAATATCCAATCCATGTTTTTAGAGTTTTTGTGTCGTTCTTCATTTTTAGCTAAGTTTTAAGGTAAGTGGATTCAATCTTAACTCTTCTTATTAGAACCTAAATTCTTGATTTAAAATTTATTGATTTTATTGTTTTTAAATTTTAAATTTATGTGAAATGGTGGTTGGAAATCCCCATTAGTGATGGTTTATAAAATGGTAGAAATTTGTTACTTTGGTGGAAAGTGAAATTTGTTGTATGATTTTAAAATGTTTCATAGATTTTGATGCTTGAAAAATTGATTGGGAAATGTTTTAAATAAAATGATGGTTTTATTTAAATTGTTTGTCTCAATTGGTTTGTCTTGGTTATGGCATAAATGGTTGTCATGTATTCATTTTCATTGAAGTTACCCAATGGAAGGGGCATGTTCCATTGGGGAACTTGGTATATGGTTACCATGTGTCGACTTGGTAGATCAACAAGAGACCACTAATGAGTATGGAACTATCACCTGGGCATGTATATGTGGATGTGTGGATATGTGGAATGGAATAAGTTATGCTAAAATTGAATTTGAGAAATGATTTTGAAAGGCTCATTTTTTTCTTTCCATGAAAATTTCTTTATTTAGAATTCATTGGCTTTGATATAAACTTTTTTAAATTATTTTATATATTTTTGTTAACATGTTCTATCCTAGTGGTGTGAGTAGGGAAGTCATATGGGGAAAACATACTGAGTTTTTTCCTCACCCCCTACTTGGGAACTTTGGTGCACTTGGAGATATTTTTTATCAAGACATAGGTAAAGGTAAGGTATCTCATTTCTTTAGTGATGATTCATGAATCTTTAGGCATAAAATGTGAAGTTGGAGATTGGAGCTTGTTGGGAAATATTTAGTTGATGTCTTGGGTGTCTTCAGTTTTTTTGTTCTGTCTTCTTCTTTTTACTATGATATCGATCTTGTTTTTTGCATTGTAATCTGATATAGTTTTGTTTGGTTTTGTGTAATTTGAGTTGAAGTACACCATTCTCATGCACCATATAGTGGTTTTTTAGTTATGGTTATTTTTTTGGATGTTTTTTTCAAAGATAAAATCCCCCCAACTACTTATAAACCCCTTGGAATTAATTTCTAGCCTTTGGTGTCTTGGGGATGTCACTTAAGGCCTAGTAGCACCCTCCACCTATTCCCAAGCCAATGGGTGAGGGGAGGGATGTTACACCCACCAATAAGAAATCTGTATATTATATGTGTCATTGAATATTTCTATCTATAGATGCATGTATTGACACTTATAATTTATATTTTTATTAGTGCATATCTTGATTCAATTACTATGATGTATTGATGAAAACCGTGAAGACATATTCTTATAGAGAGATGTGATATGTTGGGAGCATAAAAATTGATATGAAATTAATGAACAATTCAATAAAGGATCTATCCCTTATGATTTTAGTGAAATTAGATATTCCAGGACATTTTATTGGAATGGAATAACACGATTAAGTGCTTGACCATAACCGTTTATAATCAGAAAGTTAATTTCTAAAAATTTAAAGAAAGTGATTCAAATATATAGATTAATTACATGTGTGAAACAAATTTATTGATGAGATATCGAGATAAAAAGATTGTATTATATAGTGAGTTTTTATATGAGCTTGTTGTCATTGTGACATTAATGATTTTCTCTATGGGAGTCTTATTATGTTGCTAGATGCTAATCTTAAACATTAGGAAAGTTTTACCTAATTCTACAAGGAAAGGGGCCTAGTGGGAAACATACTGAGTGTATTAAAAAAGTAAATTAAATAATATATTAATTTAATAGTATATTAAATATTATTCTCATTTTTATTGAATAATAATTATTTGGTTTTGGTTGATCAAATATATTTAGTCATCAGTTATTTGAGAGAATAAATATATGAGTTGAATATTAAATATATATTTATTCATAAGGTAATTGTTAAATTAGTTATGAAAATATAATAAATGTATTTATCTAAAAATTTAAAGAAAGAGATTCAAACATATAGATTAATTACATGTGCGATACAAATTTTTTGATAAGATATCGAGATAAAAGGATTGTATTACATAATGAGTGTTCATATGAGATTGTTGTCATTGTGACATTAACGACTTTCTCAATGAGATTCTTAACATATTGCTAGATGCTAATCTTGAACATTAGGAATGTTTGACCTAATTCCATAGAGAAAGGGTCCAAGATGGACATATACTGAGTGATTCTAAAAAACTCAATTAAATCATATATTAATTTAATATTAGAATAAATATTATCGTCAATTTTTGTGCAATAATAATTATTCAGTTTTGGTTGATCAAATATATTTTGTTATCGGTTATTTAAGAGAATAAATATGTGAGTTTAATATTAAATAAATATTTATTTATAAGGTAATTATTAAATTATTTATGAAAATATATTATATTTATTTATCTTTGGTTAATTCACAAGATAAAACATATTTATTTTCCGTTTTAATAAATATAATATTTACTTATTTATTAAAAAAATAATGTTGTGATATTTATTTATTTAAATAAATATTAATTATTCAAGGTTTGATAAATATCGAGGAGGACTGAAAAATCGAGTTAAGGGTTTGGGGGAAATAATATATTAAATACAATTTAAATAAATATTAATTAATTAATTTATATAATGATATTTTTTTTTTGAGTCATTCATGGTCAAATAGTTGATAATAATAATATTACTATTTTATGTGGGGTTTGAAAAGGATTAAGAGAATTCTAAAGGGCCAATGTGAAATTATTTATTCTCTAACCTACCTCTATAAATACCCAGTTATATCATTTCCTAATGTTTGTTGAAAGAGAAATCATTGTACACAAATAATTATCTCTAAAAGTATTCTCTCAACCCTAGATAGAAAATACTCTATAACTGTAATGCCTAGTGTTTGTACGATATTTTGAAATTCAAAAAAAAGTTATAATTTTTGAATTAGTGGATGAACTGAATTTTGAACTGGGATTCAGAATCGAGTTCTAAGAGGTTTAAAACCTTTAAAGAGGTGTTTTAGACTTGGATGGGGGCTTGAGAGACATCTTAGGGGCTTAATGGAGTCTTAGGTGAGGCTGGGTGGCTCCTATAGCCAATGCTGCATTAAAACCACCTACTGGATGGTGGTGTCTGGTAGTAGTTGTAGCTATTTCCGATGGTCACCATCCATAAAATGGGTCTTTAACTTGGTAGAATAATGATTCACCCCCCTCGAACTTAATATGAGTCATCCCCTTCTTCTCCTCCTTGGCTCACACAGCTATGGGTCAGACTCCCCGTCTTCTTACCTTATCTCCCTTGGTTTGGGGTCCCCCTTGATGGGGTTTTCTTGGAACTTTGAGGTGCATCAACCCCTATAATAACCTCCATTGATATTATCTTCCCTCACCCTCTTATTTCTTCTTCTTTGGTCAAGTATTTAGTTCAAATTCCACCAAGGCAAGGTGGAATAAGCCAAAAACAAAAATGCTTTCACTCTGACTAAAAAGACGGTGAGCTCAATGCCATCTGCATGTAGCAGCTCATCATTTAGGCTAAGGTTCATTGCACCGTCATTTATTTTAGGGTTTTTATTAAAATTAAATTGAATTAACTATTTATTTGTTGTTCCTTGTTGACTTTTTCACCCAGCGTAGGGATATGAATGTGAGACAAACCGTTAGGGTTCCGTTGGGAGTGGTTTTATCATAATGATACAATTTATTGAGATATTGGGCATTATGCATATTTGGATAAAATAGGTAAAATTATTGTAAATGGTTATAATTATTTGTGTGTAATTATTTAGTGTAGCGTAGGGGACGGGAGCATGAGATGTGACTAGTATAGCTAAGGGAGAGATTTGGAGAGGCTGAGTAATGAGTTTTTGGGAAGGGTTTAAATGGATAAAGGGCCTCAAATGAGGTAAGTGGTATTATTTATGATCCCTATGGTTTTTATACTTTTTATATGTGGCTAGTGATGTAAGGGCTCACCAATGTAGATGGTTTACTTATATTTAAATGTGTTTTTGTGTTAAATTAAATATTTAAATTGAAATGGTTAATTAAATTGAACCATTGGGCAAATAGAATAAGCACCTAGGCCACATTGGTCCTAGGATATTGACTTGATTCCTTAGTAACCGATGGACATGGCCTTGACTCGAGTATTTCACAGAGATGTGTGAACCCCCCTGAGGGGTGTGACCTATATGGATAAAATGAGTTAAAATAATTACTTTATTTACTTAGAAAAGATAATCCAGGAGCACCCCTATATGGAATAAACCAAACTAGTTATATGATCTGGGTCTTGAAAAGTGTTCAATTTGGATGGAATCTGACACTTAGTATTTTTAAAGGGGATTTAATCTCACCATCTTATCTAATGTTATTCCCTTAAAATTTATGCACATTTGTAAATATTTAGTTTGAAATATGATTCCATTAACCAAATAAACATGTTTAAACCATATTGATGTGTAAATATTTACACAACACATAGGTTGTGTTACTAACATAAATTAAAAGCCAAATATAATTATATATATCTAATTTCAGCTCGTGAATAAGGTACATGAAACCATTTCATATAATGGATTAAAATCATATAAAATAAATAGCCTTGAAAAATCAATAAATATCCCAAAATAACATTTTATTATGATTTTATAAACAATTTGTAAATTATTTTAATTTAATTCATAATTGAATATTAGAAAAAAAACACTTTTTGTTTCTATATAATTTCTGATGATATGATTTATACATAAAACACATAACCATTTAAGTGGTGTCGATCATAATTTACAACTGATAACCAAGGATGCATAAGGTTAACCTGACACATCAGTGTTCATAGGCTACAACAGGTAGTCACATACGATTAATCATGCACAACACTGGTCTGTATACTATTAACACATGACGATTTTTTATTATAGTATATGATATTCAGATTATGTAGGATCAAATAGGAAATAATCATGTGTTATAGTTTGACATAATTTCATGGTAGCTTTGTAGGATTAACTTTGAGCACCAGATAATCACAACATGTGTTTGGTCGTTGGGTGATATTAAACCCTACACTCAATATTTTGGGTAGGATTAATAGCATGTGTTGTGTCCAACACAACTTAAGTTATAGCCTGAAAATAATGTCATGATAGTTTGAGGATTGCATATGATGATACAACACTATGTTTTTGTACCACATTAATGATTCATGTTACTTCCATTTCATGTTAATACTCCCCTTTTCATACCCTCAAACATCTTAAAACTATTGGATTACAACTTTGTCTCCACCTAAGATATACCATATCATATGTTGAAACCCCAACACAACTTACATTATTATGGAACATAAGGCAGGAAAATGTATGAATTATATATCATTTTTATGGTATCAAACATGACATAAAAATGATAACAAAGATACTTCATTTTAAATATGGTTTATGAATCAAAAACCTGGGAAATAATCTGATGCCACTAAAATATTTCTTTGCATTATACACCAGTTTTGAATCATAATAAAAAAATTAAAAACCCTATAACCCAATATATAGTATGGGTGAAACTAAAACCATGCATATATAAAACTAATAACACGTGTGTGACTTACACCAGTGAAAATTATTTTACCTACCTCCATCCATGCTCAATAAGGATCATTGAGAGGTAGTGTAACTCCCTCCACTATTGTGTATCCATGGGCCAACCTGAATCACCTGATGTTCAGGTGGGACTCTCCTCACACCCATGTTATTCTATTATCTCACTTAGGTGAAGAGTGAGGTATAAAGAGAGCTTGAGAGAATTGGTAGAAACTTGGGCAAGGTTTATATAATCCCCATCTCATGGTGATCACCTCCCTTTATAATCCCTCAAAGAAACTCCTCAAATGATATGCATTTACTCATGTGTTACATAACATATGAATATATTCTATATGATTATAATAGTTTTTAACCCATTTGTTCATTAACATAACTCTTAAGTGAATTTATTCTCCATGTTTTAATGATAAATTATGTGGAATAGTGATCCAATTATTAACAATTTTATATTCAGCTGGTAATAGCATGATATAACCATGCTTTTCCTTGTTTTACTATATCATTCCATATGATATAGCTATGTATACATCATATATATTATGGATTTAGGGAATATTATCTTCATAATACACTATAATATCACATATCATATGTAGTAGACCTATTACGACTTATAATATAACAAATAAAACCATATTTAAATTTCTAAAATGTTTTTATGAAATCCAAAATGAAATTATTAGGATATATGATTTATTCATTTTTAAAACATAATTTCTATAATCAGGAATCATGGAAAGATCTGATACCACTTTTTGGTTTCTAAGGATCAAATAACACTTATTAAAAGTAGTGGTAAACAGTGAAAAACTCAAACACAAGATCACCATGCTGTGAAAAACTGATACCATGTATAAAAAATGATAAACATGTAACTTTCACAAAAGATGGTTGTTGTTGTTTTATCTAATCCATTTCTTGAAAAAAATCACTATAGAATTGGCAAAAGACTCTTCCATTTTATGTGTATCCACATGCTAATCTAAATCACCAAATAGTTGGGTGGGATCTTACACAACCCACAAGGTATGCTAGTACCTCTCGGTACCAATGGGAGAATGGGGAAGAGAGATATGAGGAAATTAGAAGGAGGATTAGGAAAGCATAAACCATTATCTCAATGGAATCAACCTACTTATATAGCCCTCAGGAAAATTATAATCCTTGAATGTAATTTATAAGAATATTACATAATGTTTGGGTAATGTCATCCCTTTACAACAATTGTAAACATTCATCCATGAAATTAATATCTAAATGCATTTAATCACCCATATGTTTCATCATATTAAAATTTTACAGTTGGTGATAGACAAAATGGAAGATTCTTGAATTCTAGCACTTAATGATTAAATTTTATACTCATTCGTAGGGTGTTATGTGAATCGTAAAACATTATTCTTCCACATGACAGGCTCATGACACACACTACGACTAGCCTAGGTAGATGTAATATAATATCTCTATATATTATATGAAGATATTATCAAATACACACAAACACACAAATATATATATAATATTCCTTTTTATAAATGGATTTTGAACAATACAACACCCCTTTATCATCTCATATGATATGGTATAAAATGCATTAAATGTATATAGGATTTAGGAAATATATCCATAAAAAAAATAATGAATGAACTAGTGAAAAATATTTATGCTCTGGAAAAAAATAAATCCCATTCAAAATGAATCAAAGAAATTGAAAAGAAAAATCATTCTAATTTTTTTTCACTATTGTACTATTTGGTTACTTTAAAAGAAAACTTCAATTTTTGTTTTTGGTTTAGTATTAGGTTCTTTATTCATGTTTATTATCTTTAACATGTATTTAAATATTATTATTATTTAGAACTACAAAGGGTAAGAATGGTAAAATTTATAGTAAGGGGAAGTGGTCGGCTAAACTCAAGTTAAATATTATTTTAACAGAATAAAAAGATACAGAAAAGCTTAACCAAGGGTCATCTCTACCAAATATTTTTTCTCTATTTTATACTTAATTTTTTTTCCTCACAAATACTTTCTTACTCAATTATGTTATAACTTATTGTGCATTTTTCTTATAAAAATTATAATATTGTTGAGTAATTATCAAAATGAAAACATTCAAGTTATTAGTTTTAATTAATCACAAAACACACATATATTTTACTAGGGTTTTTAATTGAAAAATATTATAGTTATTATTAGATTATTGATATTTTTTAAAACACAAAAACTTTTAATATACAAGAATATCTTAGATAACAACTTCATGTATGAAATATGTCTACAAGATTGAATGCATACCAAAATTATCTTTATGTTAAAAAATCATAAATCATGGAAATTGATTTAAGATATTAGGTAAAGTATGAACAAATAGATGTAAATATTTCAAAATGTAAAAAATAGAAGACAATTGTGATAACTATACAAAAGTCTCAATCAGGTTGATATTTGAAGTGCTCAGGTCAGTTAGGTCACCCCTAAGAGGGGGAGAATTAGAATTTCTAGTTTTAATAAATTATTCTATTTAAATTAAATGTTTGTGGACTATTAATGTTTTTTTCCAGTCTCAATAAATCTTCTGCACCTATATGCAAGATTAAGATAGAACAAGAAGCACATATAAATTTTTACAAAGTTTAAACTCAATATTAGAGCCCAATTATTTCTATATTTGAGTTGAGTTATAAGTAATGGATTATCACTAATATAATAGTGATGGAAAAAGAGGGAAAATTTGTATCCTTGAATCTTAAGGAGATATCAATCATATAGTATAAAGTAGGTGAGAGTGACATCTATGAAATTTCGAAACAAAAGTAGATGAATCTCATTGTTTATACTAGTACCACCAGAAAATAAAATTTTCACCTTTCCCTTTGATGAATCAAATATTCAAAGAGCTTCAGGATTCATTTTCATCAAATATCATATCTTCTTCTGAATGATACTTGACTACTCAAATGAAACTGTATGCAGAAATGCACATCAACCGCTTCTCAACTTCTTTGAGGAGATATATTCATGCATAAGAGCAAGCATGATTGAACTAGTATCCTTCCTCCTTAGAAAAAGTTCCATGATTATCAATGATAGATTCAATTTTTCATATCTTACTCCTCTGTATCAAATGATTTTGATACAAAGAAGTTTTCAACACAATAGGGTATTGGTATCTATCAGTTATTTAGTAGACTCATATTCTTCATTTCTCATTTTTATACTCTAAAAAATATTAAAAATTTTATTTCCATGATTTTTAAGGAAATTTTCTATGAATTTCAAGTGAAAGATATATCTAGTTATTGGCCACATATTTCCTTCATAATGAATCGATCAAAGTGTGATTTAAAAGATTTTATTTAACACCACTAAGAATACCTCATGATATTTCCCATAATATATTGGATTCAAAGTTCCCATGAAATTTTGAATATTTTGAAGAAATATACACTTCTCAATTCATTTGAAAATATCTATGTGTGGATGAGGTTGCAACATTACCATGTGGCACTAGTTGTTGTGATGTGAAACTCATATCTTCTTCAAAGAATCACCTTCGGTTTGATTCTGATATATCAGCTATAATCTAAAACCGCTATAATTCATGTTTGATGAATAATAAACTAAGAATAATTATTTTATTTATCCAAATAATCTCTATCTATTCAAAATTAATATTCTGAATTTCTCCTCAAATTTATTCTGAAATTAATTTTGATTTTTCCCTCAGAATATAAATTATAGATTATCAGAATACCTTTATATAGGACATAGAATACTTTTATGTGTATAGAATATATCTTATATCACACATATTATCAATGGATTTACACCTATGTTTAACTTCTTAAGACATATGTTGCAGTCTGGTAACACGTACGTAGGTTTTGAATGTGTAGTAATGATTACAGGTATCACCTTATAACCTGAATCTCTTATGTGAGCCTAGTATGAATATATTGGATGATGATAGGTAATGAAATTTAGAGTAATTCCTTGGATTATGGAAGGGTTAGTGGAATAAGGCTGAACCCATTGATATATGATGTATGAGATGATTTGGGTGGGATGCACAACCCACCGAGATGTATTGAGATACATGGGATGCATTAGATTTTTTCCTTGGATTTGGACTTTATTCTTGATATAAGTTTGTAATTCCATAGATACAATCCTTGGATTTAGATGAAACATGATATGTAATTCCTTTTACATGCTCCTTGTATTTGGATATGATATGGTTAGGGATGCATTAGACATAGTCTTAGATTTAAAATGAGACATGGTTTGGAATATCTTGGACATGATACTTGAATTATAATGTGATATAGTTTAAATTTAATTTAATTTTTTCTTTGTAATTAGGGGTATGGGATGTGACCATCTTAGGTGGCCTATAATATTGATTTTGATTTCCTTGGACATGATCTTAAGAATTGTATATTGAGCTTGATACTATACGATTTCCTTGAACTTTCTCCTAAGAATCAACCATGGGCCTACTATTGGTTGGCACAATTGTGTGACATGATCAGAGAAACTCTAACACTAGCTGAAGTTGGTTTGGGTCGATCTTGGGTTTCTTATTAAAACTTGAGGATCAAGAGTGGGTATTCATTTACATTTCCATAATATATTTAATAAAATAGCTAATCATATCACATCTATACAATTAATATACCAGTTATATACAAGAATGTGTTGGTGGTTTCCTATTGATTTTTATTCAAACCGTGCTCAAGTATCCATTCCACTTTAACAACCGAGTGGCATTCACTATTCATAGGTTTAAGTGGAGTAGATGCCCTTTATTTCATGATTGGGTATGATAGATTTGGAGGGATTAGAGATTGGGATGAGGTGAAGAATAGGTATGGTAGTAGAGAATCAATATCTTTTATTATTTTATTTATCTTATATATGTTGTAACATCCCAAACCTAGAAGTCACTAAACTGATACTCTGAGCCAGGTCTCTACAAGAACTCAAGTGTGCCTCCCCATATGCTAGAGGTTTCTGACTAGTGGTGAGGGTATATTAAGTCACATTGGGAGACTATACCCTCTTTACCAGAGTAAGCCACAATAGTTAACAATATAAATAGCAATACCAATATGTAATAACCAGATAAACATGCATAACCAAGAATCTCCCAAAATAGGTGAAAACCACAAACCAACAAGAACTATGCCATGTCATAATAACAGTTCCCAAAGTGAATGAAACCCTAAAATAAATACAATAGTTGAATCCCCAAAATGGGTCCTAAGTCTAAGTTCGAATCCTCATCTATGCATATCCAAAGATCAACTCAACTTCCTAGCACTAAGACCTTTACCTTATTTGAAACTGGAATAATTAATTCTTCTAAGGTACCCAATGGTGGCCCGAGAAATGTGTGAGTATAAATCAGTAGGCCACCACTAATGGTGTCTTCAAAATATATAGTCTAAATAGATAGTTCATACACATATGATATAAAGGATAAGGTAAACCAAAGATAAAATCAAGTTCCATTAGTTAAAAATGTGTACTCTAACCATTTCTACCATTATTACTATTATCATCACTTTTACCATCTTCATTACTTAAACCATTATCATCATGTGTTCCATGGGTTATGAATTTT
Source organism: Viscum album (assembly GCA_963277665.1). NCBI lineage: Eukaryota > Viridiplantae > Streptophyta > Magnoliopsida > Santalales > Viscaceae > Viscum > Viscum album. The sequence continues at coordinate 864,794,697 of OY728147.1, read as the reverse complement.
CATCATTTACACAAGTTTCTAAGGAATTCAATCACTATGCATAAGGTAATAAATCATGTCCCTATCTTGCTAGGGCATAAACACATCAAAACAAATACATTACACTCACCTTGAAGCCTCTATTCAGGTGGCCTCATCGAATGAAATATTTAGGGGAATATATCCTCCTTAACCTTCCCTAACCCTTTCATTTTGGGGTGTAGTTTAGAGCCTTAGTTTAACTTGACCCATGGGAGTAGAGCCTCGAGAAAATACACCACACTACCAAGCCATGTGCACCTGCTTATTTTTCTAATCACCACACACATAACATATAAAAATCCATACAAAACAAATACACATAAAAATAAAAATAAATAAAAATAAACATGGGAATTAATATTATTCCACAACTAAAAAACATATTTAATATTTACATTACATAGCTTATTTATCCCAGTTCCAAAACTCATTCCCCAACCCATTAGACATGTTCAATAATTCCCTTTATATTAACCAATTTAACATATTCATTAACTCTCTTATGAAATCCCTTTTAAAATTATCCTTAAATCCCAAGTTGTTACCCATTTACCAAGTTCACAATTTCATATAAACTAATCCTCTTAGGCATTTCTAACAAAATTCACAAACCATTCAACACAATCTCAATTAACCCAATTAGACCATTTTTATGTCATTACAAACAACCAATTATGCCATTATCAACCCTAGAATGAACTATAATTATTCTATTTTCCACTTAACCAACCATATTAGCATGTTCTTCATTGGTTCTACATTATCACACATCAACTCTACACATAAAATTACCACTTTCTCAGTTCGAGATTGTTAGCACACCCCATGGGTGGCCCTAAATAAATCAAATCACCCTTAATTCATCCCATGGGTATCATGAGGGGTTAAATTAATCATTTATACACTCATTTTTTTAAATCTCACCAAATTTATCAAAAACACAATAAGGGATAACCAAGAACACAACCAAACATTCTTAAATCAACGCAATGACTATGGGATATAACTTATAGACCACCTACCTTGAATCCATTAAAGAAAAAACTCATAATCATAGCCTTAGATAAAAATTAAATCACCCCTTGAATATTTAACCTAGAATACAACATAAAGTGAGGTTTTTAAGGCTTTATAAGAGGATAATATAAGCTATAAGACCTAATCTAGAAAAGAGAAGTAAGGGAGGGATTAGAGTCACCTGGATCTTCGATTATGAACCAACAACGCTCGAAATAGAAAAAAATCAAAGGAGAACCACCCTTTGAAATATTTGGTAGATCTATTTATTTACTAGGGTTGATATTATAACAATGGGAGGAAAAATAAGAAGAAGATATAAAAATACAGAGGGGTCAGTTTCGTGATTTTACATTTTTTAATGGGGATAATGGTTTGGCCAAAGAGTTTTTCAAACCGTGCACTAACCATGCGCCATCCAATGGTCAAGTGGGTGAGGTCACATGATTACCTAGGGATCCCTACACGGTTTGAGAAACCATGTTCCAAATGTGCATAATTTCACTATCTAAGGCAGCACGGTTCATCTCTCCCCCTTTCATGGTTTACCAAACCATGAACCGTTTACTAGTTATCATGGATTGGATGCACGGTTTACAATAACAATGCACCAATCATGAAACATGCATAGGATGACCATTTTCCTTTCTCTTTCATGCTATGAACCCCCAAAACACCCATGAGATTCATCAGACACTCAGTGAACTTTTAATTAACAAATTATCAGGGATGAAAATAAAAAATTAAACAAGGATATACCTTCACAAAAACCGAGATCTTACAACCTCCCCACTTTATAATGGATTGTCATTGAACTAATCTTTCCGAGAATAACTTAGCTTCCAAGGTAATAAGATCATTCCAATGAGCTCATATATCTATCTCCCTTTCCCATGTTTCTTCCTAAAAGTTTCTGAGCTACCACCAAACATTAACCAAAGGGGCGACCTTTCCCCACAAGACATTCTCAATACAATGTACGATTCTAACCAGATGCTCCTCAAAGGACGCATTATCCTCAATCTCTACATCCTCAATATAAATCACGTGAGATGGGTTAGGGTGATACATTTGAAGCTGTGACACATGAAAAACATTGTGCATACCACTATACTAATTTGGAAGAACCAATCGGTACACCACCTATATAATCCTCTCCACAATCTCAAACGACCCCACATACATGGGCACCAACTTTCCCTATTTCCGAATTCAATGATTAACTACCCTTGGAGACACTTTAAGAAACACACCATCACCCACTATAAACTTAGTAGGTCTACATCTTCAATCTTTATATGACTTATTCATGCCCTATGACGTTGTCATTAATTTATGGATCAAATGATCATTTTTTAACATCTATGGCACAATAATCAGTCTCAACAACTTGGACTCTCCAGCTTCTTACCAACACAACATATATATATACATGATATCCCATAAAGTGACTCAAATAGTTGCATCTTAATTATAGCATAATAAATATTGATTTGAAAAACCGAACAAGTGGCACATATTGTTTCCAAAAACCACTGAAATCTTGGACACAATCCCACAACATGTCCTCTAACAAATGAATTTTACACTTTGACTGATTGTCTATCTATGGGTGGAAATACGTACTCAAGAACACCTGGGTAAAAAGAACCATTTTTAATCCTTACCATATGTTAATGTGAAATGAATATCATGATAAAAAACTATATTACATGGTATCTCATTAAACTACAATACCTTTTGAATATACAATTCCACCAACTTATATGTGGGGAAAGTATCTTTAATTGTAAATTAATGAACCACCTTAGTCAACTGATCTAGAACCATACAGATTGTATCAATATTTGAAGGAATCCTCGGAAGAACCACTACAAAATCCATCAGTATGTCATACCACTTCCATTACATAATTATAATGACTTCAGAAAACCACTTGGGCATTGATACTCAGCCTTCACTTACTAGAAGGTAATGTATCTCACCCAAAAACCTACAACCTATTTCTTCATTCCTGGCTACCAATAATACCTATGTAGACCATGACACATCTTAGTCAAACTAGCATGAACAACCCACCTTGCTGCAAGAGACTCATGCATCAAATCTTCTCACATAACTATTAGCACAACAAAAGAACCATAGACAAAAATGATCCCATCATCTCCAATGACCCAACCAGAATGTGACTTCCCACCTTTAACACTTTCCCCATTTCCAAACACTATGGGTCCTCAAGATAAATTTCCTTGAACTAACTAAAAAGTTTATAATCAACTACTATGGATGATAGGGTTATCTTTCCTAACCCATATTGTACCTCTAAATTCATTTCAGCAAACAACACTATCATCTTCCACTCAGAGCTGGACTCTTGAACCACCTAGCTTTGGGTTTTCAGACTCAAAGAATCTGCAACAATATCTCCCATTCCTAGTGTATAAAATAGATCAAAATGTAAGTATTGAATGGACTCAACCCATAATCACTACAAAATATTTAAATCTCACTTAGAGAAAATATACTTAAGACTTTTATGGTCAGTATACACCATAAACCATTATCTAAAAAAGTAATTATGGTTACATTTTAAGGCATGAACCACTACAGAAAATTCAAGATCATGATTAAGATAATTTATTTCATTAGTCCTGAACTACTGAAAACCATATTAAACAACCCGATCATTCTGTATCAACACTTCTCCCAGCCCAACTCCAGATGCATAAAAAAGGTATATGTCTTACCCATTGAAAGGAGGATTATCAAAATCAATAAAAAAATGAAGGCCTTCAGGCCATTGGATGGATTGTACATGTCTTACCAATATCAGGTAATATTAGGATCAATGTGGTAATCAACTACTTATTTAACTCTTGGAAAACATTTTCACATTATTTTAACTTTTGAAACCTAATTCCTTTCTTATCCAAGAATGAAAGTGGAACTGCCAAATATGAAAAGTCTTTAATGAACCTTTGGTAATAAACTTACAAACCCAAAAAACTTTAGACATTAGAAATAGTCTTAGGATACTTCCAAGACACAACTACTGAGACTTTCTCTAGGTCCACCAATAATCCTTCCTTAGAAATTATGTGACCCTAGAAATTCACCTTATTGATCTACAAATGACATTTGGATAGTTTGGAATATATCCTCTTATCTCTTAGTGTACTCAAGACAATTTAAAGACATTTTGAATGATCATCACAAGTATTTGAGTACACCAACATTTCATAAGAAAAAGATAACTATAAACTAATCTAGATAGAGGTTAAATATTATATTCATTAGGTCCATAAACACTGCTGGTTCATTGTTCAGTTCAAATGACATAACAAAAAACTCATACAACCCATACTTACTCATAAAGGAAGTATGTGGTACATCAGAAGGCCTCACCCTCAGCTGGTGATACCCCAATCTCAGATAAACTTTTGAAAACAACAAAGCACCCCTCAACTAATCAAAGAGATCATCAATTTTCAAAATAGGGTACTGGTTCTTAACCATTATATAATTCAGTTTCCTATAATCAACACATAACCTCAATGATCCATCATCCTTATTAGAAGAAAAAAATGGATACCCCAAGGTGACTTACTAGGATGAATACATCCCTTCCTCTCCAAATCCTCCAACTGATCCTTATTCTCTTGGATTTCTTCTCACGCCATTCTATACTAAGGAATGGAAACTAGTTATTCCACTGGTAGAAACTCGATCGTAAACTAGACATCCCTATCTAGTGGTAGAACTAATATGTCCTGAGGAAAAACATTATGAAATTGATCCACAATTGGAGGAAATATTGGTTTCTCTATTTCTCTATCACCAAGAATAAGATAAGCCACTTGCACTGTGAGTTCTCCCAAATACTAGAAAACTAGCCATGTGTGGACTGCTCAAACATCCCACTCACCACGATGGAGATAAGTGTCTCCCTAAAGAGATTTGAATGTTACCCAATGATGGTAATAGTTGATATGGTCCTGGTACAATACTAGAAAATCCATGCCCTAAATTATGTCAAAAACATACATCTTGAGGACAAAAAAGTCCCACAAAAAATGTACCCTTAAACCTTCAGAGAAAAACCCCTACATTGCCTGATATCCTCAAATCGCACCCCCAATAGAGTTTCAATTGATATAACCCCAAAAAAATGTTCCACTAATAGGACCAACACAACTAAAAACATAGTAGAGATAAAAGAATGTGTGACAATTTTGTTAAATAAAGAACTAATAAGCATGGAAGCTATAAGGACGGTACCATGAATAGTCGATGGTCTAGCCTCACCACCACCAGGTGTATATTTAACTGCCTGAAGTTAACCTAACCATATGCCATGTGATACAACCTAAACACCTAGCACTAAACTACCCTACTGGTATAGATTCTCACACCATAGAGTACCACATCCACCACCCTGATCAGTATGTCTCATGGAGCTCTAACTACATGCATGATTTGGGGTAACCAACCCTTTCCTATACTTGAAATCATATTTGATCCACCATATTCCCTAATTTTTGAGGATTCCTACAGAACCTCTACACATGCCCCATCATACCTCACGACTGGCACTCGACTGCTGGTTAGGGACACTGACCTGCATGTTCCCTGACCTTCCACAATGATAAAAAACACCTAATCTCCACCCTGAGAGGCTAACCATCTATTATAAATACTCTATACTTTTCCACCCTATGTAATCTACCTAAATGATTATTCTTGCTTCAAAATCCACACCATTTGTCCTTCCCACTGGCACCGCAAGTCCACTACCTGAATCACCCTTCAGGTTCCCTTATGTGATAAGGCAGAATCCACTATCTCTTCAAACCTATTCAAATGAAAGTTATTCACCTAGGACCTAATCTCATGACTAAGATTATCATAAAAACATTTATCCATAGATTTAATGCCTCCTACCAATGCTATAATGAAGTGGTGAAAGTTAGTGAAATGGCTAGAATAATTCATCTCTAACACAATCCCTTGGGTCAAACTCATAAACTTCACTAACTTACCCTACATCAAGGTTTCTATATAGAAGTGTTCTAGAAAAATTTATAAAAATAATTCCATATCATTCTTTAAGCCTTCCAATTCTGAACCATGATGTCCCACCAATGATTTTCCTGACCTCACAATATATAGGATTCCAAATTGACTTTCATCTCAGAAGGAGTCTCTAAATTGTCAAGAATAATCTATATGGACTCTATCCATAACAAGGATACCACTAGTCCACCCTCTTCAGTAAATGTTAGAGGTTGTTCCTATTAAAACTCTCTAGTCAGCTTGAACATACTTGATACCACCTACCTTGGGTCCTATTCCATCCTCTTCATAAAATGAGAAAAGTTCTCATGAAACTTCTCTATTCTATTACCCTGAATCACTAGGTCTTCCTGCTCCACCAATGGGGAAGAATTCTCAACAACATCCTCTTATTTCCCAACCCGAAGATGTCTTCATGGTGGAATTTCTCTAAAATTCCAAAAATGAACTTTAGAACACATAACATTAAGCTTCAAAAATTTATACGCTAGAAGGCTCCTCACTAGTCATGAAAAAACCATTTGCATATACTATCCCAATGGATATCATCACACTTATAACACTAACCTCTACCATACCTATCATGGGTCATTTTCAACATGTGGTAAACTAATTTACACAACCACAGTCTTTTACTACACACCCTTTTGAAACTATTTCCACACATGCAACATAAATCCTTCCTCTTAGAAACATTTCCCATTTCAAAACTTAACTAATTTAAAGCCCTCTATTAAGCCCAATTCATTAACTATTCTCTATAATACCTTCAATTTTACCCATTTTCATCATTCTTATTAGACGCCATTTTCTTTAAATTTCTCAATAAAATAAAAAACATTCCACCATTCATATCCCACACACTCATCCTATGTTTGCCTACCATGATGCATGACACCTATCTCCCTAGGTTCCTATAATGATGCATGAATACATATCCTCATGCCATTTCAACCATGAGTAAAATATCATAAAATAATCACATCACACAAAATGTTCATCACCCAACATTGAAATATCATTTAATTGTAAAAAATAAAATAATAACAACAATTACCACTCTGGGTACTTGGGTTTTCCCTCGTACATGGGTTAGCTACTCCAAAGAATGAACTCATTACTAAGAACTGACATATCCAATTATCCCATCTACTATCCCAAATAATATGACCTCATAAAAGAACCACTATGATACCACTTTTTAACATCCTCAACCCGGAGGCCACTAAACCGATGCTTCGAGCCGGGTCGCTACATGACCTCAAACATGCCTCCCCATACACCAAAGTTTTCTAACTAGTAGTAAGGGTCTATTAAGTAATGTGGGGAGACTATACCCTTTTTACTATAGTAGGAATAAATAGTTAAAGATAAAAATAGTGGTAAAAATATATAATAATTAAATAAACATGCATAACCAGGAATCTCCCAAACTAGGTACAAACCAAAAACCAACAAAAACTATTTTATGTCACGCTAAAAGTTCCAAAAGTGAATGAAACCAAAAAATAAAGAAAAAAATTGAATCCCCGAAACCGGTTCTGAATCCAATTATGGATCCTCATCCATGTGTATTCCAATACAAAATCAACTTCCTATCATCGATCCCTTTCCCTTATGCATACCTACAATAATGATGTCTACTCGGGTACCTAAAAACAACCCAAGAAGGGTGTGAGTAAAACTCAGTAGGCTACCACCAAGGGTGTCTACAAAATATTGAGTATAAATAGATAGTGCATGAAAGTGTAAAATAAATAACAAGGAAAACCAAATAGAAAGTCAGGTTCTATTAGTTAAGAATGTGTACTCTAACCATTTATATCATTATTACTATTATTATCACTTATACCATCTTCATTACATAATCCATTATCATCATGTACTATTTTGGTTAAAAATTTATGTCATTTAAAAATGGTTATAAGGTATTCAATCACTGGGCATAAGGGGATAATTCAAGTCCCTATTTCACTAGGGGAAATCACATCTAAACAATTACATTACACTCACCTCTAAGCCTCAGTTCAGGTGGTCTCATTGAATGAAACCATTTGGGAAATAGATCTTCCACCCCCTGCCCCAACCCATGAATTTTGGGGTGGATTTTAAAGCCCCATTCTAACTCAACTAGTGGGCATAAATCCTCAAGTCAATACCCCACACTACTAATCCATGTGCACATGATTATTTATCCAATCACCACACACATACCATATCACAAACAATACTCAAAACAATACACATAACAATAAAAATCCATAACTATCAACCTGGGAATTAATAATATTCCATAACCAAATAACACATTTACCATTTAAATTACTTAGCCCATTTAGCCCAATTCAAAAAATCATGCCCAACCCATTATGAATATTAAATAATTCCCTTTATATCAACCCATTTAACATATTTGTTAATTCTATTATGAAATCACATTTAACATATTCCTCAATTTCTAAGTTGGTACCCATTTAACAAGTTCACCATTTCATATGCACTAATCCTCTTTGGCATTTCAAACAAAATTCATAAACCATTCTACGCAATCTCAATAAACCCAATTATCCCATTTTCATGTCATTACAAACAACCCTTTATTCTATTATCAACCCTCAAAACAATTATAATTATTCAATTTTTAACTTAACCAAACATATTAACATGTTATTCATGGGATCTACATTATCACATGTCAACTCTACACTTAACCTTACCACTTTCTAGCTTTGGGGTTGTTGGTGCACCCCATAGGTGGCTCTAAATAAGTCAAATAACCCTCAATGCATCCCATGGGGATCATGAGGGGTTTAATTCATCATTTAGATACTCATTTACCTCAATCTCACTAACTAAATCAAAAACACAATAAGATATAACCAAGAATAAAACCAAACATGAAAAATCAACCAAAAAACTATGGGATATAACTTGTAGACAACTGACCTAAAATCTATTGATAAACACACTCTTAATCATAGCCTTAGATCTGGATTCAATTACCCATTTATTCATTAACTGATAATCCACCGAAGTGTGAGGGTTTTAAGACTTCATAAGAAGATAACCCAAGATATAGTCCCTATTTCAGAAAAGAGAAGGGAGGGATTAGATTCACTCAGATCTTCGATTCGCAATCAATGATGATATAAATGGATAATAATCGAAGGAGAAAAACTCATGGGAGGATTTGGGAGCTTGATTTCATAACTAGGGTTTAGAGTAGAAGAATGAGATGAAAAACTAGGTGAAGATCTACAAATGATGAGGGGGAGTTTGGTAATTTTAATCTTTTTAATGGGGAAAATGATTTCACCACACAGTTTTCCAAACTATGAGTAAATCATATATCAGCCACTTTCCAAGGGGGTAAGGTATCATAGTTACCTAGAGATCCCCACATTTTTTGAAAAACCAAGTGCCAACTATGTGAAATTCCACTGTCCAAGGATTCATGGTTTATCTCTCCCCCTTGCACAGTTTACCAAACCATGAACCTCCTCCTCTTGGTTAGCATAGTTTACACTAACCGTGTGTGAACCATGAAACATGTATAGAATGGACATTTTTCTTTATCTTTAATGATCCAAACCCCTAGAACACCCTAAATCTTCCTCATACACATGATTAAATTTTAAATAACAAATTATAAGGCATTCAAACAAAATTTTAAACAAGGGAATACGTTCTTGAAAATAGGGATCTTACATATGTGATTGGCCCATTAGGTTATTAGTTGTTCTATTCTAGCATGAATAGGAATATGTATGACTATTTTCATTTTCATTCATTATTCATATAACAACCCCAACTTGGCATACATGGATATTACATCATTTTAGATGAATATTCAGTAAATTACAAAAATACATGCATGAGGACCATAATAGTTTAGTGTCTTTGGAAACTTGAAAAAAATCATTTATCACGGTGAATGATCTTCAAAATATCCCATAAAGATATCAACCTTTATTACTTATACCTAAAACCTTTATTCATAACCTAAAGAAAGGAAACATAATAAAGGGGTGAGCTCAGATGCTCAGTAAGGGTAAACAAGAGATACATTTAAGTATAAACATGAACATAGGGGCATGATAACACGATCATAACATTAGGAGATCATACCTTGCATATCAAAGATCATACAATTGAATTATGGAATAATGCGTGGAAGTTCACAATACATGAATCATAAAGAAATAAACATCAGGATACATGAAATCATAACTAAGGAATAATACATAGGATTTGTGGAACACATATAACAATAGAAAATTTTAATTCAAGGATAACTTCTAAGACCTTTATAACATGTTAGGCTTGGGCTACGACCCATGTACCTACTTTGAGATTAGGATAGAAACTCATGTACCCACTTTAATTTAGGCTTGGTCTACAACCCGTGAACCTTATTTCTTTTATTCTTGGGCTATAAACCATTAACCTTCTTTCTTTTAGGTGTGGGCTTCAACCTATGAACCTTTTTTCTTTTAGGATTGGGATTCAACCCATGAACCTTCTTTATTTTAGGCTTGGGCTACAACCGAGAAACCTTATTTATTTTAGGATTGGGGTTCAACCCATGGAACTTATTACTTTTAGGCTTGGTCTTCAACCCATGAACCTTCTTTCTTTTAGGTTAGGGCTACAACCCATGAACCATCATTCTTTTTGGCTTGGGCTTCAACCCATGAACCTTCTTTCTTTTAGTCTTGGGCTTTAATCCATGAAAATTGTTTCTTTTAGGCTTGGGATACAACCCATAAAACTTTGAGCTCATATAAAATTTATCATTACCCAATTCATTGGAGGGAGATATAGGTTCCACCCATCTGAAAGTAATACCATTCACACATGTCCCAAAATATAATAAAACATTCATCATATCATAACCCATAAAAAGACATAGCTCTTATAAATATAAAATCATAACCCATAAAATGAAATGCGGATCATTAAAGCTGCTTAACATCATAACCTATGAAAAGATAAAGGTTTCATAATCAGTTCATGAATTCATAACCAGTGAAAATAAGAGGGTTTCAAAACCATAGAACCCATGGAATTGAAATGAGTGTCTTAAACAAAATTCCATAAAAACATAAACCACTCAAGAAATAATTATTAATGGAGAAATTAAATCATTTATTATAAGGGAATAAGTTACATCAATGGATGTCATCATAGATGGAAAATAATTTTGAAATATATTTAAATAACATTTCTTGGGGAAAAATACTTATTTTAAAAATGATTTTAAATACATAAAACCATTAAAAATTATTTTCTAAGAAAATACCTTGAACACTTATAAGGAACACTTTAAATCATTTGAAAACATTTTCCCTTGAAAAATAATTTTATTAAATTTTTTTTCTTAAGGATTAATATTTTAAAATGAAAAATAAATATCCAAATTACTGATGGTTGGTAAATTTGTACATGTCTAATGAGGTAAAAAGAACATTCTTTTTGTACGGTAAAAGGATAGAAGGAATGCATTGTTTAGAAAGCAACATGAGGATTCCTTTAAAGAGATTAGTAAAAGGAAAAGGGTGAAATTTTATTTTAATTAATATAGGTTAATGGTATAATATTCTTGGAAACCATTTTTAGAAAACATAGATTTATGATCGAAGAGAGTGTAAACATGAACAATCTCAAAAAAAGAAATGAGATTGACTCAATAAACTCTTATAACTTGGTATCTTGGGTTCATAAAATCCATGTAAGGAATTTATATTAAATGAATCTTAATATATCATTTAAATAATGATATTCACGATATAACATGTAAAATGTAATTATATACACTTCAAAAAAAGCGTTTAGGTGTACAACAAAACATGAATCTCAAAGAAGGAAAATTGAAAAAAAAACTGTTTTACAGATTTGGTAACTTTTGAAAGTTAACCCCCACGAAAGAAGGATAATAAAACGGGTATATGAATACCCATAAATTTAAGTAAAATATGCATATAATACAATCATGGGTAGTACATGCATCACCCAAATGGAAAGTGAGATGAAATCCCCTACCTTGTGTCTTGACTCTCTCCGTACTCATACAATATTACTTTATAATAAATATACATTTATTATACATATTTTAAAGAATAATATTATTTTCCATAATACCATATATGGTTTGATTATAAAATTATATTACCTTCTTGTTAACGATCCTATGTTAACGTTTCACTTTGGGTAAAATTCTATTTGTTCTTCACATGTGTCTTAATTTGTTACATCTTTAGTCCTTATACTTTTATCATGATTCCAGAATGTAAACCATGATATAAATATCAGGTATATAATTTATATTTGTATTATAATAATCTATATAATATTTGAGTATGAAATGGAATACACTGTTCATGGAGACGGTAATCTGTATGTACACATGAACATTGTTTCTGTCTTTATTATCATATTGAAAAAAGTATGTAAATGAAATATATATATATATATATATATATATTATTATTAAATTAGAATTAATATATCATATATATCATATAATTTCATTAAAACCATCCTTAGTACATTCCATGTGGTGTATGAATGATTCACATCGCTTTGAGGGGGCAGTAGTCGAGACTTCTTCAAACAAGATTATCGTCTTAACACCAAATGGAAGGTAAAAATATGTGTGTTGTAAAAGGAATAAATAAGAATAAAGAAATAGTAAATATAATATATTACATATATAAATATATTTTCCATAATAATGGACACCATTATTGGTGTTAAAGATGAAATCAACAATCATCTTTTCGTGAGGCTGTAGTTCGCTGTACACAAAAATAGTATGTTCAACATCCATTAGATAGAGGTGTGTGTAAGTTTTGGTCAGAAAATTTGCATAAAAAATTCATATTATATGGAGGATACTGGTGTTTTCAGAAAATAATTTAATAAATAGAGTGGAGGTGGTGGAGAAGGAAAACTAAGGAAATGAGCTTGAGAGAAGATGTTACCTCTTAATCAGGTAACTCATTTCGATTTATGGCAAAAGGATTCCTTGAGAATATTTCTTCCAAAAGGGAGGATTCAAGTTTTAAGGGAGTATTTTTTTTAGGCTACTTGGGTATATCATGGACGAAATTTAAAGGATTTAGAGGTGTGAGGAATAGGTAGAGGTGGTGACCTTTTATAGGGAAGGAAAATGACTCACTTGGAATTTTTAAAAACAAGTTAGGTGTGCACATGTTCTTACCTAAAAAATGTCATAAAAACCCAAAAAAAATTATTTAAAGGTTTATGGACTAACTATGGAAATAAAATTGGTTTTAGACAAGTTTCTAGGTCGTTTGGGACATTAATTTTAAGGTTTATTCCCTAATTAAGCTTGATTTTTCCACAACTATTGTGATCAATTTTAATCACTTTTAATCATTTTGGTAAAAAATTAACATGTTATAATTAGAATATAAATATTATATTGAATAAAATGGTGTATGTAATATTTTTGAAATTTAAATCATAGAATCTTACAAATTAATATTAGTGCTAATCCCACTGACGTGACGAAATAATAGGTTTTCAAAGTAAGAAAAAGTTCAAAAGTTTGTTAAAATTTTATATCTAGTTTCAAAGTGAAATTGATAATAATGTATTAAATTGTATTAATATATGTAATATTTATCTAATTTGAAATTAAAAAGTATTTATAATATAATTTATCATTAATAATTAATCATAAAAAAGGGTGTTTTTAATTAAAAGCAGTATTTTTCACTATTCAAAAAAATCGAAGTTTCTCAGAAAAATCCCAAAAATGAACCCTAGGATAATTTTAAAATTTTGAATTAAAAAATTAAATTTATATGCATGTATGAAATTACTTTAATTATTATAATAAGTTAATTTAATAGAACAATATTTTTAATAAAAAAAGAATTTACCAAAAATCTTATCACTCATTATCAATATGATTTATTTATATAAAACAATTATAACCAATATTTGGAAATTATTTATTATTATTACTATAAATATTATTAATTGTTAGGTTATAATTATCCCATTTAATTAATTAATTTTATATATATATATATATATATTTAAATATGTTTCATAGATACTCAATGTTGCGTGCATCGTACGCCAAGTTGGTGTTTCTTGGAGCCCAAGCCAAGTTGGTATTGCGTGTAGCGCAAGACAAGTTGGTATTTCATGTGAAAGGAATGTTTGAATTAGTGTTTATATATATATATATATTTACATTTTCATATGAAATGAAAAAATATTGAAAATATAAATTAATTTGAAAAAAATAATTATCAAAATATCAGGGTGTTACAATTCATCATTAATGACTATGTTTTATTTATTTCACATTCTTTGTTGGAGGATTATTTATTCTAGGAGATTTTTTTATTTTTATTTGATATGATTCACTCTAATATGCGGGTATAGTCTTCCTATGGTAACACCCCAGACCCTCATTACTATCCAAAAGCCTCTCGTGTATGAAAAGGCATGCCTATGTTCTAGTAGAATCTTTATTCTAGAAATTTATGAGTGGTCATTATCTAGGGAAATTACATTTCTAATGAAATTATGGTTCATGAAATCTCTACTCAATATCCTCAACTTTCCTTCCATAGGATCTAGTTAAATAATGATTTCAAATATTTAATTGGAAATCACTGAAACTACCACAAGATATTTATCTTTAAAACCCAGCATCAAAGTTTCCATGAAATTTTGAATATTAAAATGAAATCTATAATTATTAAATAATTTTAACATCTCAACATGTTCATGAGGTTGTAAAAATGCCATGTGGAACTAGTTTTTACAGTATGAAACTAGTCTCTTCTTCATAACATCGCCTTTAGTTTGATGATGAGATATCATCTCGAATAGAAATATTTGTGTGATGTTTGATTAATGAGGAATAAAACATAAAGCATCATCTTATTTATCCAAATATTATCCATCAATTTATAATTAATGTTTTGAATTTCTCCTCAAATTCCTTTTAAAATTAATTTTAAATTTTTCCTTGGATTATAAATTCTTTTTTCTCAACATAACTTTATATAGGTCTTATATTACCTTTACATATCCATCATGTATATTATATCACATATGATCAATGAATTTACACCTATATTTTTCTCCTTCACACATTCACTATAATCTAATAACACATATACAAGATCAAATGAACCATACATAGCTTCAAATGACACATACATTAGTAACCATAATTTGCACATTGATTTCAGTTCACTCATTCAGAGAGACAGAACGAATTATGCACACATCTCTTTTACACCAAATTGAAAATTATATAGATGTTCAAATACTCATACGCAACTAGGGATTTTACATTTTTGGATTTAACTTCCAAATTTCATCCTTTATTCAAGTCTCTTAAGAACTTCCTTAACTAACCCCTCACATAGGGTTGAAAGAAAGACAATATCTTCAATAATTGAAAGATTAATTCAATATCCCAATATAATTTATTGTTAATCTATGGAAATATTTCATAAAATCATCCAAAAATATCAACTTCTCATTCAAGATACACCATATAATATCATTTCCTAAAAAAATCATGACACCACACCATGGGTTAGAGTAGTTTTTTTGAGAGAAATTCATCCCTCAGTGACAAGAAATGGTTTGGAAAATTGATAAAGTTATCTCCCCATAAATATATGAACTCATCACTTTAAAAAAACTCACCCTTTTCATAATAAACATAACTAATGGATAATAATAAAAAATATAAAAATGAACCTCTATTGAATTGAGAAACCTAATTTCAAGCAAAGATTTGTCTACTTACTTATATCCATTTGATAATATAATTTAAAGCTAAGTGTTAGAACCTCCCAAATCCTTTTAATGATATGGGAGGGGGAGAACACCCATTTTTATCCTTAGGAACTCAAATATTTCCTTAGGGTTATCCTTGGTGAAAATATGATCCAATTGGTCCTAAGTTGGAATAAATTCTGACTTGATGTCTCCATTGACTACCCTATCTTTAATAAAATGAAATATTATATCAATATAATTTGACCTTGAGTGCTGAAACAAATTATTATAATGGTCTATAGAGCTTTGATCATCATAATAAATTTATAGAGGTCTTTCTACTTTCACCCTAAAATCATATAGTTTCTCCTTAATCAAAATAATTTGATTTAAATAACCAGTAACAATAATATATTTAGCTTTAGTTGTACTTCATTTGATTGATTTTTTTTCTTATGGTTCCAACTCACAAAAATATCTCCTAATAGAAAAGTTCTACCTGAAGTATACCTACTATAATCATATTAACCTTTCTAATGAATATATATAAATCAAGATAAATTAAATTTTTTTCTCTCTTGTAAAAAATATCATAGACCATAGTCTTTTTGATATATCTGAGACTCTTTTGTAAGAAATAATATTTGAATCATTTGGGTCAGTCTGATATCTGTCATAGAGATTCACCACATATAAAATATCTGATCTAGAATTTGTGAGACAAAGAAGACTCTTTGTTAAACTAATGCATTCTATTTGATTTAAAATATTACAAATACTATATTTAGAAACATTTAGTCCCACTTGAATGTGTGTGACAATATCTTTAATTATTATATTTAAAAATTCTTTAATAAATAACTAGAATTATTCACTTAGGATAAGAAAATAAAACATTTTATTTGAATGACTTATAACCCTAAAAAAATATCTCAACTCACCTAACATGGAAATATGAAATTGTCAGTTAATTTTTTTAGAAAATTTTTGACAAGAATTCTCATGATCACCTACAAAAATTATATCATCAACATATAAAATTAATTAAGTGTACTTGTCTTTATTTCATTAATATATAGGTTGTTTTATACTTTTTGTTTGATGAATTTTTATTCCTTTAAGCATCCATCCAACATTCAATACTAGGACCATGGTAATTTTTTATCCCATAAAAATCCTTCTTCAATTTTCATACTCTTGTACCATCATTATCAAGCAAAAACCCATAAATTTACTTAATATATACCTCCTTATCAAGATCACCATTTGAAAGGAATATTTAAAATCCATTTGATAAATTTTATACTTTATATAGGCTACCATAGAAAAGAACCTCCTAATATATTCCAGCCATGAAACTAGAGAAAATGCCTCTTCAGAATCAACACCATATACTTGGGAGTATCCTTTACATACATGTCATGATTTTCTCCAAATAAATTTTCCTTAATCATTCATCTTGTTCAAAAAATCCACTTGACCCCAATGAAATTTTTATCATCAGTTCTTGGAAAAAGACCCCATATGGAATTATTTTCTAATTGCATCAGTTCATCATCTATAGTCACTATCCAATCCTCATGTTAAAAGGCTGATCTCATTAATTTAATCTCAACTTAAGAGATAAGTGAGTCCTTATTTTAAAACCTCACAATTGTTTTCATCTGAAAAATTTTAGACTATTATCCAATGATATTTTTTTCTCCACATGTTTATTTGACATTTAGTACTACTTTTTTTTATTTCTTGTATCCTTCTCCTCAACATTTATCTAATTTGAATCAACTAAAATAATACTTGGCTTGGATTCTACTTGTAAAATACCTTATTACTTAGAATTATGATTTCTGTTTTCATCTTTATAATCATTTTTTTTAAACTTGAGCATTAATTATAGGATTTGTTCAATATTTTTTACATAAAAACATTTTTCTACCTTATTTAGACTTTTATTTTGATATTTTTATACTTTAACACTTTATAAATATATCAAAAATCACCCTCATCATTCTTTTTATTAAACTTTTCAAGTGTTGAATTTTTAATATTAATAACATAGTCACTACCAAACACTATTAAATATAGTGGTATTGCTTTTATTTGACATTTCATAGGAATTCATATTGGAATCTGGTCTAACCAAACATCTGTTCTGAATATAGAAAACTTTGAACACATCTTATCTCCAATAAAATTTTGAGAGGCCATATTCTAGCAATATAGTTACTCTCATTTTAACTAAGATCTTACCCATCATTCGATTAAAACTATTTTATTGGGATGTATATGGAGGGTTATAATGGTGTTTTATTCATTTTTTTAACATAATATTCAAATCCTCTACTTGTAAATTCCTTCCCATTATCAAATCTGAATTTCTTAATGCATGCCCCAACTCTTTCTCAATCAATCTTCAAAATTTTGTACTCATGTCCACTGCCTCATACTTATGATTTATAAAAATCACATTGGTCATTATAGTGTAGTCATATGAAAATGTTATGAAATTTATATCACCTTGAGTGGAATTATTTAACATGGATCCATATAAATCTGAGTTTTAGTTATCTGAATTTCAATTATTTTATTCCTCAATTGAATGATTTTTCCTTTTTTTAATGTCTTAAAAAATTATTACCTTTATCTTTTAAGGTGAGGAAAGACTCACACCACATCAACCATGGAAATATTTCTCAATATTATCTAAAAAAATAACCCAAACTTTTATCCCACAATTTATTTTTATATTTTTACCTAAAGTATAAATATTTTATTGAGCCTCCAATCTGAAAAATAATTCCCCTAGTTCTCTCACCTAGAATGATAATCTTTCCATCTTTGATTTTATTAATGATGGAAAGTTTTATTATAAAAATTACCTCATTTCCATCATCACAAAGCTAATTCACACTCATAATATTATGTTTTAACCCATCAATAAATAATACATCTTTGGATTTTATTTTTTGAGACTCTATTTTAATTGTTCTAATGCCTTTAATATCTAATGATATTTCATTTCAAAAAGTTAATACACCAAAATTATGATTTTCATTATTTTTAAATATATTTTTATCTCCAATAATGTGTGATGATAATCCACTATAAAGAATCCACATCTTTCTCCCCTACTAGATTTGGGATCCACTTCAACAATGATTGACTTTTTATTCTTGATTTCTTATTAATTAATTTTTTCCTTAGTAATCTATTAATTTTAACATAGAATAATGATAAAAAATTACTATAAATTACAAAAAATTTGATAACATCTTATATATAAATCCTCAAGAATATAAAACCTATTTTTGATAGGCTCACATATGAGTATTCATTCATTGTTTTTTTCTCACAAATTTTCAAATTATGATTTTTTATACCTCCCCCTATATTATGGACTTCCATAATTACAATTTAGATATATATTATACTATAAAACATTTTATTTATGACCATATAAACCACAACAAAAACACTATACCTTAAACTTTTTTCACACATGAAATTGCTGAGTCTTACTTTGAAAATCTACTTATTGTCATGGCAAAGAACCATTATATTTCTCATAGTTTTTAAAGAATTTTTATTATTTTGATAACTTTATAATGCCTTGTTATGGTAAAGCAATTATAATGATTTATATTTACCTATATTTTTTCATATTATTAGTTATAACCCATAGTGTTAGATGAAACATATGTTAAATTTTTGGAAACAACAGATACAGATTTACATGAACTAATGGATAAGGGTTTTTAACATGTTGTGACAACTCATAGTTTACTTCAACAAACTTCTCAAAATGAATTTCCATTTCCCAAGATTCTTTTCTAATTTAATAAACCTTGACTTAACTTGATTAAAATATTATTATTTATCACTCAATTTCTTTATAATTTATTTGTTTATTTTTTTCTTAGTAAAATTATTTCACCATGAGAATATTAATCTCAACAATGTGATCATTTTCTCTACTAAAAATATCATCTTCATTTTTCTTCATCGTACTCACATCCTTATAGAGAGATTTAAATTAATTCTTGAGTTGAGTATTTTTCTCAAGACATATATCAAGTTTATTTTTTAGCATGTTTACCATATAGGTCATATCTTATTCTTCTTCTCCATTGCCTAAGTTTTCCTTTTCTTTCTCAATACATGCTAGGAAATTAGCATCCCTTATTTCAAATTCCTTGTTAGAATCACTACTTGTGGATGTGTAGTCCTCTTATTCCCTACACAATATATTCCTTTTATTTATTCTAATAAAACTTTCTTCCTTCATCTGACTTCTTATTATCTTTGAAATACCTTCATTTTGACTTTATTTTCGATTTTTCTTCATCTTATTCTACAAAAAACTCCATAATTTTCTTTCCACTATGAAAATATGAAGTGAAATTTATTATTCCTCCACAGATGAAATAATTTATTGTAATATTTCCTTTCTACCTTCCTTTACTTGGTTTCATATTTTTTGATACAAAATTTTATCTTTCTTATGACTTTCATCAATCTTATCATCTTCATCTGAGTAATTTGAGGGTTCATCTATATTCTCTTTGATATTAAATTTATTCATGGATTTAAATAGAATATAATTTTTATATTTCATCTTTAGAATCAATTATTTTCTTATCTCATAATTCAAGAGAGTATTTTTTAGATCAAAAAAGGATATATAATGAATTTATTATAAATATGTGATCTTTGGTTCAAATCTATCTAGAAAATTTCTCAGAGATTTCTTGATCATAATTAAATCATCTAGCTTTTCCTTAAAGACTTTGATATGACTAACTATATCATTTACCCTAGTAAACTATTTATAAATATTCAATTCTTCATCAATTTTTATATCTTCAAATGTTTTCATCTAGATTTGAAACTTTCTTAATTTTATCTCGATGTTACCCTCATACATGTTATTAAGATTATATCACATTTCCTTAGATCTCTACATACCCATCACCGTGTTTTACACTTTTTAAGATAAAGATTATAATATTTCATTTTTAGTTTTCCCATCCATCTCATTATTCCTCTTTTCCAAAAATCTCATAAAACCATACCTTTCAATTTTTGGATAGCCTATAGTGAAAAAAAATTCACTTAAAATCATTGTGATGACAAAAATAATAACAATAAATTTTTACAACCATAAAAAATTTTCACATTGAAAAAGGGAACCCCTCGGTTATTCACAGAATTCTAACCTTCCATAACCTACTTTAAAAAAGTAGTATCTCATGGGTAAATGTGGGTCTAATACAACTTCAAGTTTATGGATATGATAGTGTACCACTAAGAGTGTGAGGAATCAATGGAGATTATTTCAAAAAATAATTTTAAATTAAACCCTTATAACCTATTAAAATCATGATCCACTATCAATGTATCTTCCTCACCCTTATGCATGTATATTAATAAACAAGTAGCACATTAAAATTTTGTCAAGTTTCAACATAAATTTGAGAGCCTAACACTTTCTATTATTTGGTTGAATTCTAAAAAATGGATTATTACTAATATAATAGTGATTTAAAGATAGGGGTAATGTATATACTTAACTCTTGATGAGATATTAATCATCTTGTAAAAATTAAGGTAGGAAACATCCATGAAATTGTGTAGAAATAGTAGATGAATGGAATTGTTTATCCTAGTACCACCATTATTGAAAATTTCATCCAAAATCTTTGATGAATCATTTCTGAACCAAGATTTTGGATTCCTTTTCATCCATTTTCATATCTATTTCTAAACGAGGCTTGACTTCTTAAATGAAACAACAGTAGAAAATTTACTCCAATCACTTATTTCCGTCTTCATGATGATCTATTCATGCACGAGAGTATCCATTCACAAAATAAACCATTCCTCTTCACTATAAAGAACTTCAATGATCAATGTAAGATTAATATTTCCTTCTATTCCTCCTTGATCTAAATTGCATTTGATACAAAAAAGTTCTCAATATAGCAGAGTATCAGTAACTCCGAGATCTTGAACTAAATCATATTCTTCATTTGTCATTTTTGTATTCTACAAAAGATACTCAAAAATATATTTAGATAATTTCTATATAATTTTCCTTTAAATCCACACTCCTTTATAAATTTTTATTTTCATAGAGAATTTGAATTTTTGGAAGTCTAGAGTAGAGTCCATTTTAAATTTTGAGATTCTTTTTAGAATTGTGATAGTTTTATAATCCCAGATTAATGTTTTTACATGGTTTAAGACTTGATATGGTAAATAGATACTCAGTTAAGCCACAATATATTTGGGTTATGTTTTATAAGTTTCATAGGATTTATTCACTCGTTCATGGTTTGGTTCACACAGTTTAGGGGAAACCATGCAACACATTGAGTGTGATGAGGTTTCCAGTTTATTTTCAAAAGTGAAAAATTGGTGTTCATGATTAGTGAATGGGTAAGGGTTAATAGTTTTTATTCTAAATTAAACCATGTAGGTTGATTTTTGACTGGTTATTGGTTCATAGTTTTTAAACGATAGTAAATAATCCATGCATAATATGAAATTAGAGTTGTAGAGAGTTTAAATGATTGGAGAATAGTTTGTTTAACCATGTGAACCAACCTTATGATGGAGGTGGCCTTGGAATGTGAAGGATATATGGTTGGTGTTTAGTTTTTTCAAACATTTTAACCTTTACGAGAGGTAAAAAGACTGTTTTTCCCTCTTAGATTTTTAAGAAGGTAGCCCCTATTCCTTCTCCCCCTCACATGTGATGATCCAGCTAACCCCCTCTCTACATCCTCTTTGATTCCACCTAATTTTAAGGTGATTTAAAGATTTTATTTATTGATTATTGTTGTATATCTACTTATTTTCCCATATTTTCTTGGTTTATCTCTAATTTGGTTTCTCTAGGTTAAGGTTTTGTTGTTGATTCCACTAGTGAATATTGGAATCAATAGATAATAATGTGGTATTTATATAGTGTAGTTAGAACATATCTTGAGATGATTTATGCATGTAATCAGATTACATTTCACTTGAGGTATGACACCGAATAAATTTTTCGTGGGATTCATCATAAATTAAATTAACTTTACTATGGAATTGATGCCAGTTGTTAGATATTTTGAGTGGGGATGTGCCAAAAGCATTCCATAGGATGTTGGCATACCATAGGTCATAGTTTTAACATGAGAAGATGGACTAGTGAGTAAATAGGTAATTATTTATATTTAATTTAATTGTTAAATTAATCATAAAAATATATAATTAATTAATGGTATTTTTTGGCTTAGGTAAGGGTGAATTCTGGGAGTGGCATTAACTCCATGGCTTGAGATTTTGGAAAGTGTTTATGGATCCATGAGTTATTAAGTGGTAATGTATTTTTTAATTAGATTATTTATTTAATTATTAATTGTTATAAATTAATTGAAAAAAATAATTATAAAATATTTATAATTAATTATTGAAAATTTTGACTTTAGATAGTTATCAGGATGTTAATGTGATCTTTGATGGCTCTTGACAAGGATGGTCGATCCTACTTTTAAAAATGGAATATATTCATTCATGAGGTAGGTGGTCCCAATGCATTTCCCTTTGGTTTATGATTTTTGTATATGACATGTGATGTGTGGTCTCACCACCTAGGGTGATTAAATTTTTTTAGGGAAGTAATTGTATTAATTAAAATTAAATTCCTTTGTATGAAATGAACAAAGTACTATGACCATGATGGACCTTGTGTACTAGCTTGATGCCTCAACCATTAATGGTAAAGGCCTTACATAAAAATTTACATCTTAAGATGTATAGACCCTAACGACTGTGAATCAAATAAAATGTAATGAATGAAATGTAATGGACCTATTAATAGTTTCACTTAATGACCTCCATGGGGAGGTGGGTGAGGAATTAATATGAATGGCATAGGGATCGACCCAGTAAGAACCATGAGATTACTTAAATAATTTAGGTTAGTTTAAATGATTGTGGGGTGTGCATCCCCCTCCCACTGAGACGTGATTACTCTGGGTAGGTGGACATTGTGGAGATTAGTGGTAAGATTGGGTGTGAGGACCAAACTAGTGATGATTTGGGAGGTGATATGGGCATTGTACTATCTCCTAAGACTGAGATAATAAATCCCAAGTAGGTTTTATAGACTTTGATACTACCTAGGGGACTTTGATGGGAGCCCTATTGATATTTTTACCTAGAGTGGGTGTGATTAGAAATTGGTAACGATGATTATGGGTGTCACCTTATAATCTGAATTGACTATGTGAGCTTGATATAGCCATATTTTATGATGATAGGTTGTACAATTGAGAGTTCGACATCAGATTATGGAAAAGGTTTTGGAAAAAGTTTGACCTTGTTGACATACGATGTGTGAGATGATTCATTTGGGACATATGACATACCAAGATATATTGAGATACATGGGATTCCTTGGATTTTTAACATGGATCTGAACTTTATTCTTGATATCAACTTTGAATGCCTTGAAAAAGGTCCTCAGATTTAGATAAGAACTGATTGGGAATGCCTTAGACATTATCATTGTATTTTTATGTGATTTGGTTTGGAATGCCTTGGACTCGGTCCTTGGATTTGAATGAGACATGGTTTGGAATTTCTTGTATATAATCCTTGTATTAAAATGTGATATTTTTTCGATTGTCTTATACTTGTTCCTTGGAATCAGGGGTAGGGTATGTGACACTCTCAGGTGGCCTCTAGGATTAATTTTGATTTCATATGGTATGCTTTAAGGAATCAGCTATTGATCATGATACTATAATATTTTCGAGGAATTTATCCTAGATAATGGTCATGGGTTTCATATTGTTTGGAACATGTGTGTGGCATTCTCAGAGACACTATGAAACTGGATGAAGTGAATTTGGGTCAATCCCATATTTCCTATTAGAGACTGAGGATCTAAAGTGGTTATTTATTTTTTACTTCACCAATATATTTATTTATTTATCCAAACATATCACATATGTACACTATATTTATTAGTTATATTTGAGATTGTTTTAATGATTTTCTACTGAGTTGTACTCATAACTGTGTCACGTATCCATGGAACTTCAATACCAAATAAGCCTTCATTTTTAATAGTCTCAAGTGGGATAGAGGCCCTATATTATAGGGTTGAGAGGGATAGCTCACATGGGACTGGATAATGTGATGAGGTGAGGCTCAAGGATAGTAGCAGTGCCTCATTGAATTTTATTATTTTATTTCTCTTATATATGTGATCGTATAGGTTAGTGATTATTGGTTGTGTGATAGAATGACTATGAGTTATTAAGATAATTTTATTCCACATTCATTATTTATTATGGATGGTTGTGCTTTATTTTTTACATATACACTGTTGGATGATTATTTATTTTGGATGGAATTTAGTTGTTTTTTGTTATTACACACTATAATATGGGGGTATAGTCTCCACAAAATAACAACCTAGAACCCGATGAAAGTTGGTATCCTCTAGTGTATGGGGAGGTGTTCCTAAGGTCCAGTGACATCATCAGTTTATGTGGTAGTCATGAGCCAAGGGTGTTAGTTTGGGTGCATGAGATCTATGGTCAATATTCTCTTCATGTCCTGAGCTTAGTAAAAGTTCCAATATGGGCATGCCAAACTCATATTTTTTTTATAATCAATGATTAATTTGAGATGTACAGCAATGAAGAACATCATGGCCAATGGAATTGAATAAAAGATTAATTGATATGAGATCATCAGAACTAATTGTACGATTATCAAATAATGATTCATTATTAATTTAAGTGGTTAAAGAATTACCTTGTGATGAATTATTTATGTGTTGATGCATCTTATGTGTCTATGTTATACCATTATTTTTTCATAGGAATCAAGTATATATTTTCTCCAGAGGTGACCCACACATGTGCTACAATACTTTGATCATACCCATAAGAATATATGAGTGCAAACACAGAAGATGTTAATGCTTACATCTTTCATCCTAGATCACCATGAGAATCATTTCCAAGAAGTATTCTACCTGATCTCTCTATAATTAAGAGGGGTGGTGGACGAGGATCACTCTTAATTCATGGTATTGTTCTTAGAGTTGAGTACTCTAAGGCTTGAGAGGATTATCCAAAGTCATTGATCTAAACCAACAAAATTTAAAATGTTAGGGTTGGAAATAACATAATAGGGTATAAATAGTGCTAGGGTTAGAGAATAATAATTTCACATGTGAATTTATTATTTAAATAATCCCAAAGAACATCATTTATATCATAATATTAATATTATTATTTCTTGATATGTGAAAACCCAGTTAATTAATTAAATATTATTTCTTATTTTTTTTAAAAAATTATTTAAATAATATTTAATATATATTATTTCTCACCGAACATTTAAAATATGCTAGATGTTCCTCCACAATATTTATCGATCCTTTAATAATGAATTTTTATTTATTAAATAAATATCACTACATTATTCACCAGTAAATAAATAAATATTACATTTTCTAAATAGAAATTAAATATTTACTAAATATCCTACTCGCAAAATATTCTCTCAAATAACTAGTGACTAAATAAAAGAGATCAAGGTAATCATGAATAATTATTAAACAAAATATGAGAATAATATTTATTCAACATGTTAAATTATAAATATTATTATTATTTAATTGGTGTTTTGGATACTCTTATTATGTGACCCTTTAGGCCTCTATCTCAATGGCATTAGGCGGAGCCACCTAAAGTCTAAGGTTATCATCTAAAAACACTCTAAGGAACCCAAAAAGAAAGAAGATAATTTTAAAACAATATACAACCTCATATGGATGCATAATGTGTAATATAATAACTTTATCATGATATTTCTAATCAAACAGGTTTCATAATGGTGTCATCAATCTATGTGATCAATGTATCTTTCTTTGACTTTATAAAAATGAACCTGCCCATAGAACACCATAGACTTGGATTTACTTAGTTTTTCTCATTCTTATCAAAGTTACTAAGAAATAAGATTCCCTTGAATAATAAATGGGACATATATTTTCTTGTATTATCCATTTAGTGTAATATTACTCGTGACATGCCCAAAACATCCTTCTTCACCACAAACATATGTCATTAAGGTTTTCATCAATATATCAAAGTACATGAATATTAATATCCATTAATAATAATAATAAATTCTAAGGATAGATATACATGTTCATAGATAGGGGCATCCAATGACACATATAAATACAGATTTCTTATTGGGAGGCCTCATTCTAATAATCTTATACACTATAAATTTCCAAGGCTGTACAGCATGAGAAAATGCATCAAATTCCTATGAATATATACCCTTGATATCCTATATCATTTTGATATAGAACATATATATTTATTAATACTATCATAGAACTTCTTAGTTCTCATCATAATAGGGAACTTATATGAAATTTTAGTGCAATAGTTACTCTTATGACATTATCATATACTATTTCATGCATAAAAATAATCATGATATGATAAGATGTTTATTAATATTATAAAAACAATGAATATAGAAAATCATAATGTACATAGAAGAGGGTTCTAAGGAAACAACTCCAATAGAATCTCAATTTTACCAGTTAGCTACTAACAACTTTCACTCTGATATCTCTTACATGATACTCATGATTTGACTATGATAAATATTTAGTCAATGGGTATACCATATTTTCTACCATGGAAACCCTTTTCACCACAACTTCACCCTTCTGAGAAAAATCTCTCAAGAGGTGATACTTTCGGAGTATGTGATTCATTCATTGGTGTGACCTTGGATCCTTTGTGAGATCCACCACATCAGTATTATCACAATATAATGTGATAGGGTTTTTAATACTAGAATCTAGATAAATATATTGGGAAAAGTTGGGAATAAAAATAGCTTGTTTGGCTGCATCATAAGTCACTATACATTCAGACTCCATTGTAGAATCAATGATAACTAGCAGCTTTTAAATCTTTAATCTTACATCTTCACTATTGAGATTGAATTCATATCCTAATAGTGATTTCAAATTATTCTAATTTTTTTGAAATCTAGAATCTGTATAACCCATAATAAACATATCCTCATCTCCTCCATATAATGGGAATATTTTCTTAGTTATCCTAAGATAAATATGTATAAACATAACAACAAACTAATATTTTTTACAAGGATTGTCTTTATATCTTCCTACCATGCTCATGGTGTAGGAAACATCAAGCCTAGTACATAACATTTCATACATGATTGATCTTATCATAGACCTGAATTAGATCTTACTCATTCTCCCTATCTCTCCTCTTGCAACTGATGAAACATTTTCTTGGAGAGATTTATACCATGTGACACTAGAACCAATCCCCTATTGGATTGTTCCATACTAAATATTTTCAACATTTAGTCAATGTAAGTACCTTAAATTAGTTAAATAAGCCTCTTGGGTCTATCAAAAATGATCTTAATCAAAAAAATGTAGGTTGCTTCACCTAAGTCCTTCATGGAGAAGCACTTGTATAACCAGTCATTAACTAACTATATGACTGGTACATAATTTACAATAAGTAATATTTTATTAACATATAATACTTGGATAATGACCACTCTCCCACTAAACAACGTGTAAACACATGTCTCAAATTCATTCTCATTGAAACCATTTTTTTTATATCTTCATCAAACTGAATGTCCCATGACAAAGATACTTTCTTCAATCCATATGAACTGTTTATTGGAGATCTTATATCTCCCTTATATATCATTATCTTGATATAGATTATGATGGAAATACATCATGTTATATTCATCCATATACTCATGTTTCTTTAAAATCTCATTATACATGGAAGATAGCATGAACCATTAGGAATTTGTTGCCTTATCCAGATGTTTCTCATATAGAGATAATTATTCCTCACTAGCCTCTTCACTAGGGGCTTCATGAATAGTTTTTTCCATCACATATAATTTCCATTCATAGTATATCTTGATGTGTAACTTCATTTTCCATTCTTGGGAGTTAGTGGTGGTGATAAGGTTATACTTTTCAAGTATGGATCACAATGATATGTTTGAAGTCATAATTTTCATATGTAAAATTAAGAAGAGAATATTTATAGTACTTTATCTGATAAAATGAGATAATAGATATTAAATTTTTTAGTCACCCACTATTTTATCCAAACCTAATATCCCTCACAATTAGTTTTAAAATATCTTGTTTCTTGGATATTTTAGTGGAAAGGATCAATATACTCCTTCTAATTACCCATACAGATGTCTATTAATCCATTCAAAGGTTTTTAGATAGGAGTAACTTACTGACTGCATTAACTCATGGTTCCTTGATCTATTGTGAGATGAACCATAATATAACTTCTGAATATGGTTCTAAACATGCATATTTTTTATCACATAAATTAAAAAAATCCCAAGATCAAAATTTTATGTCTCTGGGAACTAGGTACAATTACAGTTAAACAAATTGTATAACACTGGTTTATTCAACAAAGATTCTCCACACAAGTAACTTCCTTATATATGTCCATTTCTTTACAATTCCTAGGGAAGGAGGGGAAACATAAAAAAATGGAGATCTATAAAAACTATTAAGGTAATAAACATGTGAATTAAAGAATAACATATGAGTTAGAAGACATAACATGATAAAATAAAAGGCATGGCTCTTGAATAAACATATAGAGGCCTCACATATAAAACGTGGAATCATATGATCTATGAAATATTGGAACGTGAAATCAAAATATAACATGAAATAAAGATAAGTCAAGGATACCTTCTAATACTATATCACATGGTGGACAAAGTCCCATAATGGATTAGGTTTACTCCCTAATCCCATACATGACGTCTCATGAGGCTAAACATTAACCAATTAATTAGAGCATTATTTAGGTGATCCCATCATAAGATGTTCACAAATATGTGTTCTATATAAATAATCAAACATAAGTAATACACATAAGGGTTACCCATGGGAATAAATGGGTATCGTAATCATGGCACAAGGCATAACCAATGGGAGTATAACAATGGTATACATGAAAGAAGGGATAAAAATAATCTTGTATATTCATAAAGGAAAAATAAGAATATATCATGAATAATGATGTTTTAATAAATTGAAAACATGAAAAATATAGGTTAGGTAACATTATAAATTTTCCACTTTAGTGTGGTTTTAGGGAAAACAATAAATAGTTTTTAAAGAGGATAAAGATATAATTATTTCCATAAAACCAGAAATGAACTAAAATGGGTTTTCATAATAAAATTAGTAGTTTTAGAAAAATATCGATGGATTAAAATATTTTATGAAGGGTACTTGAAAATGGGTAAGAAATAGGGAAAGTCCCTTTAATCAGGTTTTCTTATCGAGAGGAATTGAGAAGGGAAACTTATAAAACATGTATTTCCCTATCAAAGAAAGATAAATTGAGCCATATACACATGTGTGGAACATATACACATAATTTTTGACAAGTATATAATAGTAATGAATAAATACATTAGGGTAAAGAGAGAGAAATCTTAATCCAGAGAAAAAATGGAGGTTTAGAGAGATCTCATACCTTATGTCTAAAATCATTCTGCACTTTCACTTAATGTCCTCTTAAGTATCACCTCCTCTAAGGACCCCTTGGAGAACTTGGAATTTGTATTTTGATGAGACCTACACCTCTAGAATGTGGCTTGTGAAGTGAAGAAGAAAATTTGGTAGATTACAGTAAATCTAGAAGGCGCATGGTAGTTAAATGAAGTGAATTAAGGAATGCCCTTTTATAATTAAGGTGAGGGGGACTATTGAAATTTCTTAAAATATAAAAATATAATATGACTATTTTAGAGATAAATTATATAAAATATCCCTAAAAAAGTACATAGGATGATATTTTCGACCATATATTATCCTATTTGTATTTATTTAATATTTTTACAATTTTTAAATAATTTAAAAAAATATTATATTCAACATATATCATTATTATAAAATTTTATACTATTCATTACTATAACTTTAAAAACATAAAAAAAGATTCCAATTTGAAACAAATATTTTATTATATCTTAGACATGTTATAGTACTCTATAGAATTCATTGATAAGCATATTTATCTTATATTATATTTATTTTAATATTTTTAATATCATTTATTTGATTTTACAATAATTTAATAATTACTAAATTATCATTGCGTAAGAATTTAAGCTATTTATTTCTTCCCTAAATTTTTTAAAAAAATTACCATAATGAATATAAATATTTGATATTTAAAATGAATTTTTATGGTAAACACATCTTCATTAAAACCATATATTAAAAATGTTATACTTATTGAAAATAATAGTGTGACAAGTTTGAATTACTTTTAAATAAAATACTATAAGGGACTTAATGTAAAATAAGTGGATCCAAATGGTTCTAAATTGGACCCATGGATGATTTTTATTGAACATTAATCATATAATAAGATTTATCCAATTTTTTGAGTCATATAATGGTTCAAATAATTTAAATTAAAATAAATTTATTAATTTTATTCTGCTTTCAAAAGCATTGTGTCAGTGTTGCATAAGCGTTAATGTTAATTATTTCATATATAAAAATTAAAAATAAATTAATCTAATAAAAATAAATTAATTAGTATCAATATAGTTCTTTATATTCATTCATTATGTATATTTTCTCATATCCATGTCAAGAAAACTTATTCAATTTGTTTATTTTAGTTTTCTAACCTTGCATAAGCATTGTACAAGCATTTGGATAAAATTCATGTTATATATGTCAAAAATTATAAACTATTAGTTAAAATATTATTTTATGAATTATATTTAATAATAAAGTCTTCAAAAAGAATTTTTACCTCTAAATTAATATCTATAGGCCCCTAATTTGATGTTTTCAATGCTGCACAAGCAATGTGTCATCATTTAAAATTATTTTCTATATTTATCATGAAATAATTTATAATTTTTATGGTATCAATTTTATTTATTATATTTTCATAAATTACTCATTATATAATTTTAATGAATTCTTTATATCATAGTTATTTTTTGATGATATCATAAAAGATATCCTATTTCAAAAAAATCACATTTTTACTATTCACCTAAAATTTATCCTTTTTAGAAAATTATAAAAATTTCACCATTGAGTAATTATAATATGATTATTTAAAAATATAATTTAATTTTATAAAATAAATTTTCTAAAATTGTGAAAAATTAAATACACTTATTTTCCCATAGAAAGCAATAAAAATTACCTTTTGATTAAAACTTATATTTGATGAATAAAATGAATTTACTAAAAAAATTAAGTGTTTATTTCATAATAAATAATAAATATATTTCATAATATGGTTATTACTATAAATACCCACTAATTTAGTGAATATTTCGTAGTGGTCATGTTGTTATTTTAATATTTCATCACTGTTCTATTAAACATAGTGTTTCATGTCTTGTACGTAATCAAACATTGTGCTTCCTTTTAAAATCTTATGGTGTTACATTCTTTCCCCCTTAAATAAATTGCGTCCTCATAATTTTACTCATTTAATAAAACATAATAAACGAAAATGTTCACTTAAATTTCATCTATAGAGGGGAAAAATTATGAATACCTAGGAGATGTTAATCCTATGTGGTCATTCTATTTATACAAATCATAGTCTTCTAGAGAAAATCGTTATCTATCTAAGGCTATATAACCAAATAATAAAAATCCTAATTCCAAAAAATTATCCAAACATTTCCATGATACTAAATGAGACTCCCTATACCCACACTTTTGAATATCTTGTTAAACATTAATATTATTTTTATCACATGAATTACAACAAAATACCAAGATAAAAAGGTCAATGTCTTTGGGAATTATATATAATTAAAACTTAACACATTATAAAATATGTATTTATTTCAAAAAGATTCTCCACACAAGTAAATTACTTATATATATTCCTTTAATTTCTATTCCTAGGGAAGGAGGGGAAACATAAAAAATGGTGTGCTATAAATCCCAGTAAAGGAATAAACATGGTAATGAAAGCATAAAATATCAGTTATAAGACATAACATGATAACATAAAAGGAATTTCTCATGAATAAACAAATAGAAGCATAAAATATAGAACATAGAATCATATGATTCTAGAAATATTGAAATGTGGAAGAAAAATATAACATGAAATAAACATGAGTCAAAGCTAACTCCTAAGACTATCGCATAGTGGACAAAGTCCAATAGTAGACTAGGATTACTCCCTAAGTCCATACATGATGTCTCATGAGACCTAACATTACCCAATGCATTGGAGATCTATCTGATTTCACCCATTATAACATGTTCATACCTATGTGTTCTATATAAATAATTAAACATAAGGTGTAAACATAAGATTTACCCATGGAATGAAATGGGCATCATAATCATGTCACACGACATAACCAATTGGCATATAACAATGGTATCGATGAATAAAGGGAAGACACCATTATTGAAAATACATAAAAATAAAAATAATAATAATATATCATGAATGATGATGTTTGATAAATTTAAAACCTGAAAAATATTGGTTAGGTAACATTATAAATGTTCCACATAAGTGCAGTTTTAGGGAAAATAATAAAGAGTCTTTAAAGAGGATAAAGATATAATTATTTCCATAAAACCAGAAATGAACTAAAATGATTTTTCATGATAAAATGAATGATTTTAGAAAAATATTGGAGGATAAAAATATTTTATGGTGTTTACTTGAATATGATTAGGAAATATAGAAGTACCCTTTAATTAGGTTTTCTTATAAAGAGTAATTGAGAAGGGAAGCATATAAAACATGTATTTTCCCATCAAATAAAGATTAATTGATCCATATACACATGTGTGGAACATATAAATAGAATTTAGGATAAGTTTATAAGAATAATGAAGAAATGAATTGGGTTAAAGGAAGATAAAGTGTAACCCAAATATAAAGATGGAGTTTTATAAGATCCCTTACCTTATGTCTGAATGTATTCTATACATGCACTTAATGTCTTCTTAAGTATCACTTCCATGAAGGACCCCTTAAAGAACTTGGAATTAGAATTTTGTAGTGGCCAAAACTTCTTGAATGTGGATATGGAAATGGAGAAGAGAATTAATAATAGTATGGTTGAGCTAGAAGGCACATGGTGGTGAAATGACATTAAGGAAGGGGTTTCCTTTTATAATTGAGGTGAGTGTAGTATTAGAATTTCATAAAATATTAAAATATGTCTATTCTAGTAAAACAATGCTTCCAAAGAGCCCTAAAAATATATAGGGGATGATATTTTAGACCATATATTATCCCCTTTGGCGTTATTTATTATTTTTGGGATTTTTAAATGATTTAATAGAATGTTATATTCATGAAATATCATTATTGTTCAATTTGATACTATTCATTACTATAAATTTAAAAACATAAAAAAAGAGTCAAATTCAAACAATTTTTTTTATTATAAACTAGAAATTTCATAGGAATCTATATAATTTGTGTATAATCTTAAGTATAAAAATTCATATATATTTTAATAATTTTAATATCAATTGTTATATTTTTTGATTAATTTAATAATTACTGCATTATTGCTATGTAAGAATTTAAGGTATTTATCTATAACCTAAAAATTAAAAATTAATTACCATTATGAAGATAAATCTTTTAGATTTAAAATTACTATTTATGGTTAAACATATATTCTGGAAAACAATATATTAAAAATTTTATAATTATTAAATATAATAGTGTGACATGTTTCACTTTTTTAAAATAAAATACTATAAAGAACTAAATGTTAAATAATTGGATTCATAAGGTCATAAATTAGACCCATGGATGATTTTGGTCAAAAATTACTCATCCAAGAAGATTTATTCAATTTCTTGGGTCATTCAATGGTTCTTATAATTTTAATTGAAATCATTTTATTGATTTTTTTCTTCTTCCACAAGCAGTACGTCACCGTTGCAGAAACATTAAAGATAACTATTTCATATATTAAAATTAAAAATAAATTATTATCATAAAAATAAATTAATCACAGTATAGTGCTTTATATTTTTTTAATTATATACATTTAACCATATCCATTTCAAGACAACTTATTTGATTTATTAATTTGACTTTTATAGCCATACACAAACATCTAGATAAGATTCATGTTATATAAGTAAAAAATTCAAATATATCAGTAAAAATAATTATTTATGAATTATATTTAATAATAATGTTTCTAAAGCACTGTTTACCACAAAATTTATATCTATAATGAACTGACTTTTACTTTTTCAATGTTGCAAAAGCACTATGATGGTACTGAAAATGATTTTTATATTAATCACAAACTAATTTATAATTTTTATGTTCTAATTATTTTTGTATGATATTTGTTTTATATTTTCATAAATGATTCAATTATTAATTTTATAAGATTTTTATATTAGATTTATGTTTTTATGATATAACAAAAGATACCATATTTTCTAAAAAACACATTTTTTACTATTCACAAAAAAATTATCTTTTTTGGAAAATTCTAAAAATTTGACCATATAATAACTATGGTATTATGATTAAAATATTGAATTTAATTTTATAAAATATATTTTATAAATATTTGAAAAAATAATTATACTTATTTTACCATAGAAAGCAACAAAAATAGTTTTTGATTAAAACTTATATTTAAAGAATAAAACAAATTTACTAAGAATTAATTTTTCATTTCATAATAATTAATAAATATATTTCATAATATTGTTATTAAAATTAATACCCACTAATTAAATGGATAGGTCATAAATGTAATGTAAATATTTTAATAGTATATCACAGTTCATTTAAACGCGGTGTTGCATCTCTTGTATGCTATCAAATATATTGTCTCTTTTTAAAATATTGTGGTGTCACATTCTTCTCCCCATAAATTAATTGAATCATAATAATTTTACTCAATTAATAACACATAATAAACCCAAATGTTCACTTAAATTTCATATATAGAGAGGAAACATTATTAACACCTAGGAGAACTTAATCCTATGTGGTTATACTAGTTATACATATCATAGTCTTATAGAGGAAATTATTATCCATCTAAGGATTTATACCGAAATATTAAAAATATCAATTCCCAAAAATAACCAAAATCTAGTATAATGCCAAATGAGACACCCCGGACCCGTACTTCCAAATCTGGTACTAAACATGCATATTTTTTACATCACGTGAATTACAAAAAAAATCTCAAGATAAATTGTTCAATGTCTTTGGGAACTAAGTATAATTACAACTAAACACATTGTATCATACATATTTCTTCCAGAAATTTTCTCCACAAATTTTACTTCCTTATATGAATACCTCTGATTGCAATTCCTAGGTAAGCAGTGGAAACATAAAAAGGGTGAGCTATAAAACCCAGTGATGGAAAAAATATGGGAATAAAATCCTAACTTATATGTTATGAGACATAACACGATAACATAAATGGAATGGATCATGAATAAAAATTTAAAATAATAAAATATATAAGATGGAATCTTATGGTTTTATCAATATTGGAATGTGGGAGTAACATATAACATGAAATAAACATGAGTCAAGGATAACTGTCAAGACTATATCACATGGTCGACAAAGTCCCATAATGGATTATGTTTTCTCCCTAATCCCATACATGATGTCTCATCATACTGAACATTACCCAATGAATTGGAGAGTTATATAGTCACACCCATCATAAAATATTCATGCATATGTGTTCCACATAATGAATCAAACATAAGGTTTATCCATGGAAATAAATGAGTATCATAATCATGTAACAAGTAATAACCAATGGGCATATAAGAATGGTATCAATGAAAGAAGTCATGAAACAATTCATGGAAATTTAAAAAGGTAAAATAAGAATAGATCATGAATAATGATGTCTGACTGAATTGAAAATATGAAAAAATAGTGGTTAAGTAACATTATACATGTGCCACTTAAGTGCTATTTTAGGGAAAAGAATAAAGATTATTTAAAGAGGATAAAGATATAATAATTTCTATAGAACCAGAAATGAACTAAAATGGTTTTTTGTGATAAAATGAGTGATTTTAGGAAAAATTAGAGTCTTAAAATAGTTTCTTAAGTGTACTTTAAAATGGGTAAGAAACAGAGAAGTTACCTTTAATAGAGTTTTATTATCGAGAGGAATTGAGAATAGAACCTTATAAAACATGAATATACCCATCAAATAAAGATGAGTTGAGCCATATACACATGTGTGGAACATATACACAAAATTTAGGATAAGTATATATTAATATTAAATAAATACAATGGGTTAAATAGAGAAAAATAATTACCCAAAGGAAAAAAGTTGGTTTGGAGAGATACTTACCTTATGTCCAAATGTGTTCTACACTCGCCTTAATGTCCTCATAAGTATCACCTCCTCGAATGACCCCTTAAAGAACTTGGAATTGGTCTTTTTGTGAGACCAAAACCTCTAGAATGTGTATAGAGAATTGGATGAGATAATTTTGAAGAGTGTTACTGATCTAGAATGCACGTGGTGGTGAAATGAAGTGAAGGAAGGGGTACACCTTTATAATTGAGGAGAGAGAATCTTTTGGAATTTCCTAAAATATTAAAATATAATAAGATTATAATGGATCCAAATGCATCCAAATAGACCTAAAAATATACATGGGATAATATTTTCGCCCATATATTACCCCCTTTTTCCTTATTTAATTTTTTTATATTTTTAAAATAATTTATTAAAATATTATATTCATGAGATATCATTATTGTAAAATTTGTTACTATTCATTACTATGACTTTAAAAACATAAAAACAAAGAGTAAAATTATAATAAAATATTTTATTATATTTAAAACATGTCATAATACTCTACAGAATTTTTTATCAAATTAATTATCTCTAATTATATTTATTTTAACATTTTAAATATAATTTATTTGATTTTTTCAATTAATTTAATAATTACTATATCATCATTGTGTAAGGATTTAGGGTATGTATTTCTTACCTGAAAATTAAAAATTAGTTACCTTGATGAAGATAAGTATTTTATAATTAAAATGACCATTTATGTTTGAAAACATATTATGTAAAATCATATATTAAAAATGTTATACTTATTAAAAAATAGTGTGATAAGTTTGACTTTCTTTTAAATAAAATACTATAAGGGACTTAATTTCAAATAAGTGGACCCAAAAGGTTCTAAATTAGTCCCATGAATGATATTTTTAACTTACTCATCCAATAATATTTTTTCAAATTTTCGGGTCATTTAATGGTTCATTTAATTTTAATTAAAATCATTTTATTGATTTTTCTTCTCTTAGAATAAGCATTGTGTCAGCGTTGCATAAAAATTAAAGTTAATTATTTCATATATAAAAAAATAAATCAATATCATAAAAATAAATAAATTGGCCTCAATTTTTTTATTTATATCCATTCATTAGGTATATTTACTCATATCCATGTCAATGTAACTTATTTAATATATTAATTCGACTTTTCTTGCCTTTCGCAAGCACTGCACAAGCGTTTAGATAAGATTAATGTTATATAAGTAAAAAATTAAAACCTATTAGTAAAAATCATAATTTATGAATTATAGTTAATAATTATGTCATGAAAATACTTTTTACCTCTAAATTAACATCTATAAGGTACCAAATTTGAGTTTTTGAATGCTGCACATGCACCGCGTCAACACTGAAAATAATTTTTATATTTTTAATGAAATAATTTATAATTTTTATGTTCTAAATTATTTTTATATGATACTTGTATTATATTGTTATTCATGAGTCCTTATATAATTAAAATTATTTTTATATGATATTTTTGTTTTGACGCTATCATAAAAGATACTATGTTTAATAAAAACAAATTTTTTATTATTCACCAAAAATTTAACTCTTTCAGAAAGTCATCAAAATTTAACCATAGAATAATTTTGGTATGTTAATTTCACAATTGAAGTTATTTTTATAAAATAAATTGTCTAAAAGTTTGAAAAATTAATTATACTTATTTTCTCATAGAAAGGAGTTAAAACTTCTTTTTGATTAAAACTCATATTTTAAGAATAAAATGACATTACTAAAAAATTAAGTATTTATTTCTTAATAATTAATAAATATATTTTATAATATGGTTATAAATATTCCTACCCACTAATTAATTGGCTATGTTATAAAGTTCATGTAAATATTTTAATAGTATAGCGTGGTTTATTTAAATGTGGTGTTGTGTGTCTTGTATGCTATCGAATATAGTGTTTTTTTAAATCTTAGGATATTACATTATTCAACCTTAAAGAAATTGAATCCTAATTTTTTTCTCATTGAATAACACTTAATAAACCCAAATGTTCACTTAAATTTCATCTATAGAGAGAAAACATTGTGAAATCCTAGCATATGTTAAGCCTATGTGGTCATACTAGTTATACATATCATAGTCTTCTAGAGAAAATTGTTATCTATATGAGGCTCTATA
Organism: Viscum album; assembly: GCA_963277665.1. Classification (NCBI taxonomy): domain Eukaryota; kingdom Viridiplantae; phylum Streptophyta; class Magnoliopsida; order Santalales; family Viscaceae; genus Viscum; species Viscum album. The sequence goes on along the minus strand of OY728147.1, from coordinate 864,755,163 downwards.
CCCAAATATTAAAAATCCTAATTTTAAAAAATAACCCAAATCTAATCTAAAACAAAATGATATGCCCTATACCTCCACCTATGAATCTAGTTCTAAAAAAGAATATTTTTTTTATCACAACAATTACAACATAATCCCAAGACCAAAAGTTCAGTGTCTTTGAGAACTAGGTACAATTGCAACTAAACATATCGTATAATACATATTTTTTACACAAATATTGTACACACATGTAACTTACTTATATGTATCCCATTAATTTCTATTCCCAAGGGAGGAGAGGAAAAATAAAAAAAGGTGAGCTATAATTCCTAGTAAGGGAATAAACATGGGAATGAAAGAATAACATTTAATTTAGAAGAGATAACATGATAACATAAAAGGTATGGATCCTAAATAAAATTATAGAAGCATAAAATATAGAACATGGAATCATATGATTCTGGAAATAATGAAATGTGGAAACAACATATAACATTACATAAACATGAGTCAAGGCTAACTTCCATGACAATATCACATGGTGGACAAAGTCCCATAATGGATTAGGTTTACTCTATAATCCCATACATGATGTCTCATGAGACTAAACATTACCCAATAAATTTAAGATCTATATGGGTGCACCCATTATAACACATTCATGCATATTTGCACAATATAAAAATTCAAAAATAAAGAATAACCATAAGGGTTACCCACGCAAAGAAATGAGTATCATAATCATGTCATAAGGTACAACCAATCGGAATATAACAATGGTATTCATGAAAAAAGAAATGATACTATTCTTTTACATTAATAATGGAAAAATAAGAATAAATAATGAATAATGATGTCTAATTGAATTTAAAACATTAGAAATAGTGGTGAGGTAACATTATAAATCTACCACTTAAGTATGGTTTTAGGGAAAAGAAGAAAGAGTCTTTAAAGAGGATAAAGATATAATTATTTCCATAAACCAGAAATGAACTAAAATGATTTTTCATGATAAAATCGGTGATTTTAGAAAAATAATGGAGGATTAAAATATTTTATGTAGAGTACTTGAAAATGGGTAATAAATATAGAAGTTCCATTTAATTGGGTTTTCTTATCGAAAGGAATTGAGAAGGGGACTTTATAAAACATGTATTTCCCCATCGAATGAAGATAAATTGAGCCATGTATACATGTGTGGAACATATAAACAAAATTTAGGATAATTATATAAGAATAATAAATAAATAAAATTTTTAAAGATAGATAAAGTGTAACCCAAAGTAAAAAACCGGAGGTTTACAGAGATCGCTTACCATACATTTGAACGCCTTCTTCACTTTCTATAATGTCCTCTTAAGTGTCACCTCCTTAAAGGAAAACTTATTTGATATTGTAATTAGTTTTTTGGTGATAAAAGAAACTATAAAATTTGTCTATGGATGTGAAGAATTTAATTTTTCAGATTATGGTTGAACTAGAAGGATCAAGGAGGTGAAATTAAGTGAATGAAGGGGTGCCCTTTTATAATTGAGGTGAGGGGAACTTTTGGAATTTCATAAAATATTAAAATATAATAAGACTATTCTAGGAAATAATTATTACAAATAGGCCATAAAATGTACAGTGGATGATATTTTTGACCATATCTTTACATATTTGGACATATTCAATATTTTTATTATATTTAAACAATTTAATAAAATATTATAGTCATTAAATATCATTATTGTCAAATATGATACTATTCCATACTATCACTTTTAAAACATCAAAAAAGAGTAAAATTAAAAAAAACTATTTTATTATATCCTAGAAATTTGATATTTCTATATAGAATTATTTTATAGGATTAATTATCTCAAATTTTATTTATTTTAATATTTTTAATATCATTTATTTTATTTTTCTATTAGTATAATAATTACTTCATCATTGTTGTGTAAGAATTTAAGATATATATTTCTTCCCTAAGAATTAAAAATAAATTACCATTATTAATTTAAATATTTTATATTTCAAAATAAATATTTATGGTCGAATATATCTTTTGGAAAATTATATATTCAAAATATTATACTTATTAAAAATAATAGTGGGACATGTTTGGATTTCTTTTAAATAAAATATTCTAAGGGGAATAATGTCAACTATGTGGCTCCAAAAGGTACTAAATTTGACCCATGGATTGTTTTGGTATGAAATTACTCATTCAATAATCTTAAGTCAAATTTTTTTTCTATTTATTTGTTTTTATAATTTTAATTAAAGTCATTTTATTGATTTTTCTTCTACTTACAAAAGCATTGAATCTGTGTTGCACAAGAATTAATGTAAATTATTTCATATATAAAAATTAAAAATAAATAAATATAATAATAATAAATTAATTAAGCTCAATATAGTCCTTTTTATTCATTTATTACGTATATTTACTCTTATCCAGGTAAAGAAAACTTATTTAATTTGTCTATTTGACTTTTCTATCCTTGCACAACATTGCATAAACATTTCGATAAGATTCATGTTATATAAGTCAAAAATTAAAAAATATCTATAAAAATCATCATTTATGAATTTGTTTTAATATTAAATTATTGAAATTAATTTTAACCTCTACATTAATATCTATAAGACAACAAATTTGACTTTTACAATGCGGTGTATGCACCACGTCGACAGTGAAAATGATTTTTATATTTATCATGAAATAATTTATAATTTATGTGTTATGAATTATTTTTTTTATTAAAATTGTATTATATTATCATACATGAGTGTTTATAGAATTTTAATTAATTTTTTATGTCATATTTATGTTTTTATAATATCATAAAATGTATAGTGTTTCTTAAAAAATCATTTTTTACTATTCACCCAAAAAATCAACCTTTTCAAAAAATTATCAAATTTTAATGATAGACTAATTTTGGTGTTCTGATTTCAAATTTTAATTTCATTTTATAAATACATTTTATTAAAATTTGAAAAATGTATTATACTAATTTTCCAATAGAAAGTAATAAAAACTGAATTTTGATTAAAACTTATATTCGAAGAATAAAATGACTTTACTAAAAAAATAAAGTGTTTATTTTATAATCATTCATTAATATATTTCATAATATGGTTATTCCAATTCATACCCACAAATTTAGTAGCTAGTTCATAAAGGTCATGTTAATATTATAATAGTATATCGTGGTTTGTTTAAATGCGGTGTTGCATATCTTGTGAGATTTAAAACCTAGTGTTTCATTTTAAAATCTCAGGGTGTTACATATTGAGTGGAATATATAACCCTAAAACATTAATTTGGATTTACATAAAAAAATTTATAGTAGTTAAATTAAGTCTTGAAGAGTTGGTCAAACCCTAATGCAAACTTGGTGAAGTTGACCCAAAACTCAAGATAGAAATTCTCTAATAATTCAAAGCACCCCAACATAGGTTTCTCAAGCACTTTGAACAATAGTTTGATTCCTACCTAAGTAGTGGAAGGATATACCAATTTAATATATATAGTTGAGATAATTTAAACTTTATACATAAATAAACCATTTTTATCTTTATTACAATCATTTTAATATTAAGTGAATTTACTTAAGTGATTAACTATGTCTTAGATAACTTCTATGAATAATATAATTTATTTTAGTTATGTATTGAATACTTGTTAATTAATTAAATCATGTGATTGAGAAAAAACATTCATAATGAAATTAACAATGAAGCCTGATAGAAACAAAATAGTAAGAGTGGAACAATCATGATATTTTCCTAATAGTGAGTTTATCTAGTGGATAATAAATTAATTTTTGGTCTAGGGGGAAAACACCTTTAGCCATGTCATGGTTCATGTTGCAGCTTTCCACATGTCCACCCATGTATCTATTATATTGGCTTCACCTCAAATCCAAATTTGAACCACCTCCACTCACCTTGGAGTTCCATCCATTAAATAATCTTTAAAATACGTGTAGATGGGGAGGGGGTCAATGGATTGATTAAGACTGTATACATAAAAGGAAATCGTGGGTAGGAATTCCCTTACAAAATTAGTGGAGGGATGATGCACATTCCATCAATTTAATTTATTAATAAATTAAAAGGAAACTAATCACATACAAAGGTCTTCTCTATATTCAGGAGCATTCACAAACATGCATTGAATTATGTAGTTAATAAATTATAATTCAATACAAATTGTTCTTAATTAAGATAAATCGTGCTCAAATAAATTAATTATCTTGTTTAATGAATTAATTTTTTTATCTTAATTCTCATCTAAAATTTATTTATATTCTCATCAATCATAATTTTAAAAAATTAAATAAATTTATTTAAATTTGACTAAATAAAAAAACATATTCCTTGGAGGAAACATGATAAGTACTCATCCAAACTACCCAAGTGTATTATATATATATATACTGTTCACTCATAAGAAATATAGAATACTCAACTTATCATGAGATTTCATGGTGTGTATGAGTGAACTGAGTAACACACAGAACACAAGTTATTTACATAGCATGGTATGTTTTAATGTGTATAGATTAATTTATGTATCATGACTTATACATGATATGAAGTACCAGATATTTCATATAAATTAATTAGAAATTTAATATATATAAATCACATCATATAGTGAGTATGAGTCAACTAAATTTCACACAAAACACATGTGGATAATATTTAAATAGTTTAGTAAATTAATTTTTAATTATGTGTAGAAAATTAATATACATGGAATAAACTAGCCAGTGAAAAGTTTTCTATAAATATTTATCATCTTTCCATGGTACACAACTAGGGACTAGGAATTTTGGATTTCTGTGAACATTAATGGAGTACATGGCCTATATAGGAGTTACATGTTATGTGTTCTCTAAGTTACATGGTTACTAGTCAGTTGTGTTGTGTAGAAAACCACATGTCCCATCCTTGACAAATGGACTACATATCATGTACACATGTTACCACTAGTGAAGAAATTATTTTTGTTGTCAATTTTTTTAGGTTGGTTATTAGCTGATGTTGTTAAAGGTGTCATTGTAAATATGTATTTAACGTCACTAAAATAATTGAACATTGTAAATGAATTATGTATTTGGTTTTTCACATTGGTTTACTAGGAAACGACATAGAAAATCATTTTCCACATCAATTATATAATAACTAACAAAAGTGATGAGGTGTTTTTCACAACAGTTATCCTATAACCGATGTTTAAAATGGTGTTTTGACATCATTTATCTAACAATTGTAAATAAAAACCCCATAGAAAATGGTTTTTTATGTTGGTTATTTAATAACTGATGTAAAAAAGCCTCTTACACATCATTTCCTACATAAATGATGTGGAAAAGATTTGATAAGAAGGAATTTTATGTTGGTTATTTAATAACTGATGTAAAACATTCCACAACAGTTCTTAAATAATCAATGTGAAAAAAGTAAATATAGGTTTTTCACATCAGTTATAAAATAACTGATGGATATTTTTTTAATATTTCATTTAAACCTTCCCCTCCATAGCTGACCAAAATAATAAACAAACAAAAGACAAGCAGAAGTAGGATAAAAAAACTAGAAAATACACATTTATAATTACAACATTGAAAATTACAATATTAACTAAAAAAACTAAAATCCAACCAAACCTACAATATTATTTTCCCATTATACTTGTAAGTGTTTGAGATATTTTTCACTATAAGGCTGAGTTTCATAAAAAAGATACAAATTAGAATTAAAAAATTTAGCATATATTATGAATAAAAAATTAAATATTAAGGAAAACCTTTTAAATAAAAACAAGAATTATGGAACTTCATAACTATTCGAGTTGAAATTGTTTCATACATAAATCTTAACACATAATATCAACATTATTTTACACCTTATATCTTATGAAACTTCTTTTTAAATGAGTTTTTCAATTCAATATAACATTATTTTGTAATATATCCAAAATGTACTAATTATAAATGAAAAATCGCCTTTTCTTTTACATATTTGATATTACTCCTCTTTTTTTATTTTGGTTTGTTCTAAAGGAATTCTACCCACTATTATAAAATAAGATGAATGAAATAAATCTAAAATTAATTATAATATAAACATGTATTAAGAAATTCAAACTTATAGTTTTAATACGTTCTTAAAATTTCCTCGCACATCACCATGGATAGATCATAACTAGTAAAGTATCTTCTCCCTTAAACAAAAAAACCTAACATCCAATGGATATTGATATATAATAAAATTTAAAAGATTAACACTTTGTGAGATAAATAACACTTTGTGAGATATTTGTTTCATACTTATCAAGATATGGAAACATCCAACATTGAGTAATTATATTATGTTCAAACATGGACTGTACTGATGCTATGATCTTATCCATCATCGTCATATTAATATCCTAAAATTGATACGACACAGATTCTATTTTTTTATAAAAACCCTACACTGCATAATCTGAAGAATGTGGAAACACTTTTCTCACTAATACACCCTTTGAGTGTCCTCATATAAGTCCCGGGTGTTCAGGTTTTCCCAATGTCACAGATAAAATATCCTGCCTACCCTCACCTACAAATACCCCCCTATGTTCTCTGCTCCATAAGATAATCCTATATAAATTATTTTAAAAATTATGTAATGATTCAAAATATATAAATAATTGAAGTAAATTAAATAAATAAATAAAGTAAACATATTACAATCCTCTTAACTACAAACCTCAACTCTTATATAAGATATTTTTCTTTTTTTACACATCTGATCTTTCTTATATTTTTTATATCTAGATGGGGGTGGAGGGGAAACCAATCCAGATCTTGAAGACTTAGCTCTTAGTTTTTAAAAATTTTCATCCATCATTTTTTCTTCTAATAACTTATACCCTCCTCGAGATAAAGTACGAGGTTATACATTTCTATATTGGATCACCTGATGAGATCTTCTCAATTTTTATAAATTAATAATAAGAAATCATTAATAAGATCATTAATATCAAATAAATTCTAAATGTTTAAATTAAACTTACCAAAAATTATTCTTGTATTTTACTTTCAACAAATTGATTATATGTCTCTTCATCTATAAAATGATATATTTCACATGGATTTTGATGTTATCTATGCCCAAAAATGAAATCAGATGTGAGGGTTGATTTTAAATCCCACCATCTCCTAGAAACTAATGATACACATTTATTCCTGACTCCTCCAGTGTTAGGTATATCATATGTCATCTGATAAGAAGAAGAAAACATATATTAGAATAAATATTTCAAGATTAGTAAAACAATAACAAATAAGTCTACCAAAATGGTCTCCCACAATTGAGATAGTGTTACTTTGTTACCAATTCTCCAATCATTAATCAAAATACCAACTATTATTTTACCCTAAACTGATAAACAAATATTATATTGTTTTGTATTAGGACCTCTTAGAATATCATTATCATCAAATTATACCAGTATCTTATGATCCTGGCTATGAGAAACTGATAATTTTGGTAAACCTGTGCTTCTATATTTACCAAACATTAAACTCTTCTTTGGATCTATGGGAGTATATGAATCTTGTAAAGAAGGATGAGGATACTTAATAGGATCATGTGCACATTCTTCCCCATAGGTATGAGTACACTCATCTCCATAAGTATTTGGTTTATTATTTGATTGATATTTCATTATCCTACAAATCAAGGAAACAAAAAATTAGTACAAAAATATACAAATTCAACTTACAATATTAATGTAAATAAAAAATGAAAAATTATGTAACACAAAAGTAAAACAAGACTTAACACATTATTATTCATATTTTATATAGTTAACTAAAATTCTAATATTAATGATATATGAAATTTCATTTAAATAAATGAAAACAAATCTAAAAATTGTAAAGGAATATTAAAAATGGTCTAACCTAATAAATCATTATTACAACAAAAAGTATATTTTTTCAATACACTATTATAAAATAATTTTGTTTTTAATTTAACATATTATATTTAAAATAATTTTATTTCAACAAAATAAATAAATTGATCAGGAACATAAGGGTAAACATGGTAAACTAAACAAAAATAAACTAATATAAACAAACATTTTAACATATTAGTTTTAAAACATGTTTTAATAAAGAAAATAAAATTAACATATCTAACATTTTATGAAATTTATCAAAGTAAAAGAAAAATAAACATATATTACCTATAATATTAGGAATGTACTAAAGTATTTTTTTCCCAAATTCCTCCACTATGACTATTCCTTATGGAACAAACCATGTATATGATGTTCTCATCATTATTATCTATTAATCTTTCTAATTAAGTATGGATATCACATAAATCAACATCTTCATCAAGTTGATCATCACCAACATATTGTTTTCCTTGTAAAACAATAAACCACTGCATATTGGATAAATAAAGAACATAGAAAATTTGTTTTGCATGTGTTACCATTATAAAAGGATTAGTCATGTATTACAATATATTCAGATAAACAAGTGTCATTCCAAATTCAATGAGTCTAACATTATTGTTACAAATAAACCATTTACAGTTAAAAACCGGAACATTAAATTTAATACAATCAACCTACCATATTTATTCAATGACTACATAATATTCACTTGATGTATAAATTGAGATTTTGTCTTTATAACATGAAAAATTCATTACTTCTACAAACACCAATACACCACTATTCTGAACATCACTTATATTGTCTTGATCTTTCTTATGGACTGTATAGCCATTAATGTCATACCCAGACTAAGTTATCACATTTAAATGTAGACTACCCACTAACCATCTTAAGGTTTTTATTCATTTGATCTACCCATCACGATCTTTTTAAAACATTGAATTTTTATTATTATTCTCATTCAAAATACACATATCTTTCTTCTTTCGATGAAATTATTCTAAAAAATTAATATGAAATGTTATATACGGTTGAGAATATTCTATGTTATTCAATATGTATAAGTTTACCTTATTTATCTATTCAACTTACAAAAATTTTACTTTTAATCCATGAATAACATTTCACACATAATTAAATAATTCATAGAGAGATGGATTCAAAACAATGTGCTCCACCGTAGACAAGTTGCTTGTTCAAAACTCTACAACCTCCTCAAAAATATACTTTTTAAAAATGGAGGCTTCAAGTCGATATAGATTCTTAACATACCCTTCAAATATATTCTTATACCTTTCAAAAGTATACATGAAACATATATGTATAGGTCCACAAAGCATTATTTATCGAAAAAAATGAACCATTAAATGCTCCATTATATCAAATAAATATAGAGAAAAATAAATTCCCAATTGAAAAAGTATAGAAATTTATTCATTTTCCAAAATGCTCAAAGAATTTAGATCAATCACTTTTTTACAAATTGAATTGACAAAATAACACACCTTTGTGATATTTATTCTGACATAGATGAGAAATATTCCATGAAATAAAACCATTATAAGTTGTTGCATCATTATGTAAAAATAATTAGATTTCATAATTATAAAATTCAAATCCTTTAAATGATTTTTTTACATTTGAAGAATAACCCTATGGCACTTTGATATCATGAAGACACTAAAAAAGCTAATTTTCTCCCTCTTGGATAATGTATGATAATCTGGGGGAAGAAATGTTCACCTTCCATCAGTATTGGGAGCTAACTCCAAACATATTCTCATTGAAAGAAAGTCTAATATTTCGTTAAACCCATCTTTAATATTTTATTTAACATCTAACATTGTTCCAATCAAGATGTCCTATATATTATTATCCACATTCATGAAATAAATGTTATGTTTCACCTCATGATATATCTAATATGGTTGTTAAAAAAATATTGATCATTTCATCCAAATATCTCTATTATTACCAGATTTATGTATCTTTCCAAATTTAACATCATGGTTTTCACCCTATCAAAATACTAATTAGTGGATAACGGTTTTGGAGAAATATCAAATTCTTTTGAGCCATTGAATTCATTTTTTAAACTTCTATAAGAGTGATCCATATACAAAAACTTTTAATGACCCATGTATACTATTTTTCTCCCATGATCCAGTTGATAATATGAAGTTTTTTGTTTGAAAATTGGAAATTCTTTATTCCCCTTAACACAGTATCTAGAAAAATTTATGTACATTAGGAAGTCATTTATAGTAAACATAATAAATGCATGAAGTTGTATATATTTCATTTTATAAGAATCATACACCCTAATACCATCCTACCATAAGAGTTTCAAATCATAAATTAATGGTGACAAGAAAACATCAATATCATTTTTTGGTTGTTTTGGTCCTGAGATCATTAAACTCAACATGAAATATTTGTGCTTCATACAAAATTTTGGAGATAATTTGTAAATTACCAATAAAAAAATCCATGAACTATGTGTTCTACTCAAGATTTTATACGTCTTCCTTCCTTCTACACATAATCCAAGTCTGATATTTCTAACTTCTTTTTCAAATATAAGAAATTTCTGATCAATTTTCTTCCAATATGGACAATCAACTAGATGTCATTATTTTCCATCAACTATTTATTCATATGCTTTCCATATTAACCTTTTTTCATCATGTAAATTTTCAAATAAATGTTTCAAATGAGGAATTATTAGAAGATACCAAAAATCCATGACAGGGGTCTCTATAACTACTAAATCAGTATGAAATTTTTCTTTCAACTTATATAGTGATGTCCCACATTTATAAAATCTAATTAAAATTCATATTCATTTCTATACAACACATAGTCATTCGGGAAGGCATGCATTTTTTGGTACCCTAATCCTATCAGTTATAATGTTTTCTACACTTTATAATGTGAATCAGGAAGATCATTTTCTTTAATAAGAACATCTTTCCACAATTGTAGAAAATCAGTAAAACTCTTTTCACTCCAACCATATTTCACCTTCAAGTTAATTAATCAAAACATCAATGATAAAAACTTATATTTCCTAAAACCCATATACAATGGTTTTTTAGTATCACTATATAGCTGGTCAATTGTCATTTCTTTCTCAATTACCTCTGATTCAATATCATGAATCATTTCTATAATTTCATCTAAGTTATCATCTTACAAAGCATCTTCATCATTAGATCTAGAATTATACCCAGTTTCACCATTCCAAATCCATGGGTTTTAACTTGTATTAAAACCATGAAAAATTAAATAATACTTGATCTCTCTTCTTTTAAATATCTTCATATTTAAACATTTTAGGCATGGAAAAAAACTTGTCATTGTTTGGACCATTTCATTTAGAAAATTCCAAAAAATCCCCAACACCTGCCTCATATTCATCACTTATTTGAAGTTCCATAATCCTACTTCGAATCACTATTATCTAAAATAAAAATAAAAAAAATAGATTTTCAAAAGAATACAGTGGTAATAAAAGTGAGAATAAATTAATCAAGTAAAATAAGGTTTATATTTATATCAAAGATGTCATCATTTGAATGTAACAAAACATTTAAATTTAGAAAAAAAATATATACACATTTTTGAAAATTATAATTATAAATTTAATAAAATAATCAAATATAAGTTTAAATAAAAATGATAAATAGGATGTAAACAACTAATCAAAGAATAGAAAAATATTTGAGTAAATCTAACTAACTATATAACATATAATAAGGATTTTAGGAGAATTATGAATACTTGATGTGTTTTTATTTAATAAATCCTGAAAATCCATATATAATAGTAATTATACAAAATGAATGTTGATAAAAAAAAGGTCCACTAAATATATGATGTAGAATTAGTCACTAGCATGATTCCCCAAGTGGTTATATGTTGTCTATTATTCCACAAGTAAGATGATTAATGGGAAAAATATATTATTATATAATACATCATCAAGCCTTTAATTTCTATAATAAATCATGATAGACATTGACCATAACTTACCACTGTGTCCTCATCAGTTTTCAACCTCTAGTATGAGAAAATAGATAATTAGGGGACACTATCCAAGGTGAAATGATATCTAATGTAGTACTTATTTTCAACATACTATATTAATTTCCAATTCTCACATGTAATGTATAATCTCAAAAAAATCCTTCTCAATTCTATATAATAATGAAAAATATCATTATTCCATAAATTTACAACAATGAAATTCAGAAGAAGAACCTATAAATTTCCACATAGTCAGTAAGATTCCTAAACATTCCAAACATTCCATTAAAAAACTTTGAATCACCTCTATGTAAATCATGAAATTCATATAGATAATAATAAATAAATAATATTTCAATAAAGATAGATCATGTAGGAATTACTATGATAAATAAATATCAAACATCTATAGTTTTTTAAATCAATAATGATTATACAAAACACATACACCGATGTTGATAAAACCATAAGGTCGTCACTAAGTGAAAATGAATCATGGATAAGAATGATTATTATAACCTTTTCCCATTAAAATCCCCCTAAAAATAAATATTTTTGTCATTATTTAGAAAGAAACACATATTTCTAATGAACTATAAATAGAATAAGATGTAATACATAGTGTAAGGAGGGGATGATTAATAAAATAAAGGTGATGAAGGGATAAATAACATACCAAAAAAAATTAATGTGATTAGCAGATCTATATATGAACATGTAATGATAAGTTTTATGAAACCTAAGTATTAATGTGATAATTGAGTAAGAGTAATCAAAAAAAGAGATAGGGTGATCACATCTTTGAACAACTGAAATCAAGAAAGAATCTATGTGTGAGACTTACTTGAGATTTGAGAGATTAATAGATTGAATTCAATGAATAAACTGATGAAACCTGAGGATGTATAATAAAGTAAAAATGAGATTTTAGGACATTGGATGAAAAAAACATGGTTATGGTTTCCGCGCGTGAGAGATATGAGTCAACCTTTGCATGATAAAATAACACATAAATTAGTTGAAATGAAAATTCTTAAAATTTTAAAATATTTATCACATCTATTATTATATAACCAACTTTTAATGTATTTTTCCTTGGATTTTTCACATTTGTTAAAAAATAAATAACTTGAAAGAGAAAATTTCATTGCTTTATCATGTCAATTATAAAACAACTAACATGTTAAATCATATTTTTCACATTGGTTATTGTATTAACGATGTGAAAAATCTAGATACTAGATTTTTCTTATCATTTATTCAAAAAAATAGCATGAAAAAGAAAGGTATATTATTTTTCACATGATGTTTTAGAAAATTAACTTGAAAAATAAATTCATATGGATTTTTCATGACAATTATTAATAACTGACGTGGTAAAGCCGACATGAAAAACACATTATATACTAGTGTACACACCATGTAGTCTAGATAACTATGCACTAGGTTGTCTTGGTCAACACATAATGTGTTAAATAAAAAATACATGAAATTAAATGCACACACTCTAAATTAATTTGTGATTCATGCTGGTGCATTAAACACGGGTACACAATGTGTAAAAATGGGCTACCCACCATGTACTCTTATTCTATCCAATCAGAATCCTCAACACCTATGGATGAGTTATTAAAATGTTATTCATTCATAATTAATCCATTTTTTATTATATTTATGAGAATTAAAAAGAATAATATCACATGATTTGTATTAAGAAAGATTAAACTATAATTAAAAAATAAATGAAAAGAATTCATAAATCAATAGATGATATTTATATAATTATAAATATTTACGTGGCTTCTTTTATATCACTTGTGGGTTTTGGTCACCATGGAATCACTGAGAGGGGAATGCACAACTGCTTTTTTTAATCAATAATTAATCTAAAATTTATATCGATGAAGAATGTTGTAATGAAATTGAATCAAATATTAATTGACATGAGGATGCCAAAACCAAACTCTAGATTATCACATAATGATTTATAATTAATTTAAGTAGTTAAATAATTACCATGTGATGAATTATTTCTTCATTGATGAATTTTACAATGCCTCTATATCGTACCATTGTTTTGATATAATAATCAAATGTAGGTTTCCTCCAGTGGTGATCCACATGTGTACCAAAAACCTCTGTGCATCGCCATAAGAATGTCCAAGTGCTAGTGTAGAAGATATTAATTCTCATGTTGTTCATCCTTGATCACCATGAGAATCGCTTCCAAGAAGGATTCTACCAAATATCTCTAGTATTGAGGGGAGTGGTAGAGGACTACACTCCATTCTTGAGAGCATTCTTGGAGAGGATTTCTCTAGGGCCTGAGGGGATTCTCAAGAGTCATTGTGTATATCCAACACAATGGATAATGTTAGGGTTGAAAATAATATAATTGGGTTTAAATAGTTATAGGGTTAGAAAATAATAATTGAATATGCACCCTAATTATTTCCATAATTCCAACAGAACCGCATGTCCATAATAATAATAATATTATTATTATTATTATTTCTGGACATGTGAAAATCCAGTGAGTTAATTAAATAGTATTTCTTGAATTAATTACTTAAAATTAATTCTAATATTATTTAATATATATTGTTTCTCATCATACCTTTAAACTCGGTTTGTCATTCCTCCACAATATTTATCAGGTGATAAATAATTACTATTTATTTATTAAATAAATATATCTACATTTTTCTCTGATAAATAAATAAATATAATATTCAAAAAATAAAAAATAAGTATTTATTAAATAATTTTCAAGAAAAATATTATCTCAAATATCTATTGAATTAATATAAGATATCATTCCAATCAAATATTATTATTAAACCCTATAAATAAATATTCAACATGTTAAGAACTAGATCCAAATTTTATGGATCTAATTCAATTTAGCCTCATAACCCCTAATTTTTTACTTAGTCTCACCCTAACATGATTTAATGTCCTAACAATGGATTTAGAGACCCTTCTATTTCATTTCGGAGCGATTCATTGGAAAATATTGATGTGTTGAAGCCTGAATTTCTTGGTAAGTTCCCATTATTGGTTATTTTCCATAGTTTTCATCTTATTCTCTCTCCTAGACTCATGAATATAGTTCATTGAGGATATATTCTTGTTTGGAGATTATAATAATGATGTGATATGTTTTTTGGATGATAGGGAACAAGATATAAGGTGGGTTTTGGAAGATATAATCCATGTTATTGGAGTTTTTATGTTGTTATTAATTTTCACCTAAGTTGCAAAGTAGGCGGATTCACTCTCAACTCTTATAATTAGAACTTGAAATATTGATTTAAAATTGATTTATTTTCATGTTTTTTATTGTGAAATTTATGTTAAATAGAGGTTGTAAATCCTCTTTAGTGATGGTTTTTGAAATGGTAGAAATTGGTCTCTTTACAAGAAAGTGAAATTGGTCACATGATTTTAAAATGGTAAATTGGTTTTGATGCATAGAAAATTGGTTGAAAATGTTATAAATAAAATTATGGTTTTATTAAAATGGTTTGTCTCAATTTTTTTGGCTTGGTTTTGGCATAAATGGTTGTCATGCGTTCATTTTATTTGATGTGATCATGTGGAAGGGGCATGTACCATTGGGGGCACTTGGTATGTGGTTACCATGTGATGAATTGGTTGATCAGTGAGAGAACAATCATGAGTATGGAACTGACACCTAGACATCCATGTGTGGATGTGTTAATATGTGGAATGGAATGGGTTATGCCAAAATGTAATTTTAGAAATGGTTTAGAAAAGATTGTTTGGTTACTTTTCATGAAAATTTGTTTTGTTTACAAATGGTTTGGCATTATTATAGAATATATTGAATTATTTTATAGAAATTATTTTATATAAATGTTCTAAAATGTTCTATCCTAGTGGTGTGAGTAGGTAATTCATTTGGGGAAAACCTACTGAGTTTTATACTCACCCCTACTTGTGCACTTTGGTGCGTTTACAGATATTGTTTATTAATACATATATAAAGGAATGATATCTAATTTATTTAGTGATTCTTTGTGATATATTGGACATGTATTTTTGAGTTGGATCTTGGAGCATATGGGGAATTGTTATGTTGAAATATTTAGTGTCTTGAGTTTTGTCAATTTTTCTTCTGATTCGTACTCTAATATTGGTATTTTTCCACATTGTACACTAATATAGTTTGGTTTGGTTTTGTCTAATTTGAGTTGTATTAAGCTATTATCATGCATCATATTGTGATTCTTTGATTATGTTTTTTTTTTATTTTTTTCAAATATAAAATCATCCCCTGACTATTGATGAAGCCCATGGAATTTATTTCTAACCTTTGGTGTCTTGGGTTTGTCACCTAAGGCCTAGTATTACCCTCCACCTCTTCCCAAGTCAATGGTTGAGGGGTTAAGTGTTACAAATGGTATCATTTTTCTGGTTATGGAGTTGAAAGTCAATATAGTTTAGTCCTTGAGTTGGTTTTGTAGAAAGTATTAAGATTGTCAGAACATGAAATGTTGATCATAAGGAAGCATAACTAACATATTTATACCAACCATTAAATTACTAGGGATTTTGGGAACATGAGTTTTCTGAGAAACTTTTAGGAGTTGTTACCTCATCATCATTGGTTAAGTCTATGAGAAGATCCTGACATGCATTTATAGAAATGACTTCCCACTAAGTGTGAAAATCTCATTTTGTGCAATGATTTATGATTTCTTTGAAAATGTGTTGATATTTGAAAAATGTTGAAAATGTGTTCAAATGTGAGATTTTTAAAAGGCTTGGAAGTGGTATTTTGAAAATGGTTTTATTTTCAAAGATCATGATGTAATTTTCAATAATGGTTTGAAAGAGTAAAATTGTATAATTTAGAAAGCATTATTATAATATGTGTGATGTGGTAAAGTTTAAATTTATAAGCCTTCAATTTCAAGAGAATGAGAATAAACGGTGTTTGTTTTGATGATATATAATGGAACTAGTTATGAATATAAGAAACCAATTGGAAGAGGATATTGATAATGTGGTTTCACCTAAGCAATAAGTGAACTAACAACTGGTTCAAAGTGTTGTATAGGATTTTCAATCCATGGATAGAGGGAACTTAAGGGTTGAAACAAGTAAAGTGGATCATTCTGTTCAATTACAAAATTAGAATCCACCCATATTTTGGGGTGATTTAGAACCGAAAAATGTAGAGGTGTGGCTGAATAGGATGAATCAAATTTTTGATTTTCTAGGCACACTAGTTGTGTTGAAAGTCATGTTAGAAATGTACATGCTATAGGATCTTGGATGATAGTGGTTGGATTTAGCATTCCAGGATAAATTATACCAAGTTATTGCATAGGTGGATTTTGAATAATTGTTCAACAAAAAATTCTATCCTCACAATTCAAGATTTCTATAATGATAAAATTATTCATCTTGAAGAAGGATAACCTCTTAGTGACAAAGTATGCTGCAAAATTTATAAGTTTAGTCTATTTTTTCACTAAAAGTGGCTACAATTAAATCCTTAAAGGAACACTTTTTTGAATTCGGGTTGAGGCCAGAGATTCCCTCAAATATTTCAATGATTTTTATAATTGACTATACAGAGATGGTAAATAGGTAAATAGTGGATGAAAGAGAAATATCAGGAATTATGGGTGGAGGGAGCATGTTGATACCTATAGGAATGGTGGGAAATATAATGTTGGGAATAATAAAACGAGAGACACATATTTCCAAGGTAATAGTATGAATCAGGATTAGATGGTTGGATTGGTAAATATTCCTCCTAAACCAAAGGGAAAGCCTGTATGTTTTCAATGTGGTTATTTTGATCATATGAAGTGAGATTGGTTGAAACCACTTAAAGCATGGCATAACTATAACTATATGGGGCATATTTAGCATTATTATTTTAGTTCTCTAATGTTAGGTGATAGGGACACATCTTTTCTTTTGAAGACGTTGTATTATTCAACAATACAAGGGAAGTAGAATAGTTATTATTAATAGAACCAAGATAGCAGTGGTTATTGTAGGAATACCATGACTTCTCAACCAGGGAAATCTTAACAAGGTAATAAGGAACAAAGTGCATTGAGTAAGTAGTTTTATAGATCTAAGTAGATGATTATGGATAATAAATCTAGAACTTTGATAGTGAGAGGTATGATTATTTTTAATTCTACTCTTATGAAATATTTTTTTCATACAAGTTCATCCCATTCGTTCACTGCCTCTCAGGCTATTGATCTTTTGGGTTTTCATGTTGAGATTATGCCTTATTTTTTGAAACTTCAAACTTCTCTTGGATAAAGAGAATATCAAGCCTTTATGTGAAAATCATGTTCTATAACTATTTATAGAGTTGAGTTGTTATGAATTTTTTTATTGATATGGATGTCTATGACATAATCATAGTAAATGATTGGTTGATTATGTTCAAATCTCACATCAAATGCTATACCTGAAGGCTATGTTTTACAACTGATGATGGCATTGAGAATCTCTTTAAGGGAGATCATAAGGTAAAGGCAGGTACAATAGGATTATTAGAACTGGTAGTAGGAATGATCTCATACTATTTGGAATATTTGACCTTATCATTGGCGAATCATATCAGGAATAGAGGTCTTCTAGATGTTGATTAATTTTTTGATGTTTTTCTTGATAATTTCTCAGGATTTACACCCACAAGAGAAGTTAATTTTGTGATTGATATATTACCAAGGACCAGTCCTATCTCACATTTGTACTTTCAGATGAAAGTAATAGAATTAATGTAATTGAAATTCTAGTTGAAATATTTACAAATAAAAGGGTACATTTGGAGGAGTATAACTCCATGGGTAGAACCGATTTTGTTTGTAAAAAAAGAGAATGGAACTCTTCAGATTTTTTTTAGATTATCATAATCATAACTAAGTTATGATAAATAATTTTTATCCACTTCCACACATTGATGATCTATTCGATCAATTGAGTGTATCCCAATGGTTCTCTAATATTGAATTGTGATTAGGATATCACCAATTGTGGGTTCATAAGGAGGATATTCCAAAAACAACTTTCAAGTATAGATATAGACATTATGAGTATGTGTTTATTCCTTTCTATCACATGAATTCACAAATAGTATTTATGGAATTTATGAATCAAATATTTCAAAAGTATCTAGATTATTTTATGGTAGTGTTTGTGGATGAAATACTAGTGTATTCTAGGACAAAGGTTGAGAATGTGCAACACTTAGTGATAGCTTTGGGTATCTTGCTTGATATTCATATGTATACCAAACAATCAAAGTGTATTTTTTGGATAAAATAGGTATGTTTCCTTGTACATGAAATCTCTAAAAAAGGTGTCTCAATGGATCCAGAAAAGATAGAGGTTTTGATATCTTGGAAACTGCCAAAGAATACCTTTTAGATACATAGTTTTCTTGGCATAGCTAGTTATTATCAACATTTTGTTCATGGATTTTCATGACTAGCTTCACCAATTTCATAATTGAAAAGGAATATTTTTCCATTCTAATGGAATGATAATTTTCAAAAGTATTTTCATGAGATTAAATTTCACCTTACAGCATCATGGATCTTGATATTTCAGGAATCAGGAAAAGGGTATAGGGTGTATTATGATGCTTTAGGATATAGGTTAGGATGTGTTTTATTTAAAGGAGATAATGTTGTTTCTTATGGATCTTGAAAGTCATGGTTTCATGAGAATAAATACCTAAAACATGATTTATATTTTATAGTTTTATTCCATGCTTTAAAGAATTTATTTCATTGCCTTTTTTGTGAGAAATTTATAGTATTTATGGTTCACAAGAGATTGAAACACATTTTTTCAAAAAGTGATTTGAATCTGAGACAAATAATATAAATAAAGTATTTAAAAATGTTTGAATTTGACTTGATGTACACATCAGGTAAATTAAATTCAGTGGCGGATGCATTAAGTATAAAGTTATATGGTCAATTAGAAAAAGAGGCTTTAGATCAATGGTAGTTGATGTCGGTGATAGCTAACATGTACTTGGATTGTAAAGACCAAGGTAGTGTTGCCGTTTTCTTTATAGTTTCTGTAGTTCTCAATTTGGTTGAGAAGGTTAAAGAGGCATAGACATCCAATTAATTTTTTTTTTCTATGAGTTCAAAACTCAATGGCTGGGAGACCATTGAGGGGTGGAAACTTAATTGAGGATCTATGTTTTGTTTTTGAGGTCAGATGGTCATATCATTTTATTTTCAGAAACAACTCATTAATGCACACAACCATTATAGATAGTCTATTCATTACGTAATACAAAATATATATAATTCACTTAAAAAATTAGTGGGTTGGCATGAGAATAATGGTGGAAGATATTGTTTTAAGATGCCACACCTGTCAGCAGGTTATGGAAAACCATCAGGGGATAGAGGGTATGTTACATTCTTTACCTGTTCATGTTTGGAAATGGGATTGCATAACTATGTTAATTGAGATAGGTCTCACAAGGATGGTTTGGAAACACATTCCATATTGGTGATAGTGGATTGGATCACAAATTCCTCCCATTTCATCCATATTCATGAATCTCATACTGTGGAGGATTTGTCCAAAAATTTGTATCCAAGAAGTTGTAAAGAGGCAGAGTGTCCAAATTTTTATATTATTAGACAAAGATCCTAGGCTTATGTATCATATTTGGAAATCCTAACAGTAATCCCTTGAGACTCAACTGTCTACGAGCATGGCATATCATCCTAAAATAGATAGACAATCCAATATGAGGTTAAAAACTTTGGAAGACATGCTTCAGGATTGTGTAATGGTTTTTTGTGGCTCATGGGTAGAGAATATACCATTAGTAGAGTTATTATATAATAACTGTTATCAAGACTTGATAAATATGGCTTATTTTGAAGCATTGTATGATAATCCTTTATATTCTCCACTTTATTAGGTGTAAATAGGTGAGAATTCACTAGTTGTACCAAGCCTTATGAAAGAGACAACATAGAAGATTTAGTTGATTTGGAAAAGGATAGAGATGACTCATAGTCATCAGAAATCATATGAAGATCATCATCAATGGCCATATTTGTTTGAGGTGAGTGATCATATGTTCTTTTGAATCCTTCCAAGGATTAGGCATTGTCATTTTGGGAAGCATGTAAAGTTATATCCTCGATACATAGCCCCATTTTGAGATACTTGAATGGATTGGTGAGGTGGAATATTAGTTGGCTTTGCCACCAAGGCTCAATTCAGTACATAATATGTTTCATGTATCTCAATTTAAGAAGTATCAGCTTGATCCTAACCATGTGATTTGATGAGATAATGTTGAACTAGAGTCAGATTCTTCGTTGGTTCATTTACTAGTGTGGATTATGGATAGTAAAGAAAAAGTATTTCATATAATAACCATCAGTCTAGTGTGGGTTTAATTGAAACATAGTCAAATTCAAGAAGAAACATGGGAATAATAAAAGGAAATGTCTGAGCAATGCCCCAATCTATTTCAGGACAATGGTGGTTTTTCATATTCTGAGGATGGAAATGCCAATTGTGGGGAGAATTCAGTACCCCCAATTTTAGTAAATTAACCCCTTATTTATGTATTTTGAGTATATAAAGTAATTGGGTTATGTTTGGGAAGGTTTAGAGGGGGTTTTTAACGTTTTTGGTTATTTTATGGAGGTATATAGTTTGAGAATGGTTAGTAGAAACCATGAAACACCTCCAAAGAAATCATAAAACTCAAACAGAAGGCACTGTGTAGGTGAATGGTTTTTCCAAACCATGAAGCCACCTAGGTGAAACCACATGAAGTGGGAAAAATTAATTTTTATAGTTGTTGCATGGTTTTTCTTAATGTGTGAGCCAACTGTGTGAGGATTGTTTGAAGGTAGTGGCTAATGAATGGTGAGCACATAGTTTTCCTAACTATGCTTCTTAACCTTGTGGTATTAAAAATTTGATCCGAATTTTGTGGATAGAATTTGGTTTATCCCCTTAATCACTCATTTTTCACTTAGTCCAACCCTAACACAATTTCCTCTTCTCCTAAAGTCTTTGGAGACCCTTACCTTTGACCTAAGAGCAATCTGTTAGAAAATTTTGGTGAGTTGAATCCCAGATTCCTTGGAAAGTTAACATTCTTGGTTTTTCCCTTAGGTTTCAGCTTCTACCCTCTCTAGGACTCATGAATATAGTTCGTTGGGGGATATATTTAAATTTCATGATGATTATTATGATGATATATGGTTGTTTGGATGACAGGGAATAAGATCTAAGGTGGTTTTTGGAATATCTAAGCTAAGTTTTTTTAGTTTTTGTACCATTCTTTGTTTTCACCTAAGTTGAAAGGTAGGTGGATTCACTCTTGAATCCTCTTATTATAACTTTAAGTATTGATTTAAAATTGTTTTTTTTGAATTGTGAAATTTTTGTGAAATGGTTGTTGGAAAACCTATTTAGTGACGATTTTTGAAATGGTAGGAATTGGTTCCTTTAGAGGAAAGTGAAATTCATTGCATGATTTTAAAATGGTTTCTTGGTTTTTATGTATGGAAAATTAGTCATAATTTTTTTTCAATAAAATGATGGTTTTATTGAAATGGTTTGGATCAATTGGTTTGGATTGGTTTTGGCATAAATGGTTGTCATATAAACATTTGTATTGACGTGACCCTATGGAAGGGGAATGCTCCATTAGGGCACATGGTATATGGTTACCTTATGACAACTTGGCAGTTCGATGAGAGACCAATAATGAGTATAAAACTATCAATGGTTCATGCATGTTTCGGTGTGTTCATACATGGAATGGAATGACTTATACGAAAATGAAATTTGATAAATGGTTTAGAAAGGCTTGTTTGGTTTCTTTTCATGAAAAACTGATTAGTTTAGAAATGGTTTGGCTCTAATATAATCTGTTTTAAGTTGTTTTAAGTAAATGTTTTTATATAATTTGGGCTAACATGTTCTACCCGGGTGACATTCTGGACCCAGGTGTCTTCCTGGGGTTCCCACTGTGTTTGTGCTGTTTTTTATTTTTTATTTTTTTCTTCCTTTCCTGTTTTCTGGACGCATGGACCCTTTACTTTTTTCCCTTTCTTGAATAAAAAATTTGACATTGGATGGATGGTAAATTTGTAGATATTATTTATCAAGACAAAGGTAAAGGCATGGTATCTCATTTCTTTTGTGATACTTCTTGATACCTTGGTCATGGCTTGTGAAGTTGAAGATTTGAGCATGTATAGAAATTTTTAGATGGAATTTTGGGTGTATTTATTTTTGATGGTTTGTCTCCCCCTTTGGAATCTAATATTTTTGTTGGTTACTCTATTGTACTATGATATAGATTGGTTTGGTTTTTCATACGTTAAGTTTTATTACACTGTTCTCATACATCATATATTAGTAGTTTGATTATGGTTATTTGTTTTGTTTGTTTTTTTTTCAAAAAGAAAATCACCCCATAACTATTTATAAAGTCCTTGTCATTTATTTACAACCTTTGTCGTGTTGTGGATGTCACCTAAGGCCTAGTATCACCCTCCTCCTCTTCCAAAGGCAATAGGTGAGGGGTGGGATTTTACACCCTCCAATAAGAAATATGTATATTATATGTTTCATTAGATATTTATATATGTATATGAATTTATTGTCACTTAGAATTGACATTATTATTGAGGAATATATTAAGTCCATACATTGATGTATTAATGAAAACTATGAAGACATATTCATATAGAGAGATATGATATATTGGGTGTGTTACAATTGATAGGACATTAATGAACAAGTTAATAAAGGATTTGAACCTTATGAGTTTAGTGAAATTATATATTCCAAGCCATTTGATTGGAATTGAATAACTTGATTACATCCATGAAACTAATATTTTATAATCAAAAAGTTAATTTTTGAAAAGTTAAAGAAAAATATTCAAACTTATAGATTGATGAAACGTGTGATGAAAATTTATTGATGAGATATCGAGATAAAAGGATTAGATTACATAGTGAGTGTTTGTATGATATTTTTGTCATTGTGTAATTAATTTATTTCTTTATGAGTGTATTCTTGAGTTTCTAGATGATAATCTTGAACTTTAGGAAAGTTCGACCTAATTCCACATAGTAGGAGGACAAGAAAGACACATATTGAGAGTATCAAAAAGGCTCAATAAAATTATATATGAATTTAATAATAGAATAAATAATATTATCATGTTTTGAGGAATAATAATTTTTCATTTTTGGTTGATCGAATATATTTAGTCACCAGTTATTTGAGAGAATAAATATGTTTATTTAATTTTAAATAGTTATTTATTCATAGGGTAATTATAAATTTAGTTCTGAAAATACATGGTATTTATTTATCTTTGGATAATTCACAATATAAAAAATATTTATTTTACAGTTTAGTGAATATAGTATTTATTTATTTAATGAACAAATAATTTTGTGATATTTATTTATTTAAATAAATAGTCCTTATTCAAGATTCGATAAATATTGAGGAGGAAAGAAAAACCGAGTTAAAGGGTTTGGTGGAAATGATATATTAATATTATTTAAGTAATTATTAATTAATTTAGTTATTAAATGATATTTATTTTATTTATGAGTCATTCATGCATCAAGGAAATAATAATAATAATATCATTATTTGACATGGGGTTCGAAAATGATTAAGAGAATTCTAAAGGGCCTATGTGAAATTATTTATTCTCTAACCGAGATCTATAAATAATCGGTTATATCATTTCCTAAGGTTAGTTCAAAGAGACATCATTGTTAAAAATGAATTTTATTTAAATTAATTTTATCAATCCTAGAGAGAAAAACCTATAAAACTATATATCCTTTTGTATGCATGAGCTTGCAAAATTTGAGAAATGTTAGAATGTTTGAATTAGTGGATGGACCGAATTTTGAACTAGGATTCAGAATCAAGTTATGAGAGGTTAAACAACTTCAAAGAGGTTTTTTAACATGGATAGGGCCCCAAGAGGCATGTTAGGGTCTTGGAGGAGTCTTAGGTGAGGTTGGGTTCCACATACAACCAAATCTACAGAAAAACCACTTGTTGGTCAGTGGTGTCTGGTAATAAAAGTAGTTATTTACAGTTCCCACCAACCATTATATGGGTATTTAATGGGAATAATGATGATTCACCCCCCCCCCATGAACTTAATATGATGCATCCCCCTCTCCCCCTTCTTCATTGTCTCACATGGTTAGGGGTAGGAAGCCCCTCTTCTTCCCTTATCTCCCTTAGTTTGGGGTTCCCCTTGATGGTTTTTTCTTGGTGCTTTGATGTAAATCTCTCTCTCTACTAACCTATATTGGTCTTCTCCTAACTCCTTCTCTGATTTATCCTTACCTTGTTAGGTATTTGGTTCCAATTCCATTAGAGGATTTTGGAATCAGTAAACAAGGTTAGGATTTCACTCTACCTAGGAAGAGGGTGACCTACAACACCGTCTACATATAGTGTCTCATTATTTTTGATGAGGTGAATTATACCATAAATAAATTTAAGGTTTTTGATTAAAATTAAATTGAAACTCATATTGATTTGGTTTTCCTTGTTTTGGTTTTCACCTAGTGCGTGTTTTATAATTCGAGACAAACCCTTGGGGGGCCGTTAGGTGTGGTTTTGGTGCAATGAAAATGTTCAGTGAGAAATTGGGTGTTATGACTATTTAAATAAAATGGGTAAAATGATTTTATATGTTTATAATTAGTTGTGTGTAACACCTTGGTGTTGCATAGGTGTTGGGAGTGTGAGTGATGACCAATAGAGCTAAGGGAGAGCTTGGGATAGGTCAAGTAATGAGTTTTTAGGAAGGGTATAAATTGATAAAGGGCATCAAATGAGGTAAGTGGTCTTTTTTACTATCCCTATGGTTTTTATACTTTTGATATGTGTCTAGTTAGGTAAGGTATTGTCATTGTAGGGCATTCCAGTATGTTTATTTGAGTTTTTGAGTTTAATTAAATGTTTAAATTGAAATTTTTAACTAAACTGAACCCCTTGAGTGAAGTTAATATGAGCCTAGGCCACATTGGTCCTAGGATGATGACTTGACTCCTCAGTCTCCAATGGACAAGGCCTTGAATTTATGATTACACAAAGATGTGTGAAACCCATTGAGGGTTGATACCTATATGGATAAAATGAGTTGAACTAATTACTTTCTTTCATTACAAAAGATAATCCATGGGTACCCCTCTATGGCGTGAACCAACGTCGGTGGATGATCGAGGTCCTAAAAACTATTCACTTTGGAAGGAATATAACACTTAGTATTTTTAAATGGATTTAATCTCACTATATTATCTAATGTTATTCCCTTAAAATGTATGAATTTTTCTGAATATTTGGTTTGAAATCCTATTCCATCAACAAAATCAAAATGTTTAAACCATATTGACATGTTACTCTTTACACAACAAATATCATGTGAATAAACTAAATTAAAATAAAAAATATACTTACATATATCTAATTTCATCTCATGCATATGGTACATGAAACCATTTTATATTAAGGATTAAAATAATATAAATAAACAACCCCTATAAGAGTAATCTTAGAGTGATAGATAACCAACTCTCACTTTTCTAGACAAGGTATAAACCTCCAAGATAGTGAGTAGTTCAACCCAAATTCCCTCCACCCAAGGACACATTACTCAAGATAGATCTCAATTCTATCATAAATTTAACATACTATATTTATAAACATTAATTAACTATTTAATTGCATATCATAACCCAATAGAATCTGATGTTAAGGTAAAATAAAACTAAATCAATTATCATAACTAGTATGCATCTTATTATATACATATATGATAAATTATAGAAACAATTTTCAAATTTATACTAAATGATACATTATACATCATAATTCATAATATGACATTTATATTCTTGAATTAAACTAAGAATAATAAATATAATAACAATTAAACCATTTAAACATGATATAAACTATTTATGAACAGTTCATAAATTAAAGATAATTGTAAATATTTTATTATTTAGACATGCATTATGAAAATTCCATAAATAAATTAATACAAATAATTTATATTTACTTTTATAATATGAACTCCTTCATACCATTCCTTAATATATAATTATTTTTTAAATATATGATATTATTGAAATATAAATACTTTATATTCCAATATTATTATGTAAAAAATTTAAATAATCTAAATATAAAAAATTTAAAATTATATAAACCTTAATCATATCAATCATTTAAAATCATTTTGATATGGATTAAATAATTTCTTAAATAATGCAATTAATTTGAATAATTCAAATTATTTATTATGAATAATTCATTATCAAAATATAAACTCCTTTATATTTTGACATTATTTTTTTAATTTTTAAACATTTTATAAATTAAACTTATAATTTACATATAATAATTTTATATCTAAATTATAATTCATGTTATATAATTTTTAAAAATTATTTCAACATTGACAATATTTATTTTTTAATATTTATTTATTAAATGTTTCACAAAAATTTAGTTAAATAATTATAAATTATTTATAATAATTAATTTATAAAAAACTTTATAAATCAACCAATATCCAAAAATACCATTTTATTATGATTCATAAATAGTTTGTAAATAATTTTAATTCAATCCATAATTGAATATTAGAAAAAAAAATTCTATATCATTTCAGATGATGTGATTTATACATGCAACACTTAATCATTTAAGTGATGTCGATCATAATTTACAACTGATAACCATGGTTCCATAAGGTTAACTTGGTGCATCAACCATAGTAGGCTACAACAAGAATCCAAATGTAATTAATCATGCACAACACTAGTCTGGATAATATTAAATCATGATGCTAGGCTATTACACTATATGATATACATATTATGTTGGATTAACTAGGGAATCATATTTTGTTATAGTTTAACATAATGTCATGGTAGTTGTGTAGGATGAACCTTTAGTGCCATAGAATTGAAACATATGATTGGTCATTACATGATATTAAACTCTACAATAAATAGTTTTTGTGGGATTAATACCATGCAGTGTGGACAATGCAACTTTCATTATTGTCTTAATATAATGTCATGATAGTCTGAGGACATTATATGAGTAAACATTCGATACTAATGAATTTTTTATAAAACCACTAATACTATAATTATGATATGACACTATGTTGTCTCTACCACATAAATGATTCATGCTACCCCCATTGAATGTTATTATTCCCCATGTCATACCCAAAAACATGTTAAAACCGAAGGACTACAATTATGTATCCACCTAAGATATACCATATCATATGTAGCAACCCCAATACAACTTACATTATCATACAAAATAAGGTAAGACACTATATTAATTCTATATTATTATTTATGGTATCAAATATTAATTCAAAATGATATTAAAGATACTTCATTTTAAAAATGATTTATGAATCAAAATCCATGTTAATGATTTAATACCACTAAAAGGTTTCTTCGGATTAAAAACCACTTGTCAATCACAACAGAAGCAATTAAAAACCTTATAAACCAAGATATATCATGGATGAAACTAAAAAAATGCAATATAAAATGAATAATAATTTGTGTGTGAATTAAACCAGTGAATATTATTGTATCTGTCTTCATACATGCTCAATAAAGATCCTTGAGAGTTAGCATAATAACTCCCTCCATTGTGGTTTATCTAAGGACCTACAAAAATCACTCGACGTTCTAGTGGGACTCTCCTCACACCCATGATATTCTAGTATCTCACTTGGGTGAAGAGTGGGGTATAAAGATATATAGGGAGAATTAGTAGTAACATGAACAAGGTTTGGATAATCACTATCTCATGGTGATTACCTCCATTTATTATCCCTCGAGGAAACTCCTCAAGAGGTATGTATTTAATCATGTGTTACATAACATATGAGTATATTATATATGATTATAATAGTTTTTAACACTTTTGGTAATGAAATTAACTCCTAAGTTCTTTGATTATCTATGTATTAATGGAAACTTATGGGGAAGAGTGATCCAAGTATTAATAATTTAATATTTGTCTAGTAATAGCATGATATAACCATGATTATTCTTGTTTTAATTATATCATTACATATGATATTTCTTTGCATACATAACATGTGAAATATATTTAGGGAATATAACCTTCATCATACACTTTGATATCAGATATTATATGGAGTGGGCCTATTACGACATCAATATCACAAAACAAAAATGAAACCATAGTTCAATTTCTAAAATGTTTTTATGAAATCCAATATGAAATTATTATGATATCTTATTTATTCATTATTAAAAAATTATTTCAATAATCAGGAATCATAGAAACAACTAATAACACTTTTGTGTTTCTAAGGATCAAATAACACTAATTCAAAGTAGTGTAAAATAATTAAAACCTCAAACCCAATCTCATAATTCTATGAAAAAAATGAATCCATGTATGGAAAAATAAAAAACATTTACCTTTCACAAAATATGTTTTTTTGTCACCAATCCAGTGCTTGATGGAAATAACTAAAGAATAGGAAAATGTCTCTTCCCTTTGATGTGTATCAATTGGCTGAACTAAATCACCCAATATTTGGGTGGGATCTTACACAGCCCAAAAGATCTGCTAATACCTATTAGTACTAATGGGATAAGGAAGAAGAGAGATATGAGTAAATTAGAAGGAGGATTATAATGTATAAGCCGCCATCTCAATGGAATAAAACTTCATATATATCCCTTAGAAAAATAATTATCCTTGTTTGGATTTTACTCAAATATTATGCAACGTTTAGGTAATTCCATTTCTTTAAGAAATTTAAAAACATTCATCCATTCACTTAACATCAAAATTTTTTTATCACCAATACATATCATCAAATTAAAAATTTAAAACTTATGATAACCAATGAGAAATATTATTGAATGTTAGAACATGGTGTTTAAATTACATACTCATTCATAGGGTGTTATATGAATCATACAATTTGATTCTTCTACATGACAGAATCATTCCACACACTACGACTATCCTAGGTAGCTGTAATATGATATATCTATATCATATATGAATATATTGT
The DNA here is from genome assembly GCA_963277665.1 of Viscum album. Taxonomy (NCBI): domain Eukaryota; kingdom Viridiplantae; phylum Streptophyta; class Magnoliopsida; order Santalales; family Viscaceae; genus Viscum; species Viscum album. The sequence goes on along the minus strand of OY728147.1, from coordinate 864,725,029 downwards.
CAAATATATTTATAATATTCCTATTATACATGGATTTAATATAATAAAACATCCCTTATCATCTCATATGATATAGCCTAAAATACATCAAATTCATATAGGATTTATGTAATAGCAATATAAAAAAGAAAGAAAGAATTAATTATTGAAAAATATCCAGGATCAGGAAAAAAATAATACCTTTTGAAATGAATCAAAGAAATTGAAATGAAAAATCAATCTTAAATTAATTTCTCACTCTTGTACTATTTTGTTATTTAAAAAACTTCAATTTTTTTTCAGTATTATTTTCATTATTATTGTTTATAATTTTTGAACTTGTATTTAACTCTTGTTATATTTCTAGCATCACAATGGGGAATAATCATAAAATTTATAGCAAGGTGAAGTGGTCAACTAAACTCAAGTTGAATATTTTTTTATTGAATAAAAAAATGTATATAAATGATTAAACCAGTGGTTATATCTACTTAATATTAATTTATATTTTATACTTAGAAAATTATATTGTCTTAAAAATAATTTCATAATCAATTATGCTATAACTTATTATGATTTTTTATTATCAAAAAAGGGAAATATTGTTGTGTCATGATCTAAATGAGAACCTTCAAATTCTATGTTTTGATTAATTACAACATACAAATATATTTTACTAGGGTTTTTAATTGAAAAACATCATAGTTATTAATATATTATATAAATCTTGTAAAGTAACAAAACTAACGAACTATAAGAATATAACAGCTAACAACTTCATATATGGAATATTCCTACAATATTTAATGGAAACTAAAATTAAAATTGTGTTAAAAAATTTATAAATCCTAGAAATTGATCCAAGATATTATAGAGAGTATGAAAAAATAGATGTAAATATTTGAAAATATAAAAAATAGAGGACAATTGTGATAGATTACCAAAGAATCAAACATGTTGATATTTGAAGTGCATGGATTAATTAGTGCACCACTAAGAGGGGGCGAATTAGACGTGCTTTTTTTATAAATTATTCTCTTTAAATTAAACTTGTGAGGCCTATTAAAGTTTTGATCTAGTTTTAATGGGTTTTCGTACCCTGTATACAAGTTTAAGAAGAAACAAGTAGCACATTGAAATATTTACATGGTTCAACCTCAATGTGGGAGCCAAATCCTTTCTTGATTTGAGTTGAGTTCTAATGCATGGATTATCACTAATATAAAAAAGATTTCATGTGAGGGGAAACGAGTATCTTTGAATCTTGATGAGCTATTAATAAGATAGTACAATGTAGGGAAATGTGACATATTTCAACTTTCAAAAAAATAATAGATTAATTTCATTGATTATCCTAGTACAGCCAGCCAAGAAAATTCCCACATCACCCTTTCATGGATCAAATATTTAGAGATCTTCAGGATTCCTTTCATCAAATATCAGATATACTTATAAAAGAGACTTGAATACATGAGTGAAATAGTATTAGAAAATGTATGTCATCTTCTTATCAATATTTTGATGAGATATATTCATGCATAAGAGCATGCATAAATGAACCAATATTTTTCATCCTTAGAATCAAGTTCCTAGATGATCAATGATAGATTCACCTTGCCTTCCCTTCCTCCTCAATATCAATTGATTTCGATTAAAAGATGTTTTCAACATAGTAGGGTATTAGAATCTATTTGTTCTCGAGTAGACTCACATTATTCATTTGTCATTTTTATACTCTATAAAATACTCAAAAAGATATTTACATAATATTTATGGAAATTTCCCATGAATTTCATGTGAAATAGGTCTTTGGTTGCAAACCTCATATTTCTTTCCTTAAGAATCGATAAAATAATGATTTGAAATATTTAATTTAACATCACAAAGAATACCACATGATATTTACCAATAAAACCTAAATTCCAAGTTCCCATGAAATTTTGAATATTGTGATGAAATATATACTTCATGATTCATTTTAAAATCTACATGTGTGCATGAGGTTGAAAAAATACCATGTGTCATTAGTTTTTGCTACCTCAAACTCATCTCTTATTCATAGAATCACCTTAGATTTGATTATAATATATAAGTTATAATGAAAACCCCACTATGATTTATGATTGATTAAGAATAGAACATGAAACATAATTTTATTTATCCAAATAATCTCCATATATTTAGAATTAATATTCTTAATTTCACCTCAAATTCCTTCTAAAATTAATTTTTAATTTTTTTCCTTAGAATATAAATTCTATATTCTCAACATACCTTTATGTAGGCCCTGAATTACTTTTGGATGGATAGAATATATGATAGATCACACATATTATCAGTGTATTTATAACTCTTTTGAGATCCTCTTCCCATATGTTATAGCCTAATTACACATACAAAGGTCTTTAATGGGTAGTGATGATTTTGAATGTCACCTTAGAACCTGAATCGATTGTGTTAGCCTGGTATAGACATATTGGATGATGATAGGTCGTGAACTTGAGAGGATATAATTGGATTATGGGAGGGGTATTGTAAGAAGGCCTACCCCATTGAGATATTATTTAAAATATGATTCAAATAGTATTCACTTCCCATCGATATGTATTGATATGCATGGGATGCCTTAGATGTTTTCCATGGATTTAGACTTTATTTTTAATATTTGTTTAAAATTCCATAGAAACGGTCCTTGGATTCAGATAAAATATGGTATGTAATTCCATGGAAATTATCTTTGGATAAGGATATGATATGGGTTGGGGTTCATTAGGAATGTTCCTTGGATTAAAATGATACGTGGTTTGTAATTTCTTAGACACAATCCTTGAATTCATATGTGATATAGTTTGAATTGACTTGGATTTTTCCTTAGAATCAGGGGTGGGGGATGTGACCCTCCCAAATGGCCTCTAATATTTATTTGTATTTACTGGGACATTCTATTAAGAATTATCTATTAATCATGATATTAAATTATTTCCTAAAACATTCTCTTAATAATCATCCATGAGCCTAATATTGGTTGGCGTAATTGTGTGACATGCTCAGAGACTCTCTAACACTGGAAAACGCTGGTTTGGATCAATCATGTGTTTCTTATTAGAACTTAAGGATCTAGAGTGGGTATTCATTTACACTTTCAAAATGTCTTAATTAAATATCTAATCATATGAAATCCATAAACTACATTTAAAATGGTAAATTTAGTTTATAGATTGATTCTCAAACACACATACAGAATAAAAATATTTGTGGGGTGTTTCATTAATGAGGAACAAAACATGAAGAAACATATTATTTATCCAAATATTATCCATATATTTAGAATTAAGGTATTAAATTTATCCTCAAATTCCTTCTAAAATTTATTTTTCATTTTTTTTCTTTTAAATATAAAATATATATTCCCAACATACCTTTACATAGGTCTTAGTTTACCTTCACATGGAAAATATGTATCTTATATCACACATATACTCAATGAATTTACACCTATAATTATCTACTTCACACATTTGTTATAATACGATGACACATATACATGATCAAATGACACATATATATCTTTAAATAAAATATACACCAGTTACCTTAATTTTCACATAGATGTATATTCACTCATATATAGAGACATAATGAATACTACACACATTACTTTCACACTAAATTGAAAAATACATTGATTATCAAACACTCATACAAAACCCGGGAATTTTTCAATTTTGGATTCAACATCCAATGCCACCCTTCACTCAAGTATATTCATAACTTCCTTAACTAACCTCTCACATAGGGTTGAAAAAAATACAATATCTTCAACAATTCAAAGAGAACTTCAATCTATCCCATTTTATTTATTTTCAATAGATAAAAATATTTATTAAAATCATCCAAGAAAACTCAAATTCTCATTCAATAGACAGAAAATAACATTCTCTAACAAAGTATAAACATCTTGACACCACACTAGGGGTTAGAGTAGTTTTTTTGGGAGAAATTCATCCCCTAGTGATAAGAAATAGTTTGAAAAATTGATAAAGTGCTCTCATCACAATCCATTAACTCATCACTTTAAACAAAATCCACCTTTTCATAACAAAAACAACCACTGAATAATAATAAAAAGGATAGAGATGAACCTATCATGAATTGAAAACCCATATTTCAAGAAATGAGTTATACAATTACTTGTATACCTTTGGAAATACAGTCTAAATATATGTGGAGGAACCTCTCAAATCCTTTTAATGACATGGGATGGGAAAACACCCATGTTTATCTTTAGGAACTCAAATATTTCCTTAGTGATATCCTTGGTGAAAATTTCTATCCAATTGGTCTTAATTGGGAATAAATTTTTCCTTGATGTCTCAATTTACTACCCTCTCTTTAATAAAATGAAATATTACATCAATATAATTGGACCTTGAGTGCTGAACTAGATTATTAGAAAGTTTTATAGATCTTTTATTATCACATTGAAAACTAAGAGGTCTTTCAAATTTCACCCTCAAATCATCTAGTTTCTCCTTTATCTAAAAAATTTAATTACGAAAACTAGGAACAATAATATATTCAACTCCAATTATAATCAAAGTGATTGAGTTTTGTTTCTTGTCATTCCCAATCAGAGAACTATCTCCCAAGAGAAAAATTATACCTGAATTAGACCTTATTCTATTATAGTAACCTTTCCAATCAATATATATAAATCCATACAAATTCAATTTTTTCCTCTCCTATAATAAATCAAATATTACATAGTCTCGTTGATATATCCGAGACTCTTTTGGAAGGAATATGATTTGACTAATTTGGTTCACTCTGATATCTCCCATATAGAATCACCACATATAAAATATTTGATATTGAAGTTTTGAGATAAAGAAGAATCTCAGTCAGCCTTATGAATTCTATTTATTTACAATCCCTCCTTTATCATCATAGATAACTTTAGTCCAACATGAATGGGTGTTACACTATCTTTGATTCTTCCATTTAAAACTTCTTAAAAATTACTCTAGAATTATTCTCTTAGGATAGGAAAATAAAAAATTTACTTTTCCTAAATTTTAACCACAAAAAAATGTCTCAAATCACCTAACATGAACATCTTAAACATTCAGTTTATTTGATTAGAAAATTCTTGAAAATAATTCTTATTATGACCTAAAAATGATACCATCAACAAATACAATTATAGTAAGTAAACTTGTCTTTATTTCTTTGATATATAGTTTATTGTCTACTTTTAATTTGATGAATTTTGATTCCATCAAGAATCCTTCTAGTCTTGAATACTAGGACATTGTGGATTTTTTAATACATAAAAAAGACTTCTTAAATTTTCACACTCTTGTGTAATAGTTATCAATTAAATAAATCATCATGTTTCTTAATATAGACCTCCTCCTCAAGCTCATCATTTAAAAAATGAATATTTAAAATACATTTGATAAATTTTATACTTACCATAGGATACCATAGAAAGGAACATCCTGATAGGTTCCAACCTTCCAACCAGAGTAAAGGTCTCTTTAGAATCAATACCTTCTACTTGGGAGTACCCCTTGCATAAAAGTATATCTTTTATTCTGATAACTTTTCCCTAATCATTAATCTTGTTACTAAAAACCCACTTGGTCCCAATGAAACTTTTATCATAAGGTCTTGAAAAAAATACCATATGGAATTATTTTCTATTTGTATCATTTCATCATTTATAGCCTCAATAAAATCCTCATGTTCCAAGGCGTATCTAACTAATTTAATCTCATCTTAAGAAAGAAATGAGGCCTTATTTTCAAACCTCAACTTTTTTTTTGTTCTTCACAGTTTCAAACTGTTATCCAATGCTATATATTTAACATTCAGTACATTTATTTTTCATTATAAATAACCTTCTCCTCATCATTTATATGATTTGAATCAACTTCAACAATCCATGGCTCAGATTATACTTGTATAAACCTTATTCCTTAGAACTATTATTATTGTTTTCATCTCCATAATTGTTTTTTTGAAAGAAATAATTAATTATATGGTTGTTTTAAATTATTTTTATACAAAAACATTCATCTAATTTTTCAACATTTTCTAATATTTTTATCCTTTACCACTTTAGAAATATCTCAAAAATACCCTCATCAAATTTTTTATCAATCTTTTTTATTTTCATATTTTAAATATTAATAACACAGGGATTACCAAACACTAGTAGGTACATTGTAATTAAATTTTTTAAACATTTATAGGAATTTATATTGGAATTTGGTATGACCAAACATCTGTTCTAAATATAGGAAACTAGGAACACATCTTCTCTCCAATAATATTTTGAGAGAACATATTTTTGGAAAAATATTTCTTCTCATTTCAATTAAGATATCGTTATTCCTTTTATTAAATCTATTTTATTAGGATTTATATTGAATTTTATAATACCGTTTTATTCTATGTTTTCAATATAAGATTCAAATCCAATACTATTAAATTCTTTCCCATTATCAAATATGAATTTCTTAATGCACGTTCCCAACTCTTTCTCCATTGTTATTATAAAAGTTGTAAACATGTCCACAACATTAGAATTATGCTTTATAAAAATCACATTGGTCATTATAGTGTAGTCATTAGTAAATGTAATGAAATAAATATCACCTTGAGTGGAATTATTTCCCATGTATCCACATAAATTTGAGTTTATTAACTCAAGATACTTGGTGATCTAAATTGAAACTCTTTTATGCCACCCTTGAGTTATTTTTACTTTTTTTTCATGTGTAAAAAAATTCTTACCTTTATCTTTTAAGTAATGGAATGTATCTCATCACATAACCCTTGGAAAAATTATCTCAATATTCTCTAAAAAATATAAACCAAACTTTTATGCACAATTTATTTTCATCTTTTGAACTCAAGTTGCAAGAATTTTTTGAGTCTCCAATATGAAAAATATTTCTACTAAGTTTCTCACCAAAAGTGATAATCTTCTTATCATGGATTATCTTAATAAGGAAAAGGTTTATTATAAAAATTAACTCATTTTTTTCATTACACAGCTAAATCACAATTAACATATTATGTTTTACCCCATCAGTAAATATGACATCTTTTGATTTCAAATTTTGAGCCTCTTTTTTAGATTTTCCAATTCCTTTAATATGTAAAGAGATTAAATGGAAAAAATTAACTAGAAAATCAATGTATTATTCATTATTTTTTAATATATTTGTATACACAGTGATGTGGGATGATCATCCACTGTAAAAAAATAAATATCTTTTTCTCCTACTAGATTTGAGAGCCACTTCAACAATGAGTAACTTTTTATACTTGATTTCTTATTACTTATTTATTTCCTTAGTCATATACTATTTTTAACTATAATCATGATAAAAAATTCCTAGTAATTGAGAAATTTTTTTATCACATCTTCGATAAACCTCCTCAAGAAAATCTAACCCATTTTTGATAGGCATCACATATGTGTCTTCATTCATTGTTTGTTTTCTCACAGATTTTCCAATTAGGTTTTTTTGTATAGCTCCCCCTATATTTTAGACTTATCAAATTCCAAGTAAGAGATATATTATACTATAAAACATATTATTTATAATAATATGAACCAAAAAACCAATATTATACCTTAATGTTGTTCTATCCCTGAAATTTCTAACTCTGCCTTTGAAAATCAATTCATTATCATGGTAAAAAATCAGTATTATTTCTCATAGGTTTTGAATAATTTCTCTAATTTTGATAAATTTATACTAAATTGTTGTAATAAACCTATTTTAAATATATCTTTGATCCTAGGTGTTTTCATATTAGTATTTAGAACCCATAGTGTTAGATGAAACATTTTTTACATTTTTGGAAATAACAGTTGAAGGTTTTACATGAGCTGATGTACAAGGGTTACCAAAAAGATGAGTTGATTCTTCCTTTACATCAACATATTTCTCAAAATAAACTTAAATTTTCAAATATTTCATTCAGATTTAATAAACCTTGAATTATCTTGATTAAAATCTTCTTTTTGATCAATCACTTTTTTTGAATCTCTTTGTTGATTTTTTCTTACTAAAATACTTTCACCATGAGAATCTAAATCTCCACAATATTATAATTTTCTCAACTAAAAATATCATTTTCATATTTAATTATCTTATTAAAATCCTTATTAACATGTTTGAATTATTAATTGAGTTGAGTATTTTCTTAATAAAAATGTGAAATTCAATTTTTAGTGTGTGTGCCATATAGGTCATATCTTCTTCTTCTTATTCATTGATATAGTTTTATTTCTTTTTCTCAAGACATTCCATTAAATTAGAATCCCCTTTTAACATTACTTTTAAAATAACTACTTGTGGAAGTATAGGCATATTCTTCTCTACAAAGCATATTCCTTTTCTTTCTTATCTACATTCTTCTTCTTCCTTCATCTAAATTCTTATTGTCTTTGAAAGACATTCCTTTTAACTTTATTTAATATTTATCTTCATCTTATTCTATAAAAAACTCCATAATTTTTTTTCTTCTATGAAAATATAGATTAATATTCCCTATGCCTCCACACCTAAAGTAGTTCATTGGAATATTTGTTTTGTACCTTACTATTATTGGTTTTAATTTTTTTAATAAAAAAGTCATAACTTTCATATGACTTTCATCACTATTATAATCTTTACCCAAGTTACTTGAGGGATCAAATTTTTTCTCTTTGATATTAAATTTATTCAAGGATTTAAATAGAATATCCTCTTTATCTTACATCTTTAAATTTGGAATTTTTCTCATCTCATAATTCAAGAGAGTATTTTTTTTATATCATTAAATGATATATAATTAATTTCTTATAAATTTGCGATATTTGGGTAAAATCTATATAGAAGGTTTCTCATTAATTTCTTGACCACAATTGAATCATCCATATTCTCTCTCAGGTTACTGATATGACTTAATGTATCATGTACCCTAGTAAAATTGACATCAACATTCTCTTCTTCATTCATTAATATATCTTTAAATTTTACCCTCTAGATTTAAAAATTTCTTTATTTTATCTTGATGTTCCCCTCATATATGTTCTTAACCTAGTCTCGCATTTCCTTAGTTGTCTACAGACCCATATTATTGTCGTACTTTTTTTAAAAAAATATTATAATATTTTATTTTTATTTTTCACATGTATCTCAATATTTATCTTATCTAGAAATGTCATATAACCTTTAAATTGGTGGATATCCTATAGTGAAAAAATAACTCACTTAAATTCCTTATGATGATAGAAATGGTAATATTCAGTTTTTACAAGCCTAAAATTTTTTCACATTGGAAAAGGGAACCCCTATGCTATTCAAATAATTATATCCTTCCATAAATTACTTTTAATGTTTAAGTTATCAATGGTTACCATGCCTCAGATTCCACTTGATGTGTATGGATCTGTTATTGTACCACTTAGAGTGGGGAGAATCAGTGGAGATAATTTTAACAAAATATCTTTAAATTAAACCATTATAACCTATTAATGTCATGAACCACTCTTAATGGGTATTCCTCACCCATATGAATGTATATGAATAAAAAAGTAACACATAATAATTTTTACAAGTTTAGAGCTCAATGTGAGAGCCTAATAATTTCTAGGTTTGGGTTGAGTTAGGAAACTTAGATTATCACTAATATAACAGTGATTACAAGATAGGGGTAGTGTACATACTTGACTCTTGATGATATAATAATTAGCTAGTACAAAGTAAAGGTAGGTGACATCCTTGAACTTGTGTATAAATAGCATATAAATGGAATTGTTTGTCTCGGTACTACCATAATTGAAAATTTCATCCACACTCTTTGATGAATGAGATCTTCATAGATATTTGGGATTCCTTTTCATCAAATATCATATCTATTTCCAAATGAGACTTGACTTCTTGATTAAAAAAATATTAAAAAATGTATACCATCCACTACTTTCTTTCTTTAGGATGATCTATTCAAGCATGGGAGTATCCATGCGTAAAACAAAACTCCTTAATCATCTTTAGAATGCTCCTAAATGACCAATTGTATATTTATCTTTCCATATCTTTCTTCTTGATCTCAATTGACTTCAATACAAAAAAAATTCAATATAGAAGAGTATCCATATCTCTCAGTTATTAAACTAATTTATATTCTTTATTTATCCTTTTTATAAAGTATAAAAAATAATCAAAATTATATTTCTATAATTTTTATATAAATTTTATGTAAATCAACACTACTTTATTAAGTATGAATTTTAGAGAGGATTTTAATTTTTGGAAGTCTCAAGTCAAAGCCATTTTAAACTTTTATATTCTTATTATAATTGTGAGAGTTTGATCATATCAAGTTAATTTTTTATATGGGTTGAGGTTTGAGATGTGGATATGGTGATCAGGTAAGTTATAATAGATTTGGGTTATGTTTTATATGTTTTTGAGGATTTATTACCTAGTGAATAGTTTTGTGTGCATGATTTAGGGGAAATAGGTTAGCACCTTGAGTGTGAAGAGGTTTCTAGTTTATTTTTAAAAGTACATAATTGGTGTGCATAATTATCACATGGTTAGGGGTTAACCATATAGATTCCAAAGTAATAACTGTGGTTTTATTTTGGCTTGGGATTTGGAGCATGATTTTTTCATGGTAGTAAATAAGACATGAAATATCTGAAATTAGAGTTATAGAGGGTTTTACATGGTTGGATCACTATTTTTATAACCATGTGACCAAACCTTGTAAGGTAGGTGGATTTGGACTGTGAAGGATACATGGTTGGAACACATTTTTTCCATCCATGTTACATTTTAAGAGAAGGAAAATGATTGTTTCCTCCTCTTAGATTCTTAAGAGTGAAGCCCCACTCCCTACTATAAAATGGAATTTAATAGCGCTAGAAATAGCCTTTATCAGTGCTATAAAATAATTGATAAAATGATCGATGTTGAAAGACCGGATCTTTTACCAGCACTGAAAAAGTGATGATAAAGATCTCATGTATCAATGCTTTAATTTAGAGCCACTAAAGGATTCCTTTATCAACACTCATATAAGCACTAATAAATTAGTCCTTTATCCACGTTTGTAAAAGTGATGATAAAGGGACATACTTTAATGTGTTGTTACAACACACTGCAGCACTAGAAACACACCAAAAACACATATAATATCAAAAAAAACAAGTCCTAATATATAATTTAAATGAAATGAAATTTACAACTTAAATTAAATAAAAAAACACTATCTTATAGACATTTCAAACATTAGTATATACAATTACATAAATACTAATTATTACATACATTAAAAAACATAAATTTTCTTTTGTCTTTTAATCCTAAACTGAATCATGATTTTTCTGAACAAATCACCCCCTGCTCAAGAAAAAGAACACAACTATATATGAAAATTATTCTTATGTTAGTAATAATATAAAAAAACTCTGCAAGGAATAATGAAAATGAAATCAATGTTCCATTATATAATTTTTAACAAAATAGAGAAAGTGTATCATAACATTACCTTTACATATTTCCAAAGGGTTTCCTTTATTATAGTTTGTTCTTCTGATGGATTTGTAACATTGTCATGTGTAGCAGACATTTTCTACTTGAGTATTCAAACATTTAATTTAGATTATGTTAATGTAGTGGAGAGCATATAATATTATGAGGAAAACATAATATATTAAAAAAAACTTACCTTCTCATTGAAATATATTTCCCTTTTTAAAAGGTTTTAAATATTTGGTCCCTATTTTGAGAATCCAAATCCCCACTTTGTGGTCCCCTCTAATGTACAAGACAGTGTCTACATTGGGACCAACAGGAACTGATTGTGATGTCCCAATAAAAGGTTCATCCTCAATTTAATTTTCATCTGACTCAACATTTGTTTTAGTCTCTAGTAGGAAAATCGACCAATTCTTATTTGTTGGATTAGAGACATAAAATACTTTCACTGCTTGTGATTCCATTATGAATGGATTATCTTTTTCTCCTTATACATTGAAATTAACCTTCACAAATCCCATTTCGTAAACATTCACTCCATTAATATTGTCAACCCATTTGCAACGGAAAATATTCACTTTAAATATTGTATTATACAACTCGTATATTTGTTTGATGATGACAAAATATGAAGTATTTTCATAAATTAGATTTCAATCCTTGGAACCAGATATGTGTACCACTTCAACAAAAAGTATAACACCAATTTTTTCATCATACTAAAGTCATTGTGTTCTTTTGTATTGAACATATAACCATTGATTAAAAACCCAGTGTAAGATATAAAATTTTCATTCAGTCCTCTGTATTTCCATTGAAGTCGTTCAGAAATTGAATTCATATTTTCAGATAACTATTTATAAATTTGATCTTTAAACCATCCTATAAATTTTAAATTATGTGTATCTAATATCCATTTTTTATATCTTGATGGATTCAAGTCTCAGATAATTTATTTTTGGGATTCAATATATGGATCAACATCTTCCCTATTATGTAATATGTAAATATGTGTTTTGTCCTGCTTTGTCAAGGTAATTGTAACAACATCTCTTTTAAAAATCCCTTCACCCATAAGGCATTCGTTGTGACGAAACTTTGGAAGGCTGATTCTTTCAACATATGATTGTTAATCTATACATAATTCAACAGTTTCTTCAACAATATGTAATTCTGCAACATAACCTTTTGGATGACTTTGATTCTTGACATACCCTTTCAAAATCTTCATATACCATTCAATGGGGTACATCCATATGTAATGGACATGGCCATATAGTTTATCCAATCTAAGAAAGTGAACCATCAATTCGACCATTATATAAAATAATGATGGTAGAAAGAACATTTCTAATTCACATAATATCATTTAAATATCCTTATTCGTGATGGGAACCTTCTCTGGTTCTACAATATTACTGCATATAAATTTGAAAAAGAAGTAGAGTTTGGTTAATTTGTGTCATAAATTTTGAGGCAGAATGCAACGAAAAACAACATGCATTAAATATTTCCTCAAAACATGATAGCGGTGTGATTTTAGTCCTTGTAACTTCAAATTAGTCATTTACACGGCATTCTTGATATTTTATAAATACCACTATGGAAGTTTTACACACATAAGGAAAAGGAAAATTTTCGATTTTTCCTATCTAGATAGAGTGTAAGATATTATTAGAAGAAAATTCCAACATTTACCCTTCGCTGATGCCAAATATTCTCTTATCCCCATTTTAATCAAGTCCAACCTAGCCTTGAGGCCATATTTTGTTTTTCCAGGAACATTTAGTAAAATGGTAATAACACTATCAAATAATTTTTTTTCTACATGCATGACATCATGAAAATGTTTAATATACAAAAAATTACAATAAGGTAATTTAAAGAAATTTGATCTATTCTTACAACCTATCTATTTAAGGTTTTTTGAAAATGGTTTACTAAAAATAGTGTCAATATTTTTTACTTTGTTTTATAGTTGATCACCCGTTAGTGGAGACAGTGTTGTACCTTGTTCAATATTCCCATCAAATTTGGTAATTCAAGATCGATATTTATGTCAACGAGGTAAATTTTTTTGATGTACTAAAAACACAGTCTTTGAGGAATGTTTTAATAGAACTAAGTATGTGCATTTTTTCACAAATGGGATACCACAACATGACTTTAATGCTATAGCCTGATAAATTTCTATATGTGTGAAAGTATTTTATCATTTTATACAACATGGAACTCAATTTGAATTCTTTACTTCTATAAGCATCATACATTTTAACACCTGTATCCCACATCAATTTCGTATATTTGATCAATGGATCCAAATAGATATCAATATCATTATCGGTTTTCTTTAGTCTAGATATAAATAGAAACAATATAATGTATTTGTGCTTCATGCATAAACATGGCGTAAAGTTATAATTTACCAAATCGATGTGCCATGTATTGTGAGTACTACTCTTTAAACCAAAATGATTTATTCCATCTATATATAACACAAGAAAAAGTTTCTTGTATCATCTCTAAATTATGGAAACTCATAATCAATTATCTTCTACTAAATAGAATCTACTGAATGAAATAGCTTCCCATATTTAATTATTGTATAGTCATGCCATTTTAATTTTCTGGTGGTTTTCTGAGATCCATATTGTCTTCTAAACTATGGAATGAAAGGAAAGTGCCATATATATTTTGTAGTACTTGATTCATTTTTCTTGTATCGATATGCGCCACAATTAGAGAATTTCATGAGTGATTCATGGTCTCTGTGAAACAATATGAAATCATTTGGACAAGAATATATATTTTATAGATAATTCTCATTGAACATAATATTCGTTTAGAATTATATGTTCGGTATGGTAGTTAATTTTCTTCTGGTAGCATATCTTTTTGAAGATCAAGTAGTTCTGTAAAGCTGGTGTCGATCCATCCATTTCCATCTTTCGCATTATATAACTTCAATACAGCTAAAAATGTTGTATATTTATTACAACTGGTATACAATGGGTTCTTGGAATAAATATTTAACTCCTCAAAAAAATTTAGATAATCATGAAGGTCATCTTAAATTTCCATTTCCATTTCTTCTATGTGACCTCCATCATCTTTTACAATGGTATTCATATGAAATGATTGATAAATCATAGTATCATCCCAATCGATGTCCACATTCAGTTTTTCCCATGTTTACTCCAACATTTATAGATTTTATCTATTCCATAAAAAAGAAAATGTTCTTTCAACTCTTCTGAACTAATGTTTCTTGAATAACAACAATGTAAACATAGACAGAGGATTTTAGAAAGGTTGCCTGCATGCTTTTTTACAAACTTTATGAACTCATTAACTCCATATTCATATTAATTTGTCAAAAGATTATTATACAAACATTTTTGATTTATATCCATCCTATTGGGTTCATAAATAGATATTTGGAAGTTCTTAGTAAAATTTAAAATAGAGGATATGTTTTCAATACACTCAAGATGACCTATATGAAAAGTAAGGTCAACCAAATGAGCTATATAGGAAGGTAAAAATATGTGTTATTTTATTTTGGATTGTAGGGGTGTTTTTCTATTTTTCCCTTAATTATTTGTAATATAGTCACTATTGGGAAGGTAAAGTAATATTTATAAAATAAAGTTTCCAATTATACTAATAAAGTTATGGATGTTATTAAAATAATTATTTCCATGTTAACTGTATCTCTAGTGGATGTATCAGGTGATATTTATCTAGAATAGAAGCAAGGAACCAATGTGAACTTAATGAAATGTATATATCTTTGAGAAATAGATTTAATGGGATGGTTATATAAGATCACTAGGATAAAAGAGGTTTCAAGAAGAGGTCCAAAAAATAAAAATTCTTGTTAATACATACTATGAAGTTATAAATGATGATTGCATGTAGTGATTTTTTTGATAAAGATTTATCATGAGTTAGTTTCTCAACCCACACCACCAAAAATTATTAAATAAGAATGAAAATATGATGCATGATGTGAAATTTTCTTTCACCAGAAATGTATTTAAAGGAAAAACATGATAAGATGAAAATTACAGGAAGCATCAAAAGAGGATAAACAACCATCATGCAGCAAAAAAAAGTTGATGCAAATCTTGATCCTTACCTTCCCATAGATGTACAAAGAACATCAGAAGTGGGTGAACAAAAAAATCACCCTTTATCTATCCTCCACCTGGATCAACAAATGAAAAGTATCATTGGATATAGGTATCATTAGAACAATTCCAATGAATAAAACAACAAGTGGAACACATGATATAGACCGATATATTAAACCCTCCATCTGATTTTGCTAATAGGAGCACATGAATTTCACGTAGTGAATGAGATGTCTTTCTATATCTATAATTTAATGTGCATGAGTGCAATAAGAGACATCATAACAAAAAAAGTAGTTTCCTATTTTTTATCAAGATCCAAATGATGAATTGGTATAAACAACCAATCTTATATCAGTAGTCAATACAAACAATGGACCACAAATTTCTCCCTAAACAACAGATCACAAAAAAATCATAAACAGTTGATCATAAACAATAGATCATAAAAAGATCATAGAAGAAGAAATAAAAAAGAAAAGAAAAATACACAAAGAAAATCAAAAGGCCTACCTCTCTAGATTGAAGAAAATTGGAGACCCTCTTAGAATATTAGACAAGATGTTCAGAGGAAGTCGAGTAGTGTAATTTGACTTTCAATTCATCGAGGAGGAGCACCAAGAGTTGATGGCTTCTGCGGAAAGCACTATATCATGATGGGTTCTCAAATGGTTAGGGGTTTTAAAATAGATCGGGACACTTTTATTAGTGCTTACAAATAAACACTAATATATAGAGCTTTTATCATCACTTATAACATAAGCACTGATAAAAGGACTATTTATCAGTTCTTTTTTAATGCTGATAAAACCAATATTTTCCAGTGCTAAAATTAGAGTGTTGATAAATTTTTATTTTATCAACGATTTATTTAGAATTGATAAATCCTAATCTTTATTAGTATGGAAAAAGTGCTGATAAGGATTCTATTATCAATACTGTTAAAGTATTTATAATTATAAATAATACAAAAAATTGTAAAAATTAATAGTTATATAACAAATATATATAATTATGGATATAGTAAATATATTCCTTTTTAAAAATATTTATTATAATTTTATAATTATCTATTTCTAATTATAGAAATATTTTTTAAAAATTTTACTTATATCATTATATATATTTATATACTTACACAGATATATTTAATAAATATATATAAATATAAATATAGTAAATATATTCATTATTTATGTAAATTTATAATAAATTTAATAATTATTTAAATATACATAATTAATTATTTATAACTATATAAATAATTTTAAAAAAATATTTATTTGTTTATAATTATTAATATATAATTGTATAAATATAATGGATATACATTTATAAATATTTTTATTTATAAATATTTTTTACAAATGTTTTTTTTAATTTTATTAATGAATATCTAATTTTGAGTGCATTCATATATGTTAAAAAAGAGTAAAATTGAATAAATTAAGCATACATGTACTCTAATAATATTGAAAAAATGGATAAGTTATGTGTGTGTGCATATTGTATATAAAAATGCATTAATTACATATATGTGAAATCAATATAACACACATTTGATCTATATTAAATTTAAAAATCAAACAACATTCAATTATATGTCGATTAATATGCAATTATTCAATATATTTAATTCATATTAATTTATAATTATATACCATTATTCAATAAATATATGACTATTTAATGTAAAACACATAAATATTTTATAATATATAAATCATATTTATATACATTAATATGTATCTATATATTTAATATATATAATTTAATAACATTAATTATAATAATTATCTAATTAATAAATTTTTTAATATTTAATAATGTATAATTAATCAATTCATATTTATCAATAATTTATTTAAAAAAAATTGTATTAAACACATTTTTTATTTATTATTTATTTAATTATTTTATTTTATCAGCCTTAAAAATGCATTGATGAAATAAATATTTATCAAATATAAGCATAAAGTGCTAAATAAGTGTACCCTTTATCAGTGCTAAAATTTAAGAATTGATAAAAGATACCCTTTATCAGTGCAAAAAAATAAATTTTTGATAAAGGATGCACTTTATTAGCACTAAAAATAAAGCATTTATAATTATTTACTTTATCAGCGCTAAAATAAATGTTCTGATAAAACGTTAAATGTATCAGTGATTTCTTTAGCACTAATGTATTTTCCATTTATCAGTATTTTATTCAGGCACTGATAAATAACAGTGTTGTTAAAGGCCAATTTTGTAGTAGTGTCTCCCTTATCCCCCTCACACTTGATCAGCCAGCTGAACCCTTCTTTGATTCTCATTGATTTCCCCTTAGTTTGGGGTGATTTACAGATGTTATATATTGATTATTATTAGGTCACTCCTTATTTTTTTCTTCTAATCTTGGTTTCTCTCTAATTGTTTTCTTTGGGTTAATGTTTCATTGTTGATTCCACCAATGCATGTTTGAATAAACCGATAACAATGGGGCTTTCATATTGTGCATTTGGAGAATATCCTGAGATTATGCATGCCTGTTATTGCATGCCATTTTAGATGTGGTACATTGATGAATGAATTTCTATAGGGATTAATCTTAAATTAAATTACCTTTACTATGTAATTTATGCAAGTTATTTAGGATTTTGAGCAGGGATGTTCCGAAAGCATTCCATATGATGCTTAAATATCATTGGTCACAATTTAAATATGAAGAGATGTTCCAATGAGTAATTAGGTAATTATTCCTATTTGATTTAATTTTTCAATAAATTATAAATAGATATAATTAATTAATGTTATGTTGTGTCATTGGTAGGGGTGAATGTTGGGAGTGTCCTGCACCCCGTGGATTTATATTTTAGAAATCATTTATGGATCTATGATTTATTAAGTGGTTATTCCATTTTAATTAAAGTGAGGATTTAATTATGAATTATTATAAATGAATTGAGAAATTTAATTATGAATTGTTTATAATTAATTATTGGATATTGTGTCTTGAGATATGTGCTCAATATGTTAACATTGTATGTTATGGGTATCAGCAAGGATGGTTAAGCATGATTTTAAAAAGGCAATAGATTCATATGTGAGGTTGGTGGTCCCAGTGCATTTACCTTTGGGCCAAAAAATGGCCTTTCGTGCCATGTATTTAGGCGCCACTTGGTCATGGGCCATCGGGCTATGTAATGGGTCTCCCTCTACCCAGACATAAAATTGGTCTTTGCTTTAATAATAAATTGAGGCTTTGGCCCCAAAATTTTAAAAAAATATAGAATGTGATGTGTTGTCTCACTATAGAGGGTGATTGAATATTTTTTATTAAATTAATTTTATTAATTTAAATTAAATTCTTTTGTGTGGAATGAAAAATTTACCAAGGCCATTATGGACCTTGTGTACTATTATGATGCGTCAGTCACTAATGGTTGAGTCCTAATTTAAAAATGTATGTCCTGAGAGGTATAGACCATGAGGGGTGTGAATCAAATAAAATGTAATAAATGAAATGTAGTGGACCTTGTGATAGGTTCCCTTAATGACATACAAATATAGATGGGTGATGAATTAAGATGAATGGTATAGGGATTGACCAAGTAAGAACCATGGGATGTCGTAAAGCCATTGGGTAATTTGAGATGAGTTCAAGGAAAGAATTCCTCCCTCTCTGAGATGTGATTACTTTGGGTAGGTGGACCCTGTGGAGATTGGTGGTTAGATTGTGTGTGAGAACTAACCTAGTGATGACTTAGGAGGTGAGATGGGCTTTATTCCATCTCTTGATATTGAGATAATGGATCCCATATAGGTTTTCCAAAATATGATGTGACCTAAAGGACCTCGATGGGTTCCCCAATGATATTTTTACCCTAAGATGGTGTGAGAAGGAATTATTAGTGATGATTGTGGGTGTTACCTTAGATTCTAAATAGACTATGTGATATTGGTATGACTCTATTAGATGATGATAGGTTTTGAAATTTATAGATAGACCCCAGATTATGGGAAGGGTTTTGGAAAAATGTTGACCTCGTTGAGAGATGATGTATGAGATGATTCATTTAGGTCATATGGCCTACTAAGATATATTAATATCGATGGGATTCCTTCAATTTCTAACTTGTATCATTCATATTTCTTGGTATCAATTTTGAATTCCTTGTAAAAGGTCCTTGGATTTATATGATACATGATTGGGAATACCTTGGACATAATCTCGGTATTTGGATGTGATATTTTTTTGGAATGCCTTGGACACAGTCCATGGATTAAAATGATAAATAGTTTTTAATGTCTTGGAAATGATCCTTGGATTCAGATGTGATATGGTTTATATTGTCTTATACTTGTTCCTTGTAGTCATGGGTAGGGGATATGACACTCCCTGGTGAACTCCATGCTTAATTTGGATTTCTTAGGACATGATCTGAGGAATCATCTATTGAGAATGATACTATAGGTTTTATTAGGACTTTCTCCTAGAAAATGGCCATGGTATTGATATTCATTGGAACATTTGTGTGATGTGTTGTGAGACACTCTAAAACTGGCTGATGTACATTTGGGTCAATCTTATATTTCCTATTAGAACCAAATGATCGAAATGGGGTATTTATTTATTCTTACACTATATACTTATTTATTTATATAAACATATCACATCTTTACACTTTATTTATTGGTTATATATGAGATTGTGTTAGCGATTCCCTACTGAGTTGTACTCATAACCTGGTCAAGTGTCCATAATACTTTATTACCTGAGCAGACTTCATTTTTAATTGTTTAAAGTGGGGGAGTAGTTTTTGTATTTTAGCATTGAGAAGATAGATCACATGAGATTGGAGAATATGATTAGGTTAGGGTTAAGGATGGTATAAGTGCCTCAATGTCATTTATTATTTTACATCGCTTACATATGTGATCATATAGATAGGTGATCAGTTTTTTTTGTGATGGAATGAATGTGAGTTAGTAAAATTGTTTGATTTTATATTAATTATTTATTTATTAATGGTTACGATTTATTATTTTCACAAAATATGTTGTATGATTATTTATTTTGGATGACATTTAGTTATTTTTATTTGATATTATGTTCCCTAATATGTGGGGTATAGTATCCCCACAGTAACACCATATACCCCCAATGTAGGTCGGTTGCCTCTAATGTATTGGGAGGCCTTCCTGATGTCCAAAAGCTTCATCATTCTAGAAATTGATGAGTCATCATGAGTCTAGGATGTTAGTTTTGGTGCATTATATTTACATTCGACAACCATTGTATGTTTTGGGTATAGTGTAAGTTCCAAGATCTGCATTCCAAACTCGTATTTTTATCATAATCGATGATTAATTATAGATGTATATCGATGAAGAATATCATGAACAAGGGAATTGAATCAATTATTAATTGCTATTATAATGTTAGAACCAAATGTAAGATTATCACATAATGATTTATAATCAAATTAAGTTGTTAAAGAATTACCCTGTGATGAATTTTTTCTTTGTCAATGAATATAAAGTATCTATGTTATACCATCATTACATCACAATAATCAATTATATATTTTCTCTAGTGGTGATCCACATGTGTTCCATACACCTATGAGTGTCACCATAAGAATCTCTGAGTTCTAGAAAAGAATATCTTAACTCTTACATCATTCATCCCTGGTCACTATGAGAATCATTTCCAAGAAGGATTCTCTTTGATCTACAGAATTGAGAGAGGTGGTTGAGGAGGCTCACTCCCCATTCATGGGATTAATCTTAGAGAGGATCTATTTAGGGGTTTATAGGATTATCCAAATTCCTTGTGTACAACCATCACAATGTCTAACGTTAGGGTTGGAAATAATATAATAGGGTATAAATAGTGTTAGGGTTTGGAAATAATAATTTCAAATGCACTTTTATTATTTCCTTATTCTCAGGGAACCCCATTTCTATAATAATAATATTATTATTATTATTTCTTGACATGTGAAAACACCATGAATTAATTAAATTTTATTTCCTGAAAAAATTGTTTAAAATTTATTCAAATAATATTTAATATATATTATTCTTCGTCGGACATTTAAAATTAGTCCAATATTCCTCCACAATATTTATTGATCCTTGAATATTTAATATTTATGTGATAAATAAATATCATTTCATTATTCACCAATAAATAAATATTATATTCACTAAAATAAAATAAATATGTATTAAATATGTGACCCAAAAAATATTCTCTTGAATAACTGGTGACTGAATATAAGTGATCAAGCTAATCATGAATAATTATTAAACCATGTAAGGGAATAATATTTATTCAACATGTTAAATGATAAATAATATTATTATTTAATTAAGGTTTTGGAAACTCTTATTTTTTGAGGTTCTAGGCCTCTTTCTAAATGGAATTTGGCAGAGGTTCCTAAAGTCTAAGGTTAGGGTCTAACAACATGATAAAGCACCCATAGAGAAATAAGTTAATGTCACAAAAAAATACAACTTCATATGGATGATTAAAATGTAATATAATCCTTTTTTCATAATATCTCTAATCAAGAAGGTTGCATACTACTATCATCAATCTATATGCTCTATGCCTCTTTATTTGAATTTTTGAAAATGAACCTACCCACAAAACACCATGGACATAGATTTATTTAGATTTTTTCATTCCCATCAAAGGGCCTGATACATCAAATTCAATTTAATAATAGAAGAAAAAAAATACTTTTTTGTATTAATCATTAATTTAATATTACTCTTGAAGTTCCCAACATATCCTGCTTCTCCACAAACATATGTAATCACGATTTTAATCAAAACATCAAATTACAATACTAATAATATCTATTAATAATAATATTAAAGTCTAAGGACTAATAAAAATTTCCAAAAATAGAAGCATCCAATGACACGTATAAATATAGATTTCCTACTAGTAGGCCTCATTATCATAATTTCATACACTAAATCTTCAAGTGAATACACCATGAGAAAGTTCATCAAAGTCCTATGAGTATCCACCCCTGATATCCTATATTATTTTTTTCTTATAAAATTATATCAACTAGCTATATAACAAATATATTTAAGAATACTATCATTGAACTTCTAGGTTGTCATCATAACAAGGAACTGATATGACCTTTCATTGTGATAATTACTATTATGACATTATCATATATTATGCCATGCATAAAAACAATCATGATGTGATAATATGTTTTTTAATATTAAAAAATAATGAATATAGGTAATAATAAAGTACATAGAAGTGGGTTCTTGGGAACCAGATCCAATAGACTCACTCTTTCACTAGAGTCAACTACTAAAAACCTTTAGTCTACTAGATCTCACATGATACATGTGTTTCTACTATAATAAATATTTATTCAAGGGGTCTACTATATTTTCTTCCATGAAAACCTGGCTCACCACAACTTTACCCCTATGAGAAAAATCCATCAATAGTTGAAACTTCCAGAGTATGTGATTCATTTTTTGGTGTGACTTTAGTCCCTTTGTGGGAATAAACACTATAGTATTATCATAGTAAAATTTGATTGGGTCTTTCATATTAGGTACCATATCAAGATCTTAGTAAAATTTGTGAATCCAAATATATTCTTTGGCTACATGAGAAGTCACTATATATTTGTACTCCTTTATAGAATTAGTGATAACTGAATTATTGGAACTCTTCTAGATCACATCTCCTCCATTGAGTTCGAATACATATCTTGTTTGTAATTTTATATTATTCTAATCTGTTTAAAATATTTCATCAGTGTAACCCTTGATGTCTAGCTCTTCATATCCTCCATACCCTAGAAACATTTCCTTACTTCTCCTCAAATACTTATATATAGAATTAATAGAAAACTAATTTTTTTCAACTAGATAATCTTGATATATACCTAAAAAGATCAAGTAATAAGCAATATAAAATCCTAGTACATAACATGTTGTACGTGATTTCTATTATTATATATGTGTATGAGATCTTACTCATTGTCTCTCTCAATCTCTCCTCTAAAAACTGATGAAACTTCTTCTTGGAGAGATTTATACCATTAGAAACTATAACCAATACCATCTTGGATTATACCATACTAAATATTTTAAGTATTTTGTCAAATTGTGTACCTTCACCTAGTCCAAGAATCCTTTTGGAGATATCAAGAATGATGCTGATTGAAAAAATGTAGGCTTCTTCACCTAAGTGCTTATGGGAGAAGAACATGTTTAACTAGTCCTTAAATAACTATAAGATGGGTACATTATTTCCAATAAGTAAAATATCATTAAAACTTACTACTATTATAAAAACCACTATCTCATTAAACCACTTTTAAACAAATGGATTAGATTCATTATTAATAAAACCAAATTATTTTACAGCTTTATGGAACCAAATGTTCCTTGACCTAGATTCTTTCTTCAATAAATTAATGGATATATATAACTCAAATATCTTTTTTTCATTTCTTGGGATCAAAAACCATTCTGGTTGTGTCATATATACATCTTTATAAAGTTTCCTATTAAGAAAATCTATTTTGATATCCATCTTTCAAATTTCATAGTTCAGTTAAGCTGTTGTAGCAAGTAGAATTCTAATGGATTTAAGCATATAAATTGGTGGAAATGTTTTTTTATAGTAAATATATTTATTTTTAAACCATTTAGAAATTATTCATGACTTTTTGGTATTTACTTTACCTTACATATCCAATTTTATCTTGAATAACATTTTACACATAATAGGCTTTACATCAACTTACAGGTCAATAAGAACCCAAATTTGGTTATGATACATGGAATATATCTCAGAATTCATGATTTCTTTCCATATTATATATTTGGAACTCTATTCTACCTTATTTTAGGATAGAGGTCCATTATTATCAATCAATAATGAGTCACCACCTTCAGTGACTTAAAAACTGTTTCTTTTTTGTTCTCTTGACTCTATAGTGCTCCTACACATTTTTTTTGTTCAGGAATAAATTCTTATATGGGGAACTATAGAATCCATTCATGAAAAAAATCTTGTATATATTGATCATAAAATCAATAAAAGTAAATATTTCTCCCACCATCCTTTTTATAGATGTGCTACCTTTCAAGAAAGACAGTTTGTCTTGTGATAACCACTTTCTTGTAAGAGGAATTATTTAGTTAGTATCCCCTTGTTTCCTTGGGATACCCTATAAAGACACACATCATGAATCAAGGTGTTTGTTTTTTTCTTGAGGTATCCTTAACAAACACCTCACCTCCCCATACACGAGTGTATGAGAACAAAAATTTCATTCCATACATTAACTCGTATGGAATTTTTTTTTCTACCTCAAATTATACTCAGTTTAGAATGTGTGATGTAACATTAAATTTATATTCTAAATAGGATAATGGAAGATATACATGACTCATAATCGACCTTACCATGTCATTAAAGGTATGGTTCCTCATTTTATTAACACCATTACACTATAGTGTATAAGGTAGAGTGAGTTAGGATAGAATCTCAAACACTCATAAAAGTAAATAAACTATTGGTTAATTTATTCACTACCTCAATTTAATCAAACCTATTTTATATTATTACCTGGTTGGATATATAATTTATTAATTAATTATTTAAATTTATAAAAGGTCTCATACTTATGCCTCATCAAGTACATAATTCCACATCTTCTTAATTCATCAGTAAAATTTATGAAGTAAGAATACCCACCTTAAGCTTCTACTGGAAATGGTCCAAAAACATTAGTGTTTATTAATCCTAGAATCTATCTTGTCCTTTAAACTTTTCCATTAAATGATGGTTTGGTCATTTTTTCATTAAAACAAGCATGAAATATTTCATGTGGTCTTAGATCAAAATAGTATAAATAACTGTCTTAATAGGCCCTTCTCACACTCTTCTCATTTATGTGACCAAAATGGTTATATTGAAAATAGGTGTTATATGAGTCATGAGAACATGATTTTTTAATCTACTTCCAATACACAATTTTTATAATTTAAAACAAAAATACCATTATATAGTTATGAAATATTGTAACAAATGTTGTATTTGTGAAAAAAGCATTCTTAATTTCCATACTTTAAAAATAAATCCATTGATGTCAAGAAAATAAATAGATATAGTTTTCTTAATAACACTTCACCCAAAAAATAGTTCTTCAAAAATCAAATCTTTATAGTTGACAATGGAATGTTTTAGTAACCTATAGCCAAAGTAGTGAGTTTTTCTCCATTGGATGCTTGAATATCCACCACTCCTTGGTAAATATTGCTCAATCTACATAGCTTCTATATTTGGATATTGATGTGAGAACCCAAAGTTGTATCTAATACTAAGTTTTTAGATATGGAAATACTACACTTGATAATTAATGAAATGTTATCTTCCCCTTACTTTTGGGTAAATTTCTTCTTCTATTGGTATAACCTTCCACATACAAAACATACTATTTCTTTTTTCTTTTTTGACATTTGGAACTGATTAATTGGGAATGATGATTCCTGGGAGATATAGATTTAGTATGAGTCTTGTGACCCTTAGCCTTATTCTTCCTTTTCTTTTTCACTATAAGTACTATAGTTCTTTTCATACCCCACATCCTTTTAAACTTGGATAATTAGAGTAAAATGTTTCAAAATATTCTTCTCTACATTTCTCATTTTGTAATTAATAATAAAACTCGAGAATGATTTAGGAATTGTTGATAGAATGAGATCTGTATGCAGCTCATTAGGGAAATTAATTCCCAATATGTATAAGCACTATATATGGCCAATAATCTTCACAAAAAAGAGTCCAAACAAGTGATAACTCTCCAATATTGCACATGAATAGTGCATTGGAGATCTCACATCTCTCATGTATCACATTCTCTTGATAGAGATTATGAAGGTGAGACATCATGTTATACAAATCCATATCCACATGTTTCTTTTAAAATATCATTATATAAGGAAGACAACATGAAACATTAGGAATTTGTGGCGTCATCCAAATTTTTCTCATAGAGATACAATTCTTCCTCACTATACTCTTGGCTATGCGCTTCAAGAATAGGTTTTTCTATCACATATATTTTCCATTCATAGTATAGAATGATGTGTATGTTCCTTTTCCATTCTTAGAGATTAGTGGTGGTGATAAGGTTATCCTTATCAAGTATGGATCAAAATGATATGGTTTAAGTCATAGTTACCATTTTTACAATTAAGTAGAGCATACTTTTGGTACTTTATAAGATAAAAATTAGATAATAGGTTTTAAATTTATTAATATCCCATAATTTTTTCAAAATATAATAGACTTAACTATTAGTTTTGAAATATCATATTTCTTGGAGATTTTAGTGGAAGGGATCCATATTCTCATTCTTATAACCCATACGGAGGTCTATCAAGCTATTCAAAGGTATTTAGATAGGCATAACTTCCCAACTGCATTAATTTATGGTTCCTTAATCTGTTGTGAGATTCCCCTGAACTGCACTTCTAAATATAGTGCTAAACAGGCATATTTTTTATCACATGAATTAAAAAAAATCCCAAGAAAAAAAGTTTAGTGCCTTTGGGAAATAAGTAAAATTAAAAATAAACACATTGTATAATACATATTTATTCCATAAATATTTTCCACATATGTAACTTCCTTATAAATATCCCTTTCATTACTATTCCTGGGGAAAGAGAGGAAACCTAAAAAAGGTGATCTATAAATCCCAGTAATGGAATAAACATGGGAATTAAAGCCTAAGATATTAGTTACAAGACATAACATGATAACATAAAAGGCATGGATCATAAATAAAAATATGGAAGTATAACATATAGAACACAAAATAATATGATCTAAGAAATATTATAATGTGATAGAAACATATAACATTACATAAAAATTATTCAAGGATAACTGACAAGACTATATAACATGGTGGACAAAGTCCCATAATTGATTAGGTTTACTCCCTAATCCCTTACATGATGTATCATGGGACTAAACATTACTGAATTCATTGGAGCGCTATCTGGGTGAATCCATCATAACATGTTTACGGATATGTGTTCCACATAAGGAATCAAACATTAAGGAATTAACATAAGGGTTACCCATGGAAATAAATGGATATCAAAATCATGTCACATGGCATAACCATTGGGTATATAACAATCGTATCCATGAAATAAGGGATAAAACCATTATTGGACATTCATAAAGGAAAAATAAGAATAGATCATGAATAATTATGTATGAATGAATTGAAATAATTAAAAGAGTGGTTAGGTAGCATTATAAATGTTCCACTTAAGTGTTGTTTTAGGGAAAAGAATTAAGTGTCTTTAAAGAGGATAAAGTTATAATTATTTTCATAAAACCAGAAATGAACTAAAGTTGGTTTTCAATATAAAAAGATTGATTTTAGAAAAATATTAGAGGCTTAAATAGTTTATGGAGTTTAATTTAAAATGGGTAAGAACAAATAATTTCCCCTTATTTGGGTATTCTTATCGAGGGGAATTGAGAAAGGAACCTTATAGAAGACATATTTATCTATAAAATAAAGATGAATTGAGACATAAACACATGTGTGGAACATATAATTTTTTTATGAAATGTATATAATAATAATAAAGAAATAAATTTCAGTAAAGAGAGAGAAATTTTAACTCAAATAAAAAATGGAGGTTCAAAGAGATCTTGTACGTTATGTACGAATGCATTATAAACTTTCACTTAATATCCTATTATGTATAACCTCTTTGAAGCACCCCTTAAGAAACTTGAAATTTGCCTTTTGGTGATAAAATACCTCTATAATGTGGGTAGGTAAGTGGAGAAGAGAATTTTGTAGAGTATGGTCAAGATATGTGGCTCAATATGGTGAAATTAAATGATGAAAGGGGTGCCATTTTAAAATTGAGGTGAGGGAATTTCTTGAAATATTAAAATATACAAGACTATTCTAGAGCCAAATGATTCCAAATAAACATAAAAATGTATAGGGGAAGATATTTTAGACCATATATTATCCCCTTTGGACTTATTTAAAAAAAATTATATTTTTTAAATAATTTAATAAAAAATTATATTCATGAAATATAATTGTTGTCAAATTTGAAACTATTCATTACTAAATCTTAAAAAATATAAAAAAAAGAGTCAAATTAGAACCAACTATTTTATTATATACTTGAAATGTAACATTTCTTTATATAGTTTTTGTATTATCTTAATTGTCTAAAATTATATTTATTTTAATATTTTTAATATCATTTATTTTATTTTTCCACTAATTTGAAAATTACTATATCATTGTTGTGTAAGTATTTCAGGTATTTATTTTTACCTAAAAATTAAAAATAAATTACCATGATGAATATAAATATTTTAGATTTCAAATGAAAATTTATGTTTGAACATATCTTATATAAAACCATATATTAAAAATGATATACTCATTTAAAATAATAGTGTGACAAGTTTGACATTATTTTAAATAAAATACTATAAGATACTTAATGTCAACTAAGTGGCTCCAAATGGCCCTAAATTGGACCCATGGATGATTTTGTTCTAAAATTAATCATAAAATAATATTTATTAAAAAAATTAAATCATTTAATGGTTATTATATTTTTAATTAAAATCATCTTATTGATTTTTTTTGCTTTCACAAGAACTGCGTCAGAGTTGCTTAAGCATTAAAGTTAATTATTTCATATAAAAAAAATAAAATAAATTACTATCATAAAAAATAAATAAATTAGTCTCAATATTTTCCTTTATATTTTTTAATAATTTATATTTACCCATATCCATTTCAAGACAACTTTGCTAATTTGTTAATTTGACTTTTTAAGCCTTGCACAAGCATTGCACAATCATTTGGATAAGATTCATGTTATATAAGTCAAAAATTAAAAAATATCTATAAAAATAATAATTTATGAATTATATATAATATTTAAGTCATCAAAAGAGTTTTTACCTCTATATTAATATCAATAAGGCATAAAATATTACTTTTTCAATGTTGCACAGGCACTGCATCATCAATGAAAATGTGTTTTTAAATTTATCATGAAATAATTTATAATTTATATGTTATAAAGTCTTTTTGTGTGATATTTTCATTATATTATCTTACATGATTCATTACATAATTTTAATTAATATTTTATATAGTAGTAATGTTTTGAAGACATGACAAAAGATATTGTATTTCATAAAAAAACATATATTTTTATTATTAACCAAAAATTTAACTTTTTTAGAAATTTGTCAAAATTTCACCATAGAATAATTTTGGTATTATGTTTATAAAATTGAAGTTAAATTTACAAAATAAATTTTCTAATTTTTTTTTAAAAAATAATTATACTTATTTTCCCACAGAAAGCAATAAAACCCACTTTTTGGTTAAAAATTATATTTGAAGAATAAGATGACTTTACAAAATAATTAAGTGTTTATTTCAAAATAATTAATAAATATATTTTATAATATGGTAATTACAATTCATACCCACTAATTTAGAGGCTAGGTCATAAAGGTTATGTTAATATTTTAATAATATATCATGGTTTGTTTAAACGTGGTGTTGTGTGTCTTATATGCTATGGAGCAAAGTGTTTCATTTTAAAATATTAGGGAGTTACATTCTTACCCATTAAATAAACTGAATACTATCAATTTTAATCATTAAATAACACTAAGTATAAAACAATGTTCACTTAAATGTCATCTATAGATATGACACATAATGAACACCTGGGAGATGTAAATCCTATGTGGTCATACTCATTATACTTATCTTAGTCTTCTTCAGAAAATTGTTATCTATATAAGAATCTATATCAAATATTCAAAATCCTAATTCCAAAAAATAACCAAACTCTTCTATGTTACCAAATGAGATTCCCTATAACCATGATTCCAAATCTAGTTTCAAATATGTATATTTTTTATCACATGAATTACATCAAAATCCCAAGATCAAAAGTTCAATTTCTTTGGAAACTAGGTACAATTACAACTAAACACTTTGTATAATAAATATTTATTCCAAATACACACACATAACTTACTTATATGAATCCCTTTCATAACTATTCCCATGGAAGGAGTGGAAACGTAAAAAAGGGTGGGTTATAAATCCCAATAAGGGAATAAACATGGGAATGAAAGTGCAACGTACGAGTTAGAAGACATAACATGATAAAATAAAAGTCATGCATCATGAATAAACATATATAAGTATAACATATATAATAAGGAATTATATGATCTTGGAAATATTGAAAAGTGGTAGAAACATATAACATTACTTAAAAATGAGTCAAGAAAAACTTCTAATACTACATCACATCGTAGAAAAGGTCCCATATTGTATTAGGTTTACTACCTAATCCCATACATGATGTCTCATGAGACTAAATATTACCCAATTCGTTGGAGTTATATCTAGGTTCACCTATCATAAAAATTTCATGCATATGATTTCCACATAAATAATCATTCATGAGTAATAAACATAAGGGCTACCCATGGAATGAAATGGGTATTTTAATCATATCATAAGTTATAACCAATGGTAATATAACAATGATATCCATGAAAGAAGTGATTAAACCATTATTGGACATTAATAATGTAAAAATATGAATAGATCATGAATAATGATGTCTAAATGAATTTAAAACATGAAAAATAGTGATTAGGTAACATTAGAAATGTGCCAATTAAGTGCGGTTTTTGGGAAAAGAATAGAGTATTTAAAGAGGATAAATATATAATTATTTAAATAAAAATAGAAATGAAATAAAATGGGTTTTCATGATAAAATGGGTGATTTTATAAAACTATTGTAGGATTAAAAAAATTTATGTAGTTCACTTGAAAATGGGTAAGAAACAGAAAATTTCCCTCTAACCAGGTTTTCTTATCAAGAGGAATTGAGAAGGGAACCTTATAAAACATCTATTTCCCCATCAAATAATAATAAATTGATCCATATACACATGTGTGGAACAAAAAAATATTATCTAGGATATTTATATAAAAATAATAAATAAATAAATTGGTTTAAAGAGAGATAAATTATAACCCAAATGAAAAAATGAAAGTTCGGAGAGATCCCTTACCTTATGTATAAATGTGTGCTACACTTTCACTCAATGTACTCTTAAGTATCAATTCCTATAAGGGCCCCTTAAAGAACACTAAAGTGGTATTTTGGTGATTAAATTACTTATATAATGTCTCTAGGGAATTTTAGAAGATAATTTGTTATGGGGTGGTTGAGCTAGAAGGCATATGGTGGTGGAATGAAGTGATGGAAGGGGTGACCTTTTATTATTGAGTTGAGGGGAACTTTTGGAATTTATCAATATATTTAAATATAATGGGAATATTATAGATCCAAATTCTTCTAAATATCCCTAAAAATGTATATAGAAGATATTTTAGACCATATATTTTCACCTTTGTAATTATTTGATATTTTTATGATTTTTAAATAATTTAAGAGAATATAATATTCACGAAAAATAATTATTGGAAATTTTGATACTATTAATTAATATGACTTTAAATAATGAAAAAAAAGATTAAAATTAAAAAAAATTCTTTATTATATCCTATAAATATCATTTTACACTTTATAATTTGTGTATCATCTTAATTATCTCAAATTATATTTATTTTAATATTTTTAATTTCAGTTATTTAATTTTTCCATTAATTTAATAATTACTACATCATCATTGTGTAATAATTTAAGGTATTAATTTCTTCTTTAAAAATTAAAAATTTATTACCATGAAGAAGATAAATATTTTATAATTAAAATTACTACTTATGGTGGATCATATCTTCTGGAAAACCATATATGAAAATTTTTATTCATATTAAAAATAATAGTGTGACATGTTTTACTTTATTTTAAATAAATTACTATAAGTGACTTAATGTCAACCATGTGGCTCCAAAAGGTCCTAAATTTGACCCATGTATTATTTTGGGAGAAAATTACTTATCAAATAAGGTTTAGTAAAAAAAATTGGACATTTATAGGTTCTTATAATTTTAATTAAATTAATTTTATTGATTTTTCTTCTTCTTTCACATGCACTGCATCAGCGTTTCATAAACATGAAGGTTAATTATTTTACATATAAAAATTAAAATTAAATTACTATCCTATAAATAAATAAATTAGGCTAAATTTATTTCTTTATATTTTTTCATTTTTATATGTACTCATGTCCATGTCAAGACGACTTATTTAATTTGTTATATTGACTCTTCAAGCCTTGTGCAAGAATTACACAAGAATTTGGATATGATTCATGTTATATAAGTAAAAAAATAAACAAAAATATGTAAAAATCATCATTTTTCAATGGAATTTAATAATAAAGTCGTGAAAATACTTGTTACCACTTAATTAATATCAATAAGGCACCAAATTTGAATTTTTCAATGCTATGAAAGCATTACGCCACCACTAAAATTGATTTTTATATTCAACATTAAATAATTTATAATTTATATGTTCTGAATTATTTTGGTATGATTCATTACATAATTTCAATTAATTTTTTATTTCATAATTATGTTTTGATGATATCACAAAAGATACCATATTTCATTAAAAAAATGAATTTTGACTATTCACAAAAAATTTAACTTATTTTGGAAATTATAAAAAAAAATAACTATAGTCTAATTTTTGTATGATGATTTAAAAATTTAATTTAATTTTATAATATACATTTTATAAGGGTGTGAAAATTTAATTATACTTATTTTCCCATATAAAGTAATAAAATATTTTTTTGATTAAAACTTATATTTGAAGAATAAAATGAATTTACTAAAAAATTAAGTGTTTATTTAATAATAACTAATATATATATTTCATAATATGGTTATTCATATTAATACCCACCAATTCATCATCTATGTCATAAAGTTCATGTTTATATTATAATAGTATATTGTGGTTTGTTTAAATGTGGGGTTGCATCTTTTGTATCATATCAAACATAGTGTTTCCTTTTAAAATATCTGGGTGCTACATTCTTCCCTCATTAAAGAAATTTCATACTTATAATTTTATTCATTAAATGAAACTTACTAAACCCAAATGTTCCCTTAAATTTCATCTATAGAGGGAACACATTATGAAACCCTAGGTGATGTTAATCCTATGTGGTCATACTCGTTATACTTATCATTGTATTCTTGAGAAAATTATTATCTAAGTATCTATAACTAAATATTAAAAATACTAATTCCCAAAACTAACCAAACTCTACTCTGATACCAAATGAGATTACCCATACCTACACTTTATAATCTGGTGCTAAACATGCATATTCTTTATATCACATGAATTACAACAAAACCCCAAGATCAAAAGTTCAGTGCCTTTGATAACTAGGTACAATTATAACTAAACACATTATATTATACTTCTTTATTCCACAAATATTCTCCACACATGTGACTTCCTTATTTTTATGCCATCAATTCATATTCCATGGGAAGGATGGGAAACATAACAAAAGGGTGAGCTATAAATCCAAGTAAGGGGAAAATATGGGAATTAAAGAATAAAATATAATTTAAAATACATACCAAGATGAAATAAATGACATGTATTGTGAATAAAAATATGAAATAATATCATATAGAACATAGAATCATATCATCTTGACAATATTGGAATGTAAAAATAGCAGATAAACTGACATAAACATTAGTTAAAGGTAACTGCCAAGACTATATCACATGGTGGAAAAAGTACCATAATGGATTAGTTTTAATCCCTAATCCCATATATGAAATCTTATGAGACTAAACATTACCCAATGTATTGGAGCACTATCTGGGAACACCCATCATAACATGTTCACTCATATGTGTTCCACATAAACAATCAAGCATATGAAATAAAAATTAGGGTTACCAATGGAATGAAATGGGTACTGTTATCATGTCACAAGGCATAACCAATGGGGATATAACAATGGTAGTAACTTCCTAGACCCAAATGCCACTCAACGGTTCCCCAAGCCCGGTCAGTCTCTTATCATCAAGTACATCTCCCTAAACAGTATAGGATGCTGACTAGGAGTGGAGGCCTATGAATGTCAATGGGGAGACTATGACCTCATCACCAGAGTGTAGCACAATGGAATAACAATAAAAGATAAGTATCAGAAGAAGATACATAATCTAGATAATAATTAGATAGCTTGAACAGATAACAATTCTCAAATGAATATCAGATATACAATGATGATACATGTCTTATGTCTAGTAAAACATCCAAAACTTTGACATAATAGTATATTACAATACATATAACCAAAATACCAAAAAGACAAAAATTGATTTCTCCAAATAGAATCATGAGAGTCAGCTCAATCCAATGATCCCCTACTCCTAATCATGACACAAAATTAACCCTCAAACTATGGGCACTTTCCCCTGTCTCTAATTACATCCAAATTGTCTATTCAGGTACCCAATGGTGACCCGAATAGGGTGTGTGATGCAATACTAGTTGGTAATCACCCAAAGATCTATAAAAATCAAGGCTATATAATATAACAATCTATATAGTCTGTAGATAAACAGGTAAGAAATAAAATAAAGTAAATATACCCATGGAATATAAACCACTAAATTAGTAGTACTATAATATTCTATAAAGGATCCATGCACAAGATGTTAAAGCTACTTTAACCAGGATGCTACAAACAATTCATAAATAACTAACACAGATTTTCCATTCATCCAAACATGTCTTTTAAACCATGTCCTTGTTGTATAACCTAAAGAGTCAAAAAACCAAGTGATATTATGTATCCACACATGGAACCCTACAAAAATGTGTCATCTCTTAATAAGGAAGCTGTGATAGAAACAAGATTAACCAACATGGACTTTCCATACATCCAAAAATATCAAATCATCCACGACCTTTATGTATAACCATAAGAATCATAACAACCATGGCTGAGACATATAATCACACATGTCTCATTTACCATGGCCATGTCATATAATCAAAGTGTCATACCACAAAGGGATACATCCAGGGTTTAGGAGACCAATACATCCTCATTGAGTCCATGGTCATCTCGATGGAAACTCATTAAAGGCACTAGTTAGAGTCCTAGGACCATGTCTATCGACTATGTCTCATGCAAGTCCAAGAAAACTAGATCCATGGGGTAGAAATACCCAAGGAATCCCATAGAATTAAGACCCAAGATCAAACTATATCCAAGGAATCCACTACCACATTCAAGATCCAAGGAAAAACATTAAAGGAATATATGGAAATAATTACCATTTCATATCATTAATCAATTCATACCTTATGAGTATACCTACTCATATATCTATTCACTTTTAATTCCATCTCATGAGTATACCCACTCATATATCCATTCACTTTCAATTCCATCTCATGTGTATACCCACTCATATATCAAAATTCATTTAAAATGGAAATCAATGAGTATACCCAATCATTGTTCATAATCTATAATTAATCATATCACATGTGTCTACCCACTCAGTTCTACATTTTCCCAAAAACCCATTTAAGAAATTCAATTTCACTATTAGAATTTTAATTCAAGATCATAGACATGCATGGGAGGCAATGCACCTCCTCACAAGAAATTGAATTCTATTTATTCATAATTAATCTACCTCTAACAAGGAAAGCATGAAAATAAATCCCATTGATGGTTTAACAAGGCATAAAAAGGGTAAATTCATGTGGCGCACCCCATGGGTGGCCTTGAGTAAAGAAACCACCGCCAATTCACCTCAGTCGAATTTAAGAGAATCCTGAAATGGTAATATATCATTTAATTAAATTTTTTAAATTAATTTAGGGGTCATTTGGGATAGTCCAGCAGGAGACACAATGCCATATCAGTCTATAAAACAACAAAACCAATGGGAAAAGTATTGAAAACCTACTTCAATTCAGTAGTGGAGTGATCATCCAGTATCAACTTATGATTCAACTTAAAATGGGGAAAATATAAAGAATATAAAAAGAACCTGATAATAGGGAAAGTCATATTTTCCCAAAATAGTGAAGTTGATATATAGAAGAATGGAGAACTACTAAAAAAGAATCAAGATATCACTGATGTGGATCCAATGTGATAGGAGATGCTCAATTATGGTACGAGATAGTGGATATCATTCACTTCTTAAAGTAGTCACCAAAGAGAGCTTCAAAGGGGCTGGTGTTCATAAGGGAGATAAAATAAATAGGTTAATTTTGAAAAAAAAATTATTAATGGAAAATCATAATTTTACCAAAATAATGTGGTCGCATAGTTTAGGTGCATAGTTTGATAAAACATGCACCAAACCGCATAATTATCTTTAGGGTAGGGACAACCACAGAGTTTCCTCACACAGTTTGACAAACTATGTAGAAATTGTGAAAAAATCTCTATTAAAATATGCTTAAATTGCAGACTTAAATGCACGGGCATGTGGCCCATTCCACACGATTTGGCCTAACTGTACAACCCATATCTCCCCTTTGTCTAGACATGCATGATTTTTTCAAACTATGCGGCCTACCCAACACTTTTATCATTAACCATGAACTAAACTTAAATCACACCAAAACATGGGTTATGGTCTCTAAACAAGCCCCATATGTCCTTAAAAACTCCATGAACTCAAAGGGAATTCACAGAAGGCCATATTTATGAATTAAACTAAAAACAATTGGATCTATACCTCATATGAAAGCCTAAGTTCTTAAAATCCTCTCCCTTAAATAAATTTATCCCTGAATTTTCTTTTGAAGGGTATTCAATATTCTTCTGAGAATAAATCTTTTTTCTAAGAACGTACATTGGCCTCTCACTCCCAACTAGTGTCCTTTAAACGACTGTCCTTCCATAACACTCATACTAGAGGAACTGACCATCCTCAAAGAACCTCTGTGCTCCTACTGACTATATGAATCAGATGTTCCTAAAATGATGCATCAACCTATTGCTCAATCTCATTGGGCTAAAAATCATGAGATTATTCTAAATGATAACAACACAACTGAGATATGTGGAAGACGTCATGCATGGATTGATACATCTGAGGTGAATGCAACTGATAGGCTACTGACCTGACTCTATCCAGAATCTCAAATAACCTAACATATCTTGGTGAATGATTACCATATCTCCTGATTCTCCTATGTCCCGATCTTCATGAAACATGTAAAAATACTTGATCACCGACCTCAAAATCAAGAGGTTGTCTACGACGATCGGTGTAATACTTCTGTCAAGACTATTCAATAGCCATCAATTTCAGAATCAACTAGACCAACTCATAAATCTCCTACCCAATACATGGTCCCAGTAAAGTTGAATCACCTACCTCTTACAAGTATAGGGGTGATCAATATGGACTACCATTCTATGCCTCAAATGGAACCATATGAATATTATCCAAAAATATATTACTATAGGTGAATTAAACATAGGGTATATTCCTCTCCTGGGATCCCTCAAAAACCAAGATGCATTCCCACAACATGTCCTAAAGCACCTGTATCGTATGATTTTACTGGCCATCAGTCTGAGGGTGGTATGATGTGCTCAGAATAACCAATGTACCAAACACCCTCTACAGTCTTTTACAGTAACAAGTTGTAAAGTGGTTATCCCTATCTGAAAATATAGTGCATGGGATCTCATGGATTCATACCATCTCATGGATATACCACCTACCAATATTAAACACACTAAAGGTTTCCTTGATAGACAATAAAATAATGACCTTTAAGAGCCTTTTTAACTCAAGTCATGATCAAATAATCATCTCTTCTACTAAGAAGCCTAATTTTCTTCCCACCTTAGGTTTTTAATGGCCAATTACGATTGACCTAATAGAATTGGTCACACTTTATTCACTTGAAAGGCCTATAAAACCCATACATGACACCCGTATCAACCCAAAACATGCATAAACCAGTATCAAAACCATTTAATGCATCATTTTGAAAAGAAAATAGTCTAACTTTCTCAGGCTGAGTATTCTAAAAAGTCTTCATCTTAAATGGCTCAAACACCTCAAACTAATAACCAATGCCTGCCCCTATGGAACCCTATGTAAAACTAGGGAATGTCCTCTAAGTCCCACACTTGAACTCCAGGACATCTCATTATCTAACCACTCTCAATTCATTTTATCAACTGGAATATGCATGACAAGGAGATTGTCCAACAACCTGTCTCAACCATCCCCAACCCTTTTCTCACAAGGGTCAACAAATAGCTAAGTGAAATATCCACATTACAAGGATCCCTTTAAACAACTCCTAGATTTTATGATTGAGGAGTTAATTTAATAATTCATATGTTAGTTTGATTATAGTAGCTTGACGTATAACCAACCCCGACTGAGTTTACTTATGACATTATCAAGATAGAGGTCATAATCATCACTAATCCAGGAGTACACTAATATTTTTATCACTAGAAGCATAACACTCCCCCTGAGACCCACTCACATTGAAAAAAGTCCATAAAGGCCTAAACCAATGCCTGACACCATTTCTCCCAACCATGAGTGCCTAGGCCTAAAAAATGGGTCAACCATCTCATGATACACATTTGATTTTTAGAGTATCCCTCATTACGACACCATCTTGAATTCACCCAAGCTCTGAATCGCCAATCCCGAAAGATTCAAAGAGTAACCACAGATACATTGCTCACAATTTTACACTCATTTATGGTCTAGGGAAGTAGTAACCTATAAAAAAAGTGGGTACACTGTTTCTTTTAATCAATGGGTGTACACTCCCATACCACCACATTCCATATCCAACTCACACTCTTGCAAGTCGTTCAACATCAATACCAAGTTAACCATGCTACATGGCATGTCAGTTTCACTGAGGTAAGAGATACATTCGAACCCATTCAAAAATGATCATTCTCAAGGACCTCTAACCATCTAATGACCACCCAACTCATGGGGTCATTTTAGAAGGGTCGATAATGTGACCCAATCAACTAGGTCAGGCACCTGAATGGTCCCTCCTATTAAATGAATTTTGATAAATGATAACCCATGGTGCTTACAGAAAGAAAATGTGTCATCACAAATAAAATGAATAACCCAAGAATATATCATCCATCAGTTGAGAATGACCACAATCCAAGATCATTTCCTTTAAAGAATCCATAAAACTCAATCCAACCTCCCACACAAGTCGTCCTTACTCAACTGATCATCACTGACCTACTAGGGTCTATGTCAATATTGGGTCATCCATGTATACCACCTAGCCCAAGGAAAATATTATATGTTAATGGTGACTAGGTTTGAGCACCTAGCCCTATGGATCCTCACCTGAGAACAAAAACTCGCATAAGGGCTTATATTACACAGCATCCAACCTACTTGAAACACTCTCTAAAAGAAGGCTAAACCACATCGAATTAAGAACCTTGACCTACTAGGGACATATTTCATCACTTAAGTCATATTGGTATCACTTTAATACGTCATCTATAAGGCCTTAACCACTTATAGTATTAGGAAATGGGAGTGATCTCTGAATTCATTTTCACAATAATGCAAGGAGAAGAGAACTGACACTCACTAGGTATCCTCCTATGGGAAGTACCCCCTTGAGGTCGAATCACCAGACAACAAATTGCTCACTGGAGTGTTATTTCAAGATAAGATGTACCACTAGGGATGAATAGTAGTTTAATGGTACATTTTGTTAGAAAACACAACATGATAAATTATAGAAACATTAAGTTTCTAATGTTTCTACCTCCCCCAGGCTTGACCCTTTTCACAGTCACCAAGCCTTACCACACATCCACTAGGTCCGGCCCAACATAGGAAGAAATAATAACTGAAGAGCATGGAAATACCCATGCCCCCTATCAAACTTTCATCAAACAATATATAAAGCTAACCCTTATCTGGGGTTCAAGCTATAACACATCTACAAGTTTAACTTAAGATCACAAAATATAGCTCATTTATTACACCATGTGTAGAAGATGAAATAAGAAATATCAAGTAACAGTTATAAGGAAAACTATACCATCCCATATATTATGTAAACACCCTCATGGGGTTGAGATATAAAACCTAAAAAAAGGAAAAATTAACAAAAAAGGTCTCATCAAATCAATTGGGTTCACTAAAAGAAACCCATAACATTTATCACATCCTGATTCAGATGAACAAATTGTTGGTCCATACAGCTCTCAGAGTCTCAGGAAAAGTTATCATAAAACATGGTTTGGAAAACACCTCAAACTATGTCTTTTAGCCTTTCATCATAGTTCAGTACAACCCACAATCATTTTTATATCCCACATAGAATATAAGTGTCAAGATATACTTTCTATTAGGAGGCTTATCAAGATATTCAAAAAAAACTGTTTAGTCACTCTCCATATCTCAATGGCCTATGGACTACAATCCCCGAAAAATATGGGTTGACGCTGCTACTAGAACTCATGCATCAGCTCATCCATAGAAAAGGTAGAATGGATTACTCCCTGAAAAGTTTTTATAAAGAGATAAAACTCCTCATGGAACTATGCCTCATCACCCATGTCTAGAACAACAAATGGTGCCACAATGGGCACTAAAGGAGGATCTTATGGTAGTTCATGGACCAACAAATGCCTATAAAATATTTGATATCAAGGTTGTCATCTCAAAGAATAGTAAAGGTCAAAAACCTCCTAAAACCAAGTCATAACCCACAATTGGATCATAAATCTAGGACTTTAAAAGGAACAATAACCAAAACCACCAGATACACTTCCTCTTACCCACTTAGAAGTTGGGTCTAGGTCAAGTATCTTCTAAAAAAACTCATTTTTCATTTCATTCTCACTTTAATTCAAAATTAATTTTACATTCAATTTAGATCATTTATTTTTCAAAAGGGTTAAAAACGGTTCCCCATATTCAAATCCATGAGGGATCATAACACCTAATGAAACAAAATATAGTTCTCATATCATCCATGCATATCAAAATCACTTTAATAAATTTAAACAAAAAAGTGGGTGTGTCACTTCCTATTACATAAGGGACCATACTCATTATGAACTGAAAGATAGAATCACCTTCTCTATCAACTGCATAAAATATATCACAATAACATATATATATATATATATACCATAACACCTATCACAAAAACATGAAATAATAAATTCATTATAAATGCCATGGAATAATGCAAGGCATGTGATATCTAACAAGTTCTTAGTATGATTTATGAGATGGAAGAACCTCATCTCATCGGGTTGAAATAAAATAGAACCCATAGTAATTTGAAAAATAAAATAAATATCCATGTGCATCACCCAATAGTGGAATCAATTTAACTATAATATCCAAAATCCATAAAATAGAAATTTTATTTGAAGAAATTTGGATTTTCCCTCTATACAGGGTAGCTATTCCTAGGAATAACTCATTACCAAACTCCATTCCCTTCCTATACCTATATATTGTCTCCAAATAGTTAATAAAACAAGAAAAGGAGTCTCTAATGAAACTTTATAACATCCCAGACCCGGATTTCACTCAACAGTGCCACGAACCTGATTGGTCACTTGGCCTCAAGTGCATCTCCTCAAATTCTAGAGGAAACTGACTAGCAAGTAGGGCCTAGGTGTGTTAGTGGGGAGACTATTCCTTCATCACCAGAGTATAGAACAATGAAATACAAATAACAGATAAGTAGAGAAAGAATATTCAATATCTAGACATTAGGTATATAGTAGTAACATATATCAATGCTCAAAGGAATATTAGATATACAATGATGATACATGTCATGTGTCTATGAAAATATCCAAAATGGGCACAACATAGTATAATACAATACATGTAACCAAAC
Organism: Viscum album; assembly: GCA_963277665.1. Lineage (NCBI taxonomy): Eukaryota > Viridiplantae > Streptophyta > Magnoliopsida > Santalales > Viscaceae > Viscum > Viscum album. The sequence continues at coordinate 864,682,372 of OY728147.1, read as the reverse complement.
CACAAAAAATGTCAAAATTTCTATCTATGAATAGCATCACAAGCCTCATCTCAGGTCCCGTTCTCCCATTCTCCTAGGCATGGCACAAAAAAACCCTTGAACCATGGGTGCTTTCCCATGTCTCTACCTACATCCAAATGGTCTGTTCAAGTACCCAATGGTAGCTCAAATAGGATGTGAGAAACCATCCCAGTAGGTAATCCACAGAATTTCTATAAAAAACATGATAGTTCAATATAACAAGTTCTAAAGTGTGTAGATAAATAAGTAAGCAGTAAAAGAAGGTAAAGATTCCCAAGGAATGTAAACTACTAAACTAGTAGTACTATAATATCCTTTCAAGGATACCTAAAAAAGATGGTCAATATCCTCTAACTAGGTATCTATAAACAATTCATAAATAACCAACACAACCTTTACATTCATCCAAACATGTCTTGTCAACCACAACCTTTCCATGCAACCTGATGTGTCAAATAAGAAAGTGATACTACATTGCCACACATGGATCCCTGTAAAATAGTGTGATCTCCTAACAAGAAAGCTATGATATAAAAACTATTAAAAAAATAGCCTTTCCATACATCCATACATATCAAATCATCGATGAACATTTCATACAACCATAATAATCATAACAACCACAACAAAGATGTATAATCACACATGTCTCATTTACCACGACCATGCCATATAAACAAACTATCAGAACACAAAGGGCCAGATCCAATGTGTTGAATACCAAGGCATCCTCATCAATTACTAGAACCATCTTGATGGAATCTTGGTAAAAAAACTGGTTGGATTCCAAGGAGAATGTCTACCAAACATGTCCCACACGAGTCCAAGAAAGTTGAATCCATGGGGTAGCAAGGCCCAATGCATCCCATGGAATCAAGACCCAATGATCATACTCTATCTAAGGTTTCCACAATTTTTTTCAAGATCCAACAATTGACGTCCATGGAATCTATGGAAACAATTACCATTTCATATAATTAATCAATTCATACCTTATGAGTCTACCCACTTATTTATCTATTCACTTTAATTCCATCTCATGAGTATACCTTCTCATATATCCATTCACTTTCAATTACATCTCATGACTATAACCAAACATATATCACAATTCAATTAAATGGTAAACTAGTGAGTATACCCTCTCATTGTTCATAGACCATAATTCGTAATATCACATTAGTCTACCCACTCAGTTCCACATTTTCCCAAAAACCCATTTAAGAAATTCAATTTCACAATTTCTATTTTAATTCAAGAGATTCAATATAAAATGGAGGAAATACTTCTCCTAAAAATCCATTTAATTCTGTTTAATAATAATTAAGCTTCTTCTAACTAGGAAATCATGTGAACACATCCCATGGATGGTTTAACACTGTTTAAATAGGGTAAATTCATGTGGTGCACCCCATGGGTGTCCTTGGGTGGGGAAACCACTACCAATCCCCCTCAAAGGAACCTAAGGGTGTACTAATAGGTCATATATCATTAAGTTCAATTTATCAAATTAATTATAGGGCCACACATGAAAATTTTGAGAGCAAAACAATGGAATCTTGGTCTATAAAATACCAAAACCAATGTAAAAAATATTGAACACCAACCTTAGTTCGGTAGTGGAGTGCTCATCAAGTATAAACTCTTGATTCGACTCAGATTGGGAGAAATATGAAGAATGGACAAAGAATCAAAAAAAAGGTCAAATAATCTTTCTCCCAAATTGCATAGCTGGTATGAAGAAGAACATAGAACCACTAAAAAGGAATCAGGATCTTAAAGAGGTAGATCTAATGAGATAGGCGGTGCTCAAATTCAGTACTGGATAGAGGATATCCTTTACATCCTATATTAGTCACCAAAGAGGTATTTAAAGAGGTTACTAGAAATGAGGAAGATAAAGAAAATAGGTTTAGGTTGGAAGAGATTTAATAAGTGAAAAGATTTAATTTTACCCAAAATAACGGGGTCACAAGGTTTAGGAACACAATTTAATAAACAGTTCCCCAAACCTTATGATTATATATAGGGTAGGAGAACCTACATGGTTTCCTCACACAGTTTTACTAACCATGAAAAAACCATGAAAAAAAACTCTATTAAAATTGGTTAAAATTGATGAATTGGATGTGTGGATATGTGGCCCATTCAACATAGTTTATCCTAACTATGTGTCATATATCTCCCCTTTGTCTAGATTCACATGGTTTTGTTAAACGTGTGGCCTGCCCCGCGCAGTTTTCATTAACCATGTGCTAGGATTTAATCACCCCAAAACATAAGTTATGGGCTCTCGACAAGACCTAGACACTTTTACCACTTCCATGAACTCAAATATAATTTACAAAAGGCCATATTTAAACATTAAAACTAAAAACAATGGTATCGATACCTCATATGAAAACATGGGTTCTTATAATGGTATCTATAAAAGAATGAATGAAACCATTCATAGAAATTAATAAAGTAAAAATAATAATATATCATGAATAATGATGTATATATAAATTTAAAACATGAAAAAGAGTGGTTAGGTAACATTAGAAATATTTCACTTAAATGTGATTTTAGGGAAAATAATAGTCTTTAAAGTGGATAAAGATACTATTATTTCAATAAAACCATAAATGAATGAAAACGTGTTTCATGATAAATGATTAGTTTTACAAATATATTGGAGGCTTGACATAGTTTATGGAGTGTACTTGAAAATCAGTAAGAAGAAGAGAAGTTCCCTTTAATCAGGTTTTCTTATCGAGAGTAATTGAGAAGGGATCCTTATAAAACATGTATTTACACATCCAAGAAAGATGAATTTAGACATATACGCATGTTTGGAAAATATAGAAAAAATTAAGTAATTTAAATAATATAAATCAAGAAATATATTAGGGTAAAAATATAGAAAGTGTAACCCAAAGAAAAAATTGTGGTTCAAATAGATCCCTTAGCTTATTTCTGAATGCATTATGCACTTTCTTTAATGTCCTCTTAAGTATCACCTCCTTTAAGGACCCCTTAAAGAACATGAAATTGGTCTCTTAGAGAGTCCAACGCCTATAAAATGTTTCTAGGGAAGTGGAAAAGGGAATTTGGTAGAGTCTGGTCGAGCTAGAAGGCTTAAGGTAGAGAAATTAGGTAAAGAAATGGGTGCCCTTCTATAATTAATGTGAGGGGAACTTTTAGAATTTCCCGGAATATTAAAATAAAATAAGACTATACTAGATACAAATGAATTCAAATAGACATAAAAATGTATAGGGAATGATATTTTCAACCATATATTACCCCCTTTGGTATTATTTAATATATTTTTTAAATAATTTAATAAAATATTATATTCATGAAATATTATTATTTTCAAATTTGATACTATTCATTACTATGACTTTAAAAACATAAAAAAAGAGTAAAATTACAAAAAAATTATTATATCCCATACATGTCATAGTCCTCTATAGAATTTTATAATTATTATAATTATCTCAAATTATATTTTTTTTAAATATGTGTATTATCATTTATTTGATTTTACAATTAATTTAATAATTACTAAATCATTGTTGTGTAAGAATTTAAGGTATTTATTTATTCCCTAAAAATTAAAAATAAATTACCATGATGAAGATAATTTTTTTTTTATTTTAAATTAATATTTATGGTCTAACATATCTTCTAGAAAACCATATATTAAAAATGTTATACTTATTAAAAATTATAGTGTGATGAGTTTGACTTTCTTTTAAATAATATACTATAAGGGACTTAATGTCCACTAAGTTGCTAAAAAATGTCCAAAAATCAACCCATGAATGATTCTTGTTGAAAAATACTCAAAAAATAACATTGATTCAAGTTTTTGGGTCATTTAATGGTTCTTATAGTTTTAATTACAATATTTTTATCGATTTTTCTTCTGCTAGCACAAGCACTACGTCAGCATTTCATAAGAATTAATGTTAATTTTTTAATATAGAAAAATTTAAAAAATTACTACCATAAAAATAATTTAATTATTATTAATATAGTCCTTAAAATTCATTCATTATGTATATTTACTAAAATCCATGTCAATATAACTTATTTAATTTTTTAATTTGGATTTTCTAGCCTTGTTCAAGCATAGAACAAGCATTTGAATAAGATTCATGTTATATAAATGAAAAAAAATATCTATAAAAATAATAATTTTTTAAGGATATTTAATAATAAAGTCATGAAATGAATTTTTACCTCTAAATTAACATCTATAAGGCATCAAATTTGACATTCTCAATGTTGTTCAAGCACTACGTGGGAACGGAAAATGTTTTTATATTTATCATAAATAATTTATAATTTATATGTTCAAAATTATTTTTTTATGATATTTGTATTATATTATAATAAATTATTCATTAAATAATTTTAACAAATTTTTTAAATTAAATTTTGGGTTTGAAGATATCATAAAATACCACATTTCATAAAAAATATTTATTTGTTCACAAAAAATTAAAATATTTCAGAAAATTCTCAAAATTTTACTATAGACTAATTTTGGTTTGATGATATCAAAATTTAAGTTCTCTTTATAAAATAAAATATCTGAAAGTGTGAAAAATTATTTATACTTATTTTCCCATAGAAAGAAATAAAACCATTTTTTATTAAAACTTATATTTAAAGAATGAAATGACTACTAAATAATTAAATGTTTATTTCATAATAATTAATAAATATATTTCATAATAGGGTTATTCATATTCATACCAATGAATTCAAGAGCTAGGTTATAAAGTTTGTGTTAATATTTTAATAGTATATCACGGTTCATTTTAACATGGTTTTCATGTCTTGTATGCAATCGAACATAGTGTTTTCTATTAAAATATCAGGGTGGTACATTCTCCCACCTTAAAGAAATTAAATCCTCACAAATTTAATCATGGAATATCACTTAATAAACTGAAATATTTGCTTAAATTTCATATATATCCAAACTATTCTTAGATACCAAATGATATTCCCCAGACCTGCACATTCAAATATGGTGCTAAATATGTATATTTTTTATCACATGAATTGCAACTAAATCCCAATATTCAAAGTTCAGTATCATTGGGAACTATTTAAACTTAAAACTAAACTTATTGAATAATCCATATTTATTCCACAAAGATTATCTAAAAATGCCACTTCCTTATACATGTCCCTTTCATTGTTATTCATGGGTAAAGAGAGGAAACATAAACAATGGGTGAGCTATAATGCCTAGTAAGGGAATAAACAAGGTAATGAAAGTATAACATATGAGTTAGAAGGAGTAACATGATAACATAGAAGAAATGGCTCATGAATAAAAATATGGAAGCATAACATATGAAACATGGAATCATATGATCAGGATAATATTAGAATGTGGTAGAAACATATAACATGATAGAAACATTTTTCAATACTAACTTCCAAGCCTATATCACATGGTGGACAAAGTCCCATAATGGACTAGGTTTACTCTATAATCCCATACAATACATCTTAGGATACTAAACATTACCCAATGAATTAGAGTACTATCTAGGAACAACCATCATAAATTTTCGTGTATTTGTAACCCACATAACAAATAAAACATAAGGAATAGACATAAGGGTTAAACATTGAAAGAAATAGGTATTTTAATCATTTCACAAGGCTTAACCAATTAGAATATAACAATTGTATCCGTGAAAGAAGTGATGAAACCATTATTGGATATTCATAAAAGAAAAATAAGAATTGATCTTGAATAATGATGTCCAAATGAATTGAAAACATGAAAAAGAGTGGTTAGGTAACATTATAATGTTCCACTTAAGTGCGGGTTTAGGTAAAAGAATAAATAGTACTTATATGGGATAAAGATATAATTATTTTCATAAAACCATGAAAGACTGAAATGTTTTCTTAGGATATATTGTGTTATTTTAGAAAAATATTGGAGGCTTAATATATTCTATGAAGTGTACTTGAAAATGGGTAAGAAACAGAGAAATTCCATATAATAAGGGTTGCTTATTGAGAATAATTGAGAAGGGAACCTTATAAAACATGTATTTACCCATCAAATAAAGATGAATTGAACCATATACTCATATGTGGAACATATACATATAATTTATCATAATTATTAAAGAATAATGAAGAAATGAATTGGGTTAAAGAGAGAAAAAGTGTAACCCAAATGAAAAATAGAGGTTTGGAGAGGTGCATTACCTTATGTTTGAATGCATTTTTTACTTTCCTTGATGTCCTCTTAAGTATCACCCCCTAAAAGGACCCTTTAGGGAACTTGGAATTGGTCTTTTGGTGATACCTGCACCTCTAAAATGTGTCTATGAAAGTGGATAATATAATTTGGTAGATTATTATTGGATTATAAGGCTCACGGTGGTGAAATGAAGTTAAGAAATAGGCACCCTTTTATAATTGAGGTGGGAGACACTTTGGGAATTACTTAAAATATTAAAATATAATAAGACTATTCTAGAGTTAAATGATTCCAAATTAGACTAAAAATTAATAGTGGATGCTATTTTAGACTATATATTATCCCCTTTGGAATTATATAATATTTTAATAATTTTTAAATAATTTAATAAAATATTATATTCATAAAATATCATTATTTTCAAATATTATACTATACATGACTATGAATTTAAAAACATAAAAAAGAGTCAAATTAAAAAAAACTATTTTATTAAATCCTATAAATGTCATATTACTCTTTAGAATTCATGGATAAACTTAATAATCTCAAATTATATTTATTTTAATATTTTCAATATCATTCATTTGATTTTACATTAAATTTAATAATTATTGTATCATCATTGTGTAAGCATTTATGGTATTTATTTATTCCCTAAAAATTTAAAATAAATTACCATTATGATGTTAAATATTTTATATTTAAAATTACTATTTATTTTTGAACATATCTTCTAGAAAATCATATATTAAAAATTCTATACTTATTAAAAATAATAGTGTGACAGGTTTGACATTATTTTAAATAAAATACTATAAGAGAATTAATATCAACCACATGTCTCCAAAAGGTAAACAGTTCAACACATGGATGATTATGGTTTAAAATTACTCATCCAATGATATTTAGTCAAAAAAATTCATCATTTTACTATTCATATAATTTTTAATTAAAATAATTTTATCAATTTTTCTTCTGCGTAGAAAAGTACTACATCAGCATTGAATTAGAATTAAAGTTAATTATTAAATATATAAAAAATTAAATATTATTTACCACCATAAAAATAAATTAATTATGATCAATACAAAACTTTTGATTCATTTATTATGTATATTTACTCATATATATATGTGAAGACAACTTATTTAATTTTTTAATTTGACTTTTCTTTTCTTGTAGAATCATTGCACAAGAATTTGGATAAAATTCATGTTATATAATGAAAAAAATTAAAAAATTCTATAATAATAATCATTTATGAATTATATTTATTAATAAAGTGATGAAAAGACTTTTCAAACCTAAATTAACATGTATAAGGAACCAAATTTGACCTTTTCAATGCAGTGTGAAAACTTTTTTCAGCATTGAAAATGATTTTGGCACTAGTAGTTAGAATAAACTCATATTTGTTGGTATCTTTGACCATGTCATCGGTGTATGAGATTGATAATATTGTATTTCCAATAGTCTTTGATCAATTTCTTGATGTTTTCCCCAATAATTTTTCAAGGTTGTCACCCACAAGAGAAGTGGAGTTTATGATTGATCTCTTACTAGGGACCAATCTTAGCTCACATACATTGATGTATTGATGAAAAACCTGAAGAAATATTCTTGTGGCAAGGTAGGATATTTTTGGTACATCACAATTGATATGACATAAGTGAAAAATTCATTAAATTAATTATCCCTTCTGATTTTAGTATAATTGGATATTTGATGACATTTGATTATAATGGAATTGCATTATTAATTCCATGACCCTAATAGTTTATAATGACAGAGTTTATTTTTGAAAATTTAAATAAATAGATTCAAACATATATATTTACGACACATTCAATTCATCTTTCTTGATGAGATATTGAGATAAAAGGGTTACATTACGTAGTGAGTGTTTGTATGAGATTATTTTCATTAAGACATAAACATCATTCACTATGGGAGTCTTAACGTGTTTCTAGATACTAATATTGAACTGTATTCAAATTAGACCTAATTTCATAGAGAAAGGAGAATAAAGGGATAGATACTGAGTGTATCCAGAAACTCAATTAAATAATATATGATATTAAAAAAAAAATTATTCTCATGTTTTGAGGAATAATAATTATTTGGTTTTGGTTTATAGAATATATTCAGTCACCTATTATTTGAGAGAATAAATATATAAGTTTAATATTAAATAATTATTCATTAATAAGGTAATTATTAATTTATTTATGAAAATATATGATATTTTTTTATATTTTGGTAATTCACAGGATAAAAAATACTTATTTCCCATTTTAGTGAATATAATATTTATTTATTTATTGAAAGAATAATTCTTTGATATTTATTTATTTACATAAATATTCATTATTCTAGGTTCAATAAATATTGAGGTGGAAAGAAAAACTGAGTTTTGGGTTTGGTGGAAATGATATATAAATTATTGTTTAAATAAATATTAATTAATTTACTTAAGAAATGATATTTATTTTATCCATGAGTCATGTGCATGCCAAATAAATAAAAATATTAATTTCATTATTTTACGTGTGGTTCGAAAAAGATTTAGAGAATTCTAAGAGGCCTGTGTGGAATTATTTATCCTCTAACCTAGATCTATAAATACCAGGTTATATCATTTACTAAGGTTAGTTTAAATAGAAATAATTGTGCACAAAAAACCATATCTAAAAATTATCATGAGAGAAAATCCTCTATAATTATAATTCCTTGTGTCTGTATGAGCCTATGAAATTCAAGACAGGTTTGAATTTTTGAATTAGTGGATGGAACAAATTTTGAACAACGATTCAGAATCGAGTTATAAGAGTTTTATCACCTTCAAATAGGTGTTTTATACTTGTCTGGTGGGCTCAGAAGACATATTAGGGGCTCATAGGAATCTGAGGTGAGGTGAGGTGGCTCCTTCAGCCAAAGCTACAGTAAAACCACATGCTGGCTGGTGTTGTCTAGAAGTAGCAAAACCTATTTCTAGTGGCCACCAGCCAACAGATGGGTCGTTAATGAGACATAATGATGATTAGTCCCCCTCAAACTTAATATGGGGCATCCAACTCTTCTCCTTCTTCCTTGGATCACATGGTTAGGGGTCGTACCCCCATCTTTTTCCCTTATCTCCATTGTCTTTGGGTTCCCCTTGAAGGTTTTTTCTTAGTTCTTTGAGGTAAGTATCCCCCTCTATTAACCTATGTTTATCTTATCCTCCCTCCTTTTCTGATTTAACCTTATATGGATAAGGATTTGTTTCCAATTCCACGCGATCATGGTGTAATCATCCAAACATAGTAAGGATTTCACTTTTCCAAGGAAGAGGGTGAACTGCAACACCATCTACATACATCAACTCATCTTTTTAGATGTGGTTCATTGCACCGTTTATTTATTTTAGTTTTTAATTAAAATTAAATTGAAATTAATATTTATTTGGTGTTACTTGTTGAATCTTTAACCCAATTTAGGGTTGAGAATGTGAGATAGACCCTTGGGGTGCAGTTGGGTGTGGTTTTGGTGCGACAACAATGTTCAGTGAGAAATTATGCATTATAACTATTTGGATAAAATGGGTAAAATGATTGTAAATGGTTATAATGATTTGTGAGTAACACTTGGTGTGGAGAAAGTGTTGTGAGTGTGAGCAGTGATGAGTAGAACTAAGGGAGAGTTGGGGGAAATGAGTTATCACGCATGGTATAAATGGATAAAGGGATTCAAATGAGGTATGTGGTCTTGTTTATTATCCCTATGGTTTTCACACTTTTAATATGTTTCTAGTGAACTAATGGATCGTCACTATAGGAAATACCCTAATGTTTATTTGAGTTTTTGAGTTAAATTAAATGTTTTAATTGAAATTGTAATTAAATTAAACTCCTTGAACAAAGTGAATAAGATCCTAGGCCTTGTTTTTTCCAGGACACTGACTTGAGGATTGCACTGACATATGTGAACCCCCCTGAGGGGCGTGGCCTACATGGATGAAATTATTTGAACTAATTAATTTCTTTATTTACATAAGATAATCTAGGGGCCCCTATTTAGTTTGAACAACCCAAGTTGGATGATCGGGGTCCTGACAAGTGTTTTCATTAGAAGGAATCTGATGCTTAGTATTTTTAAAGGGGATTTAATCTCTCCATATTATCTAATGTTATTATATTAACTTTTATGAAAGTTTCTAACAATGTAGTTTGAAATTATATTCCATTAACCAAATCAGTATATTTAATAAATATTGATGTGTAACTCTTTACACAACACATAGATTGTGTTACTAACCTAAATTAAAATCCAAATATATTTACATATATATAATTACATCTCTTGCATAAGGTACATGAAACCATTTCATAAAAAATAATAAAATCATATAAAATAAACAGTACCCATAAGAGTAAGCTCATAGTGATAGATACCCAACTCTCACTTTTCTAGACAAGGCATAAACCTCCAATCTAGTGAGCAGTTCACCCCAAAGTCCCTCCACCCAAGGATACATTACTCATGATAGATCTGAATTCTTTGATAATTATAACACCTGATATTTATAAACTATAATTAACTACTTAATTCAGTCTTGTAATCCAATAAAATCTAATGTTAAGGAAAAATAAAACTAAATAAATTATCATACCTAGTATGTATCTTATTTTATGCATATATGATAATTTATAGAAGATGTTTTCACTTTAAACTAAATCATTCATTATAATTATTAATATGACATTTTAATTCATGAATTAGATTAGGAATAATAAATATATTAACAATTCAAGCCTTTAAATGTGAGATAAACTATTTATAAACAATTCATAAATAAAATAAAATTATAAGTATTTTAAAATTTAGGCATGCCTTATGAAAATTTCATAAATAAATAAATATAAAAACTTTATATTTACTTTTCCAATATAAACTCCTTCATGTCATTCCTTTATATGGAGTTAATTTTTAAATATATAATATTATTGAAATATAAACACTTTGTATTCCATTACTATTATGTAAACAATATAAACAATATAAATATAACATATTTCAAATTACTTAAACCTTTATCATATCAATAATCAAAACTCATTTTGATATGGTTTAAATAATTTATTAAATAAGGTATTTAATTTTAAAAATTAAAATTAGTTATTATGAACAATTCATAATTAAAATATACAATCCTTTATATTTTGGCCTCATTTTTTTAATTTATAAACATTTTATAATTTAAGATTATAATTTTCATATAAAATTTTTATTTCTAAATTATAAATTATGTCATATAATTTGTAAAATATTTTTCAATATTAACAATTTATATATTTAATATTTATTTATTAAATTTTTCACAAATATTTAAATAATTAATTATAAATTATTTATAATTAATTAATTAGTAAAAACTTTTATAAGTTAATAAATATCCCAAAATACTATTTTATTACAATTTATAAATGATTTATAAATAATTTTAATTCAATCTATTATTGAATATATGAAAAACACTTTTTGTTTCCATGTCATTTATGATGATATGATTTATACATGAAACACTTAACCATTTAAGTGATGTCAATCATACTTTACAATTGATAACCATGGCTGCATAAGGTTAACCTGCCACATCAGTATTCATAGTCTATAACAGGATGTGACATGCAATTAATCATGCACAACACTAGTCTACGTACTATTAAGTCATGATGCTTGGCTATGGTAGTATATGATATATAGATTATGTTTGATTAACTATAAACTCCTATTGTATTACGATTTAACATAATGTCATGGTAGATATGTGGGATTAAATTTGGGAACCAGATAATCACAACCTATAATTGGTTTTTGTGTGATATTAAACCATGAAATCAATAGTTTCTGAGGGATTAATACCATGAGGTGTGGCCAACACAACTTATGTTATATCCTTAAAATAATTTCATTATAGTCTGAGGCCCACATATGAGTAAACCATCGACACTCATGTTTTTTTACAAAATCACTAATATTGTAATGTTGATATGACACTATGTTTTTATAACACATGAATGATTCATGATACCACCATTACATGTTATTATTCCCCATTTAATACCCTACAGTATGTTAAAAATCAAGGATTACTACTATGTATCCACATAAGATATACCATATTATATATAGAAACCCCAAGAAAACTTACATTGTCATACAATATAAGGTCATACAGTGTATGAATTTTATATTATTTGTTATAGTATCAAATATGAATTCAAAATGATATCAATGATACTTCATTTTAAACATGGTTTCATGAATCAAAGTTCATGGTAATGCTCTAATACCACTAAAAGGATTCTTTAGATTAAACACCACTTTTTAATCACAATAGAATAAATTAAAAACTTTATAACCCAAGATCTATCATAGATGAAACTAAAACCATGCATATATAAAATTAATAACACATTGTTTGTGACATAGACTAGTAAACATTGTTTTATCTATCTCTATCTATTATTGATAAAGATCATTGACTGGTATTTAAAGAACTCACTCCATTGTGGTGTATCCTTGGGCCAGTATGAATCTCCCAATGTTTAGACGGGACTCTCCTCACACCCATGTTATTCGAGTGTCTCACTTGGGTGAAGAGTGAGGTAAAAATACATTTTGGTACAATTTGTAGAAACTTGGTAAAGGATCTCATAATCACCATCTCATGGGGATCACCTCCATTTATAATCTCTAAAGGAAACTCCTCAACTGATATGCATTTACTCATGTGTTAAATAAAATATGAGTATATTCTATATGATTACAGTAGTTTTCAACCCTTTTAGTTATCACATAACTCTTAAGTTCATTATCCATATGTTAATGATAACTTTTAGGGATGAGAGATCCAAACATTAACAATTTAACATTCGACTGGTAATATCATGATATAACCATGATTTTCCTTGTTTAACTTATATCATTACATATGATATAGCTATTCAAACGTCATATGTAAAATGGATTTAGATAATATCACCTTAATTATACACTATGATATCACATATCATACAGAGTAGGCCTATTACACTTATAATATTAGAAATCATAAATGAAACCATAGTTCAACTTACAAAATGTTTTTGTGAAAAACAATATGAAATGATTACAATATATGATTTCTTAATTTTTGAAACATGATTTCAAAATTCAGAAATCCTAAAATGACCTGAGACCACATTTGGGTTTCTAAGGATTAAATAACACTTATTCGAAGTAGTGGAAGATAATGAAAACCAAAAAACCTGAGATCACCATGATTTGAAAAACTAATACCATGTATAAAAAATGAAAAACATTTACCTTTCACTGAATATGGGTTTTTTTTGTCTCTAATTTAGTGCTTGATGGAAATCACTAAAGAATGGGCAAATGACTCTTCCCTTTGAGGTGTATCCATGGGATGATCTAAATAACCAAACATTTGGGTGGGATCTTACACAACACAAATGGAATTCTAGTACCCCTCGATACCAATGGGAGAAGGAGAAAGAGAGATATTAGGAAATTTAAAGGAGTATTGGGAAAGCATAAACCACCATCTCTATGTAATTGGCCTCCTTATATATCTATTTGCATACTCCTAAGACTTGTATAAAATTTACTCAAATGTTACTTAATGTTTGGGTAATGTCATCCATTTACAACATTTGTAATCATTCATCCATGTACTAACCATATAAATTTGTTTGATCACCCATTCATTTAATCAAATTAGAATTTTACAATTGATGATAGCTAACGTGGAAGATTCTCGAATATTATCACTTATGGTTTAAATTCCATACTTAGTCATAGGGTGTTATGTGAATCATATAATATGATTATTCCACATAATAGGCTCATTACACACACTATGACTAGCCTATGGAGCTGTAATATGATATCTCTATATCATATATGATGATATTCTCAAATATATATATATATATAATAGATTTTATAAATAGATTTCATACAATACAACATTCCATTATCATATCATACGATATATCCTAAAATGCATCAAATGCATATAGGATTTAGTTGAAATCTCCTTAAAAATAAATAATAAATAAATTAGAGAAAAAATTCATGATTGGGAAAAATAAAATGAATCCCTTTCAAAATTAGTCGAAGAAATTGAAAAGAAAAATCAATCATAAATTTATATTTCACTATCATACTATTTAGTTAATTTAAAATAAAAATTCAATTTTTTTGTTTAGTATTATGTTCTTTATTCTTGTTTATTATATTTAAATTGTATTTAACTCCAATTATTTTTTTAGAATAACAAATGGGAATAATGGTAAAATTTTAAGTAATGGGAAGTGGTTGACTAAAATAAAGTTGAATATTCATTTAATAGAATAAAAAAACATATAGAAAAGATTTAACAAGGGGGTTATCTCTACCTCATCTTTTTTTTTATACTAAGATATTTTTTATTTCTTAAAAATACATTCATACTCAATTATTTTATAACTTATTGTGAATTTTTCTTTTCAAAAAGTGTAATATTGTTGGGTCACTTTCAAAATGAAAACTTTTAATTCTATGTTTTGATTAATAAACACACACACACACACATATATATTTTACTGATATTTTTAATTCAAAAATATTATATTTATTATTTTATTATTGAAATTTTTTAAATTACCAAAACTACTAAACTATAAGAATATCATAGCTAAAAAATTCATATATGGAATATGCCTACCATATTGAATGCATACCAAAATTATCTTCTTGGTAAAAAAATCATAAATAAAGGTAATTGAATGAGGATATTAAGGAAATTATTAAAAATAGATGTAACTATTTCAAAATATATAAAATAGAAGAAAAGAGTGAGAGATCTAAAATGACACAATCAGGTTGATATTTTAAGTACCTAGATCAGTTAGTGCAATGCTAAGATGGGGTGAATTAACGATGAATGTTTTTATAAATTCTTCTCTTTAAATAAAACTTTTGTGTCCTATTAAAGTTTTGATCCACTCTTGATGGATATTCCTCACCTATATTCATGTTTAATAAGAAACAATCAAAACACACAATTTTTTACATGGTTCGACCTCAATGTGAGAGCCTAATCCTTTCTAGATTTGAGCCAATTTCTATGGAATTGATTATAAATAATATAGAAATGATTCAAAGATATGGGAAATTTATATCCTTTACTTTTGATGATCTATCAATCAAATATTATAAAGTAGAGGAAGGTGACATCTTTGAACTTTCAAAACAATAGCAAATGAATGTTATTATTTATCCTAATATTTCTAGCCAAGAAAATTTCCTCCTCACAGTTTGGTGAATTAGATATTAAGAGGTATTTAGGATTCCTTTTCATTAGATATCACATCTAATTTTGAATAAGACTTGACTACTTGAACGAAACTGTATAACAAAATGCATTCCAACCTCTTCTTACCTTCTTTAAAAAGATTTATTCATGCACAAGATCATGCATGAAAGAACCAATATATTTCCTCCTTATCAACAAGTTACCAAAAAATCAATGATATATACAGCTTTCATTATCTTACTCCACAATCTCAAATGATTTCAATACAAATAAGTTTTCAATAGAGTAATTTATTGGTACCTCTCAGTTCCCGAGTAGACTCATATTATTCATTTCTCATTTTTATACTCCAAAAAATAATTAAAAAGTTATTTTCATAATTTTTATGTAAATTTACCGTTAATTTAAAGTTCATGAGATCTCTGTTTAAATGACACAACTTTCATTCCTTAAACTTTATCAAAGAATGATTTAAAATATTTGATTTAACATTACTGAGAATTCTGCATGATCTTTCCCAAAAAACTCCAACTTCAAAGTTCCAATTAAAATTTCAATATTGTGATGAATTATAAAATTCTTAATTTATTTGAAAATATCTATGTGTTATTAAGGATTTAGGACTACCTTGTGGCACTAGTTGTTGTGACGTAAAACTCATCTATTCTTCATAGAATCACCTTTGTTTTGATTCTATGATTTGCTATGAAATCAAATTCCACTTATGATTTATGATTTATGATTTATGAAGAATAGGAAATGAAACATCATTTTATTTATACAAATAATCTAATCTATTAAGAATAAATATTTTTATTTTCTCCTCAAATACCTTTTATAATTAATTCTATATTTTTTCCTTAGAATATAAATTATTGATTCTCAACATTCTTATATATAGGCAGTGAATTACGTTTATGTGGATATAATATTTCTTATATCACACATATGATCAACAAATTTACACCTATGTTGAGATCCTTCACACGTATGTTGATTCCTGATAACACACACATAGTTCTTCAACGGGTAGTGATGATTATGGGTGTCACCTTAGAACTTAAATCAATTGTGTGAACTTGGTATGGATATATTGGATGATGAAAGGTCATGAACTTGATAGGATAGACTTGTATTATGGGAGTGGTATGGGAAGAAGGTTTACCCTGTAGATATATGATGTATGAGGTGATTTGGGTGGGATGAACCACCCACCAAGATGTATTGAGATACATGGGATGCCATAGATATTTCCTTAGATTTGGACTTTATTCCTGATATCATTTTGTAATTCCATGTACACACTCCTTGGATTCAAATGAAACATGGGTTGGAATTATTTTTAAATTATACTTTAATTTGGATATGATATTATTTGGGATTCATTAGACACGGTCATTTGATTCAAAAGATACATGGTATGGAATGTGTTGGATGTGACCCTTGAATTCAAATGTTATATAGTTTGAACTAACTTGGATTTGTTCCTTGGAATCAGTGGTAGGGGATACGACACTCTTAGGTGTCCTACAACCTTGATTTAGATTACCTAGGACATACTGTTAGAAATAATCTTTTGATCAAGATACTATAAGATTTTCTATAACTTTCTATGAAGAACTAGTCATGAGCCTGGTATTGGTTGGCAATATTGTGTGACATTATTAGAGACACTCTAACGCTGGTCGAAGATAGTTTGGATCAATCATGGGGTTTTTTAGAACTTAAGGATTGAGAGCGGGTATTTATTTACACTTTCATAATGTGTTTAATTAAATATATAAGAATATAAAATATATACACTCTATTTAATAGTTATATATAATAATGTGTGGGTGGATCCCTACTGATTTTCAACAACACCATCCTCAAGTATTCATGATACTTTAGTAATTTAGTGGCATTCATTATTCATAGGTTCAAGTGGTATAGAGGACTTTTATTTCATGACTGGGTATGATAGATTGGGTGGGACTAGATATTGGTATGTGGTAAGGAAAATGGATGGATGTATAACCTCACTATATTTTATTCTTTTATTTGTCTTATAAATGTTATCATCCGAGTGGGATATCATTTGTTTTGTACTAGAAGGACCATGAGTCTGTATGAAATTATTTAATTTGGATGATTTTTGGTTATTTTTCTTTAATATTTTCACTCTGATATGGGGTTATAGTGTTCTAATGGTAAGACCCTAGACCCTTGATTCTAGTCAAAAACCTCTAGTGTATTGAAAATAATGCCTGATTTCTAGTTGCATTATCAGTCCATACATTGATGAGTGGTCATGACAAGGGGACATTATATTTCTCATGAAATTTGGGGTCATGAGTCTCTATCCAACAGCCTCAACTTTCCTTCCTTAAGAATCAATCAAAGAATGATTTCAAATATTTAATTTGAAATCACTGAAACTACTGTAATATATCTTATAAAAACTAATCTTCAATGTTACCATGAAATTTTTAATATTTCAATGAAATCAACAATTCATAAATCATTTCAAAATATCTATTTGTTCATGAAGCTACAACACTACCATGTGGAACTGTTTATTTCATTATGAAATTCATCTCTTCTTCAAAAATCACTATTAGTTTGATGATGAGATGTCACCAAGAATAAAAATAATTGTGTGATGTTTGATTAATAAAAAATAAATCATGAAGTTACATCTGATTTTTCCAAATATTCTCTATCCATTTATAACTAATCTTCTGAATTTCTCCTCAAATTCCATTTAAAATTATTTTTTTCATTTTTTTCATGGAATATAAATTTTATATTCTCAACATACCTTTATTTAGGTCCTAGATTTCCATTAAATGAAAAACATGCATCTTATATCACACATATGCTCAATGAATTTAAACATATATTTATATCCTTCACACATGCACTTTAACCTGATGACACATATAAAAGTCCAAATGACACAAACATAGCTTTAATTGGATCATAATCCAATTTATTTAATTCACAGATAAATGTAAATTCACTCATAAAAAGAGATAGAAGGACTCATACACACATCCCATTTACACAAAAATAAAAAATACATTAATGCTCAAACACTCATATGCAACCAGGAAATTTTCCAATTTTGGATTCAATTTCCAAATTTCATCCTTCACTCAAGTATCTTCAGAAATTCCTTAAATCACCTCTCACAAAGGGTGGAAAAAATAAAACATCTCCAATAATACAAAGAGAAATTTAGTCTTCTTAAATTACCTCTCACAAAGGGTGGAAAAAATAAAACATCTCCAATAATACAAAGAGTAATTTAGTCTCACCCTTTGTATTCATTGTCAATCCATGAAAATATTTCTTAAAATCATCCAAAAATCACAATTTATCATTCAATAGACAAAAAATCATATCCTTTTCCAAAAGAAAAATTTATTGACACTTGACCATGGGTTATAGTAGTGGTTTTGAGATAAATTCATCCCTCAGTGACAGGAAATGGTTTGGAAAAGTGATAATGTTCTCTCCCCCTTAATCCATGAACTCATAACATCAAAAAACTCCCCCTTTTCATAATAAACACTACCACTCGATAATAATAAAAAGGAAAGATATGAACATATCATTAATTCACAAACCAAATTTCAAGTAAGTAGTTGTGAACTTACTTTTATCCCTTTGAAAATACAATCCAAATCTAATTAAAGGAAACTCACAAAGCCTTTTAATGATATGGGATAGGATAAACACCCATGTTCATCCTTAGGAACTCAAGTCCTTCATTAGGGATATCCTTGGTGAAAATGTCATCCAATTGGTCTTAAGTGGTAATAAATTCTTTCTTGATGTATCCATTGACTAACCTATCTTTAATGAAATTAAATCTTAAATCAATATAGTTTTTTGTTGAATTTTGAACCATATTTTTAGAATGGTATATAGAGATTTTATTATCACAATGAATACTAGGAGGTATTTTAACTTTCACCCCCAAATAATCTAGTTACACCTTCATGAAAATGATTTGATTGCATGAACTAGTAGAAATAATATATTTAGTTTTAGTTGTATGTAATGTTTCTGAGTTTTGTTTCTTTTGTTTCCAACTCACACAACTAATTCCCAAGAGAAAAATTGTAACTAAAGTATAAATCCTATCATCATAGTTGCCTTTCCAATAAATAAATATAAATCTAGAAAGAATAAATTTTTCCCTCTCTTGTAAAGAATCCCATATCCCACAATCACTTTGATATATCTGAGAACTCTTTTGGAATCAATAAGATTTGTCTCATTTGGGTAACTATGATATCTGGAATAAAGATTCTCTGCATATAACATATCTAATCTATAACCTGTGAGATAAAGCGGACACTCAGTTAGCCTTCCTAATTATATTTTATTTATAGTATCACCTTATCATCCTTAGAAAAATTTATTCCCACATAAATGGGCATGAAAGTAGCCTTGATTGTTCCATTTAAAAATTCTTCAACAACTCCCTAGAATTCTTCTCTTAGGATAAGAAAATAAAACATTACCATTGTATGACTTGTAACCCCAAGAAATATCTCAACTCACCTAACCTGGACATCTCAAATGGTCACTTATTTTGATTGGAAAAGTCTTAACAATAATTATCATGATCACCTAAAAAACTGATATCATCAACATATACAATTACAATAATTATACTAGTCTTTATTTCATTGATATATAGGTTATTGTCTAATTCTACTTTGATGAATTTTGATTCCTTAGAGAATCCATACCACCATGAATAATAGGACCTTGGGGATTTGTTAACCCATAAAAGTACTTCTTCAATTTGTAGACTCTTGTTACATTTTTATCAAGAAAAAACTATCAAGATACTTAATATATACCTCTTCTTCAAGATCACCATTTAAAAAGGTATATTTGACATCCATTTGATAGATTTTATACTTCATATAGGCTACCATATAAATTAATATCCCGATACCTTCCAATCTTATAATTGGAGAAAATTTATCTTCAAAATCAACACCTTCTACTTTGGTGTATCCCTTGTATATAAGTCAATATTTGCTTCTGATAAATTTTCCCTAATCATTCAGACCATCCCTAAAACCTCACTTTTTCATAATGAAAATTTCTTTATCAGGCCTTGAAAAAAGTTACAAATGAAATTATTTTCTATTTTATTAATTCATCATATATATACATAATCCACTCCCCATGTTCAAAGGCTTCTCTCAGTAATTTAGGCTCAACTTAAAAGATAATTGATGTATTATTTTTAAACCTCATCTTTTTTTGATTTGCACAATTTCACACTATTCTCCCATGATATTATTTATCTCCACATGTTTATTTAACCTTTTATACTTTTATTAATCATCATCAATAGACTTATACACTTCATTTATCTAATTTGAATCAACTTCAACAATATTTGGCATGAATTATACATGTATAACACCTTGTTCCATAGAACTCTCATTATTTTTTTAATCTTCATAATCAAAATTTATTACAACTAGAACATTAATTATAGGGTTTTTTCAATTAATTATACATAAAAACATTCAAAATCTTTGTTCGACCTTTTATTCTTATATTTTTATCCTTTACCATTTATTAGATATCTCAAAAAATACCTTCATTAGATTTTTTATCAATATTTTAGAGTGTTAAATTTTTAATCTTAATTTCATGGGGACTAGAAAACACTATAAAGTCAAATGTAATTCCCTTTATTTAATATTTAATAAGAAATAAAATTGGAATCTAGTTTAACCAAAAATATGTTCTGATTATAGAAAAATATGAACACATCTTCTCTCTCGTAAAATTTTGAGAGACCATATTCTGACAATATGGATCTTCTAATTTCGATTAATCTTTTATTTTTTACATTTATTAACTCTATTTTATTAGGATATATATGTAGGGTTATAATAATATTTTATTCCTTGTTTTTTAACATAATACTCAAATCCTATACTAAAAAATTCATTCCAATATCAAATATGAATTTCTTAACGCACATCGCCAACTCTTTCTCAATGGTCTTTCAAAAATTTTAAACATGTCCACTACCTCATACTCATGATTTATTAAAATTACATTATTCATTCAAGTGTATTCGTCAGTAAATTTTATAGAATAAATATCACCTTGAGTGGACTTATTTCATATGGATCCACATAAATATGAGTGTATCTACTCAAGAGTCTTGGTGGTCTGAATTTCAACTCTTTTATGCCTCCTTTGAGTGATTTTTCCTTTTTTGGCATGCCTTAAAAAATTATTCCCTTTCTATTTTAAGGTGAGGAAAGTATCTCACCACATCACCCTTATAAATCTTACTCAAAATAATTTAAAAAAAATAACCCATCCTTTTATGATAGAATTAATTTTCATATTTTAAACTCATGTAAAGTAATTTTTTGAGTCTCTAATATGAAAAATAGTTCCACTAGTTCTCTCACCTAAAGTGATAATATTATAAGATTTGACTCTCTTGATGAAGAAAAAATTTATTATAAAAATTAGAACATTAAATTCATCACACAACTAAATCACACTTAACATATTATGTTTGATCTCATCAATAAATAATACATCTTTTGATTTCAATTTTTGAGCCTCTATTTTATCTGTTCTAATGCCTTTAATTTTTTAAGAGCTTTTATTTCCAAAATTAACTACAACCCCATTATGTTTTCCTTATTTTTAAATATATTTTTTCTCCAGTAATTTGTGATGGGAAACCACTATAAAAAATCCATATCTTTCTTCCCCTACTAGATTTGAGAGCCACTTCAACAATGAGTGACTTTTTATTCTTGATTTTTTATTGCTTATTTCTTTCCTTGGTCATCTATTTTTGTTTACTTATAATAATGATAAAAATTTACTCTCCATTATGTTATTTTTTATCATATTTTCCGTAGATATCCTCAAGAAAATCAAGCCTATTTTTGATAGGTATCAAATTTGAGTCTTCATTCATTGTCTCTTTTCTTACATATTTGTAAATTATATTTTTGTTGCTACTCCATATATATTATAAACTTATCTAATTAAATATATTATACTAGAATAAATATTTTTCTTGGTTATATGAACCAAAACACCAATATTATCCCTAAAAGTTGTTTCATATATAAAATTTTCAAGCCTGACTATGAAAATCTACTCACTCTATTGCTAAAAAAGCAGTATTATTTCCCATAGGGTTTGAAGATTTTTTATTCTTTTGATAACTTTATACTTGCTTGTTATAGTAAACCTCTTCTGAATATTTCTCTTAACCTATGTTATCAAATATTAATATTTATAACCCATAGTGTTAGATAAAACTTGTTTTATTTTTTTTTGGAAATAACAGATGCAGATTTTACATGAGTTGGTGCACAACGGTTCCCAACATGATGAGATGAATCATATTTTACACCAAAAAAATTCTAAAAAATAAAATTTCATTTTTCAAGAGCCTTATCTTATATATAACACCTTTAATTAGCTTAAATAAACTCTTCCACTTTATTAATCACTTTATTCAAAATTTATTTGTTTATTTTTTCTTACTAAACCGCTTTCACCATGATAATATTAATCTCCATAATGTGATCAATTTATCTAATATAAATCTCATATTCATATTTATTAATCTTACTCACATCCTTATTGAGAGATTTAAATTGTTTCTTTAGTTGAGTATTTTTTTTAATATATACATCAACTTCAATTTTTATCATGTGTACCTTATAGGTCATTTTTCATCTTTTTATTCATTACTTAAGTTGTATTTATTTTTCTCAATACATTCCTTGAAATTAGCATCCATTATTTCAAATTCCTTTTTAGAATCACTACTTGTGGAAGTTTATTCCTTTTCTTCCCTACTCAACATATTTATTTTCTTTCATATCTACATTCTCTTTCTTCCTTTAATCAACTTCTTATTTTCTTTGAAATACATCACTTTTTTTAATTTATTCAACATTTCTATTCATCTTATTCTATAAAAAAACTACATAATTTTTTATCTTATAAGAAAATATGAAATAAAATTTACTATCCCTTCACACCTGAAGCAATTTATTGGAATCTTTCCATTGTAATTTCCTATTCTTGGTTTCAAATATTTTTCAAAAAAATTCATAACTTTATTATGACTTTCATCACTCTAATCATCTTCATTAGAGTCACTTGATGAATTTTCTTCCTTATCTTTGATATTTAATTTATTAATGGATTTAAATGGAATTTCCACATTTTCTTTCTTCTTTAAAATTGGTTCTTTTCTCATATCATAATTCAAGAGGTTATTTTTTTAGATCATGAAAGTGTATATAATGAATTTCTTATAAATATGACATCTTTGGGTCAAATATGTTAGTAATTTTTCTCATTAATTTCTTGACCACATTTGAATCATCTAGATTTTACCCTAAGACTCTAATATGACTAATTGTATCATTCACCATAATAAAAAATTCATCAACATTCTCTTCTTCTTCGATTCTGATATCTTCAAAATTTTCCCTCCAGATTTGAAATTTACTTTATTTTATCTTGATGTTCCCATTATACATGTTATTAACCTTTCCTCACATTTACTTAGTTGTATACATCCATATAACCTTTTTTACACATTTTTAGTCAAATATTATAATACTAAATTTTTATTTTTCCCATCTATCTCAATATACCTATTGTCATCATATTTCATAGAACTATCTCTTTCAATTGGTGGATATAATGTAGTGAAAAAAATCACTCACTTGAAGTCCTTAGTATGATAAAAATATTTACATTAATTATTTATAACCATAAAAAATTCACATTAAGAAAGTGAACCCCTCTACAATTCAAAAAATTACAACCTTCTATAACTTACTTTAAAAGAGTAGGATCTTTGGGGTAACTATAGATCTAATACCACATAAATCACATGGATCTGTTAGTGTACTAATAAAGGTGGGGTGAATTATTTGAGATTATTTTAGAAAATATTTCTAAATTAAACCCTTATAACCTTTTAATGTCACAATCCACTATCAATGGATCTTCCTCACTTGTATTCATGTATATAAATAAACAAGTAACACATAAGAATTTTTACAAGTTTCAGTCACAATGTGAGAGTCTAATACATTCTAGGTTTGGATCAAGTTTTGAGACCTATATTATCACTAATATAATAGTGATTAAAAATCACTACTATAAATATGGATTTTAAAAGCTTTAGAAACCACCTTTAACAATGCTATAAAAGTGTTGTTAATTGCGGAGAAGATAAAGGTGGGTCCCCTTTAACAACACTATTTTGAGAACTAATAAAGGCCCAATTTACCAGTGCTATTTTGAGCACTGATAAAGGCCCAAATTATTAGAACTTAATTATCAGTGATAAAGGCCAAGTTGCTTGGGATGTGGAGTTTATTTAATAGCACACCTAGCACCGTCACAACACCTGCACACAAAATTGTTTTATAAAACAACACCTACACAAAAAAATCATAGAAGAACAAAACAATGTCGCACAAGAGTTTTGAAAATGCTATATACATTTAATTGACATCATGAATAAAAAAACACATTATTATATACATTTCAAACAATTTTTTATATGGTTACAATTACAATTATCCAACAAAAAGTTAAAAACATTAATGCTTCATCCTTTTTGAATATGTGATCTCCTCTCAAAAAATTTCATCCATGGAATTAGTTCGAAAACAAAGCATCCGAACACAAGAATGAAATTCCACCTATATAATTAAACATATATTATGTTATTAATACAATAATTAAATAAATTAAACATTAATATAAAATAATACATTAATAAAATGTCAATTATTAATAAAAAAGGCATATTTGGAGTTATATTGGTCACATCGTGCACCTTATTAAGGTGGGGTAGATTCCTACAAGTCACAAATGAGTCATAGATAATTTTTTGAAATATTAAAACAATCCAAATGGGTTTTCTCGTTTTTGAGTATGTCACTTGTTATTTTGAGTATGTCAGGACTTGGTACATATATTATGTTTGGGTGCTTTCATCCCCATGCATAGGGGACAAACTAAGTTTCCAACAATAGTAAATTGATGTTTTACTTTTCTATTTTATAGTTGATTTGATTTCTACCTCAGGTGCCACACTTGGGTGTGATATTTATCTATTATGTGAATTTTGACTCTTAGCCCAGTATGGCAAGGGAAGTTTGATTACGCATTATGATAGGAACTTATGCTCATATAATGTATACTTTCTTATGATTTTCATTAGGACCCTGGATTGATCTATGAGGGGTTGGACTATTTAAAGTTTCAGTAAATAAGCTAAATCGTGTTTTCATAACTATCCTATTTTAGTGGCATTATACTTAGCTAACCCAAACATGTGGTTCCAATGAGATCGATTGGGATCCTTCTCTTCTAAAGTCATTCGTAGAATACTCATTCCCCCAACCCAACATGATCAATGGCCGACTACCTGAGTATTTCTTTGGACTAACTAGGAATTGGTTACTAGGTTGCCATCAATTATGATGTGATATGTTTATATATATATGAGGTTCATTGGCATCGATATTTATGTGTTAATTGAAGCGATGCAGATTTGTATGTGAGGTGTGTATGCATCTGGGAATTGATGTGATGCAGGTTCTATATGAGGTGTGTAGGTGCCCCTATTTTTTTGGGCATGCATATGTATATATGATGTGGGTTTATTTGAACAATCGATGAGATGCAAGATTTTATGATGTGGGTTTATTCTAACTTCTCTTTTCTATTTATCTCGCCATATGGAGTGGTAAATCCATGTGAGCCCTTTTTCATGTTTCTAGGGAATTCATCTAAAATTCCATTTTTTCAAATTAAGAACAATTTTGAGGATGATATTAAATGAGTGAGTTAATACTAGTACAAGGTAGTAGTTTCCTAGATTTCTCCTTGATTTTGTGAGTGCTTTAGGGGTACGTTTGTATACATTGTGTGGGTTGTTCAAGAAAAAACCTAATTAATTAAGTACATGATTATTAAATTGTTCTAATGATTATATGAGATTCATATGGGCATTCTCTTGTGCCACTATGATTGGTTAATATGGCTAATAGATTTGGACTAACTAGGAAAGTTTAGGCTGAGTGTAAATTTGAATTAAATCAAATTCTTATATGGGTTACTTAAATCCATGGGAATGTAATGGGATTTCCCTTAGGGTTGAGGTGGGTGTTGATCGTCTAGATTGAGGCAATGTGGTTCTTCAGGTGGGGCTTGGCTCTGATACTTAGAGTGACGATGATCACCAGGTTGAGGTGACTTGTTCATCAGGATTTGAGGTGATGAAGTCGTTAGGAGAAGGTCATGGATCTCGAGATTTGAGGAGATGTTGACCATCATGATTTTAGGGACATGTTCATATGTATAGTTACTATTTTACCAACTATAATTACCTAAACATTTCATAAATTGATATCACATATGAGTAGATTAATATTCCTTACATAAAATATATATATTAAACATAAATATGAAACAATGCATTAATTCTATGGACAATGATTTTATTGTGCAAACATCAAGATTGACTCTATGATTGAGTACAAATAGCATCATTTATCTTCCTAAAAAGTCATGTCACATGGACCAAAATATTCTAAAATAAATGAACACTTCAAGGAATAATGAAAATCAAGTCAAAATTTCATTATATAATTTTTTCATTAAAATAGGCATATTATATCATAACATTAACCTTAAAACTTTCCAAAGGGTTTCTTTGGTACAAATATAAGTTAATAACAAAACAAATGATTCTTTGTTCACTTTACTACTATTTGTTAACTACCACTTAGCATAGAATCTGATATGATCTTCCGATTTGGCGTCCCCCTGATGCTCTCATTGGACACCATCTCTATGATATCATCATTCATCTTTCACTTTTCCTTCTCTTCCTGCACCCATTTACTATTCTCAAAATATTTATCATTCCAAGATCATATATGGTAATGGAATTTATGTTTTAGGATAGTATATAAACATATAATTTCATTCTATGAGATTTTTAGGTATGTTTCTTGTAGATGAAATTAGCAACAAGAATGTTTTAGTGATTTTTAACAAATAAATGGTGGTAACTTAATTAAATAGTAAAATGTTTATATAATAAATCTAAAACCTGAAAACATGATTTTATTATTAATATCCAATATTTAGTTTCTAATTCCATACTTTATATAAATTTATAGCATTTTTCATGTGGGTGGCTAAATCGAGCCAAAAAAATATGCCACAATCAATGTGTGAGTATGGCTATAGAAGAGATTCTTTTTTTATATATCAGTATAAAAAATGTATAATGAAATTATTTAGATTTTATTAAGGTGATGAATCATAATTTATATGTTTTATAAGAATAAGTTAAATTATAAGGAATTCTCCACTTATAAAAAAATCATTTTTCTTCTTAGTATGTTCATTCTAGGCAGTTGGTTTTACAATTATTGATTATTGCTAATATTACATATAGAAAGCATTATTTTTATTCATAGAATATAAATCATGAAATAAACAGTATATATATTCACTAAACCCATTTTTATAATCATCCCTAAATTATAGTGATGAAAATAATGTGTCATTCATGGTGGCGATAGTCTTCATACACACATAATCAACACTTTAAATTTTTTTCTATTTAATGAGTGGGGAATAGATAATTTTTATAGCATAAATATAAAAAAATAAGTATATAAATTTTACTGATTTAATTATATACATTGTTATAATGGTTTTATAATAAGGTGTATGAGAAGGATGAAGAAAGTAAGTTAAATAGTAAGTAATAATTATGTTTAGAATTTCGATCTTCTCCTGAAGTATTATTTGGAAATGAAGGACTTGAGGAACTTTTTTGAGTCTTGAGGCTTAAAAACTTGTAATGGGGATCCTTAATAATTAAATTGGTCATATTTTCATTTTAATTTTGAACTAGGGGTAGTTCTCAAAATGGGTGTAAGTGAGATCCTTTTATAGGTCAAAACAAGGGATAAATCAATAGAAGAAAATGACAAGTATGGGGTAAGAATAGAATTATATGAGAGTAAGGTGATTAGGTGGGTAAGTTTTTGTGAGATATGTAGGTATGAATTTAAAAACAAATATGGTAATTTATAATGTTTATTTATCAAAAAATATAAGTAAAATTCATGCCACATTAGATTACTCATTTTAACACTTATTATTCTCTATTAACAATTAATCATTGTCATTATTTTATTACTAAAAATATAAGATGAAAATTCTTCCAAAAATTTTACATGATAAATATGAATTTATAATCCATTTAATCTAATTAAATTTAAAAATATAATAAAATTAAATGTTAAATTAAAACATGTAATGTGTCTATAACTATTATTTGTAAAAACATTTGTTGTAATCATTAAGTGTTCTTAATATTATTTAACATTTATTACTAATTAAATGAGTTTTAATTCACTTTTATATATGTTTAATTATAATATTAAAGTATTAATTGAAAATATATTCCTTTAATTTAGAAAAATATTTAGAAAAGTATCATTCTTTAAAAAATAAATGATTTATCACAGTAACTAATATTTACCATGGTAACTGAATTTTAGGCATAAAAATGAATTTGAACCCATTATTTAATTTGAAAATAATGATTAAAAATATGTAAATCATTTTATATTATTCAATTTATATGTGATACAAATATTAATTTTAATTACAGCATACATAAACCATAAAATTTATTTTAAGAAACATATATCTTCTAAGCATAAAATAAATTTATTACTTTCCTAGTAATAACTACTAAATTAATGTTAACTTATTTTATCATATATATTGTAAATAATTTCATTTTAAACTATTATTTTTCCACAATATATTAAACTTCTTAATGCATGAAATGTAATTTTTAAGAAAATATATTTTTACGCATAAAACTATTTTATTTTTTATTTATATATACTAATTGTTTTTTCAATGAATTAGTATTAAAAATGAAATTTATTTTTATTTATACATATATTTCATAATCTATTTATTTATATATTTACCCATAAATTCATAGGAAATATATTAATTTTTTTATAATGTTTGTTGGTTCGTTTTGGCTTAGTGTTGCATGTGTAGAAAGCTATTAAACACATTATGATTTAAAGGAAAATATATAATTTTAAATAATAGGGTGTTATGATCTCCCCTTTTAAATAAATTACATCCTAAAAATTTTCATTACTAATCACTAATGAAAGATATATTAATTTCCTTCAAATATACTTGACTTTGGATTTTATTTTTAATGAAGTTTTAACCTTAATAACCTAGGAAAGTCTAGGAAACTCATTCATTACTACATAAAAAATATAAATATAGGTTTTATATGAAAAAAATTATCCTAAGTAATCTTAATGATTGATTTCAAGGCTGGTATAATTCAATCAATTTTTCTAGAGGGTTCATCATCATCCTTATAGTGATGGGTGTTCATAAGATGATTTGAGATATTAAATGTGATCTCTCTATTTTGTTCTTATGATTTCTATATGGAGGTAGATAATCCATTTGCATACTCACGTAAAATTATTCTATAGAAAGGATAATAAGACTTTCATTGATCATAATCCCACAAACCTTGAATAATATTCACATACCTTGGATACTATAATGATACAACCATGTATTTTTAAATCAACGGGTAATAATTACTGAAATATTACATATAAAAATATATTGTGATGAATAATTTAACTTATATCCACTTAATTATCATTATCCACATCAATAATAGTCAATTAAAAAGAATTTACATATTCTCATGGTCTATGATGTTTTTGGTGTCAATTTTCATTTTAATCCTTGAATTAGTGCACTAGTTTGAATAGTTCAAAAATTCCTAACATCTAAAACATAAAATTTCTAGGGGTCCTTAAGGAGAAATTTATTTTTATGAATCATTTTAATAGAACTCTTCCTTTTTAATATTTATTTATTTTTCTTAATTACCTCTTTTACCAAATATCAAACATATTCTAGTTCCATTGAGGTATTTCCCAAAGTGTAACTTCCCACATTTTTCACATGAAGGATATTGAATATTATTTCCATCATCATATTCATCACCTAAACTTCCATGAGAATCTATTCTCATCTTATTTTATCTATTTGGAAACTCAATTAATTCCATCTTTTTAATCATAATTCCTAATAGATGGATTGGAATAATCACAAGGTTTCTCACACTATCTCTTATACCATTTGGTTACTCATTGGGACAATATATTCTTTGTCCATGGAATCCATTATTAACTTGATTTATTCAAGATTAATTCATTATAAAAAACAAAATTTGACAAAATGGGTTATTATAATAGAATTATCATAAATTAAGTCTAAAAAATTAAACCTCTAAATATATTTCTCTTGGAAACCATCGAATTATAATTTAGTTAAATTTAAATCACTCTTGATTCAATCTAGGATTATCTAGGTTGGTTTGTCTTATACTTATTATACTAATTCCTTAATATAATAAGGAAATAAATCCTTTATGATAGTTTGTGGAGAGAATATTATTAACCAAATAATTTTCCATCAGAGTGTCAAACCATGTGTGAAATTAGGCCACTTTGTTGTAAATCAGGTGATGATTAAGTTGATACCTAATACTCCCATTTTAGGGTTAATAACCCAAGAAAAAAAATTTCTACATCATTAATTAGCTTATAGTATCAAGATAAGGATTTATATTATAGGAAAACCACAAAATCTAAAGATTACCAAAATTTTATGATACTATCCAATACATAAACTTATCCCTTAGAATTATTTGGATGGTTTTCACAAAATTTATATAAAATAAACTCAAAAATAACTAAACCATACATATAATACCAAATAAATATACCAAATATAAACCTAACTCAAATAATCCATTAATTTCATGATTTAAATAATACACCTCGGAAATAATTTCAACCCATGGAAAAAAAGGATAAGTGTCTTAGAGATTAGGTACTTAAACATCTTATTTTACAATAACCATAAACATTTATTAAAAACCCAGAAATTTAAACCACCTTATATAAATATTACATGATATATTCATCTTTATAACCTAGGGCAAGGAAACAAAAGAAAGGTGTAAAGACCCGTAAAATTCAAGGAATTTTTTTTTTCTTAATTTTCTTGGGAATTTTAAAAGAATGCAGTTTCTGACGGCACCTGATTCTAATGCCCGGTGTGCCCGAAATCATTTTCCGAAGTTTGGCTCGGGTACGTTCAGAGAACAAACGAGCGGGTTTTTCTAAATTTTGAACCGGTGCTCGGAATCGAATTCTGAGGGCACCGATGGAATCGCAGCGCCGGTATTTGTTTAGAAACGCCTTTTTCTGGAGTTGTGTTTGCTCGAGTGTGGTTTTTAATTTTTGGGGTTAAGTTAAGAAATAAAATAAAGTGGTGCGACAACTTTATTTTATTTCACTTAAAGCCACTTAAAGCCACTTAATCCAGGTTAAGCGGATAAGGTGGGACCCACGATATCCTACCCACTTGGTAGGATATTTGTGAGGTGGGGCCCGCACGAACCCCACCATTTCTTCCCTCCTAAGTAACGCACCTGCAACCCCCCTCTTAAATGAAAGTCACCTGTGCGTTTTTCTGGTTAAGAAACGCCCCATTTAATTGGGAAGTTAAGTCGTGACAATTAATTCATCGAATTAATGGTTCGTTTCTTAACTTTGAATTTCAAATCATTGGCATGGGAATAAAATAAGACCAACACATGTTTACTTGAGGGTTGCTTGTTGAGAGGAATTGGAGGAAGCTCTAAGTCTTGGAGATCTTCATCCTTCTTTGTGAAGAATGCGAAGAACGCGAAGAATGCTGAACCCTCAGAGATTGACGACGTGACGCTGTGTTCCGCGACGCCGACGATTCTCCTTTCGCAACGCTTCTTCCACGATGTTCCTTCCCCGCAACAATCTTCGATCAACAACTGATTGAGGAAGGGGATTGCGGTTCTTTAATTCTTTGTGAATTATTATCCTCAACATGGATTTAATTGATGAAATTAAATCTGTGTGTCTTTAATCCTCGGAGTTTGATGGCGTGACGCCGTGTACCGCGATGACAGCGACGCCCCTTCCGCGACGCGACAATCCTCTTCTCCGCGGCGGTCAATTCCGCGACGAACTCACGTTCGAAGACAACGTTGAGGTAGGGGTTTTGTTATTTTAAATCTTTGTGATTTATACCCGCAGTGTATGATTAAATATTTGTTTTGAGACATTTAAAACCACTAACGTGGTGGGTGTGGACCAACAAACAAGTCCAAACCCACCGCCCTTTTCGTTCTTGGTGTGCGGAACGGTGGACGACGACAAAACAAGCTGCACGGGCGATGTGAGGTCCTCGCAGAGAAGGAAGGGCCCCGGGAGGGCCATTGGCAAAGACGACGCATTTTTCCGACCACCGGAACTCATCCGGTGGTCCGCGGAGTAGCCCGCCGGCGTGCCTCGCCGGCACGGCAGTGTCGGCGGCAGGTGGCGGTGGTGCCCGGCACGCCGCCGGAAGGAGCCGCCGCGGCTGAAGCCGCGACGGCAGGGCTCGGTCCTGTGACCGCGCGGGACCAGAGGAGGACGGGAAATGGCCGTCGGCCGCGTCCGCTGGCAAGGGCGGCCCCACGCAGGGCCGCGACACCTTCACGCGGGGGCAGCGCGCCCCCCGCTCCGCTCGGTTGTAACTGGTCGAGCCGACCCGCAGGCCAACCGGCCAGCGCCAGCCGGGTCGCACCCAGGTCGGGCCGCGCCGGCCGGGCCAGGTCGCGCCCATCTGGGTCGGACCCAGACCCGGGTCGGGTCGACCCGGTTCAGGCCGACCCAGGGGGGTTGGGCCGGGTCGGTCCGGGCCCAGACCCCCCATTTTCGGACCTTTTCGGTCTTTTGCCCATATCTTGGGCTACGGACCTCCGATCGACACACCATCAGTGGTGATGTGATCCTTGGATCGATATGGTCTTTTTGGTATATTACACTCTTGGTTTTGGAGAACTTTGGGTTCGGTCGGGTTGGTTTGTACACGAAACCAACCGGGCCCTCAGAGCAGAAACACTTATAACTTGAGCTCCGGACGTCCGATTGACGTGTCGTCGACTTTGATGGATTCCTCTTAGTGAGACGGATCTTTTGGCTTACTCCACCCAAGGTTTGGACGTAGTTGTAGTACGGTCGGGTTGGTTTTGACTTAAAACCCAACCGGGCCCCTGGGATGAAAAAGCCAATAACTCTTAGACCGAGCGTCCGATTGACGCGCCATCTGCGACGTTGAGTTCCTGTATACGATACGGAACTTTTGGATACATCAACTCTGGACTATGTGTCAGTTGATGTATCAGCCTCTCGGCTTGTGGAGCGGACCCTCCCGAATGGGCTTGCTGTGTGTGGGAACCCTAGAGCTGGCTGCGACTGCGACGACGACGATGACGACTGTGCAGAGATCCTCAGTGGATTCGACGGAGATGACTAAAGCACTCAGCGATCCTACGTGGATCAGTGCTACAGATCCTGTGTGGGTTCGATCCTATGTGGGTCAACGCTTAGCGGTCCTGTGTGGGCCAGCGCCTACAGATCATGTGTGGGTCCGATCCTGTGTGGGTCTTTGCGGGGGTTAGTTACCTATCGATCCTGTGTGGGTCAGATCCTTTGTGGGTCATTGTGGGGGTTAGTTACCTATCGATCCTGTGTGGGTCAGATCCTTTGTGGATCATTGCGGGGGTTAGTACCTATCGATCCTTTGTGGGTCCGACGGCTTAGATGAATCAGTGGCTATATCTGATCATATCTATCATTATACGAAGAAGTATACCTGTGTGAGATGAATCCTGTTTTTCTTTCCTATGTGGATTGTGTTGTGCTATCCTGTGTGGATTTACGTTTTTCTTTCCTGTGTGTAATGGGTTTTACTTGGGCTCGGAGGTTGGAGCGAGCTGGAATTGATGACTTAGGTATATGTATGGGCATATACCTAAGCAATGTCGAATGTTACTTCGTGATTGTATCTTTCCTTTGTGGATTACCCTTTTTGGATTCTGGGAGACTTTCGGGGGTCTCGGGGTCCCTACTGAGTAGCTTATACTCACCCATGCATGGGCTATGCCCGCACTATGTTGTGTTGGTTGTAGACGACGGACAACCCTGATCGTGGTTGAGGCTTACGGAGCAGGACGATACCTGGAGGTGGGCCACTGGGCAGGATGTACTCGGACTGGACGGTTGGACCCTAGGATCTGTGGAGGCCATCTGTACCCACCCTTCAGGTGGGACTTCCAGTGGACGGCTCGACATTGCGGATTACTTTTCAGTTGTTTTTTTCTCTTTCCAGTTGTACTTTACTTTCAATTTGGGTTTGTATACTGGCCCACTTACTTTTCCGCACTTACTGTTGTACTCAGATTTTACTTAGTGTTTACTTATATTGCTTGCTTGCTCTGTGGTGTTTGTTTAATTTACAAAGGCAATTCCTTCCCTTTTTATCGGGATTTACGCCTTGGGGCTAGTCGCCAACCCCTGGCCTATGGAAGGCGGGCTTGGGGTAGTCACGGCACGGGCCCCGAGGATGGGTCGTGACAAATTGGTATCAGAGGAGTTCGGTTCTACCGCAGAAATTTGGACTCTAATCTTTTTCTATGTGAAGCAATAGTGTTAAGCATATTGGGTGTGGTTATCAGTCCAGGGAGTCTAGTGTTGGTGTGGTGGCCGACGTATCCGTACACCAGGACCCTAACTTCTGATTTCCGACTTAATGCACGAAAACATTGATTGCATGTGTGTTTCAAGTTTTCTTTGTGAATACTTTGTGTCAGCTCACCAGGTATACTATTCTGACCATGGCGCACCTATTTCCTTTTCAGGATGGCCCCATGATGGAAGCCAGCTAGGGTTCCGAGAGTTGAGCGTGACGACAGCCCACCGAGCGACGAGGCCTCGGTACAGGGCCCTTTGACAGCTGAGGCACCGGTGGTACCTCTACCCGTCGAGCCACCGATACTTCCAGCCCCAGCCGCTGACGATGCACGTCGCCTTAGTGCACTGCACGAGTTTCAGCGCCAGCGACCGCCCAGGTTCTGCGGGGAGACGGACCATTAGGCAGCCAAGGACTGGCCGGAGGCAGTTGTACAAGTTTTTAGGTTAGTTAGGACACCAGCAGACCTCATGGTGATCCTCGTAGTGAGCCTACTACACGCGGCAGCAGGCAGATGGTGGAGCTTGATGCTCCAGGTGCACGATAAGGCATCTCTTCTCTGGACAGACTTTGAGAGCATCTTTCGCTCAGAGTTCGTCCCAGCCACCCTCTGTGCGGTGCGCATCCAGGAGCTTCTTCAGCTGTAGTAGGGCAGCTTGACGGTCACCCAGTACTCGGCGAGATTTACCGATCTCTCGCGCTACTCGACAGACATGGTACGGGACCCATTCTTCTGGGCCCGGACCTTTGAGTAGGGATTCAGACATGAGATCAGGGCATCGCTGATCTCTCTTAGCATTCTGACCCATGTAGGAGTACTGGAGCGAGCACTTTTGATCGAGATCTTTCTTGCTGAGACTTCTTCAGCAGCGAGACCTACCGCGGGGCGGCATGTAGAAGAGTCTTCTGCAGCAGGCAGTCGACGGATGACTCATGGGTCCAGGCAGACCAGACCCTCAGGCAGACGACCTCAGGACACTGGCTCAGCAGTGCGGGGCACACAGCGCGGAGCCAGTCTTTCGAGAGGAAGACAATGCTACACATGCTACGGGCAGGGCCACATGGCTCGTGACTGCCCGACCAGCCGTGCCGAGGAGCAGCAGACGGTTGAGGGGCCACCCAGGCAGAGGCAGAGGGTCGACCGTGGTGGTTCGCATAGAGCAGGCGGACGAGGCAGAGGAGCTGGCCAAGCAGCAGGTGGTGGGTGATGCTTTGAGGCTCTACAACCACCACCACCAGGAGGTCAACCCCAACCACCGGGAGCTGGCGGGCAGAGATAGGCACATCTCCAGGCAGCGAAGGCCTACGACCACGGCGCACCCGAGATGATTCGAGGTACTATCTGTGTCTATTCCACCCTTTCTGTAGTTCTTATAGACATAGGAGCGAGTCATTCTTTCATAGCCGCTGCCCTTGTTCAGATCTTGGAGATTCCGACAGATCCATTGGCTCGATCCTTACGGCTAGAGACACCTACCAGAGCAGACTCGACGATTATGCACTAGTTTAGGCAGTGTAAGCTTACTCTAGGAGGCAAGAGCTTCGGCTGGGATCTTCTTTTAGCGGCGTCGAGGCCTTATGACATCATCTTGGGCATGGGTTGGTTATCTACAGTCCATGCACATATTGATTGTATTAGGTGCAAGGTGCGATGTGTACGCACCGACGGGAGTAGGTTCACCTTCACCGGCGAGAAGGGAGCCTTCATAGCACATGATGGACTCTCGCAGAGGAGAGGATATCCCATCACTCATCAGTTGGCTAGACTCATCCTAGGAGCAGTTGACGTGCGAAGTCCTAGTTTTCCTGTAGTGGTGGATCAGTATGCGGAGGTCTTTCCCGACAACGTTCCGGGACTACCTCCTCGCAGAGAGGTAGACATTTATATTGATATGTACCCTGGGAAAACCTCGATATCCACTCCAGCATATCGGATGGCCCCCGCTGAGCTTCGAGAGCTACGGGTACAGTTGGAGGACTTGCAGGGAAAGGGTTTCATCCGACCCAATGTTTCACCCTGGGCTTCCCTGATATTGTTCACCAAGAAGGCGGACGGGAGCTTACGACTTTGTGTCGACTATTGTTGCCTAAACCAGGTGACAGTGAGGAACAAGTATTCGCTACCGAGGATTGATGACCTCTTTGATCACCTCAAGGGAGCACGGTGGTTCTCAAAGAAAGACCTCAGGTCAGGCTATCATCAGGTCAGATTTCGGGACGAGGACATGCAGAAGACGACCTTCAGATGTCGGTATGGCCACTATGAGTTCTTGGTTATGACTTTTGGCGTAACCAATGCTCCAGCAATGTTCATGGGCCTCATGAACAAGATATTTCAGCCATACATCGATCGATTTGTCGTGGTCTTCATCGACGACATTCTGATATACTCGATGACTGAGGAGGAGCACGCCTACCACTTGCGGGTTGTACTGGATACACTCTGAGAGAACTAGATTTATGGTAACCTCTCGAAGTGTCAATTCTGGATACGTGAGGTCCACTTATTGGGACATGTCATCTCTGAGGTGGGATTTGCATTGGATCCTGCAAAGATCGAAGCAGTGCTAGCTTGTGAGCCACCCCGGAGCGTGACTGAGGTGCGGAGTTTCTTGGAACTAGCTGGATACTATTGGAGATTTATGCCAGACTTCTCCAGAGTTGCGGCACCACTCTTAGCTTTGAAGAAGAAGGGGAAACCCTTTGTGTGGTTAGACAAATGTAAGCAGAGCTTCCACGAGCTGAGACAGAGATTGACCAATGCCCCTATCTTGAGGCTTCCGGAGGAGGGAGTTGGGTACATAGTCTAATGTGATGCATCAGGGACCAAACTCAGATGTGTCTTGATGCAGGAGCATGCAGTGATCGCCTATGGATCACGTTAGTTGAGGCCGCATGAGCAGAACTATACTACCCATGACCTAGAGTTAGCAGTAGTGGTCTTCGCTCTGAAGACATGGCGGCACTACCTGATGGGTGAGCGCTTTACAGTCTTTTCTGACCATCATAGTCTCAGGTACATCTTCTCTCAGAAGGACCTGAACCTGAGACAATGGTGATGGCTCGATTTCCTCCAGAACTATGACTTTGAGATAGTCTATACTCTTAGGAAGGGGAACGTAGTAGCCGATGCTCTCAGCAGGAGGACGGACATTCAACTACTTGAGGAGGCGACAGAGCAGCTAGCTGCTTTGAAGATATCCTTTGTGGATAGAGATGGAGCAGCCTTCCTTTAGTCTCTCACAGTCACCCCTCCACTACTACAGTGGGTCAGAGAGGCACAGTGTGGGGACACTGACTGTGAGACGTGGCGTGCGCAGATATCCTTAGGATAGGCACCTGATGGTTTCTCCTTTGGAGCAGAGCACAACGTCTTTTTCAGAGGACGTACCTTGGTACCAGTTGCTTTATGGGAGGAGGTGCTGAGAGAGTTTCACACTTCTCCCTTGGCGGTACATCCTGGAGTGTCGAAGATGTACCAGGACCTCAGACGACAGCATTGGTGGTCGGGCATGAAGAAGGCAGTGGCAGAGTTTGTTTCTCAGTGCCTCACCTACCAGTAGGTGAAGGCAGAGCATCAGGTACCAATAGGCTTGGTACAGCCCTTGGAGGTCCCTGAGTGGAAGTGGGACGGGATATCTATGGACTTCGTGACTGGACTTCCACGCACTTCCAGAGGTCACGAATCCATTTGGGTGATTGTCGACTAACTCACCAAGTCGGCTCACTTCTTACCCATCAGAGAGTTGGGCTCAGTGGAGAGCTTGGGACATCTCTAAGTTTTAGAGATTGTATGGCTTCAATGTGTTCCATCATCTATCATCTCCGATCGAGATGCTTGCTTTACTTCCCGGATTTTGAAGGGGTTGCAGGAGGCATTCAAGACGCAGCTACGTCTGAGCACCGCCTTTCACCCTCAGACAGATGGTCAGACGGAGAGGACCATACAGACTCTCGAGGACATGCTCTCCGCATGTGTCCCCGACTTTGGTCGCAGCTGGGAGGACCACCTACCCTTGTTGGAGTTCGCGTACAACAATATCTACCACTCCACCATCGAGATTGAACCATACGAGGCATTGTAAAATTGATGTATATTCATCGATCTTATTCTCTATATTGTCCCACTAATAGTTCTCTCATAGTTCTTGATAAATCTATGTGCTTTCTAGATGAATAAATAAAGTTGATCTATGTGCATAATTTAAAATATATTTATTTTTCTATAGATTATATGGTACACATATTCATGACCCAAATCTTATGAGTATTTTCTTATCAATTTTAAACTCTGAGGATTTTCTATTTCTAGTAGCTTCCTCCTTTTTTTTAATTTCCTCATATTTTCTTTGAGCATCCATTATTTTCTCTATAAGGTATGGTTGAGTAATCATTTGACAAAGGATTTATGATAATCCTTCATTAACGATTCCCATTTCTATCATTTACATGTCTAAGGAGATTGGATCATTCTCAATTCTCAATATTGATAAAGTTGTTGGATCCTTTCAATATAGAGAATCCACTACCTTATTTTCTTTACCAGCATGGTAGCGAATTGAGCAGTTATAATACTTGATGATATCCCACCATATTTAGTAGCAGATATTAAGATCCTTATTTTTGAATATATATTTTAGGTTCTTATGACTAGTATATATCTCACACTTCTCCCTATAAAGATAATGCCTTCGTATTTTAAAAGTGAATATCACATCTACCAACTTCAGCTCATGCATTGGATAGTTTTCCTCATGAATTTTAAATTTCCTTGATGCGCAGGATATCATTTTTAATTATTAAACACAATAATCACTTCCTTGAAGAATCATTTTATAACATAAAGAGTTCCCCACTTGTCATTAATGTGAGTATTGGTGTATCGATAAGCCTATTTTTCAACTCTTTGAAGAAGTATTCACATTTACTAGTCCAGTATAACTTTACTCCCTTCCAATTCAACTTGTTTAGTGGGTTTGAAAATTGTGATAAGTAACTCAAAAATCATCAATAGTACCCAAATAGACCAAGGAAGCTACAGATCTCTGTTACGAATGTTGGCCCAGACCACTATTCGATTAAATTTGTCTTAGAATGATCCAAATATATTCCTTTTGTAGTGATAACATGAACCAATAATGATACTTCCTCTATAAATAAC
Source organism: Viscum album (assembly GCA_963277665.1). Taxonomy (NCBI): domain Eukaryota; kingdom Viridiplantae; phylum Streptophyta; class Magnoliopsida; order Santalales; family Viscaceae; genus Viscum; species Viscum album. The sequence goes on along the minus strand of OY728147.1, from coordinate 864,641,854 downwards.
TCAAATTTATTATACCTTTCATAGATTTTCTCACTTCAAAAGGTATTTTTCACAGTATTCAAATTCTCCTCATGTTACTCCTTTCTTTTGTATTATATTAGAATATCACTGATAAAGACTACCACAAATTTGTCGACGTAATCTAAAAATAATTGGTTAATTAAGTGCAGGAAAATTATTATAGAATTAGTGATTCTAAAGTGAATCACTAAAAACTCATAGTGTCCATACATTTATTTAAAAGAGTTCTTGGGAATATCTTCTTTATTCACCTTTAATTGGTGATATCCCAACTGAAGGTAACCAATAGAAATACATGGGCCCTTATAGTTGATTGAACAATTCATCTATACAATGAATTGGATACTTTTTTCTTATCATGATTTTTTTTGAGTTCATGATAATCAATGCAGAGGTGCATTGATCCATCATTCTTCATGATGAATAGGATTGCCACACCCCACAGTGAAGCACTCGAGTATATAAAAACCTTCTAGAGATTATTCTATAACTGCTTCTTATGTTCTTCCAACTCAATAATGGTCATTCTATAAGGTGTATCTGATATGGGAAGATATCTAGAAATAAAGTCAATTGAGGATTAAACCTATAAATTAGGAGGACTATAAAATTATTTAGGGAACACATCAGTGTAGTCCCTCACAATGGCCAAGTCTTCAAGAATTATTCTATCCATTTTCTCAATCATTTGAGATAGACATGATTTTTCAGAAGGAAATAATATCCAAAATTGAGATGATTATTCCAAAGGATGTTTATCCTCCTCCATAAACTTTTACAAAATTGTAGGATGCTTCAAGATTTGAAGATTGATCTCTCTTTCCCAACAATTGATATTGGATTTGAATAAATATATCCAATCCAAGCCCAAAATAACATCAAACTCCACCAATGGAAGTATGAAAATATTTTATAGGAGGTTTAATCAAGAAACATTAACTATGGAGGAGTTATATACTTTGGATGTAATAATCTCTCTATTTTTTTTCTCATAGATAACTCAAACACAATATTTTGATGTGGTGTTTGAATAGTTATACTAAACTTGAAAGATATAAAGTAATTCATAGAACTAGAATGAAATAGTGTGTTCTATATTCCTGAATGAATAACCATCATACCTATCACCCCATCATTTATGGGATCCACCTCAATAGTAGGGATATACTATACCCTTCTTTGTTTCCTTGGAGGTTGTTTTTTTCGATTTCATTAGACAAAACTTGGATTTGGGAAATGAATCACATAATTCCTATGTTCCTTATAGCTAAAACACATTACTACCATCTGAGTGTTAATCTAAAACATCCTTTATTCTTCCATATTTGTGGGATTCCTCATCCCACTTCAGTAATTCTTATCCATATTCCCCACTCTTTTACAATTGAAAAATGTCCCATCTCCCCTTAGATAGTTCTCATGATGCTTCTTCCCACACTGTTGACATGTGGTATGTTGGATTTTATTTCAATCATGGTATTTATCAATTGATTCTCCAATATAGAACTCCATTTTCTATTTTTTATCTTCAGGCCCACAAGAACACTGAGAGTATCTGGTCTCCATTTCAACCTTAAGGGCACATCATAGAATCTCCTCATAGTTGTCGAAGTCTCGAATCACCAATGATTTTCATAGACTCGGCTTTAGTTCATTAAATAATAAATCAAACATGTTTTCAGCATTCACAAAAAAAACCAGGTGTGTATCGTGAAAGCATTGTAAAGTTTTTCTCATACACCTTGATAGATCCATATTCCTTTTACTTCAGTCTGAGGAACTCCTTTCCACATTAAGATAGGGTTTTGGGGGGAAATATTTATAAAAAATACATTTTCTTGAATTCTTCTTGTTCCATGGGATAAATTTCTTTATTAGGATTTATGTTCTTGATTAGTATCCACCATTGATCAACTTCCCCATCAAAAGGATATAACTCCAAAAAAACATTCTCTTATTTTGATCACTAGTAGACAAATAATATATTCTCAATGGATATAATCCATTGCTCTATGATGAGGGGATCAGAAGTTATAATAAATATGTGAGGAATTTGTTGCCTAAATGATTCTATCCCATCATTCCCTTTATTAGGAGAAGCATTTATTTACCCATGATTAAATTTATTGTTCATAACTTGATCTAGTTGAGCAAGTACTACTATGATTTTTTGAGCTCCTATTCCCATCAGATTTAGCATTTCATTATAGAAATTGTCACATTGCCTATCATATTGATTGTTGGAATGATTTATCCTATTTTTATCCATTAACAAATAAAACAAAGTAAAATTATGTGTGGATTTAATACTTTTCTAATAATCATAAAATAGGAAATATTGAATATAGAAGGATAAAATTTCAAATGAAAATTATATCCTAACATGTGATTCCCTAAGTTCTAATCTAGGTTATAAATGGTGATAGAATTATCCCTAGGGTTATTACTAAATATTTATAGTACTAATCTCCAAAAATAACTAGACCTTTCTATGATACCAACTATAGAAACCCTTGACTTTTACACATATTATTACATGATTTTAAGAATAACTAGCAATAAAATAAAAACTAAGGATCATAAATTCTAGTGTATTTGGATGATTAAGAACATGATTAGAAAGAATAAAACAAAAAAATACATTTTATTTAATCTCCATAATGAGAACCTAATTTATTTTGATCTCTTACATCTTCATAGGATAACCTAGAGAATAGATTAACAAAGAGATGAGCTAAAAATCTTAGTAAGGGAATAATGATAGGAATAAAGTATACCATATGGGTTAGAAGGAATTACATAATGACATAAAAATGCATGGGAAATGAATAAACATAAGTAATATTAACATGAAGAACATGGGATCATCTAATCATGGAATTATAGTAATGTAGAAACAACATACAACATGACATAAACATGGTTCAAGGATAACTTCCAAGACTATTTCACATAGTGGACAATGTACCATAAAAGAACTAGGTTTACTCCTTGTCCCAACATGACATCTCATGAAAATAAACACTAACTAATGCATTGGATCACAATATGGGTGCACCCATAAAAAAAATGTTAATTCATATGGGTTTCACATGAAGAATCAATCATAATTAATAAACATAATGTTCACCCATGGAAAGAAATGTGTATCATAATCACTTTATAGAGCATAACAAATGGGAATATCAAAAAAGTGTCCATGAAAGAATGGATTTAAATCACACATGAACATTAATATGTTAAAATAGGAATAGATAATGGTAAATAATGTTAAATTCAAGTAAAAACATGTAATAAGTGTGTTTAATAAAACTTATAAATGATCCTCTTTAGTGCAGTTTAAGGGGAAATGTTAAAGATTATTTAAAGTGGGAAAAGGTATAATTTTTTGACTGAAACCAAAAATGATATTAGATATTTTTCATGATAAAAAATTTATAAAAATATTAGTGTATTAAAATAGTTTATGGATTGTACCTGAAAATGGGTTAGAAACTTGTAAATTCCCTTTAATCGGACTTGCTTATTGGGAGGAATTAAAAAGAGAACCTTATAAAACATGCATTTCCCAACAAAATAAAGAAGAATTGATTTTGGTTCATTTATTTGGAACATACACACATAATTTAGGAGACTTAAATAAGAATAATTAATAATTATATTGGTGTTAAAGAGAGATAAAGTGTAACCCAAAGGAAAAAATGGATGTTCAGAACGAATCCCTTACCTTATGTACAAAAGTGTTTTTCACTTGCACTTAATGTCTAGGATAATGAAAATAGATTCATTAATAATTTATTTTGGAACCTATTAAACATTTAATTTATTTATTATAACTTTATTAAGTCAATTTATGGCCTTTTTGATGAGTTATAAGATTCAATTTTGTTGCTCGAGAGTGTTTGTTTCCCTAGTTTTCAAGATTCGTTCACTTGTATACATCTATGAAAGATCATGTAAAATGGGAATAGTTATCCAGAATTTAAATTAAATGTTATTAATGAAATTAAAAAATATTAAATTCTCATATATATCATTTTTAAGATATTAGTATGATTAATTGGATAAAATGTTAATGAAAACCATTTAGATTATTTTGGAATTTTTTCAATCATCATGAACTAGTTTAGATTTTTAATTAATATTATGTATATATATTGGTTAAAAAACACAAAATAAGATTTAATATAAATTTTAAAATATTTTTTAACCATTATAATGGTTTTATTAGCAGCCTTTAAGGTGGTATTAGAAAAATAAAATATCATCATCCATGATGTTGGTGAATCGACACTTCACGGATGATGTTTTCATTTTTAGAACAAAAGGGGAAGAGAAGGGAATTGATGGTGGATATACCATTAACATAATAAAACTATAGTATATATATATGATAAATTATTTATCCTATTAATTTGTATAGGGTATGATAGGGAAGTATAATAAAATAAAAGAAATTGAAAGAGAGAGAGGGGAAGGTTTTACCTCTTGAGTGTCATGTCCTTGAGAACCTCATTAAGGGACATGGAAATGGTTTTTTGGTGAGACCAAAAAGAAAAAAATGTGGGGAAAATGTTTTTAAGTTTAATTAGTAAAAATATTATCAATATAAAATTATTATAAGTTGTGATGAGAAAAGGTGGTAATGGGTGGTATTTATAGTGGGAGGAGAGGGTTGTTTTTTATTATTTTATTCATTAGTTTGTTATTTTGGATTAAGACTATAAATAGTGTTGATTATTACAAGTAAATATAGTAACTAGATCATGTTTGTTTGATACAGTGTCCACTAACATCATCCTTGAAGCAACAATGACTCATAAATTCACATATTTGGCTAAAATGTTAAATATCATAAATTATTGTATTTTCACTATTCACTAAAAATTCAACTATTATAGAAAAATAAAAAAAATCCACCCTAATAATTTTTTTGATGTGTAGAGTTCAAAAATATAATCCATTTTATGAAAATAATTTTATATATATGAGATATTTAATTTTTAACCAAAATTAACATTTATTCAAAAAATACCAATTTTAAAATTATAACTGATTTTATGACACTTTGAAAATTTAATTAAAGTATAATAAATTTATCTTATAATAATAAGTAAAAAAATATGAATTTTAAAATATATTTTATAAAAATGAATTTTATTTTAAATCATTATATTAATTATAAAATTGTAAATAAATATTTACGTTTCAAAAAAATACCAATACTTAATTTATCATTTTTAAAACATTTTTTTACTTATTACATGATATGAATATATTATATTTTGAATTATAAGATTCCTAAATTTTATTTATGCTTTCATATGTGTGGTTACTATTATATTGGATGTGATACTATTCCAAAGGGTCGCATTACAATTCCAACTATCTAGTTACTATTCCATTGGTATAGGTTCCTTAATTTCTATAAATATCACTTATTTCATTCTTAATTTATGAAAATAACATTTTAATTAGGTTTTATATGCTCTGTATGTGTTTTATAATATATAATATAATTATAATAATGGAAATTGCATTGATAAAATTTTGGGTTGTTGCATCGGGGTTTGTGGTTTCTAAGGCCGGTCTATTGGTTAACCCGAAGAAAGTTGAGGCAGCTATGTCCTAGATACGCCCCATGAATATGTTCATGATCAAGATATTTCTGGATTTGTAAAGATAATACAATAATTTAATCCATGACTTATCCCATTTATCATCACCCATGACTACACTGATGAAGAGGGGTAAATTTTCAATGGTCAAAACATAGGAAGGAGGCTTTTCTTGAGGTAAATAGAATCTTGAATACAACTGCAGTACTAATATTTCATAAGGCTGGGATTGGATATACCATATATTTTGTTGAATAAAGTTTTGGTTTGGGAAATTACTAATGTAAAGGGAGGGGCAGTGTCTTGTGGGTCACGTCAGTTGTGACCCCATACCCATGATTTGGAGCTAGTATCCATGGATAATGCTTTGAAATTTTAGTGACACTATCTCTTTGGTGAGAGGTTTATTATTTATATTAACTATAATAACATTCACTATATATTCCCATAGAGGGGGCTCAATTTGAGGTAGAGGCATTGGGTAGAGTACCTATATACATTCGAATTTGAGATAGCCTACACACCAGGAAAAGGCTACGTCATTGAAAATTCTATTTTTCATAAGATGAAGGCAGCTCAAGAACCTGGTGAACAAACTTTAGATGAATAGTGGTTCCTAATGAGCTTTTTATTTTATTAGAGGATGAATTATTTTGAGGATCAGGGATCAATGATGTGTTCTCCATTAGTGATCATATATTCTTTGGTTGACGGGATAAAGGATGGTAAAGTATCTGAACTAGAGTGTGGTGTGATGTGGGAACAATTATCAGGTGGTAACTCGATACCTGGGTGGTTATTGGATTGTGATCATACAAATTGAGTAAATTGGAGAGTTGTAGACACCTCTTCCATCAAGGAAGACATGATTAGAGACTTATATACCTCTAAGTTCATGGTGTATCCAGTAGGGACAAATATATACCATGAAATTATGTGGTATTTTTGGTGACCATGGATGAATAAGGAAATTATTGGTTGTTTTCCCAATTACATACCTACTAGAGGATAAAGGTCAAGCACCATCATCCTAGTGGTTTACTTCATCCACTTCTAGTTCCCATGTGTAAGTGGGAGGATGTCACAATGGGATTTGTGAAGCAGTTACCTAGGACCCTGAGGATTCATGATGTTGTATGGGATATTTTCAATTAGTTAATGAAAGTTTCTTATTATTTACTAATCCAAGAGACTAACTCAATATATAATCTCACAAAGTAGTATGTTCATGAGATTATCTTCTTTCTTGGAGTTCCCTTGAGCATTATATCTGATAGAGACTCATGTATTACATCACATTTTTGGAAAGTATTGTAGAATGAATTACGAACTCAACTGAAATTGAGCATAAGGTACCATCCCCATACATATGGACTATAACACCCTAATATTTAAAATATGTTTAATTTGTTTCATAGCTTGTTTTACATGCAACACCAAGTTTAAATGAACAGCGTAACATTGTCAAAATATTATGTATCAGTTATCCCCTAACCATTGGATTGGAGGGTATAAATAGTAATAAATAAAATATGAAAAATATATATTCTATATATTTATAAAATTAATTCATGATTAATTAAATTATTATAATTAAAAATATATATATTTTTTAAAAGAAACGTTTTGTTTTTCAAAAAAAATGCATTCTATTAATTTTTATATTAATAAAATAAGTTAATCAATATTGGTTAATATTTTTAATGAATTCATTTTATTATTTACTTGATTAAATGTTTTAAACATTCAATAAATATTTTTTTAGTCATAGGATAATAATAAATCTAGTTTTATACAAAAAAAATGTTTTTCTATAAGAAAGAAGTTTTTATCACATTTTTTAAACACATGTTAAAATTAATTCTTTTTATTTATAGTTATTTAATTAGATAAAATGAAATATATATTTATAATAATTAATATCAATATTAGTAAATATTCCCCATTTATTTTTTTCAATATTAATAGTAAACATGGTAAAATTTATCACCTCAGTAAACATTAAATTAGGTTAATCTAGATTAAAAATAAATTATAACGCCATAATTTTTCATCATAATTATTATTTTAAGAATTTAATTTGACCATTATAACCTTAGGCTCAAAATAGAATACTTTAATGGATATTATTCCATGAAAATTGTTTATATATTATTCGTATAAAAGAAAGATACAAAATGTCAGTCTCTAGGTTTTAAATATCCTTTATGTGTTGACATAGGGAAAAAATAGTTATTAATTAATATTAATAGTAATTTTTTTACATAATATAATTCTATTCATGGTGATAATTTATTTCTAATTTTGAGGTGTTATATAATTACCTTAAATGCTTACACAATTCCAAAACAATATTTATTCAATTGATGGAAAAATAAAATAAATGATTTTAAAAGTGTTAAAAGTGAAATAATTTAAGTAATTTATAGTGTTCCATGAATTTTATAGTTTTATATTGTGCTAAAATTCCATATTCCAATTCAATCATTTTCAAATTAAATGAATAGTGTCAGAATTGACATTAATGACATTATATCAAAATAATATTTTCTTAAATTATTTAAAAATAATAAAAAACATGAAATAAGAAAATGTAGATATGATAAGGTCTAAAATTTTATAATTTTCCCATTTATGTGATAATAATCACCATATAATTAAAAATTACAAATAATATTGAAGAGGTTGTTGTCATATTTAAAATTAAAATTAGTTAACTAAGGATTAATCAAAATGATAAGGTTTAAAATGAGACTAAAACTTGTAAAAAAATTATTTTTTGATGCTATTAAAACCCTAAAATACTTATATTAAAATTCATATCCATTTATAAGAATTTTTCTTTATAATAAATTTATTATAATCAAATCTTTTGAAAAATCATAAAAGTGACTGTCAACTCAATTATAAAAGGGAACCACATACCTCACTTATTTACTCCACTTTGATTCTTTTATCTTGACCAAAAAATTTAAATTTCCCTTATTAAATCCCCTATATACATTATATATGTTTTTTTCTTCCAAAAATACCATCCCTAGAGTCCTTTAGAGGAGATATAAAGGATTTGTTTCAAATAAGACGTAATCACCTTAACCGATCACTTTCTTTTATACTCTTCTTTGCCTCATATAAATCTATGGTATCTATAATAAAATAATAAATAAAGTGTCATTAATATTCAAAAAAATTATTATGATAATTAATACATCATTATATTCCCTCTTTCCAATCAAATGAGAAGTGAAAGTATCGCTCATGTGTACGTACGACTTACCATCTCCACGTAGCGATACAATTCATTTTTCATCACAATATTTTATGAAAGGGAATTATAATGTATCTAATATTTATATATTATATAATTGATATAATTATACTTAATAAATTATAATACCACATCTACTTACTTACCATCCAATTATTTGTGAAATGATAATGTTGTTCATGCGTATGTGTGGACTACCACCTCAACGAAGCGACGTGATTCATTTTTCATTTATATTTTATTTGGATGGTAATGAGGAATAATTTCTTGAATATATATGATATATATGATATTATAATTATCCTATAAATATGAATTGATATTTACCTTTATCTAATTCAATCCATCGAAAACTAAAAACAGCATTCATGTGTATGTACGATATTTCATCTCCATAAATAAGGTAATTCATTTTTCTATCCCTAACTTTTATATATGACTCTAAATATGTATATAATGAATATTTATATGATATTTATGTCATTATTAATATCCTATATATAATTGAACTAAAATAAATGTACAAGGACCGTAACTACTAAGCTAAAATACTCATGATAAACAAAATAGTTAACACCCATAACTGACGGTTTTAATAAGGAATTATTGTTAAAAGGGGGTGAGGAAATGTAATAAATGGATAATATATGATATTTTAAGTATTAACATGACTATTTTATTGAATTATAATAAATTTAAATTTATTATAGAATATGTTAAATTGATTGTCAAGAAAGGTTATCTCAAGGTAAGGGTTTTATATTACAATCTCATTGTTTATCGAGATCGTTTATGATTAAGTTTACAATGATTAAATATTGTTATGTATCTATCAAGAAACTAATAAATTTCCTTATAATATGGTTATTTATTTAAAATATATGTTTTTTATTCATTTCACTCACCTTAAGTATTCAATAGACAAAAAATATGTTTTTAAGGGAAATTGACTTCATTTCTCTCTTTGGTTAAAAGACATTTTTCTTTACTATCCATATTTTTTAAAAATGTTTTGAATATTTTTTTAACTATTATACTATTATTTTTTAAATTTATTTTTACACAAATTTTAATTATTTAAAAATGTTTTGAAAATAATATTTTTTCTCATTTTCAAAATGAAGTACTTTGTGACTTTTCTAACAAAAGTATGGAAGGAATTTTTTAGCTTTTACTACATGAATAGATTTTCCCACAAACATGACTAGTTTTTTATTTGAATATTCATTTTAAATTTTACCAGGTTATTTTTAAATAATATTTTTTCCTTTATTTTTTCATATCTTTTTTAATATGTGATTTAAAAATGAAAATGTTATTTTCCTCAAGAATGGTTTAATGATATTTTGATTTTATTTTTATTCATCAAATGCAACAATGATTGAATTAACTTATGATTTACTGAGGATATTATCCAAAAATACCATATTTATCATTTCTCTATATGTTTTATGAAAATTAATAAAAAAAATTTATAAAAACTTTTTTTCATGGATTGTGCGATGATGAAATGTTGAAATGTTTATGAGACCCATTTATTTTCCACGGTTTATGCTATGATGAAATTTTCATTAAACCCATATATTTTCATGGGTTTTAATTTTATGAATAATTTATGATATTGTGGAACACTTATATATGATTTTCATTATGTGATAGGTGGGACCTATATCTCCCTTCAATTAATTAGTTAAGTAAGGATATCACATGAGATAAATAGGACTGGAATGGGGAGTCAACCAAGTTCAGTAAGGTAATTTTTCCACTATGATAGTATTGGGAGTGAACCTTGACTACTATAATGGTTTTGAGAGGGAACTCATTCCACTATGATTGTCTTGGAAATGATCCTTGACTACTGATAAAATGATTTTCTATACTTATGTGTATGCCACAAATCAATGTATTATGCCTACTTTATGATTTCATGGTTCATGTTCTTTGACTAACTTATGATTCATGTCTTATGGAATATATATATTTATACCATAAAATAATATTATGATCTATGTTATATAGTGTATGTTTTTTAAACATTAATTTCATGTTATTATACCTTTATTCTCATGTTATGATTACGTGGTTATTTATATCTCCCTTATTTAACCTTACTGAGAATATGAGCTCACTCTTTTTTTATGTTTCCTTCCCTAAGGTTATGAATAAAGTTAAAATATTTTATACTTATAATAAATTGAAATTTATGAATAAATAAGGTGGAGATGGTGAATATATTTTATGAAATAGTTGTTTATGTTTCTGTGTTACCAAGGATACTAAACCAATATGATTCTGAAATGGATTGTTATGCTATGTAATGAAAATTCATTTATTAAGAGGTAAATATATGAATTAAAATTATGGGTTTATATATTTAGTATCAGATTAAGGTTTAGTTAAACTTGTAAATTAGTATGAGAAAACTCTAGTAATATCCCTAGGGACATGCCTAACTATTAGGTGAAATTCTAAAGTTTTGGTAATGATAACAAGTGAATTTGATTAAAACTATGTTTTCATAAAAAAGTTGACATGATTTATACATCCTATAATTTATTTTTATTGATTATTTGGTTTCCCAAATTTATTATTGTTTCTCACACTATGATTTTTCATTTTATTCAATGGTTAGAACATGAAAGAGTCATGTTAATGTTGAATGTGATATAAAATGAAATGATTTTCCTCCTAATAAAATGAATAATATAGGATATGGAATGAAAAAAACGGTTTGATACTCACATAACTTTATCAAGATATGAATCACACTAACCATCCAATTTATAAAAGGTGGGAACAATGTTGTGTTGATCCACTCATGAGAAAAAATCCACCTTCTTTAAGTAGGTCTACTGATCTAAAAGTTTTTGAAAAATGGATCAATACCATTTAAAACATATTTTTCATTATTTAGTGTTTGTAACAAGATAAATTTATTCTGGTTGTTTATAATTTATATGGTGAAGCATATCTATGGTATACTCTTATCAAGAACATGAGAGAACAAGAAGAAATTGAATCTATGCAGTGGAAAATATTTATAATATTATTTTTCAAAAAGTACTTTACTCATATTATTTGTATAAAAATGGATAGATAATTCCTTGAGTTAAAGAATAATTATGATTAATATATTGGTACTTTTGGTGAAATATTCATAGGACTTATGAGGTATACTTCTGGTATTATCTTCAAACCAGAAAGTAAGATTGATCAATTCTTCAATGGCTCAAAACCAAGTCCCTAAAGGGAATAATCCTTAAGGGACTTTAGTAGCTATAAAGAAATTATTCAATATTCAATCAAGGTGAATATAGAGATTGTATTTATTAATCAATCTCATTTTTTAAAAAAAGTGATAATGTAATTCAAAGGTAATTCTAAAAACCACGAAGTAAAGAAGATAAGATTTACTTTATGCTCAAAATGTGGAAGGAAACATGGGGGAAATTTTCTTAGGGGAACTGGTAAATTTTTCAAGTGTGGAAAGGAATCTCATTATAAAATCAAATCTCAAAGTGATGGGAATAAGTTTTCTAATGATGAAAATAGAGATAAATATCCAAATAATTCACCACCCACACTCTAGTGTTTTAAATGCAAGTATTATTGGAATTATGCTAACCAGTTCCCAAGTCCAAAGGTTAATGATGATGATTGACATTAACATCCTCTAAATCCCTGAGGAAAATGGAAATATCATGTTATCACTATTTCTGATGTGGGATACGATAACAATGTGGTAAATTGTACACTTATCATCCACTATATAACCGCAAATGTTTTACTTGATTCTGGATCTACACACACTATTATATCTAAATAATTTTCTAAATGTTTCACAATACCACCTCGAAAGATAAATGTTGAGATAGTAGTAAAAATCCTTAATGGTACGATTATTTTATCCCAAGTATATGATTCTTATCTGGTTAATGTTTGGGGGAATTTTTTTCTTGCATCATGTCATTCTTACACTAGTTGAATTCGATGTAATTTTTGTCATGGATTTTATTTATTTAAATAAAACCCACATCAATTACTAAGTAAGGTAAGTTATATTTTATATTCTGAACCAACCTATGATATCCTATCAATGTGATGACAAAAATGAACTTCCAATAGAAATTTCATTTATCATAGGGGTCACGATTCCTATTCAAAAGGGTCATTTATATCATATATTTGAGGAGAAACTCAACATTGAATATATTACTATTGTTTTGGAGTTTTCTAATGTCTTTTTAGAAGAGTGTATGGGTCTTCCATAGAATCATGAAGTTTATTTTTCAATAAAACTCATATATGGTGATACACCTACATATAATAATCCATATAGAAGGGGCATTATAGAGTTTCAATAATTAAAGAATAGACTCCATGAGAATATTGACAAGATATTAATTTGTAAAAGTGTGTCACCATGGGGTGAAACAACTCTATTTGTTAAGAAGAAAGATGGATCAATGTGACTTTTAATTGATTTTCAAGAACTTAAAAAGATCACTATCAAGAAAAAGTATCCTCTAACCTATATTGATGAATTTTTTATCCACTTTTTAGAGATAAATACATTTGAAATATTTATCTGTATTATGGATATAATCAATTTGGGTTCATGAAAGAGGATATACCCAATAAATCATTTCATACAATGTATAGACACTATGAATTTATAGTGATGTCCGTTGGTATTATTATCCCCTGTTATCTTCATGGATTTAATGAATAGAGTATTTATGGATTAAGTTAATAAATTTCTAGTTTACTTTATAGATGGTAATCATATTTATTCAAAGTGTGAGTAAGAGAATGAAGATCACTTAAGGATTATTCTGAAAACCCTACAGAATGATAAGATTTATGAAAAATTCAGCAAGTTTGAATTTTGGCTTCATAAAGTTTCATTCTTGGGTCATATAATCTCAAGTGAGGGTATATAAGTAAAACCTTAAAAGAAATAACTTATTGGATAATGTCCTAAACTAACCACTATGAATAAGATCCATATTTTTCTTGGTTTTCCTAGATATTGTTGGTGATTTGTGGAAAATTTATGACATCTATTAAATCTACTCACCAAGTTAATTCATAAGGGAGCCAAGTTCCTTTGGAAAGATGAATATGAGTAATGTTTTAATTAACTGAAGAGAAGTCTAGTCCACACACCTATGCTTACACTAACATATAGAAGAGAAGTGCTTGTAATCTATAGTGATACATCAAAGAAGGGAATAGGATGAATCCTCATGAAAAACTATATAGCTATTGACTATTCCTCGTGATAATCCAAGATACATTAAAAAAATTACCCAACTCATTATTTGGAATTAGCTATGGTAATTTTTGAATTAAATATATGGAGGCACTATCTCTATGAATAAAGGTGTGACATTGATAAGTGCATCAATTTTTTACTTTTTCGATAATCAAATTCATTTATTCTGATGATTTTTATTATTAATATATTAATGTGAAGCTGATGTTTTCTTCATTATTTTAGGTTACTATAAGTTATGAGAGATGAGGAAAATATGTGTAAACTATCATCATATCCACATAAAATAACATTTTCTACAAAAATATATGATCATGAAGCACTTCAAGACATGAAACTGAAGAACCAATGAAAAATAAGGATTATATAAGTATAAACTAAATTTACACATTTTTTAATCATTACACATTGTAAACCGATGCAAGTAGTGTAAGTATTACAAGTCATGACATGGATGAAAGAATCATGGAATGAATATGACATGTGTCACGGTGGGACACATATACATCATGTCATGAAAAAATTGAAGACAACCCAAAGAGTTTCATTTCATGAATTTGGTACATGTGGTGTAAGATTTACACATCATATATCACTACATAGTGTGTAATGTTTGGGATGATCCAAAAATGGTAAGATTCAACGTATCATGAAGTTTTGAACTATTTTAAGAACTAAGACCCACTTATAACCACCTTTTGAACCAACCTTAATTCCATTAATTACAGCATGATTTCATCTGGAGTCTATAAAGAGAGGTCCAAACTTCTACTTTTAAGGGAAATCCCAGAGACCAAATCTTGAAGCGAGAAGCTGCATTGTGTAGGGTACTCACTAGTTTTATCTCCATTTTCAATATGATTTATATTTATTTATTCCTTACCATTTATCAAATCATTATTATAATGAGGGTGTAAACCCAACTTGTACCAATATTATCTAGTAGAAGGGGTGTGGTGCTGCTAGATTTATTCCTTTTGCTTCAGTCATGTATTTTGATTGTTGTAGTTTTTGACATCCAATTTTCAATCCATTAATTTTTCATTTATAATGACCATTGTTAATTGAATCTGAATTGAACATAAAAAATTTCAGCTGATTACCATAAAGGGTGCATGACCATTTTCAAATTTAGGTGAGTTAGGTTTAAATTTGGTATCAAGAAAAACTTGATTCAACAAAACTCTAAATTATTGGACCAAGGAAAATAGGTTATTGTCGCGTCAAGGAGGGGGATACCTATGAAAACCCTGCTTTTTATTTCAAACTTAAACTTGATTTATTACATAAAACTTTCACTTGATAAAACATGGAAGATAGAGAGGTATAATGTCTTTGGGGATTAGAAACATTACATAACAACTTAAAATATGAAATAAAACATCTTTATTTAAAACTTCTTTTACATGACCACTATATTCTCTCGTACTTAGCATTGATTTGGATAACTTGAGGACATGCATAAGAAAATGGTGAGATATAAAGCCCTGTAATGGAATAATCATGGAATAATATGAGGAATATAATAAATGTTAGACAATAGTTATATCAATAGAGCACAAGATAAGAATAAAAATAAAGGCATGATAAATTATGATAATCATAACATGGAAATGTAGCAACAACACTTAACATGGAATTAGCATGAGCCAAGGCTCATTGCACATGGAGCATGATTAAATCCTCATTGCATATGAAGCATGAGTAAAACATTGTTGCACTTGAATTAGCATGATTCAACAACCATTTCACATGATGTATCATGATACTAAACTTTACCCAATGCATTGGAGTGCTATAAGGGCCCACCCTTCTTAAACATTTCATTTCATTCATAAGTGTGCCACATGGATCATATAACATGAATTCATAAAACATTATCATTTATTACACGATAAAGGAATGTGGAATTAATACATGAAACTTTATAATCAATAAGTAAATTTTCATAAAGGTGAATACCCTTGATAGAGATATGGTCGTGGTATTCGCTACACAATGACATTGGCTTGGAAAATTGGAGCAATTTCGGCAGCGTAACAGCGTGACGTAAGAATTCATAAAAAATGTTTGATGAGAGAAAAAGGGGTTTCTCATCATATTTACATGAAATTGACAGTAAGGGGGTCATATATATATATGTACCAACAATTTTAATAGAATTTAGATGCATAATACAAAAGTATTACTTGGATGTAAAAGAAGAGAGGGAAATCTCTCACGGAATTTCGGCATAGTAACGGGTGTACATGGGAGGCATTTATTGAGAGAGAAAGGGGTCTCTCATAATTAAAACATAAATAGGGAAGTATTGGGGAGTTGCGAAACCATACCCAAAAATTTATAATTGAAATTAAAAGGGCATAACAACATTAAGAAAATTGGATGAAAATGAGAAAGGAAGAAAAAAACCCCTTACTTGGAAGTGTGCTTCTAAAGGCATGAGAGAGGCTTGGGAGAGGCTTCTTGGGAGATTGGGGAACCTTGGGAGGATTCTACGTAGATTAAGGAATAGTTTTGAATAACTTCAAAGGCCTTTAGTGAGGAGAAAGTGGGAGCTTGGGTGGGTTTATATAGGAAAGGTGAGGGAATTCTTTATTATTTAGGGTTGGGACACCTCACATTAAACTAATTCAAATCACAAACCAGCACATGGTTTTTTCTAAAGGGGATTGGAAAACAATATTTTATAAGGGAAAATTCCAAACTTCTTAAAATAATGGGGTTGCTTATGTGGAGTTGAGTCACACTCCCAAGGAAAACAATTTAAAAAGACAAGATGTTTAATAAGCCTTGAAGGGTCCATTAATGCTTTGTAAAATAAATCAAACAAACCCAAAATTACATTATTTTAATGGTAAAACATATATTGGCCGAACATAAGTCTTATATTATATTATTACATCACTATTGGGTCATTATGAAGTCATAAAACACATTATATATTTAAACGGTATTTAATTTTTCCCAAAAATTTGATTATCTCATAAAATTATGAAAAATTCACCGTTTGATAATTTTGATTTCATTATTCCAGAAATAATATTCATTTTATCTAAATAATTTTCTAAATATGTTAATTTTCACTTTTAAAATAACCTACATTTATGAAAAATTCATGGGTTTTGACAAAAATGGCTTTCAAACCTTAATAAAAATTACAATTTCATTCATAAAATTATACAATCATTTATATTTAATAAAATTTAATTCAATAATATTATTATTATTTTATTAAAATATTATTTAATACAAAAATCCATTAATTCATCAAAATATATTTCTTAGTTGAATATTAACTAAAAACACTATTTGTGCTTTCAAAACTATTTACAAGGTAACAAAAATAACCTGAAAATATATTCATTATTATATACAAAAAATAATGTACATAACCATAGTGATAAAGTCTTGTTAATTAACCCCTTATAACACCCGCATAAGACCGAAGAGTAAGGTGTGCGATGGTGACAGACTCTTGGGGTGGCTCGGATAACATTGCTCGGGTGGTAATCTCTATCTACTTCCACTTCTCTCGTAGGCGGTCCTGCTCAAGCTTAACCCATTGAAGCTCGGCTAGGTCTTGGTCAAGAGCGAAGCCCAATGACGCTACCTCTTTTCCGAGTTCCAACAAATGGGCTTCATATGGGGAACGTCTACTGGATGAGGTCATCTCTTCCTTTGTCTGAGTAAATTGGATTCGTTAAAGCCGTGTATTTATACTAATCATGTGATCACTATTCAACGGCTATATTATCAATGGTCACAATTATTAACATAAAACCAATGAAGTTGACTTTTTATATAAACATTTTACATAAAGTTACATTTAATTATATCAAGAGGGATTTCCATTAATGAATGTTTGGGTCGTTACAATCTTCCCCCCTTAAGAAATTTCACCCTCAAAATTTCCTTTTCCCACACTAAAACAAATGCGGGTAACTCTGCTTCATCACTTCCTCTGATTCCCACATCACTTCTTCAAACTTGTGGTTTCTCCAAAACATCTTGACAAGGGGCATTGTATTATTTCATAGATGTTTTTCTCTATGGTCTAAGATCTTCTCTGGTTTCTCCTCATAAGAAAGATCATCCTCTTACTTTACCACATCTAAAGAGATTACATGTGAAGGGTCCAATATATACTTCCTTAAGAGGGATACATGAAAGACATAATGTACTTTGGCCATGGTAGGTGGAAGTTCTAGTCAATAGGCCACAACCCCAACACGATCAAGAATCTCGAAGGGGCTGATGTGCCTTGGAATTAATTTCCCTTTCCTTACAAACCTCATGACCTTCTTCCACAAAGATATAGGTAGAAAAACCATGTCTTTAACTTTAAAATCAAGGTCTCATCGATGGTTATCTGCATAAATCTTCTGTCAACTCTGGGCTGCCTTGATATGATGCTGAATGGTTTTCACCTTCTCCACTATTTCTTAGACCATTTTTGGTCAAAGAAGCTTACACTCACCGACTTCATCCCAACACACCAGTGTTCTACACCTTTTCCAATAAAGGTCTTTATATGGTTCCATTTGGATGCTCAAGTGGAAACTATTATTAAAAGAGAACTCAACCAGAGGAAGATGTTGATCCCATCCTACTTTAAAGTCCATTGATCATGTTGTCAACATTTCCTCAAGTGTTTGGATTGTCCACTCGGATTGGCCATCAGTTTAAGGATGATAAGTTGTACAGAAGTTTAGTTCAATATTCAGATCATGTTGAAGACTCTTCCAAAACTTAGAGGTGAATCTTGGATCTCAATCAGACAGAATAGATAGTGGTACTCCATGCAGCCTTAGAACTTCCCTGATATATATCTGTGCCAGTTGATCCAATGAGAAATCCTCCTGAATAGCAATGAAATGTTCAAACTTTGTAAGACGGTCCACAAAAACCTAGATTGCATTGTTGCCTTTGGTTGTCTTCGGAAGTTCGGTGAAAAAGTCCATGGTGATGTTCTCCCATTTCCATTCTGGTATGGGCAATGGTAGCATCATCCCCTTAGACTTCTTCCTCTCGGCCTTCACTTGCTGACACACCAGGCACTTTGATGTATATTCAGTTATCTCCTTCTTCATATTATCCCACCAATAATGCTCTCAGAGATCTCGATACATCTTTGTGTTTCCTTGGTGAATAGAGAAATTTGAACTATGTGCATCATCCAAAATTTCCTTCTTCAGCTCTATACTTGATAGAACACATATTCTTTTCCCAAATCTCACAATTCCTTCTTTATTAACATTAAACTATGAGGATTTCCCTTTTTCAATAGCTTCCACTTTTTCCTGAATTTCCAAATCATCCATTTGAGTATCCTTTATCCTTTCCAAAAGTGATGGTTGAGAAACCATTTGTGAAAGGATTGACGATTTTGCCTTCTTTATGATTCCCATGTCCATCCTTATCAAATATAGGAAGATTGGATCCTTTCAATTCTCATAAATGATAGAATTGTTGGGTCCTCTCTACTTCGAACATCCGCTACCTTGTTCGCTTTCCCAGGGTGTTAATGGATTGAGCAGTCATAGTCATTGAACAGCTCTAACCATCTTCGTTGGTTCATATTCAACTATTTCTATGTGAATATATACTTGAGGCTTTTTTGGTCCGTATATATTTCACACTTCTCCCCAAATAGATAATGCCACCAAATTTTCAAAGTGAAGATCACTGCATCCATCTCGAGGTCATGTGTTGGATAGTTCTATTCATGAACTTTCAATTACCTTGAAGCATAGTCAATTAATTTGTCATTTTGCATCAACACACATCCCAGGCCCTTCTTCGAATCATCACTAAATTCCACAAAAAGTTCTTCACTTGTGGGTAAATTGAGAATGGGTGCAGTGATAAGCCTCCTTTTCAACTTTTTGAATCTTTCTTCACATTCATCACTCCAATAAATCTTTACTCCCTTCCGAGTTATCTTGGTAAGAGGGTTGGACAATCGTGAGAAATTTATCACAAATCATCGATAATATCCAGCTAACCCCAAGAAGCTACGGATATATGTTACCGATGTTGGCCTCGGCCATCCCTTAATTGCATCTATTTTGGATGGATCCACAAATATCCCATTTCTTGTGATGATATATCCCAATAATGATACCTCCTTAAACCATAACTCACACTTGTTTTACTTGGCATAGAGCTTCTCCTTCTTCAAGGTCTCTAGTACAGTTCTTAGATGCTCCTCATGATCTTCCTTGGTTTTGGAGTATATCATAATATAATCTATAAATACTACCAAAAAATTTTCGACGTAATCTCTAAAGACTCTATTCATCAAGTCCATAAATATTGTTGGAGTGAGTCCGAAAATCAGTACTATGAATTCATAGTGCCCGTATCTTGTATGAAAAGAAGTCTTGGGGATATCTTCCTTCTTCACCCTTACTTGATAATATCTCGGCCGCAAATCCACCTTGGAGAAGTATTGTGCTCCACACATCTAATAAACAATTCATCAATTCGTGGGAGAGGATACTTGTTCTTTATTGTGATTTTGTTGAGATCACGATAATCGATGCAAAGGCACATTTATCCATCCTTCTTATTGAAGAAGAGGACTGGTGCACCCCATGGTGAAGCACTTGGGTGTATAAACCCTTTATCTAGATTCTCCTGTAGTTTTTTCTTCAACTCTTCAAGCTCCACAACAGCCATTATATACGGAGTTTTGGATATTGGAAACGCCCCTGGTATAAGTTCAATTGAGAATTCAACATCTCTTCTGGGAGGAAGACCAGGCAATTTCTCGGGAAACACTTCAGCGAATTCTCTCACAATAGGCATGCCTTCAAGGATGGTTTATTCCTTGAAATCAATAATATGAGCTAGATATGCATGCTCATATGGTAGTAATATCCATGCTTGAGATGATGGAGCTAAAGAAGATTCATCTTCCTCCTTGAACTTGTAAAGAATCAGGGGTCGATTCTCCACATAGAGAGCGATTTCACTCTCACGGAAATTTATGTTGGATCTATATAAGGAAAGATAATCCATGCCAAGAATTGCATCAAATTTTACCATATGGAGTAGGATGAGGTTCACCGGGAAGTTCAATCCACTGATTATGATAGGGGAGGGGTTATATTCATGGGATGAAATAATCGCCCCATTTTTTGTACTCACAGACATCATCACTTCCATGATTTGTGGTGGTGATGGTATTGTTCTACAAAACTTTCGAGATATAAAATAATGTGGAGAACTAGAATCAAAAAATATGTTTGCTATTCTTGAATGAATAACTAGAATTCCTGTCACTACTTCATTGTCGGGGTTCACTTCGGTAGTAGTGATGGAAAAATCTCTCCCTTACTGCCTTAGAGGTTGTTGGTTACCTCCGAAAACCCTTGGCTTAGGGAACTAATTTGCAATATTCCCTAGTTATTTTCAATTGTAGCAATGAACCATGCGTTGTGGTTTAAACGGAGCGTTCCTCTCCTCTGTCGCAGCCACGGGTCTTTCTTGCTGATAGTTAACATCCAGGTTTCCTTCTCTTCCATACTTAAAGAATTTTCTTTTACCCATCATGAAATTTTTAGGGAGCTTCTTTCCACACCTTTGGCAAGTGGGGTGCTGGATCTTCTTATCACCGTTGGATTTATCCATCGGACCACCAGCATTGAAGTCCACCTTACACTTCTTATCCCCATTATACCCCTGAGATTATACGATCTCCATTTTGACCTTGAGGGCACATCAGAAAATTTCTTCATAGTTGTCTAAATCATGGATTTCTAGTGCTTTCCGCAGGCTAGGTTTCATCCCACCAAAGAAGAGGTCAACCTTGCATTTGGGGGTAACGACAAAGCTAGAAGAGTATCTTGCAAGCCATGTGAAGTTTTCCTCATACGATCCAACAGATTCATCATCTTTTTTCTTGATGTTAAGGAAGTCCCTTTATATCTTAAGTCGGAGGGTGTGTGGAAAATATTTATCAAAAAACATCTTCCAGAAATCCTTCCATTCCAACACCTCGATCTCCTCTTCAAGCGTTGTATTTTTTATCAACGTTCACCATTGATCAGCTGCACCCTCCATATTATAAGTATCCATAAGAACCTTCTCTTGTTCAAAATATTAAACGATAGAGAAGATCTTTTCAATGGAGTTGATCCATTTCTCAGTGATTGAGGGATTGGATGATCCATTAAAAGTAGGAGGCCTTTGTCTCATGAATCTCTCGATAGCGACTTGTTCTTTCTTATGGGGGTTGGACGTTCCTCTTAACCCATGTTTTTATTCAAAGATTGAGTTAGCTGAGATAGAAGTGTGTCATTTTTTGCGATTCCCTCTCCCATTGGATTGGGCATCTCATTAGTACAGTCATCACATTAATCTTCACATCGGTTGTTAGCCTGAGTCCTCCTATTACCGGCCATTGGCTGGAATAAAAGGAAATTTAGGGGTAACACATAAAGGGTAATACAAGGAAAAAAGTGATGACTTATAAATAACTCTGATTTCCTTAACATATGAATGTACTAGCTTTAGTCTATGTTATCCATGATCTACTTTCTAACATATATTCTTAGGGCATTTTTTTTGTCCCTTAATAACGGTTCATACAAAACTTGTGAATTTACCAAAGCATATCCCCCGGGAGTGTCATAACCAAGAGTACAAAAAGGCTCGTTTTTGTGCACTAGTTCCCGTTCAAGTCTATCTCAAAGCGGTGTTTTCGGGTTTTACCCCTAGGATGCATCTATTCTAGAGCCGCCTCTACCTGCTCGTATCCAGACAGGGATGTATTTGCTTGATAAACCACTTACTCAATACCTACCAAAACATAGGGATGTTTTTATTATACTTGGTGTTGTCTCTAAGGTTTTACTTGGGTTTTATAATCCTAATCCCAAAAATAACTAAACCTATCCTCTGATACCAACTATGACAACCCTGTTTTTTATTTCAAACTTAAACTTGATTTATTACATAAAACCTTCACTTGATAAAACATGGGAGATCGATAGGTCTAGTGTCTTTAGGGCTTATGAACATTACATAACAACTTAAAACATGAAATAAAACATCTTTATTGAAAACTTCCTTTACATGACCACTACATTCCCTCGTACTTAGCATTGCATGGGATAACCTGAGGACATGCATAAGAAAAGGGTGATCTATAAAGACCAATAAGGGAATAATCATGGAATAACATGAGGAATACAATACATGTTAGATAATAGGAATATCAATAGAGAACAAGAGAAGCATAAACATAAAGTCATGATAAATCATGATAATCATAAGATGGAAATGTGGCAACAACACTTAACATGGAATTAGTATGAGCCAAGGCTCATTGCACATGGAAAATGAGTAAATCCTCATTGCACATGAAGCATAAGTAAAAACTCATTGCACTTGAATTAGCATGATTCAACACCCATTTCACATGACGTATCATGATACTATACTTTACCCAATGCATTGGAGCGCTATAAGGGCGCACCCTTCTTAAACATTTCATTTCATGCATAAGTGTGCCACATGGATCATATAACATGGATTCATAAAACATCATAATTTATTCCACAATAAAGGAATGTGAAATTCATACATGAAACTTTATAATCAATAATTAAAATTTCATAAAGTTGAATACCTTTGATAGAGATATGCGCATGGTATTCACTACACAATGACATTGTCTTGGAAAATCGGTGCAATTTCGGCAGCATAACGGTGTGACGTAAGAATTCATAAAAAATGGTTGATGAGAAATAAAGGGGTGTATAATCATATGTACATGAAATTGATAGTAAGGGAGTTATATAAATACATGTCCCAACAATTTTAATTGAATTTAGATGCATAATAAAAAAGGATTACTTGGATGTAAAAGAAGAGAGGGAAACCCCTCATGGAATTTCGGCATAGTAACAGGTGTACATGGGAGGTATTTATTGATAGAGAAAGGGGTCTATCATAATTAAAACATAAAGAGTATAGTATGGGGGAGGTGAAAAACCATACTCCAACATTTATAATTGAAATTAAAAGGGCATAACAACATTAAGAAAATTGGACTAAAATGAGAAAGGAAGAAAAAACCCTTACTTGGAAGTGTGCTTCCAAAGTCTTGAGAGAGGCTTGAGAGAGGCTTCTTGGGATCTTGGGGCACCTTGGTAGGATTCTAGGGAGATCAGGGTAGAGTTTGGACGAACTCAAAAGGCTTTGAGTGAGGATAAAGTGGGATCTTGGGTGGGTTTTTATAGGAAATGTGGGGAAATTCTTTATTATTTAGGGTTGGGATACCTCACATTAAACTAATTCAAACCAAAAACCATCCCATGGTTTTTGCCCATGGTTTTTCTCAAAGGGGAGTTGAAAAAAATATTTTATAAGGCCAAAGTATGGAATTATTAAAATAATGGGGTTGCTTATGTGGAGGTGCGTTACACTCCCAAGGAAAACAATTTAAAAAGACAATATGTTTAATAAGCCTTGAAGGGTCCATTAATGCTTTGTAAAATAATTCAAACAAACCCAAAATCAATTATTTTAAGGGTAAAACATATATTGTCCAAACATAAGGCTTATATTATATTATTACATCACTATTAGGTCATTATGATCTCATAAAACACATTATATATTTAAACGGTATTTAATTTTTACCCAAAAATTTGACTATCTCAGAAAATTATGAAAAATTCACCATTTGATAATTTCTAATTCATGATTCTAGAAATAATATTCATTTTATCTAAATAATTTTCTAAATATGTTAATTTTCACTTTTAAAATAAAAACCGACTTTTATCGAAAATTCATGGGTTTTGAAAAAAATGGATTTCAAACCTTAATAAAAATTACAATTTCATTCATAAAAATATACAACAATTTATATTTAATAAAAATTAATTTAATAATAATAATAATATTTTATTAAAATATTATTTAATACAAAAATCCATTAATTCATCAAAATAGATTTCTTAGTTGAATATTAATTAAAAACACTATTTGTTCTTTATAAACTATTTACAAGGTAACAAAAATAACATGAAAATATATTCATTATTATATACAAAAATAATGTACATAACTATAGTGATATGGTCTTGTTACATAACCCCTTATAACACCCGCATAAGACCAAAGAGTAAGGTGTGTGATGGTGACAGACTCTTCGGATGGCTTGGATAACATTGCTCGGGTGGTAATCTTTATCAACTTTCACTTCTCTCATAGGCGGTCATGCTTGAGCTTAACCTATTAAATCTCGGCTTGGGCTTGGTCAAGATCGAAGCCCAATGATGCCACTTATTTTCCGATTTCTGAAAAATGGGCTTCGTATGGGGCACGTCTACTAGATGAGGCCATTGCTTCCTTTTTTTGAGTAAATTGGATTCATTAAAGCCCTATATTTATACTAATCATGTGATCACTATTAAATGGATATATTAGCAACGGTCACAATTATTAACATAAAACCAATGAAGTTGAAATTTTATATAAACATTTTACATAAAGATAAATTTAATTATATTAAGAGGGATTTCCATTAATGAATGTTTGGGTCATTAAAATACCATGACCATTGGATCTCCCTCATCTTGACTCCAACACCAAACATGGATAAATTAATTTGTTTTATAAAAATCAAATTTCTTCTAAAGCCAGAAACTATAAAACCCATGAATATTTTCAAATATGATTTCAATCCAAACAATTAATCTATTTCATCTTCATTATGTTTTCTTCAAATTAATCAAAACAATCTAATTATTCTCCTCTTTCTTAAATTTTAAAAAATAAAATCTTTTGAAAACAAAAATAATTTAATTCATTATCTTAGTGGGTTCGACTTCAAACTTTAACAATACAAAATTTTAATTAATTGAGTGTATATTTTGAGATTTTTCTAAATTTTTTATTTTTATTTGACCCAGAGGGAATTAATGATGGTTTTGGGGATTGAAAAATTTGGAACCATTTCCAAGGATGAATATAAGTTACTTTTTGGGTTTATTTAATTTTTAAATTCAGGATCACAACACATGAGAAAAATGAAATGAGGGTTTTTACTTCAATCCTGAACTGGAGAAATGATTAAGGAAGAAAAAGAAAGATAAAATCATGGAATGTGCATAGTAAAATCTATCTGATGGAGGAGTTATTCAAAGAGATCCCAAGATACGGATGCTCGCAGACTATGGGCGGCCATCAAATATAGGATTGAAACCAAGCATCCTAGCATATCCTATGGCAGAAAACAACTTTGATATCATACTGACAATCATCTATATGATCTCAAACAATGTGCAATTCACTGTACTGCCACATAAGGATGCAAACAAACATCATGGAAGCTTTATTGAGCTCTAAGACACATTCCAATTATATAATGGTTCAAGTGATACGTTAAGGATTTATATATTACAATTCACAATACAAGAGTGGGATTAGGAGTGGATTCTAAGACTTCCAATGTATTCCATCATTGAATGGGATGGGATGGCATGAAACTTTCTCACCCTATTCTTCCCACCTTCCAAATCAATGAGAATATGGGTAAATATTCTAAACTTTTGTCAATTTGAATAAAAATATCAATATTTTTCCTGGTAATGATATAAATATAAGAATAAAAAAATCTTCTATCATGGTATAGATATATTTCAACTAATCCAAACATTCTCTAAGGGGTTTTCATAGAGAAAAAGTTCTATTCTTGATATTACTACTGGACAAACACTAATGATGAAGTCACATAATTAGTGCTATAGTTTCTTAGATTAAATGGTGGGAAATAGTTTCTAGTGGCAAGGAGAAGGTATTAAACTAAAATATTAATGACCTGGGTACTTAAAAAATAATTTGTTTTAATTATGGAATTAAATAGTTAAAAATTTATAATGAAATAAATAATATTTATTGAAAGTAAGGAATCTATACTAATAGAATAGTCTCCTCACCTATAAAAGTATAAATAGAATTTATGTATCTTATAAGTGAAATAATTTTGTGCTTATATCTTGAAATAATCAAATAAAGGTTTTTAAAATGATAATTTAAGTGTTTGTATTTTCTTATGACACATAAATTTTTATTTACAATTTTATAATTAATATAATTATTTTAAAAAATATAGTATTGAAATTGATTCATAAATTAATATTTTAGTTTTCTTGTGCTTATAAGATAATTTTATGTGACGTTAATTAATTTTTCAAAATGTTATAAAATCAATTATATTTTTAAAATTGGTATTTTTCATGTAAAGGATGAATTAAATTAAAAATTAAATTTCTTAGATATTGAAAATTTTATTCAAAAAATGGAGTTATTTTTTGAATTATAAAAGTAAAAAATGGTTAGGGTGAATTTTTTTATTTTTCTAAAATACTTTAATTTTTGGGGAATAGTAAAATATGTTAATTTATGGTATATATAAATTATAAGTTAAGTAAACTTCTTGATTCATCGCTAATGCAAGAAACATAATATCAAATCCTTCTTTATTATTTTAATATAATTAGTAATAATTCTCAAACTATTCATATTCTTGATCCAAAATAATAAACTATTGAATAAAATAATCAAAAAACACCCCTTACCTCCACTATAAATAGCACCCCTCATCACCTATTCTCCTCACACCTCAAACCCATGTATATTATTAAATTTATTCCTAATTCCATTTATTGATACTATTTCTCATGTCCAAGACCTTATGGTCTCACTATAATTAAAAACCCGAGGGCCTTAAGGAGTTTATCTTGGAGAATAATTCAAGAGGAAAAATCCTCTTTTATTTTCTTTTAATATCCTTTTAATTTCATTTATTTTATTATTTTCTCTTCAACTCCCCTTATCCAAGTGGAATGAAAACTAAATTATATTATATAAAATTTAATTTCATCATGTTTATAGAAATATTATTCATCAAACTCTTTACCCTCTCCCTTTTATTATAAAAATTAGAACATCATTAGTGATGTCTCGATTTACCGCCATCATGGATGATACACTTCCATTTTCCATTACCTTATTCATTTCTGGTCATAAAACCATTATTATAGTTAAATAATATTATATAATAAATAATATAAGTTAAAAAAGGTTTTGGAACCAATATATAAACATGATATTAAATAAAATAATATAATTTCATGATGGTCGTAAAAACCACTAAAATAATTTAAATAATTTTCATTAATGTTTTATCTAATGAATCATCCTTATATAATAAAAAATGATATATAGTATCATTATAAGTTATATAAACATACTAATACTATTTCATTCCACTTCTATATTTTTTCATCCATTCAAAAAAAATCCATAATGAACCGCCAATGGAAACCATGAAATAAATGGACCTGAAACAATGAAAATAACAAATTATTATTGATATATAGGTGCAAATATGTTATAAAAAGATAATATATGGTATTATAAATATTAATATAGTTATCTAATGCATTAATAACACTCTTTAAACCATTATATAGTAGGTTTGAAAACTCTTTAAGTTAAACAAACCCGATGTAGGGGACTTTTCTTTAAAAAAATTATTTAAAATTTCTATTTAACAAAACTCAAAAGGAATGTTTATATGATGAAAGTATTCATGTTTTATAAATGTTATCTAGTTCTTGGAAATTTTTAATAATTAAGGGTGGGGCCTATATCTATCTCTAATGCATTTTGTATGTTTATGTTGGAGTTCAACCATATGGTTACTCCAAGTGTAACTTTGATGGTACACTATAAGGTAGTCGTGAGGGTTACATTATAAGGTACCCATGCGGGTTACATTGTAAGGAATTCGTGAGGGTTAAAAATCATATGGTATCCATGAGTGTTAAAATCTTAATTAATTAATTCCTTAATTTAGCTTTATGTTTTTATTTATGTTCTCTATGTTTTATGGAAATCTCACATTTTTTCACAGAGTATATGATACTTTATGGGTGAGGTGTATATCTCTGTAAAAATGAATTCATATGTTTATAAGTATTCATGTAATAATAGTTTAATTGTTTTTTTATGTCCCTCACTGGTATTTTTTTGCTCATCCTACTTGTTAAAATGTTTTTCACAGGGTTTAAGGATGTGTAAGAGAAAAGAAGAAGCCAAGATGAATATTGTGAATATTTTTCATGAAAATATTTCATGTTTTATTAAAAACATATGTATTATAGAAGAAATAGATATTGTTTTAGTAGTACCCACTTTTTATTCTTATGGTTTTATATGTATTACTTTTTTACTAATTATTTATAACTATAAACTAAAAATATCTTTGGAAATGTAAGGAAGTGAATTCTAAAATAATTTACAAAATTATGTAATGTTTAACATAGGGACCTTATAGTTGGTATAAGAACATGGTTTAGATAACTTTAGGGGTTATTATTATGTAAATAGAATACCATAAATTAGTTTTACAATATAGTTGTATTGAAATGATATAGAATTTGAATATTTCCATGTTTCTCCATCTATGATATGTCTGTTCAGAATGGTTTTCCACAGAATAAACAAGGTTGATAAAGTAGGAAGGCACTATGAGGATGGTATCCTTCTGAATCCACAACCATTAATTTTGAGAAATGTAACTAAGTAGTTTGTGATAGTGATGTATCAGTTAACTCATGATAGTGATATCCATTAAATAGAACATCTGGAGCTACCACAAACAAACATGACGATAGTGGAACATTTAATGAGGAAACACCCACCTGCTTTTAGTGGATCTTATAACCAAATGGAGGTTGAAGGATGGATTAAATCTCTTGAAAAGATAATTGATGTCATGGGGTGTTCATATAATAAAAAGTTTAGTGTTTCTATTTATCTTTTTGAAGGTGAATCTGACTAGTAGTGATCAATGGTTAAGACTATCAGGGATAGTGATGAAATTAATGCCTTGGAATAGAATGAATTTAAGAATTTGTTCCTTGAAAAATATTTTCCTGAGGTGGTTTGACTTAGTATGGAAAATAAATTACTTTAATTAAAAAAAGGAGTAACACTCAGTGGATGTGCATGAACAAACTTTACCCGATTGGAAAGTTATGCTTCAAATATAATTCGAGATCTTGAAAGAAAAATCAATCATTTTTACTCTGAATTAAAGCCAAGATATCAAAGGTTTTTGGACTTCATTGAATTCAAAAGTTATGAGAAACTTGTTCAAAGTTATGGGAGGGTATATATGGAGTTTTCTAATGATCATGTTTAATTTTAAAAAAAAGCATAAGAAAAGGTCTATATGGAAAGCAATGGGTAAGAACCAATCAATGAAATCTGAAGGTAAGAAAATATAGTTTCTAGTTTTAAAAAAGTGTGGTAAAAATAACCATGGATAATGATTTACCAAATCCAAGAAGTGTCTTTGATGTGTTATGTTTGGAAATATAGCCTAAGATTTCTATGAAAATGATCTTAAGATTACATCTAATAAGAAAATTGCAAAGTGTTTTAAATGTGGTGAGATGGGGAATTTTTAAAATACCTTCCCAAATAAATATTTGAATAATGGAAAGAATCTATATTATAATAATAAAGGTGAAGTGAGATCCTTTTTGACTAAGTCATCATATGTGGGTCCATCCAATGAAGTGGTATCAGGTACCTTGTTTGTGTACTCAGATTTTGAAAATTATTTTCTAGATATGGGGCCTACACATTCCTTTATTTCTGAGAAATTTTATGGTAAATTGGAAATTTCACCTCAAGAAATGAAACCATATATTATAGTTAAAACACCAGGGGAAATTATTATAGTAAAAATGAATTATAAGAATATTCATGTTGTTGTCTATAGGGAGACATTACCTGAAAACCTTTTTGTTTTTCCCTTAGTAGAGTTTGATATTATTTTGGGTAGGGATTAGATTTTTGTTTATCATGATAAGATTGATTGTAGAGATAAAGTAATTTTTTTTAGAAATTATTTTAGTTCTTATACAATAATTAAAATATACCATTGCTAAAATTTTTAGAAGATCATAAAATGTTAAAATATGGAAATTAAAGTTATCTAGAACACATTGTTGAAAATAAGGGAACTATTCATATTAATGATGTGATTGTGGTAAATTAATACCTAGATTTTCTTTCCTGATGAGTTTTCTAGTGTTATTCCTGATTAGAAAGTTTAATTTACTATTGAATTATTTTCTTATGTTAAGCCAATTTCAAAACCCCCTTATCGAATGGCTCAAGTAGATTTTTTAGAATTGAAAAATAAATGGTAGGAGTTTCTGGATAAAGGATTCATTCATCCTAGCACTTCACTATGGGGTGCTTCTATTTTGTACGTTAAAAAGAAATATGGTTACTTGAGACCTTTCATTGATTGTATATGTTTTAATGACATTACTATTAAAAATAACTATTTATTTCCTCATATCAATGACTTATTTGATTGGATATAAGGAGATCAGTATTTTCTCATGATTGACTTGAGATGTGGGTACCATCAGCTAAAAGGTGAATGAGGAAAAAATTTTTAAAATTGTATACAGAACTAGATATGGGAATTATGCATTTTTTGTTATGCCCTTTGGATTAATAAATGATCATACTTTATTTATAGATCTAATGAATAGAATCTTCCATGAAAATTTGGATAAGTTTTTTGTTTATTATTTATTATATTTTGGTGTTTTCAAAAAGATATTAAGATCATGAAAAACATATAAAGATTTTCTTCAAAACTCTCAAATAAAATAAGTTATTTGGGAAATTTATCAAATGTAATTTTTGGATGCAACAGAATTATTTTCTTGGGAACATTGTAAATAAGGATGGCGAAACAGTTGATCCCACCAAAAAAAGTGGTTGATGAATGGTCAAGGACTATAGATGTTACATAGATTCATAGTCTTCTTGGATTATCTAGATATTACTAAAAGTTTGTTAAAAAATTCATGGTTATCCAGCCCGCTAACTATGTTAACATGAGAATAGGTTAAATTTATTTAGACAAAAGAATGTGATGATTTTTTAGGAACTGATGAGAAGATTGGTGAATTCTCTAGTTTTGGATTTGCCTTCTAGAAATGGTGATTTCTTCGTCTATAGTGATGATTCATTTAAGGTAAATGTTTGTTTTCTAATATATAATGATAAGATAATTGTTTATACTTCAAGAAAACTAAAACCTCATGAATTAAATTATCCCACACATGATTTGGAATTATAATTTGTGATTTTTTTTCTTTGAAAAATTGGTGGCATAATTTATATGGATCCAAATGTGAAATATATACTAATTGTAAAAGTTTAAAGTATATATTTAATCATAAGTAATTGAACAAGAGGCAGATAATATGGCTTGAAATGATAAAGGATTATAATTTCATAATCAATAACCATCCTACAAATGCAAAAAAAAATCATGGATTCCTTGAGTCAAAAACATCATGCTATATTAACCATGTTAATTTTGGAACATGATCCCTTAATTAATGATTTTATGAATTTTGGATGGGATGTTTGTGGTGTAGTAAATTTCTCTGTTTTGTTTCATGTGTCAGTGAATTCATCTCTATCAGACAGAATTAAGAAAGTATAGAAGGAAGACCCTGAGTTATAGAAAAAGTTATAATTAGTTAACATGGGTATGTTCCAATAATTTAACATTGATAATGATTGGTTTTTTGATATTTTGGAATAGATTATGTGTGCCTTGTGATTACCAAATGAATAAAGAAATGATGTATGAAGATTATAGTTTATTCTGGGCGTACTAAGATGTACAGAGACCTTATGGGGTATTACTAGTGGGATGGAATGAAAATAGATATTGTATATTTTTCTATGAAATGTATGAATTTTCAATAGTTTAAAGGAGGGTGACAATTACCAAAGGGTATGATTCATCCTTTGTCATTTCTAGAGTGGAAATGAGAAAATATATCCATGGACTTCATAGTGGGACTACCAAAGAATTCTCAAGAAAACAATGCAATTTGGGTTATTGTTGATCGATGGAATAAATCTACACATTTCCTTCCTATTTGAGACACCCTTTCTCTAGATTTTATTTCTCGATTATACCTCAAATATATTTTTAGGTTACATGGAGTTCTTGTTTCCATTGTATATGACCGTGATCTCGGGTTTGCTTATAACTTTTGGAAATGCTTTCAGAAGTCATTAGGCACAAAATTAAATTTCAGCACATCCTTTAATCCATGATATAATGGAAAAACTAAGAAAACAATTCAAACCTTATAAGACATGTAACATGCTTGTTCAATAGATTACCAGGGAAGTTGGGATCAACATCTTTCTTTAGTTGAGTTTTCCTATAATAACAGTATTCATTTCAATATACATATATCCCCTTTTTAGGCATTATATATAAAATGGATTCAAACTCAAGAATTTTTGGATGATGTCGGGGAACGGAAGTTTTTGGGACAATAATTAGTAGTTGAAGTGCCTAAAAATTTGAAGATGATCCAACAACACATGAGGACAGATTAGAGTAGGAAAAAATGTAATGCAAAAAATAGAATGAATTCATTTTATTTTGAGTTCAGTGATCATGTTTTACTTATAGTCTCTCTTAGGAAAAGTGTTATGCATTTTATTAATAAATGAAAGCTAAGTCCATGGTTCATTGGGCCTTTTTAAATCCTAGATAAATTTAGAACAATTTCCTATCGAGTAGAATTGCCTCTGAGTTTACCTCGGGAAAACAATGTTTTCACGTTTCGATGTTTAAAAATAATGTGCCAGATTCATCTCATATTTTGATCCTAGAAGTAGTTCAATTGAAAGAGAATATTTCTTACAAAGATAAACATGTTCATGTTCTTGATCATAGAGGGCATGTATTTCCAAACATGGTAATTCACATTGTTAAGGTTTTGTAGAGAAACTGCATGATTGAAGAAACCACATGGGAATATGAAAATGCTATGAGAGAAAGGTACCCTCACTTGTTTAATAAGTAAATAAAAATTTTGAGGACACAATTTCTAGAATTTGGGGAGAATATAACAACCTAGGTACTTATAAAGTAATTTATTTTCATTATAAAATTAAATAGTTAAAAATTTATAATGAAAAAAGTGATATTTATAGAAATTGAGGAGTCTATACTAATAGAATAGTATACTCACCTATGAAATTATAAATATAATTTATGTATCTTATAAGTGAAATCATGATGTATATATATCTTTAAATAAGTAAATAAAGATTTTGAAAATGATAATTTAAGTGTTTGTATTTTTTTGTGACATATACATTTTTATTTACAATTTTATCATTAATATTATGATTGAAAATAAAATTTATCTTAATAAAATATATTCATAAATTAATATTTTTTTCGTATAATTATAAGATAATTTTATGAGACCATAATTAATTTTTCAAAGTGTTATAAAATCAGTTATATTTTTAAATATGTATTTTTTCAAGTAAATGATGAATTTAATAAAAAATTAAACTTTTTATATCTAGAAAATTATTTTCCAAAAATGGAGCTCATTTATGAATTATTTATGTTGAAAAATGGTTAGGCTTAATTTTATTCATTTTTCTAAAATACTTGATTTTTTGTGAACAGTAAAATACGGCAATTTATGATATATATACATTATAAGTTAAATACACAATTCCTTGATTCATTACTGATGAAATCACAATAATCTAGAATCTTAATTCATTATTTTAATATATTTAGTGATAAATCTATAACTATTCATAGTCTCATTCCAAAATAATAAACTAATGCATAAAACAATCAAAAAACACCCCTCTTTTTCACAATAAATACCACCCCTCGAACCTCTTCTCCTCACACATCAAAGGATTTTAGGTTGTATAATTTCTTCCAAATTACCTTACCAAGCCTCTTCTCTATGTCCAATACCTTTTGGTCTCACCAAAAGGCCAAAACCAAGAGCCTTAGGATGTTCTCAAGGAGAAAAAATCAAGAGGTAAAATCCTCTTATTTTATTTTCTTTCCTTATTTTCTATTCACCTACCCTTATACAAGTGGCATTGAAATTATATTATATTATATATAATATAATTTTATCATTTTTATGGAAAAATTAATCATCAAAATTCTTATCTTCTCCCTTTTGTTCGAAAAATGAGAACATCATCCGTGTTGTGTCGATTTACGCCATTATGGAAATTACAATTTCATTTTCCATTAACACCCTAAAGGATGGTCATAAAACCATTATTATAGTCAAATAATATTTTATTATACATATTATAAGTTATATAAGGTTTGGTAACCAATATACAAACATGATATTGAATAAAATGATATTAGTTTTTGATGGTCGTAAAAACCCCCAAAATAAATTAAATCATTCTCATTAATGTTTTATCTAATGAATCATCCTCATATCAGGAAAAAAAATTATATATAGTGTCATTAAAAATTATGGAAACATATTAATACCATTTCATTATACTTTTATAGTTTTTCATCCATTTGAAAAGAAAACCCACAATGGACCAACAATGGAAACCATGAAATAAATGCACCTAAAACAATGAAAAGAACAAAATTTTGTTGATAAATTGGTGAAAAGATGTTATAAAAATATCAGATAAAGTATTATAAAAATTAACATAGTTCTATAATACATTAATAACACTCTTTAAACCATTATACTGGCGGTTTGAACATGGTTTAAGTAAGGTGGGCCTGAGGTAAGAGACTTTTCTTTAAAAATACTCTTTTCAATTCATATTTTTATAAAATTCAGAAGGAATGTATTTATGATGCGAGTATTCATGTTGTATTATTGTTATCAGGTTTTTGGGAATTTTTTACAATGAATTCTGGGACCTATATATCCCTCCAATGCATTGGGTATGTTTATTTTGGAGGTCGACCGTATGGTTACTCCAAGTGTAACATTGATGGTTACACTATAAGGTATACATGAGGGTTACATTGTAAGGTAGTCATGAGAGTTACATTTTAAGGTATCTGTGAGGGTTAAAAATCATATGGTATCTGTGAGATTTAAAATCTTAATTATGTAATTCCCTAAGTTAACTTTATGGTTTTATTTACGTTCTCTATGTTTTATGGAAATCTCATGTTTTCACAAAGTAAGTATTTGATACATTAAGGTTGACAAGTATATCTTTGTAAAAATGATTTAATTTGTTTATATGTATTCAATGACTAATGTTTTATTTATTTATTTTTATGTCACGTAATTATATTTTTATTCTCATCCCAAGTTTTAAAACATTTTTCATAGGGTTTAAGGATATGTGAGAGAAAAGATGTAGCCAAGAGGAATATTGTAAAGATTTTTCATGAAAATATTTCATGCTTAATTAAAAAAATGTATTATAGAAGAAATGAATACTATTTTAATAATACCCACTTTGTATGATTGTTTTTTTATATGAATGAATTTTTTTTCTCATTCTCTAAAACTCTAAAATGAAAATATCTTTGGGAATATAAGGAAGTGAATTCTAAAATAATTTAGTAAATTATGTAATGTTTATGGTTGAGACCTTATAAAAAGTTATTCATGTAATAAAAAAATGATTGGATAGCAGAAAAAATAGAATCATTAACCAAGAATATGGACATTATGATGGTCCAATAAAATCCCCCAAGAAACATATATAAAAGATGAAAATTATGTTGATGACAATCATAGTAACCAATTTTAGGGTTGGTAGCCTCAATAACAACAAGGAAAAGAATATAAAAACTTCCATGAGGGTACCCACAACCATCACCCCAAAGGATAACACTAATGAACCAAGTCTATATATCATAAGATATGATGGATACATTCATGATCACAACTAGGGTTGTACTCAATGAAATTAAATAAGAATCAATAAACCAAAAAGTTTCATTGTAGAATCTAGAGCATCATGTTGACCAAATTGCTGATCAATTCAGAGAGATACCTATAAAATTACTACCAGGATTCCCTGAAGTATTACCATGTGATTATTTAAATTTTTTACAACTTATAAGTTTGCAGAAGACACGAGTAAGTTCTGTATAATTTATTGGACAACTACTAATGGAAGAAAGTGAAAAAGAAGTTCAAAATAGCAAGAAACAAGTAGATGAAGAATCTGAAGAAGAACCAACATAGTATAAACCAATACTACCTTTTATAGATATAATAGAAAAAGTGAAGTGAAATTAAAAAAAATAAGTTTCTTGAACACTTTAAAAAAATTCATATCAATATTCATTTTGTAGAGGTTCTTTTGACCATGTCAACATATAAAAAATTCATGAAAGAGTTGGTAACCAAATAGAAGATAGAAAATATTGGAATCATTCTAATCATAATAGAGTGTTCGGAAGTGGTATCTAAGGACCTACATAATAAGAAACATGATCCAGATATAGTTTCTCTTCACAATTTTTTTAGATCTAACAAATGTGGAAAATATTTATGTGACTTAGGTGCAAGTGTCAATAACATGTCATATACGAATTTTAAGAGTTTAAGACTAAATTGGTTAAATCCCATGAGAGTACTTCAATTAGATGATTTAATAGTGAAATAACCAAGAGGATTTATGAAGGAATTTTGATCAAATTTTATAAGTTTATCTTTCCTATCAACTTCCTAGTGCTGGATATTGAAGAGAAGAAAAATCCACTCATTCTAGGGAGACGATTTTTATCCACTAGGAATGCACTGATTGATGTCAAAATTATAGAACTTTATTTGAGATTTTGTTGTGATCAAGTAGGATTTAACATCCACTAGGAAATAAATAACTACAATTTACGAGAGGGTAATGATTTTATAAAAGAAAAAAACTAGAATTTGAGGGTGTCATTGACTATAAACAGGTACTTGAGTTAGCTACTGTTGTGAAAGAGAATTATAAAAAAATAATAAATATGAAATGAGGACCAATATCGATGACACCAGAGGATAAACTGACCCTATAACATTTTAAAAAGGAAAAAAATGTATGGAGGGTACAAAACTGTCCACTTAGTTCATCATGATTGGTGAAGAATTGGTGGATCGGTCCAATGGTGATCAAGAAAGTACTTCAATCAAGAAGAATTAAACAGTTTAGAGAAGAAGGAAATGAAACGACCTATATGGATATGACATAACTAAGACCATTCATGGATCACAATCAGTTAAAAAAATCAATCATCCAACTTGTAAGATAAAGCTAAAGGAGGTAAGGTTGAGCCACTGATAGTAAACTAAATCACATATAGGAGTAAACATGAATTTATTTTTTATATTTTTATTTTTTTAGTTGTGTACTCTCTAAATTCAAATATATAAAAATTAATTTTTAATTTATAGCTATTTCACCTATTTATTTTTAAGTTTTAGGACCATTAAGACCCAATCTGGAAGAAAGAAGCAAGAAGCACATGTAGATGTTGTAGGACCAATACACGCTATGAATTAGTATCTAGAATAACATATGTTTATACCTTCAAAAAAACATTCAAAAAGGGAGTAGGTTTATTGATTTAGATTTTTTCTACTATATTACCCACATTTAATTAAGGTTTTTGACTTCAACTTTCATGCCCCACATTTGATTATTTTTTTAACCAACTGAACTATCATACATAAATGAACTAGGATAATTATTTTACCATGAATTTAAATTTACTTGAAAATAAATTTGAAAGAGAATAATGAAAAAAATGGTAGATGTGAGCATGTGGATTAGGATTAGAAAAATCATGATTTAGTGGATCTTATTAATCATTGTAAATGATATTTTTCTATAATTTGGTTGTGCTTTGGATTTTTAATATTTTCATTAAATGATTTAATTTTTCATATGAATTGTCTTCAGTTATTTTTCCAACCATTAATCTCATTCTTAATAAATACTCTAATAAAATATTTTTAATTCTTTCTATAATACATTTTTTTGTGAAACTCATTCATAATCTTTTCTAGAACTTTCATTGCATCTTATCAATGTTATGACTGAACAAAATGACTTTTAATATGATTAAGTCATCATTTATTATCCCTTATCTTGAGACCCACCTAACATTAATCTATTTTAAATCTCATAGAATCCATGAACATCCTTCCTAGGAAATAGAAATGTTACAACCCCATATTATCCTTTCCTTACTTACACTAAATATTTTTCATGGTTATCAAAAATAAGAGTGGGGAGATGGTGACTTGTGAAAGGGATTCATAATTTTTAATAAATAAGTGTATGGGAAATTTCATGAGATTTGAAGAATATGCATTTATTTTCTTTATTGTGCACCCTCTTAAAAAATAAAAAAAATGTGTTGGAAAATTCAAAAATTCATATTTATTAATTATTGATCTTGTTATAAATATTAAAAATAGTGTTGTGAGGAGATAATTTGAATATGGGTGGTGGATGTGTTATTTTTCCTCAGCACAACATTTGAAAAATAAAA
The DNA here is from genome assembly GCA_963277665.1 of Viscum album. Classification (NCBI taxonomy): domain Eukaryota; kingdom Viridiplantae; phylum Streptophyta; class Magnoliopsida; order Santalales; family Viscaceae; genus Viscum; species Viscum album. The sequence goes on along the minus strand of OY728147.1, from coordinate 864,602,252 downwards.
GAATATATATATATATAATAATAAAAGAAGGTGTTTAATTAGTTGCAATTAATCTATTTATGAGCAAGATCTGAAATATTGGGGGAAGAGGAGACATTTGTTAAGATTTTTTTTAAGAGGTGATTCCTTGGTCAAAGACCAAGACACAAATTATTATATTAAAAAAATAGGGGATTACAAAAGTCTAAAGGATGGAATCTTTTTACAATCATTATCATAAATTGGAAGAAGATCATTAGGAAGGTCAACTAGCCCGGTTATGTCCTTGTTAGCTCCCTTATTAGAAAGACCATCTACCAACCTATAGGCTTCATGAAAGGTATGAGTGACAATGTAACTGATCTCCAAGAGAGAATAAAAATAGTTCATCGATCAGGTTATAATCGTCCAAGTAAGATGCACACTCTATTCCAAATGGAATGGTCAATAGTGGTCGAATCACTTTCAATCCAAATATTTTTTCAATCTTATTTCATAGAAAAGGAAACAATGTAGATCACACTCATCATTTCAACTTCGAGGTATGAAGAAATTCCAAAATTACCATTGAAACAACCGAGGAATTTCCCAAGGTGGTCTCTGAATATAGTACCACAACCTGAGGGACCCAAATTTCTCTTAGAGGCTCCATCCACATTAAATTTAATCTAGTCTCGGAACGGGGCTTACCAAAACACTTAAAATGTATGACTAGTCTGACGATAGATTATTTCAATCCAAATATGTATAATAATATCAAAATCTTTGATAGAATCATCACAGTAAGCCTTTTAAATCGAGGTAGCTTCTCAAATTGAAATGAGGATCTATATCTGACCTGTATTTAGACTGAATGAGGTACTGTTATGAATGAGATAATTTCTATCATAATAGATCACAAGGAGAAGATCAGTAATATTAGCTAAGAAAATATTTTTGATTTGTTGAGAGGTTTCAGTTTTAACACAGTGCTTTATTTTTTGGCTGAGAGAGTCAAGAAGAATCCATCTACAATCAAAAATTTCAAAAATATAGTTTCAAAGAGAAGAAGTTGTAGCACAATATAGAAAAATATGGTTAGTATCTTCACTATGTTGGTTATATAAGTTACATTTAGAAAAATATTGAATCCAAAAAGATTTAAGAAAAACATTATTGGGGACTCTATTGTGCCCAATATGCCAAACAAGAGTAAACCTTGAGTGTTTAATCCAGGTCTTATCAAAAAAATGAACCAACTAAAATTGTTTTCCGAATTTTGAAAGTTGTGATTTAAAAAAAATTGGAGACAATAACACCATTTTGATTAGGTTCTCAAATAAGTAATTCATCTAAGTTGGAATATGGATAATTATAAATTACATGAATAATGTTATCAGTAAGGTTAGAGGTATGAAGATTTAACACCTCCCTGATAGTAAAATTAGTGTCTTCCAGAAAATTATTTAGAGGAAATGTGGAGATTAAAGGGGTACCAGTCCTATTTTCCAGCCAACAATTCATGCAAGAGTCATTGCTAACCATCCATCTTGAGTTAATCATGATGTTGGCAACTTCCTATCTAATGGATGGACAAATATAAGAGCTAATATAGTTCAAATTTAATATTTTTAACTTTCAAGGAATAATTTTTTAAGAAAGGAAATAGAGACTGAATCGTTGTGAAAAAGGTTCTAAATTTTTCTGGCTTGTAAGTCCACATTGGAAACATTAAGGTTTTTAATTCCAAGGGTGCCTTTATCCAAAGGCTTACAACAAGTATTCCAAGGGATGGTCACAAGTTTCCTTTCAAGTGAGCTCTCGGTCCAAATAAAATTCTTAATGTAGAAATTTACTTTTTTGAGGAGACGAGAAGGATATTTGTATACCATCAATGAGTAGACCATTTTAGAGACAATTGTGGATTAAACTATATGGGTTCTTCCAGCCATGGAGAGGGATTTACCCTTCCAAGAGGAGATCTGATTGAGAATTTTTTCTATAGTGTTGTAAAAGTAACTAGCTTTAGCTCTTCCCAAAAAAATGGGTACTCCAAGATAAGTGAAGGGTAAGGAACCTTATTTGATATCTAGAATATTGATAATGGTATTTTTTTATGAAAAAGGGAAAATTTTTCTTAAAGAAAACAATGGATTTTTTTTTGAGCTAATGATTTGACTAGAGATTTATTCATAATGAGAAGGGGAATTTTTGAGACTTTGAATGTTCTTTTTATCACCTTGTAAGAATAGTATAATATCATCAGCATAGAGGAGATGCATGGGAACATTTAATATTCTATAAGTCTGAATAGGTTAAATCTTATTCTAATCGACAAGGTGAGTAAGAAATCTACTAATTTAATCTTCCAAAATTGAGAAAATTATGGTAGAGATGGGATCACCTTACCTAAATCCTTTGGTGAATTTAAAGTACCCCTTAGGGGAACTATTGACACGAATGGAAAAAAAGTATCTTAATTGAAAAGATTCTTTATTATACCAATGAATGATTCATTGAAACCAAAATTGTGAAGCACTTTGATAATAAAAATCCAATAAATGCTATCAAAAGCATTCCTAATATCAATTTTCATGGAAATATTTCCTCCCCTAGTGAATCTATTTAAGGTGTTATTACATTTAGAGGCAAGAAAGCTACAATATTGTATTGAACTACCCTTGATAAAGCCAAATTGATTCTAGGAAACAATTATGCTACTTATATCAGTTAGTCTATTGGAAAAAAAGTTTTTTAATAATTTTTTAAAGAGAATTAATGAGTGAAATAGGTATAAAGAGATGAATATCATAGGCATTTTTCTCTTTGATAATTAAAGAAAGAAATTGCATATTCAATCCATGGGGAATCCAACCATTGGAAAAAAAGGTTTTAAAATTTTTTCAAACATTAGATTAGATGACATCCCAGAATTTCTGATAGAATCCATTATTGAATCCATCAAGACTCAGAGCACTATCTTATTTAAGACTAAAGATTGTGTCTTTGATTTCATGGTCAAGAGGAATTCTTAAAAGACATGTGTTATCTTCCTCATTTACCAAAACCTAAATGACATTAGTTAAAATATATTTTTTGAAATCAGTACCATTGAAAATATTTTTAAAATAAGATACAACATGATTTGAAATTCCTTCCTTAGTGTGAATGAGGTTGTCTCTGTCTCTAAGATAAGTGAGAGTTCTACTAAGTTTCCTGATTATTTGAATAGAATTTTATAATTTATCATTTCTATCACCATCCAAGAGACATTTAGTTTTTAAAAATATATTTACACATATTATCCTTAAGGAAAAGTAATGCATTAAGGTTCATAGAATTATTAATTTCATGGTGAGGACCCTTAGTGAAGTCAGAACTAGTGTTGGAGTTTTGAAGTTGGGCTAACTTTATTTTAAAGAGAGGCAATGTCAGTATTAATTTTTTTATATTTAGAAATTCACCAACCTTTAAGGAATGTTTTGAGATGTTTAGGTTTGATAATACAAGAAAAATATTCATTGGGATGTTTCATAGACATTCATAAATTTTTGATAATTCTAGAACACTTAGGATCAAAAGACCATGCGTTATTAAATCTGAAAGGTAGAGTATGTTTCATGATTTTAATATGAAGACTAACAAGGATGGTATGATGATCGAGTTCATCTTGGGAAGGGTTTTTCAAGATATGGTGTTCCAATTGTTCAGAGAAGACTCATTTGTGAGAGCTCTATCTAATTTACTAGAAACAACCCAATTGTAGTGCCTTCTATACCAAGTGAACTTGGCACCCGTAAGGTTCATTTCCATAAGATTACTATCCTCGATCTAAGATTTCAACTCTCATGAAGATATATAAGAGTGATTTGGGTCAATTTTTTCACTTGAGGTGAGGATGGCATTGAAGTCTCCAATCACAAACCAAGGATCATGAATAATTTTTTATAAGAAATAAAGGTCATTCCAAAGTAGTATTATATCTTGTTATCTTTTTTTCGTATATACCATAGAACAAAAAAATGTGAGAATGATCAAAAAAAAGTCACAAGTAAGAATATGCTCTAAAAAATAAAAAATATTTAAATTTTGAAGTGATAAGGGATAAAAAACCAAAGGATTTCAACATAAATACCCTCTTTGCCAGCACCAAAAAATAAAACCATAGGAGAAAAGGTTCATTATTTTTGAAGAGAAATTTACTTTAGGTTTAGTAATAGAAAATATATTAGGAAGATGAGTATTAAGAAATATTTTAAGAAACATAAAAGTTTTAGGGTTTACAATACCCTAAAAGTTACAAAATAGAAAATGCATTGGAACCTGGATCTGGAGGAACCCCCCCCCTTCTTACTTCCGGAGCCCTTCCACCTAGAGGATCTTTTAAAATTTTGGGATGTGGTCAGACTAGGTTTGTTGCCCTATTTACCCTTAGAAGAAATAGGTATAACATTAGAAGCATCTATATTCATATCTTTACCAGTTACATTATGTGAAGAAGCCTTTAATGGAGTAACCATTAGGCTTACACTTATTGAAATTGGATGATTTTCATCAGAATTCAACATAGAAACTATGTTTTGTGTGCCTACTGTCTTAGGGAAATATTCATGCAAAAAAAAATTACGATTTATAACATTAATTTAAGAAGATTCTAAAATAATCAAACATCTGCCATCAATAATATGATCCATCATATCATCACTGTTGTAGTCAACTAGTTTTGAGGAGGGAAGATGGGTTTATACCTCGATAATAATCAACTCATTAAGACTGACTTCCCCTTGGATATGATATCCACTATTCAGAGAAGAATCATGTGCATAAGGTCTTGGTTGAGCTGAGGCATTCCTAGAATCCTTGATGGATTCAAGACCCTCAACCTGTTGTGAAGTATGTGAGATACCACAAATTTACAAAGGGATTTTGGTAATTTTCTCATGGGATATGCTTGTAGTAGGAAGAGTAAAATTTTCTACTACATTTTGATTCATCAATGAATCCATATCACATTGATCTCCCTTGTATTTATTAACAATATCCATTATACTTTCATACCTACATTTTTTTTAACAATGGGTGCCACAGTGGAATCTGTGACAATAATATATTGTTGTCCAGGTTCTCTAAAGGAGTCTTTGTGGGGATACATTATATATGTTCATATTGGGATTGTTCAATAGACTCCACAAATAGTTTTTCAATGTCTTATAAATTATCATGTTCTTAATTTTTATTCTCCTCATCTTCCACAAGTTCAACCCAAGTTTTACCTGAGTTCTCTCCTGATTGGTTTGAGTAAATGGATTTCCTTATACAAACATCATTCCTCTTTTTGGGAGGCTCAAGTTTATCAGTAACATTTCCCTTGTCTCTCTTGCTTCTTATAACCTCAATCCAGTCATTATCCTTTGGATGGAAAACTTGGTTTTTCACCACCCTACAGTTTAGGATGGAATGTCCCACTATCTTACATATCTCACAAAATGGGGGCTTTCATTCATATTCGATTCTAACTTCCATTTTATAATCATTTGAATTAAATATAATAACAGTCAAGAGTTTAAATCATGGGTTAACTTCCACCATGACTCTTGCAAACAAACCTAATTCTACATTTAGGGTATGATGATCTATCTTAAGGGGGGTACCTACACTGGATATTATATCATTCAGTATCTTAGGGTGCCAAAAGAACCAATTAAGACTATGAAATAAAAACCCATACATGTTCCATTGTGTTCTTGTGTGTATGAGGATTAAAAGAACAGTCCCATTCTAAAATTTGAAGAATACCAAGTTTAAGATAAATATTCCCTAATTTCTAGACATGATCTAATTCCTCCTATGATTTCAATAAAATATAAAAATAACCATAGACTATTGGAACTAGTATCCAATCAAAGAAACCCCAATAGTTAGAAACTCTCAATGTAAGATTAGTATACAGCCAAGGTTTCTCTCCCTTAAGGTATAAATTAAGAACCATAACAGAAAATTTAAACATCTGTATATGCTTTTGAAGGGCCTTAGGATCAACCTCTACTAAGAAATGACCATAATCAAATTTCTTACATAAAGGTGGTTTTGTAAGGGTAGTTTTGGACAGATCTGTACCTTTAATAACTTCAAGGAAGGAAATCCATCTTGGTATTTTAGTCAATGAGCGGATAGTGGTATCTACCATAAGGGTTTCTTACTTTTGAATTTTTTTTACAGCCACCTTCAAAATTTCTCTCCTATTCTGGGTCAAATGACTCCATTTCTTTATAGATCTATAGCATTGAGACACGCACATCCCAAATATTGTAAGGTTTATGGTTTATAGGAGAGAAGAATAGTGAGTGCTTGAGAGTTCACCAAAGGATTCGCTCCACTGTCTGTTATCAATCCCAATATGTGACCAATATTTTTTATTATTATCATATAATTTTCTTTAGAGATATACCTCCATTTGAGCCTTAATTGATTTACATATTTTACCAACCTAACCTAAGCTTAAGATTTTTTTTATCCTAAAATATTGAATCACTCATTATTATTTTTTATTTTGTCTTTATGCAGTGAATATGATAGAATCCATGCAATCCTATGGTAAGTGACATGTTCTTGAGGTATGTGTATCACTCTATTCATTTATACCTTGATGATGAGTAAAAAGATTCATGTGAGGTAAATTTAAAATGGTATGAATATTAACAAAGAATTGAAAAATGAAAATGGACAAATGAAAAGGCTTGGATATTTCAAAATAGGAAATGTAAACTACATGGTTGATTTGAATTCTTTGAAAAATAATGTAGTGATAAATTTTCTACATGTTATTCTTGAACATTTAACATTCCATTTTATCAATTGTTTTTATTGACATTAAATTTAATGCATTATAGATTAAGCATCCATTGTATTATACTGATATTCTATCCTTGAAGAAAAGTATGATTTCAATTGTAGTGGGTTTGATAAGTTCATTAATTGTTTACATTTTTGATAATCAAATTCATTGATTATGATTATTTATATTATTAATACATTCCTATACACCTGATTTTTTCTTCATTTTTTTCAAGATACTATAATTCATGGTAGATTTGGAAATGATCATCATATCCACCTAAAATAAGGTTTTCTAAAAAATGGATTATCATGGGGCACTTCTAGGTAACAAAACTAAAGAAACAATGAAAACAAGGCTTCTAGAGATAATAAAAAACATTACATGTCATTTAATAATAACACATCATGAAATTGGGAGAATCATGAAAGTATTACAAGTCGTGAAGTGAAGGAAAGAATCCCAGAATAAAGATGGCACGTGTCATGCCATGACACATATGTGGCACGCCGTGAAACATGTGAATATGACCTACAGAGCTACATTTTATGAATTCATTACATGTGAAGCATGATTTATACATCATTTAATCACTACATGGTGTTTAATGTTCAGGATGGGCTGAAAATGGCTATATTTTATGTATCTTGAATTTTTTACCTATTTTAAGACCCAAACCCCACTTGTGAAAACATTTTGACCCATAAATAATGTATTAATTACTACACAGGCCCATCTTGAGTCTGTAAATAGAGTCATTGGTTTCTATTGTCAAGGGAGATCCTGGAGACTAAATCTTGGAGTGAGAATATACACTATAAAGGGTCCTCACCATTTTCATCTCAATTTTCATTATGATTTATTTTTCATTATTATTTCCCCTCTTATTATCTCATCACTAGGATGGGGGGGGGTAAACCCACCTTTTTCTAGTGTTATATAGTATAAGGGGGAAGGTATTGTTAGATTTATTCTTTTATCATTATTCATCCTAGAAGAATAGAGATTTAAATATATTAGAAATGGTATTTAGATTGGGGATGAAATACAGAGAGATATGAGTATGCTTTTTGGTTCTTAGTATGTAAGAAATTTAATTCTGGGAGATATGAGTCTAAGGTGATGTTACAACCATTACCCATACTATAATGTAAATGGGAAAACATAAACATGGATTTTTCATTAGACTTCCCAAATCATCTAAAGGGAATAATTAAATTTGGGTGGTAGTTGATCATCTTCAAAGTCAGCACAATTCATTACCAATAGAGAAAATTTATCTCTTGATAAAATTACTGAGTTGTACATTATATAAGTGTTAAGATTTCATGGTGTACCATTATCAATTATTTATGATTCAAATATGAGTTTTACTTCAATATTTTTTAGAATGTTTCAGTATGATTTGAATACAAAGTTTACTTTCAACACCACTTATCACCCTTAGATAGTTGGTTAGTCTGAAAGGAACATTTAAACTCTAAAATACATATCGAGATATTTCTCTATATTTCAATGGTGTTTAGGATAAACACATTCCTTTAGATGAAATATTCTTACAATAATAGATTTAAATCTAGCATTCATATGGCTGCTTATGAATCCCACTAAGATATTAAGTTTATAACTCTAATATGTTGGAATAAAGTTAGAGAAAGAAATCTATTGGGACCTGATCTATCCAATGAAATGGTAAATAAGGTTAGATCCACTCAACAACACATAAGAGGGCCTCATAATTGAAAAAAAAAATTATTCCAAAAATCATCCAAAAGATCTAGAGTTTGATGTTGGTGAAATGTTATTCTTATGAATATCTCCCTATAAGAGGATTATGAAATTTGGAAAGAAGGATAAGATTATCCAAAGGTATATCAGTCCTATTAAGATTATTTATTTTATTGAGATTGTAGAGTATCTATTAGAGCTTCCATTGAACCTCTCTCATGTTCATGATGTGTTCCTTGTATCACTCCTAAGGAAGTACATATCTAATCCTTCACATGTACAGAACTAAGTGGTTGTACTGCTGAAGAGAGATATTTATTATGAATAAAAACTGATATAAGTTCTAGATCATTTATATAAAGTGATAAAACATGACCATATACTTTTTCAACATTTTGTGGTGAAACCATCAATATGAGTAAGCTACGTGGGAACCATAGAATATAATGAGGAAGAAGTACCATCAATTGTTTATATCAATATAATTTATTTTTGAGGTTTAAATTATTTTAATAGTGGTAGAATGTAACACCTTGATATTTTTGTAATTTTTTTTTAAATAAATTTAATTTCTTTAATGACTTTCATTTCACGCAACACCAAGTTAAAAGGAACCATATAACATTATTTAAATATTATGTGTTTATTATCACCTAGTCATTGGGTTGGAAGGTTTAAATGGTAAAAAATAAATTATAAAAAATATATTTTCTATACATTTATAAAATGAAAATATTTGTTATCAAAAGATTATAATTAAAAACAAAAATATAGATGAAAATAAAAGTGATGTTTTTCTTAAAAAACATTTTTGAATGCAATGTATTTTAATATTCATAAATTAATATAATAACTATTGGTGAATGATTTTAATTAAATTTATATATTATTTCATTTATCAAAATTTTTAAACATTAAAATTATATTTTCTAGCCATGGGATAAGAATAAATCATTTTTTATACTTAAAAATATATTTTCTCCAAAAAAGAATTTTTTGTTGTCTTTTATGAACATAATTTAAAATTAATTTCCTCTATTTATTGTTGTTAAATTATACTAAATTAAGTAAATATTTATTATTATGAGGTTCAAATATGGTAAAAATACCTCTTTTATATTTGATCAATATGAGTAGTACCCGTGGTAAAATTATCACCTCAGTAAGGGTAAGTCAGGTTGATATAGATTAAAAATAAATGATAAGTCCATAATTTTTCATCCTGGTTATTTTTATATGATTTTAATTTTACCCTTAACATATTTGGATCCAAATTTATTACTTTAATGTACACTTTTCCATGAAAATTATTTATAAATTAATTAGTGTAAAGAAAGCTGGGAAATGTTAGTCTCTTTGTTTTAAATATCCTTTATGTGTTCGCATAGGTACAAAAACTAGTAATGAATTATTATTTATTGTAATTTTTTGTATAATTAAATTATATTCATTATGATAATTTTTTTCTAATTTTTAGGTATTATATAATTACCTTAAATTCTTATACAACCCCAAAATAATATGTATTCAATTAATGGAAAAATAAAATAAAAGATTTGAAAATATTAAAAGTAATATGACTTGGGAAATTCATATTTTTTCATGAATTTTATATTTGGATATGATATATTATTTTTTTGATAAAATTTCAAATTTAGACTTTGTCAAATTAAATTATTAGTGTCAAAATTGAGAATAATGATATTTTATCAAAATAATATTTTATTAAATTATTTAAAAATCATAAAAAAAAAAATTAAATAAAGTAATGTGGATATTTTATGGTCTAAAATTTCATAACATGGCCATTTATGGTTAATTTTTGAACTTATAAGTAAAAATTAAGACTCTTTAATATTGAATAATTTGTTACCATAGTTAGAATTAAAATTTGTTAACAAAGAGTTAATAAAAATGATAAGGTTTAAAATGACATAAAAAATATCTAAATTATATTGTTCGATGAGATTAAAACCCTATACTACCTTATATTTTAATCCATGTCCATTTGGGGTCATTTTTCAAGAAAGATAATTTATTATAATTTAATCTTTTGAGAAATTCCAAACATTCCCCTCACCTGAATTATTAAAGGACACCACCACTCTCAATTATTTACAATACTTTGATTATTTTATCTCAAAAAAATATATCAATTTATATTATTAACTTATAAACCCATATTCTTGAGGTGCTGGTATTCCTAAAATACCAACCTTGGAGCCCTTTAGAGGTGATATAAAGGGGCCATTTCAAAGAAGAGGTAACGACCTTAACCAATCACTTTCTTTTAAAATATTCTTTACCACATATATATCTATGATATTTAAAAATAATAATTATTCTCAATATGTTAAAATTTTATTATGATTTTAAACACACCATTATAAACCCACTTTCCCATAAAATGATAAGTGAAAGTATCACTCGTGTGTATGCATGGATTACCATCTCTACATAACAATAAAATTCATTTTTCATAAACATATTATATATAAGGGTATTATTTTGGATTTGGTGTTTATATATTATATTTTTGAAAAAATTGTACTTCTTAAATTATAAAATCACATCTACCTACTTACTATCCAATTCTTTGTGAAACGATAACATCGTTTGTGCATACGTGTGGACTACCACCACCAAGAAGTGAAGTTATTTGTTTTTCATTTATAATTAATTTGGATGGTAATGAGAAATAATTTGATGAATAAATATTATATATATGATATAATAATGATCCTGTAAATTTTAATTAATATTTACCATTATTTCATTCCATATGTTGAAAGAAGAAAACTGTATACATGCATATGTATGTCCAACCATCTCCATGAATGGTTTAATTCATTTGTTTATCTATAAATTCAATGGATGTATTTAAATGCATAAGGACCAGAACTACTGAGCTAAAATACTCATGATAAACGAAACAGTTAACACCTAGAAATGGCGATTTTAATAAGGAATTATTGATAAAATAGGGTGTTGAGATTTTATAAGGTGATAATATATTATATTATATAGTATTAAAATGACACTTTTATAGAATTATAATAAATTTAAATTTGTTATATAGGAGGTTAAGGTGATTTCGAGCAAAGGTGAACTTGAGGTAAGATTTTTATGTTACAATATGATTGTTTATTGAGATTATTTATGATTAAGTTTCCAACGATGAGATATTATGATATATATCTCAATAAAATCATTATTTTTCTTCTAATATGGATATTTATTTAAAATACATGTTTTAATTTCATTTAACTCAACTTATGTACTCAATATACCAAAAATATGTTTTTAAGGAAAATCGACTTCATTTCTCTCTTTAGTCAAAACACCATTTTCCTCCATGTCTGTGTTTTCCATAAATAATTTAAAGAAGGTTTTTATTATTATCTTATGATTTTTTAAATTCATTTTTAACCATTTTTTAATTTTTTTAAAAAAAATTAAAGTAATCTTTTTTTGTTTTTCAAATGAGGTACTTTTTCAATTTTCTGAAAATCGTGGAAGGAATAATTTTTAACTTATATAGAATGCATAGACTTTCACACCATCCTGAATATTTTTTATTCAAAGAATCATTTACATGTTTATATTTTTATTTTTTTTATAAAAATTACTTTATATTTGTTCAATTGTTTAATATGTTATTTTAAAATGGAATGGTTATTTTTTCCAAGAATCATTTAATGATATTTTTATGGTATTTATTTTCATTAAAGACAATAACCCCTGATTTAAATTTTTCTTTATTGGGGATATGATTTGAGAATACCATCCTTATTATTTATCAGAATGTTTTATGAAAATGATGAAAAATATTTATGAAACATATTTATTTTCCATGTTTTATACTATGATGAAATACTGAAATGTTTATAAAACCCATTTCTTTCCCATGGATTATACTATGATGAAATGTTTATGAAATAAATTTCTTTTAATGGGTATTGATATAATTAATACCTTATGATCTTTCAGAACACATATGTATTATTTTCATTATGTGATGGGTAGGACCTTTATCTCCCTACAAGGTATTAGCTACGTATTGATATCTCAAGAGATAAAATGGACTAGAATGGGGAGTGAACCAATTTCAGTAATGGACGTTTTTACCTATGATAATATTGGGAGTGAACCTTTACAACTATGATGGTTTGTGGAGTGAGCTCATTTTTATATGATAGTATTTCAAAAGATCTTTGAATATTAGGGAAATGATTTTTTATACTTACGTTTATGCCAAAAATCAATGTCTTATGACTATGTTCACATTTAATGATTCATGTTCTACGATTCCCTTATGATTCATGTCTTGTAAACTACCATGATTTTTTCCTAGAATTAAGATTGTGATATTTAATATTCAGGGTATTGTTTTTAAACATTAATATCATATTCTTATACACTTATTATCATGTTATGTTTATGGGATCATTAATATATACCTTTTTCCCTTACTGATCATTTGACATCACTGTTTTTTTATGTTTCCATTCCCCATATTATGAAGAAAGTTAATAAGTACAATATTTCTAAGAAAGGTTTTAGATATAAATAAATAATTGGAAGATAATGTAGATCTTTTATGATCCATTTTTTATGATTATATATTTTTAAAGATACTAGACCTATATGATTATGTAATGAATCATTATTTTATATAATGAATGTTCATCTATTGTGATGTAATATATTTGTATGAAAAGTGTGAGTCACTATAAGAAAACTTAGAGAAGATGAATCATATACTGTAGGATATACTTCTTGACTGTATCCTAAACTTCAAAGAATCTCAGTATGGTCACCTATCCTTGGTTGAGTTCACATACAATAACAATTACCATGACTGAATTCATATGGAACCATTTGAGGATCTATTATATAGTTCATGTCATTCACCACTTTTTTTGTATGAGTAATATAAGGAAATAGTTTTGGGACCTAGTATAGTATAGGAGAAATCTGAAAGAGTTTATCTGATTCATAATAATTTCATTATAGATCAGATTAGGGAATTTTTTTATGCCAAATGAAAGAGGAGGTATTTAGAATTTTTTTAGGGAAAAGGCTTTTTTTTTCTGAGATTGAATCATTGATTTTTTTCATTTACATTTTAGGAATTTAAGGAATCTATCTCCAAAATATATTGGTCCCTTCAAGATCACTAAGTAGATTGGAATAGTGGAGTACCATATGGATCTTCCCTCAAACTACCATGATATATAATATGTTTTTCATATGTCTCATCTCTAGAGGTACATTCTAGATCCTTTGCATGTTATCAGATATAAGTATTTTGAGATGGATCTGAATGAATCATTCATGGATTTCCTAGTGTAGATTATAAAATAGAGTGATAAATACCTATGAAAGAAGATGATGCCACTTCTCTATATTCTATGAAATCATGGATGGATCGAAGAAGAAACATGGGGGGTGAGTCAAATTTTTGGGCTCAATGGCCCAATTGTTTTAATAAAAACAATTGATGGTACTTCATAAGTATGATAAGTCATTATAGGGGTATAATTGTAACATACTTGATTAAATTAGATGTATGAGATGTTTTTAGTTTATAAAAGTTTCTATTCACTTTTGGTTTATCAGTAATATGGGTGATTTCAATGATGGTTTTTATATGTAAAGTGAGAAAGAATCATAGGTTTATCACTTTTGGTTTATCAATAACATACTTGATTAAATTATATGTATGCATGTTATCACTAATGGTTTTTTCTAGAACACCATATATCCACTAAGGCTCATTGGATCTCTGGTATATCCTGAACATGTGTTTAATAAATTCACCCAATTTCATTTTAATTCCCATTTGTTTTGAAATTTTTCAATGCCCAATTTCAACCCTAAATACCATATTTATAAATTATGACCTCACATATTGACTCTAAATCTCTCCCATTCATTACCCTTAGATTCTTCAATGTTGGGTCAATTTGATAATTCTGGAACATTCTCTAGGATTGCACCAAATTACACTTCATTCTAAAGATATAATCATGGATATATAATTGATATATGTTTCCTATGAGGATTCTATTATGAATTATACCTACCTTTATAAATCAATGAAAGATCTAGTGAGTTTAAATTTTCTCTTGGTTGAATCAAGATCTACCATCAATTATGGACATCTTGTGTGTATTTATTTATGAATAATATTCTTAAACCTATTAATTATGGTAGAATAATGATAAAAATATAATCCAATGATGATCCTTTGGTATATTAGTGGTGGATTCGACATTTCAAGAACATCCCTTTTAACTAAATCTAAATTCCTCATGAACGGTGGATGTTTTTGGGAAAGTTTCCATATATTAATCATTTTGAGACCTTATTCCTCTTAAATCTCATCTTGGATCTATTTTTTGATAATTAATTCGTGATGTGTCAATCTTTATCAGTTATAAATGATGTTATTTTCTATAATTTATGGGTATATCATGATTATTTCTTAAATAAAAAATGGATTTAGTGAATTGGAGATCCCTATTTTGACATATCTGGGAACTAATTTGGTCGATAGACTCTATAAGGTATGTAATTGTAGAATGACCCTTCATGGTTGGGAATATCATTGGTTATCTTTTATAAAACTTTTCATTATTGAACTAGAACCTGATATAGTCATCCTAGACATGAGAGATACTTCTCCATGGGTACACAATGTGATTTAGGCTTTGATACTTTTATGATTTTTTTATTACTTCATCAATGAAATTGTGGAATTCAATTTATTTCATTTTTATGACATTATATTACTTTTTTACTTTATTTCATATTGCAAGGTAATAGTTTATTGACCATTTTTTATGTTGTTTTCATGTTGGTTGGTGTAGCACATGAGTCACGTATATGATATTTGAGTCCAAAATTATTACTAGAGTTGCATATTTCCTTGTTTGATGATGATACTATGTTTTTATATTTTGATATTATTTTCTCAAGATTTCATGTTATTATTTTCCTATATATTCTCTTCCATTTTATTCAAAATTATTAGGCCTTTATAGGTATTTCCTTTGGTTCTCAAAAAAACAGGATTGTCTCGATATGATTATCCCTTATAAGAAGAGTACACATGACATGAGATGTGACATTGATGGTCCTGAATGTAGGATAGTGTTTCCTAGTGGATACTGAGGAGAATGCTTACTTTATTCCTAGTGTATTTTGGGTACCATACACCCTAAATGCCTATAAGATTTCTATTATCACATTTAATTGATGCCTAGTGTATATCAAGTATAATGTAATCCCCATTCCTAGTGGATCCCAAGTATAATGTTCACTTGATTCCTTGAGGATGCTAAGAAACTTTTTCACTTTCCCTATGGATAGATCCTGATTGTTTCCTACATTTTTTATTATTTTACTAGCATGGATCCAAATTAGATATGGTCCAAGATTTTGGTGGCTTGGATAGTACATAGATTCTCATTGTATGTTTATTAATGATTTCTTGGAAATTTATTATTACTGTGGAATTAACCTATTATACCTATACGCAACTACTAAGGACACATTGGTGGTGTCTCACTGGGTTTTATTACTCAAACACTATATGGGAATCTCAATACACATGTAGACTTTGTGATCAAGGATCTAAGTAAGGGAAAGGGACCTGTAGTTGAATGCTCATTTGTGGAACATAGAGATACAATGGGTATTGGATAGACTCTAAAGGATTTACATAGAATTTTTAGTATTTATATTTTTGTAAATATACTCTGGTTTAGCTTATCACACTATAATTATATTTTATTTATTATATGAGATGTGTTCCATCTGTTATTACTTTTTAAAAGCTAGTCTTCTTCTTGATAATCTAATTATTAAATTGTTTTTATTGTATGGATATGATTACTAGAGTGTGTAGTCTCTCCACTGATGAAATTCGGACCCTCAGTGCTAGTCAATATCCTCTTGTATATGGGTAGGTGAGCATAAGGTCTTGTGGCTCTATAGCTCAAACCTAATGGTTCGGGATAGGGAATTATTGAGACAATATTTAGAATTATTAATTAATATAATGATAATAAAAAATATATAACAAATAATTAATATACTATCATAATTTTATTTTATTTACATATGTAACACCTCATTTTTAATCTTTATCAACATCATCATCTTTATCTTATTCATGATCACCATAAAAATCTATAACATATTTATTTTAATCAATTTTTTATGTTTGATATTCATTTATAGATATATCATCAACAATTTTATCACTACCATTCAATATTTATAAAATCTAATTTATGTTATTTGTATCTCTCCAATAATAATTAGAGATGTATCTTATAAAATTTTAAAATAAATCAACTCTTTAGATAAATATTCATTTCTTTAAATGAATCATAATTATATTTCATTTTTATTAGCCACTACTAATTGATCAATTATTTCATACTAATTTTCATAATAAACTTGGAATGCTTGAAAAATTTAATGGTTCATTTTATGAAAGATATTATTTATTATTTAAGTCAATGACTCCATATTATGGATGAATATATAACTCTCAATTTATTTTAAAATAATAACATATAATCATTGCAACAATGTTTTTCCAGAATAATATAACTCTATTTTTTAATCTAAAATTATATATAAGTCAATGTCACTTTCTCTATGTAGAATGCATTTAAAAAACACCACTTTTCATTGGATTATTTGACATACAATATGTGCATGTATGAAATTGAAATCCATTAACCATATAACCATTATAACATTTGATTAATTTAGATGGGGTCATACTTAGTGTACATAATAGACTATAAATTTTATTTACCTAAAAATTTATAACTAATATTATCATAATAAATTGTACATTTTATTTCTTATATATGGAGATAAACATATTTAACTCCCTAGTCTATAAAATCAAAACATAAAACTATGTTCCCTAAGTTATTATAGAGATCATATACTAAGGGTTTGAAAAATAATTCTAAAATGATCATATTATATTCTATAAAGAATTATTTAATAAAATATAAATAGATAAAAAATAATTAATAATCAAATTTAAAATCTCAATCTTGTCATTTCTTAAGAGTTTAGAATGACATATATATGATGACTTTATTATTCCTCGTCTAAAATCAAACATTTACCTTTACCACCAAAACCATTTCTAAATTGATAAAATATTTTTAATCAATTTCATGTGTTTTCAT
The DNA here is from genome assembly GCA_963277665.1 of Viscum album. Classification (NCBI taxonomy): domain Eukaryota; kingdom Viridiplantae; phylum Streptophyta; class Magnoliopsida; order Santalales; family Viscaceae; genus Viscum; species Viscum album. Next base: position 864,584,504 of record OY728147.1, on the reverse strand, counting down.
CTAAGTATTCCTTAGTTCTATTATGTTTTTATGAATATTCAAATTGAAAATAATATTAATAGAAATTTTAAATTTCCTCATAAAAATATTTATTTGTAAATGATCTTTCAACTAATAATTTATTATATACTTTTCTCTTTAATTTCTTTATACATCACTTGAATAGGTATGTCTATCAAAAAAATTTCATCCCTTAACATCACATTATTCTTCTAAAAGTTATGTTTTAAGCAATGTCATTTTTTCTTTTTCTTTATCTGGGTAGTTCTATGAAGGAATTGGGAGGATACCTATAATGTTGAAGTCATATGTTTATTGGATTATCAATATAAAACATATTTTTTATGCCGTATTCTGGGGATTTACACATCATGTAATATGGTCACATGATGTGTAATTTCTAAAATATTAATAAATGTATTTTTTAAAAGGTGATGTTTTTTCATCATTTTTGGGAATTTTTAATTACATGACGTATAATTGGGTTACACATCATATAAAGTCCCGACTGTTGTTTCTTAAACATGATGATCAGCTCAAATGGTTATTTATCCTTTCTAGATTTATTTTCTCTCGACCCAAGATCCTTACCTAGATGTTTTTAGAGGCCATAAACCCTTTCAGGTCATTTAATTCTTCAATTGATCTTGGTTGCAATTGCAGTGTGACTTTCCAGGTAAGTGTTCTCCCTGTTTCTTTTTCTCTTAGTCTTTCTCTCATTGAGGTTCGATAGATCATCAATGGAATAATTTATCTAAGACTTTTGTTGGTAAATATTTTCTCTAGGTTGAGTTCCTAGATCTTATTCACCTTTTTTCTTATTGGTAAGTTACATTGTGGGATTTGTGTTTCCATGATAAAGGTGTGTTGTTCTATTATGATAACCAAATTTGAATAACTCTGAATTACTTGATTTATTTTCAATTATTTGATTTAAATTCAATTTCTTGAAATGAATTTTAGTTGGTTTATTAAAACCCTAATTCAATTGAATTGGGGGATTTTTTTTGGAAATTGGATTCTTATCGAAAAAATGGAAAAGACCCCAAATTACATTAAATTGAGGTGTGTTTGATAAATTGATGGAAATTGGTGAAATTTAAATTGTTGAATTTAAATTTTGAAATTGGTATGATGTAAAATTATAGAAATTGATTTGATGAAATTTATTTAAATTTGTATTTGATGAAAATTTCTCAAATTAGTTTTGATAAAAACCTTTTGGTTTTAACATGGAAAAGGCATGTTTTTATTAAAAACCCATTTTTGTTTTTAAATTGAAAATTGGAATTTTTTAAATGGTAAAGTGGGATTTAATTGTATTTTAAAAAGTATTAAAATAAATTTCCCATCATGTATTTTTATTAGATCACATGAAATCCTAGGTAGTTAGTGAGTTATTTTGGATAAACATGCGAGGATGGAAATGCGTTAGAATAAGATTGATACTTTACCAAACTAACTAAATACTTCTTAGCACATATTATTCCTTAGTGGTACATTTATGAGTACTAACTTTCTAGTATCTAGGGATGTGTGTACACATTGCAGTTATTATCACTTGAGAGTGTGATGATCCCATAACCTAGAACTATCATGCCTCTTTGAAGATGACCATGTTGCTCGCTTGTTTATATATGAGATATAAATGTATTCCAATTTTTGTGAACTGTTTTATGTGACTTATTATTTATATAAAAACAAAATTTAAAAAATTTCATATCAAACATTTTTTAAAGTATTTCCATCATTTGAAATGCATTCCATCTTTTGAAATGTAAAGCATTATTTGCTTAAATATTATTTTGAAATTAAAAACCTATTTATTTTAAAATTTAAAGATATTTATTTGGTTAATTAAATTTTGGAATATATTATAAAATCCTTGGTGATACCCTACTAGTATTTTATCTCAAACCCTACATGTGCCTTCAGGTGTTTTTAGATTTTCTTCTTCTATGTTAGAGAAGGGGTAAAGCTCCACTTGGAGGTGGTTCTAGTTGTTGATCTGTGGACATCGAGAGTTGCATCCATTGGGACTTGGGATATTCTTTCAATTTTCTAGTACTTTGCTATAGTAATTTGGGTTGTTTGTACCTATTTGAATTCTGGTACACTTCTCCCTATGTAGTTTATTTTGTATTCATACTATCTTTTTTATCTGCTTCTGTAACTCTTGTGGAAAAATTGTTCCCACTTTCATTTTTGTATGATTTTAGGTGCTAGTTGCCAACCCATAGGGATTGGGAATTCCCTTCAGGACATATCAGGGCAAGCTCGGTTATCAGGTTACTAGGGTACCCATTATGGTTCATGAAAAAGTGGTATCAAAGGTAGGTTGAGATTTTATCTTGAAGTTAGTATGTATTTGTGTAATCTTATTCGGGATTAGGAGGTAATTACGAATGAGTGTCTAACCAGATCTCACCGCAATGAACCTTAAGTTGCTACGGGTGGTTTGGTAATGATATCTTGAGGATTAGTTTTCATCTTTTCCATTTTTATTAGGATAGATTGAAATAAAAATCCTATTTTCTATCTTTTGGGATTATTTTTCCCTTGTTACTCAGTTTGATTGTTAATATGATGTCTTTCTTATTGTATACTAATGTTATGTAGCATCATGCCTCTGAGAATACGCATGAATCAGAACAAGTAATAAGCTTCTACTAAACCTCAGTGAGAAAATCATCTTGTGCACCCAAGTCTAGTTGAGGTTACTTTGCATATTGTCCAAGCTCTAGGACAGGAACTGCCACTGGTTCCCATTTAGTCTTCAATTATAGAACCTCAAAGGGTTAATCTCAGGAATTGTATTTAGGAACTCCTTCACCAGAAGGCATCAGAATTAAAATAATAAAATTTCCCTCAATAAGATGTGTAATGGTTGAGAAATATTGAGTGTATTCTTGGGTTCTTGGATACATATGACAAAATCAAGTTGATGTGTTCCACCTTCATGATAGAAGCACAGAGAAGGAGATGGTGGTATACAATGGTGAAGGTGAAGAAACATGATTTATTAGAGTATAAATACTTAAAATAACTTTTCACTGACCATTTCTATCCATATTCAATGATGTTTTCCAAGGCTATGTAGTTTTTCAAACTTGAGAAGACCAGTTGGACCGTGATAGATTATGAAAACCATTTTACTGAGATCGTGATTTTTTTCACCTAAAATATTATCTAATGAGAAGATAAAGGCTCAAAGGTTAGATTTGGGACTTTAGTATGATATTCATTATCATGTTTTCTAATTTAATCTACCTTCTTATATTGATGTGTTTGATAGATCATTGATGGTTGAAATGGAAATGGCTGGAAAGTTAGGGTTATCAGGAGTTTATTTCTCTCCCAGTGGTAGCATGGGATCCTTTAAAGTAAATAAGAAGTGTGATGATTATCATTGTGGTCCAAAACAACAAGGTCATTTCAGATCTCTTTCATTTCTTAGAATACATCCTATGATTTTCTACCAATGTGGAAAGTCATGGAATTCAAAAGGGTTTTCACTAAGGTACCTAAGAATTGTGGCTCATGAAGACATTTATGTCACATATAGAAGTTTTTCCATTTCTTTTCTACTCTTTGTAGTAGAAAATAATCATCATATACTTCTAAAACTATGGGGAAATCATATTCTACAAATACAAAATGGTTCCATACATAGGAATCCAGAATAAAGATTCTTTACATAGTTGAAGAGTCTCAAAAGGAAGCAGGCATGGGTCTAGTGACTATGAGAAGTTCCATTACTACAGCTTCATCATTAGTGACTAATTTATTTGATATTGGTGAATCTCATTAATTTATTTCAACCCTTGTTGTTAATCTTATAAACATTACAATGTAGATTTTATTTTATGTACTGGATATTAATACACCCCTTAGTACAAAGAGTGAGTTGGGTCTGCATAGTCCCACTTTTGTTTTCTCTCTATCAGATGTTGAGCTTTCTGGTTCTTGACATGAAACAAAATTATGTCATATTTAGGATGAATTAGATCATTTCCAATAAAACCTGTATCGATTTCTATCTTTAAAAGGCCTCCTTTAATACACATAATGGTGTATACCATATCTTTCAAGAAGAATGGGACCCAAGGTCATGTAGAGCTTGAAATTCTTATCTAGAATTGGGGAACATAATATCTTTTTTTATTTTAACCTACAGTGACAATATTTAAACTGTGATCTTCCTCTATTGTTCATTGATTTTTTGGACATTTTTCTTTCAAACTTATATGGTTTTCCATAGGTAAGGGAGGTTGAGTTTTCTATATACTTTTTTCCTCATACTCAACCAGTTTCTATTCTATCTTACTGCATGGCACCAGCTGAACTAAAAGAGATGATGCCTCAGTTGTATTATCTTCTAGAGAAAGTCTTTATACACTCAAGTGTCTCACCTTCGGAAGCACTAGTTCTCTTTTCTAATAATGTGGATGGTTCACTGCACCTTTTTTTTATTATCAAAAACTCAATTGAGATACAATAAAGAACAAGAATCCATTGTTATAGATTTATGATCTATTTGACCGGTTAAAAGGGGAAAAGTGGTTATCAAAGATTTATTTTCAATATGGTTACCATTAGTTGAGAATAAAATAATATGACATTATAAAAACATCCTTTCAAATAATTTATGGCCATTATAAGTACTTTTTCATGCCCTTTTGTATAATTAATGCTCCTAAAATATTTATGGATTTAATGAACATAATTTTCCATGAGTATATGGATAGCTTGGTGGTAGTATTTATGGATAAAATTATCCATCACTCTATATTTGAGGAAGATCATGTGCATCATTTGAGAACAGTCTTAAGTTTTCTATAAAATCACTGACTTTATGTCAAGCATTCAAAATGTGATTTTTGGATTCAAGAACTGAAATTCTTGGGAAATGTGGTGTTGTAACATGGGATATTAGTTTATCTTGATAAGGTAAAATTTGTTATTACATGGGAATAACCATGGAATGTTTTCAAGATTCAGAGTTTCTTGGTTCTAGTGGGGTACTATCTCTAGTTTATAAGGGACCTCTCAAATATGAGTTTTACAAAGACTTCTCTAACTTAGAAGGGAGTAATTTTATCTAGGGATGAAAGATATAAGGTTCGTTTTTTTGAGATAAAGAATATTTTGACTACTACATTGGTGTTGCCTCTTCCAGAGGTTTGGAGGGTCTGTGTGGTATTTTGTGATGCATCAAGTTCATGTTTGGGTTGTGTTATTATGCAAGGTGATCATGTTGTTTCTTATGGATCTCTTTATCTTAGGCCACATGAGAAGAATTATCTAACCCATGACCTTGAACTTGAAACTGTGATGCATGTTATTAATAGTTAGACTCACAACCTTTATAGATAAATGTTTACTGTGTATCCAGACTACAAGATCTTGAATAATATCTTCTCTAAAAAATATTTGAATCTTCACTAGAGTTTTTGGGTGGAATACCTACAATATTTTGACTTTTACATCATTTATACCTTGGGAAAATGAAATTTTATTGTAGATTATTTTAGTAGGAAACTTTTGAATAAGGATATGAAAGAATATTTAGAAGGATTGAGCTTGATGGATCTTTTTTCACTATTTTATATTGGAGTCCATGAATCAGAGGATGAGGTTTCTTTTTCCAGTGTTCAGTTGACATCAGCTCTTCTAGAGATGATTCTTCAAGAATAGTAGATTTATGATGAGTTCTGTAGAATTAGAGACTCTCTTTATGGTGGGAAGATAGTTAATGAGTTTTCATTCTCCAAGTAGGGAATTTTATGCTATTGAAATCTCTTTGTTGTGGTGTTAGTGATAAAGAAATATATTATGGGATATTGCCATAATTCTTAGTGGGAAGTGCACCTAGGATCCCAAAAAATATTCTATGACATGCGGTGTCAATTTTTGTGGCTATTTATGAGATAGGGAATTTATGATTTTGTCTCTCATTGTTATACATGCCAACAGTTCAGGGATGAGCACCAAAAACCTTCATATTTTCTTCAGCCACTTATAGTCTCTACCTGGAAGAGGGAAGAGATATCCATGAACTTTGTGGTTGGATTGCTGCATACCTAGAGAAAGAAGAACCTGATATGGGTTGTGAATGAAAGGATGCCCATGTTGGCTCACTTTTTACCCATTCATGATACAATAAAAGTTGAAGAATTTTGAAATCTATATGTGGAAGAGATGATTCATTTTCAGAGAGTTCCTTCTTATATTTTCTTTGATATGTATACTCATTTCTATTATTGTTTTTGGAGAGGCCTTAAGGAGTAACTAGGATCTCACATACATATGTGTATGGTATACCATCCACGGTCAGATAGAAAAATATAAAGAGCTATAAAAAATCATGAGGATATTATTCATGCTTTTGTTCTTAACATTGGTGGATCTTGGGATGATCATTTCAATCTGGTAGATTTTTCTACTAATAACAATTACCAGTCTAGAATTATAATGGAGCATTTTGAGGCCTTTTATGGATGTACTTGAATATATACATTATTTTGGTCGGATATTGGGGAAAGTTCTTTGGTTAGACCAAGCTTGGTTCAAGAGGTGACAAAAAATATTTAGTTGATTCATCAAATAATGTTGATGGCATAGAGATGATCTAATTCTTAGGTTGATCATCGATGTAGACCATTGGAATTATCAGTTGGTGACTAGGTATTCTTGAAAGCTTCACCACGTTTGGGTCATTAATGTCCTGTAAGGCATGGGAAACTTGATCCACATTTTGTGGGACCTTTTGAGGTTTTTGAGAAGGTGGGAAAATTTTCTTACCATTTAGTGCTTCCAATACAGCTGATGTCGATACATAATGTGGTTCATGTATCTTAGCTCCATAATTATCTATCTGATCCACCTCATGTTCAAAACTGGAGGGATCTTGAGGTTGATCTTTATTTATCTGTGACTAAACGGCTAGTCTGGATAGTTGATTATAAAACCAAGGTACTTTGTGGGAGAGAGATAGATTTGGTTTGTGTTCTATGAAATCACGATATCGATTCTCATGGGACATGGGATCATGAGGAACTAATGATAGATCATTGACCACACCTTTTGATATGTAATATTTTTTATAAGAATTATGAGGATAGAAATTGTTTATGGCGGTGAGGTTGTAACATCCCATTATTATTCTAAAAGGTACGTTTTAAAATTTATGTTGGTTTTTCTTTTTTTCTTTATCTGGGTAGGGCCAAGAAGGAATTAGAAGGATACCTATAATGTTGAAGTCATATATTCATTGGATTCTTAGCAGAAAACATTTTTGGTTCTATATCCTACTGTGGATTTACATGTCGTGTAATGTGCATACATGATGTGTAAATTCTAAAGTCATAATAAATCCATTTTTAATAGAAAGTGATGGGGTTTTTTGGTGATTTTGGTAATTTTCAATTACACGACATATAATTATTTTACATATCATGTAATATTCTGAATGTTGATTTTTAAATAGGATTCTCATCTCAAATGGTTATTTCTCTTTTCCATATTTATTTACTCTCAAACCAAGAGCCTTCCCTAGGAATTTTTAGAGCCATCAAATCCTTCTGGTTTATTTTGATATTCAATCGATCATGGTTGTGTATACGGTGTGAATTTTCATGTAAGTGTTCTCTATATTTCATAATTTATTCCTATTTCACTCCTTGGGGTTTGATAAATCATCTGAAGACTGATGGATTTAAGCACTGTGATGTTGAATATTTTATCTAGGTTGAGTTCCTAGATCTTTTATGCCTTAATTCTTCTTAGAAGGTTATATTGTGGGATTTTTTTCATGAGAAAGGTAGGTGGTTCTGTTATGAAGTACAAATTTGATTAACTCTTAATTGCTTAATTTAATTTCAGTTGTTTGATTTAAATTCAATTAAATTATGCTTATTTCAATTGGTTTATTAAAAACCCAATTCCATTGAGTTGGGGGATTTAGTTTTCAAAATTGGATTCTTGGCATGAAATTGGAAAAACCTTCCAATTCCATTAAATTGGGGTGTATTTGAGAAATTGATGGGAATTTGGAAAATTTAAATTATTGAATTAAAATTATGAAATTGGTTTGATAAAATGTTGTGGAAATTTATTTGATGAATTTTATTTCAAATTGAATTTGATGAAAATGTATTTAAATGGTTTTGATAGAAACCTTTGTGTTTTATCTTGGGAAAATGCATGTTTTTATTAAAAACCCATTTTGGTTTTTAAATGGAAAATTGGCCTTTTTTAAATGGTTGAATGGGATTTAATTTTATATTAAGAAGTCTTAAAATAAATTTCCCATCAATGATTTTTACTATATAACATGAAATCCTAGGTAGTTAGTGAGTTATTTGGTAAAAAAACGCTAGGATGGGAATGTCCTAGCACCAGATTGATGTTTTACAACACCAAGTAAATACTTCCTAGAAAAATGTATTACCCAGTGGGATATAGATGATTCCTCTATTTAAAATGATGAGGGAATTGTGTACACATTGTAGTTATTATCACTTGATAGTGTGAGGATACCATAAACTAGAACTATATTACCTCTTGGAAGATGACCATGTTGCTCTCCTATTTATATATGAGATAAAGATTTAGGTTAATGTCTTTGAACTATTTTACATGCCTTCATATTTATATAAAGTATTTTATATAAAAGTGTTTATCTTAGACATTTTTTTTAAATTATTTCCATCATTTTAAATGTATTCCATCTTTACAAATGTAAATAATTATTTTTTTAATATTTTTTTAAAATACCAATCCTATTTATTTGAAAATTTAAAGCTCTTTATTTGGTTAATTAAATATTGGAATATATTATGTAATCCTTGATGGGACCCTGCTAGGATTTTATATCACACCCTACTTGTGCCTTCAATTATTTTCATATTATCTTCTTCAAAGTATTAGAAAGGGTAATGCACCACTTGGAGGTGGTTCTAGCTATTGATCAGTGAACTTTGAGGGTTGCGTCCATTCGGAACTCGGTTACTCTTTCAGTTTAATGGTACTTTTCTATAGTATTTTGTGTTGTTTATACCTATTTTACTTCTGGTACACTTCTCCCTATGTAGTTTATTTTGTATACATACTAAAATGTTTATATTCTTCTGAAATTATTGTGGAAAAATAATTCCCACTTTCATTTTTGTATGATGCTAGGTGCTAGTCTCCAACCTATGGGGATTGAGAATGACCTTCAGGACATGTCAGGGTCGGCTCGGTTGTTGGGTTACCAGGGTACCCAAGCTGGTTTATGACAATACCTTTCTATTTTTCTTAAAATAAATAATATATTATTATATATTCCATTTAATAAATGAATATTGGTTGAATTAAATTTTCCAATTAACATAAATTTAAAATAACCACTTCAATCATCATACTCAATAACACATAGTCTAATGTTTATGTGGAAATATCATTAAAAATACTTGATATTTTGGTTAAATAATCCCAAGAATATGATAATAATAATGTTCAAATACCAATAAGAAAAAATAATTGTATTTTTATATGATAATAATTAGTTTTTATCCTAGTTATACATCCATTTTTGACACAACATTCTAAATTAGAAACATATCCATATGAAAACCTTGAATTTATAATCTATTGATATAATAATAAATGGATTTCAATTGTAAGTGAACATGTTTCGTTTGGATTCATTAAATTGTATGATATTTCACTTTAAAATAATTCAAGTTTAAGGAACCTATATATTTTTCCAAGATTTAACCATGCCTTAATGATATCATTCATCTTACTAGGTGTGAATAACATAGTATAGAAAATGATATCAAAATAATACTTCTCAATATGCAATACATCAATCATTTGATTCACTATATAATCACACCAATATGGTTGATCCCAAGAAATATTTTTTTTATATAATTATGATTAATCCCAAAATAAGATACTTTATATTGGTTTTATGTTGGCCCATACATGATAAAAAGTATTAAATATGAAAAAGTTTGTAAGAAATTTATAGAGATAATTGATGGAGTTTCATCTCTTTCAATTATACCTATATTAAAAAATATATATTTCAATAAAATGGATAGTCGAAAAAAATATTTTCTACTCTGATTGTCAAAAAATAAGCATTTTTTCCATTTATAAGAATTAAAACTTAGTCAAAACCCATGAAGTATGGAAAAAATTTAGGTTCGTGTATGCTCCATTAAGATAATATAATATATGCTAAAAAATAAATATTCATAAATAATAATATATAACCCATTGAAAAAAAATATTCAACCAAATCACATATAGTTACACCATTAATACATAATAATTTTTATCCATCAATAAATTATTTCTAATAAACATCAATATTCATTTTTAGGAGCATTGGAATTACTAATGTAAAATATAGTTACATTTATTTCATAAAAATCTAAGGAGGTAAGTTGTATGGAATTATGAAAATGGGATAATAAGAATATTGATTGATATAAGTACTAAAAAGAATAAACAATATATTGACATACTTAAACAAACATTAAGTATTTATGAAGAAAAATAAAAATATATCTAGTTATAATTTTTCAATAATTCACCATCACATAGAATATTTAATCTATAATTTATAGAAAATTTTAATTGGAGTCAAGTCATTAATGAAGTTTTGATACTATAAATAAACAAACACTAAAATATGGTTGTAATTGGAAAATACCTTAATAGTATAATGGGAACAAATTTATTTTTTTCATTTTGTCTTTATTTGTACCTCAAATATCCACATGTTATAAAATAAAATAAAAATTACTTATCACTATAAGATTATATGAAATCATTTGAGAATTCATTTAATAGGCCTAGAATTGTAGAGGATACTAATTGGAAAATATGGTGAATTTATCTTCTATAAATCCACTCACACAAGGATTGAGGTTTTTCTCCTTCCACTAAAACCTGTGGTAATGTTTCTCCATATCATATTATTCTTATTGATTCCTATTTCAATGGTCACATGTCCTTTTGGAGTCTTGATAGTGCTTTTTTGATTCCTTTCAATGTCTATCTTCTTTACCCATGGTTTGATTTCCTTTTTTCCATGGTTTTTAATTTCTTCATCTTTTCTTTTGTTTCTTGTTTGATATTTATGTTTGGATTTTTCCTTATTTTTTATTTATTTTCTTCAATAAATGATTTCCCCTTTTCTATGTATTGCTTCCCATTTTGGGTCTTGGTTACCTGAAAATGTTAAAGGTCTTATTTGGTTCCTAAAATTACTTCCCACTCCCTTATTTTCATCTTCTTCAGTTATGCTTGCATCAAATTTTCTTCAAGTTTTGACACTTTTTTATATCCTCATGGGTCACTCCATGGCCTTCAGTGGTATACATTTACTCATGGATCTAATGAATTTTTCATTCAACCCATTTATTAATAAGGAAATTATCTCTTCTTTTTCATGAATTTATTGATATTCATCTTTATGGATGTGAGTTTTATGGGTTTTGTTCTCGAATAACCTTGATTTTTCCTTATAAGTGATGTCTATGTAGCAGTTTAGGAAATGTAGATCTTATAAAGATGGGAGTAATTTCTTACTAACGTGTAATTTTTTTTCTTATATAGTGTGGGTATTTTTGGTATTTTTTAATTTTTTTATTATAATATTCTAGAAAAAGACCACTCATTAGCATCCCAATAAAAGTTCCACATTACCCCAAGAATGACTCCCTATACACCAGACACTACTAACTAGTGGAGAGGGCCTAAATTAGACATTGGGGAGACTATGAACCAGATATCATGATCATAAATAAAAATAAAACAACAAAACATCTTCCAAAAACATCATAGTGCACAAAATAATTAAATATATCCATTCTATAATATATTATATGTTTTAATATAACTATATATTGAGATCAATCACCCACTAGGCTGATCATGTATAAAAAATAAACAAATGAGAAAATAAATAAGAGGATTTATTTCCATCCCTAAGTCATAGATCAATCCCAGTTTCCAAATTCTTATAAAGATACTCTATTTTGATCAGTTATACAACATGTTCTCAAATGTGTAAAGCAGACATAAGGTCTCCATGCCCATTAAAGTGCTTGTACAGGGTGTGTGAAATATATCTCAATCGGGTATCACTAAGTTCCCTTGAAATATATCTTCATATTTTGGGGAATCCATGGGAAAATAAATAATTAAAATAAAACACTCAAGAACATGTGGTGGGTATTCATGTGATAACCATGACACCATGAAACCTAACCATACCAATTTCGGTAAGTGTTAGATTCCTTTAGGAATGTCACATCACCACATAGGGGGAACGATATCTTTCCCTATAACATAAAAATGTCATAATCTAGGGGAATATTTCCCACACCATGTATATTCATATAACTCATCAGGTGGATAAGTTCCTCAACCAGTATATCTTCATATAAATAGTTGGGGGGATAAGCGGCCCACCTGAATATTGCTATATATCATAATCTTTAGGGGGTATATAATCCACCCGTAATACCAAATATCATAAATTCTAATGGAAAAAAATTACCCACTTGAAAACATTTTATGTATAAACACTCATGGTAAAATCATCCTTCCCAATAATACTTTACGTAAAATTGACATGGGGGAAAGAGTTACACCTAAAAATGCATCATATATAAATTCTTGGGTGAAGAAAATCTCACCCTGAAATATCTTATGGATAAATTAAATGGGAAACCTAAAAATATATCATATGTAGATGCACAAAGGAGAAGGAAATAACTTGAACTATATCATATATACAAGAACAAGGGGAAATAATACCACCTAGAAAATATCTCATTTCATCGTTAGGGGGAATGGTTCCCCACCCTAGAAACATATAATATTATGGTGGAATAGATCCCACCATGAAATATTACATTGTATATACACAAAGGCATACTCTCGCCACAAAAAATCATACGCAATAATCTTATGGAATCATATCTCATCCAACAAGCTCTCCATCTCATCACCAGGGTGCTAGTCATTCGATACTTATCCCTACACTAACAATAACACAACATCATCCCCTTAGGTTTATAGGATGATAATACAATAAATGGTATAGTGACCCAGGATTTTTATACTTGGATGCTACATCATTTTAGATGAATATTCAATACATTACAAAAATACATGCATAAGGACCATAATATTTTAGTGTCTTCAGAGACTAGGTACACAATATTATAATTTGGAGAAATATCTTCAGTGTCTCACATAAAGATCTTCCCATTAAGTAATCTTCATAGACATACCCCACATAAAAACTTTCTTCATAACCTAGGGAATGGAAGCATATTAAAGGGTAAAATTTGATACTTATTAAGGGTAAAAAAGGGAGATATGCATTCATAACATGGACATAATGGTATGATAACATGATAATAACATATGAAAACTTCACATTGAATATCAAATATCATAATCTATAGTCATGGAATAAATATTAGTTGATCACAAGACATGAATCATAAGTTAATCAAAGAAAACGATCCATAATATCATAACATTATCATAATACATGGAATTGTGGAATACTAATAAGTATACAAGATCATCTCCATAGTAGTCAAGGATCACTACCAAGGCTATTATAGTGGAATGTGTTCACTCCCAAAACCATTATAGTAGTCAAGATTCACTCCTAAAACCATCATTGCTGAAAAAGTCTCTTATTGAACTAGTTTAACTCCCCATTCTAGTTCAATATATCACATGACCTATAAATCTTTACCCAATACATTGTAGGGAGATATAGGTCCCACTGATATTTGGCTATAACATAACCACCATCCTTGTTTATAACATAACCACTATCCTTTATTATAAAAAAACCACCATCACATGATAAAAATAATATATATGTGTGCCACAATATCATAAAATATTAATCATATCATAACGCATGAAATGAAATGGGCTCCATAAACATTTCATCATATCATAACATATGGTAAATAGATAGTTCTCATAATCATTCCATAATTTCATCATAGCATTACCCGTATAAAAAGAAGTGGGGATCATAAGAATTTTATCATGGTATAACCCAGGAAAGAGAAATAGTTTTCATAAACATCTCTTCATCATAAACCATTCATATAAAAGATTAGAACGATATCCTTGGTTCATATCCCTAGAAATTCATAAGTTACATGAAAGGATGGAATATTAGTTGGGAAATGATTTTGAAAGACAAATCACTTGGATATTTTCTTAATGAAAATAAAATTTCTTTGAAAATCAATTTCTAAAACTAAAAATTCATAAAATATTTTGGAAATTTATTTCTTTGAAAATAACTTGGAAAATTTGTTAAGGAATATTTAAAAATCATTTAAAACATTTCTTGAGGAAAATATAATTTCCACTTTTCAAAACACTTTTTAAAAAATAAATCCTTTTAAAAATCCTTTTCTTTAAAAATAAGCTTTAAATATCATTTAAAAAAATTCTTGAGGTAAATAGCATTTTTTATTTAAAAAAACTTTTAAAAATAGAAGACATTTTCAAAATCCTTTTTATTTTGGAATCATTTATTTAAAATATAAAAAAAATTAAAATATTAGTGAAAAAAAATTATTTAAAAAAAATAAATACTATTAGGTAACCTTGAAATAATTTAGTGGTCATAAAAGTGGGAAATACAATTCATGTTATTCATGTTAAAAACAAATATTCATTTCACATTTTTGGTAAAAGACAAATGGGTATTGTTTGTAAAGTAGCATGAATATTCCTTTTTCAAAAAATTTGAAAAAAAATAAAACATGGATAGAAATTTATTCTAAAATTAATATAATAGTATTTAAACATTTTTGAAAATATTTTTAGAAAACATGGTTTTGGAAGAAAATTGATTTTGGACCAAAAAGATAAATAAATAAGATTTTTCTTGAAATAAAAATTTAGAAATATTGAGAACATAAAGACTATAAAATGAATGGAAAACTTGTATTCTACATAAATATCTATGGGAGAAGAAAATAAATGGTTTAATTGATAGTTATATCATAATATTTCATCATTGGAATCATAATCATGAGCAATCCCAATAAATGATGAGATTGTAACATAAAAACCATACCACTTTGGTAACATTGGATCATAAGTCCCATGAAAAAATAACATTAAATAAAAAAAAAATATCATACAAATAAATAAATTCATGATATTACATGTCAAAGGGAAAAATATACACCACATAAAGAAGATATGTGCATCACAAAACATATGTCTCAAATAAAGAAAATTATGACAAAGATCCCTTACCACTTGGGTATATTTTGAACCGTAAACCCAGTGAAATAGAGATCCTAAAATGGATATGTAAATACCCATATTTTTCATGAAAATAAACAAAAAATACATTATTTGATATTATATACATTACTTATAAGAATCAATATCTGAATATGGAATGTATCATATAAAAGTAAATAGTTTGATGGATATCCCATACAGCTTTAGTAATATTTTGAATTGTAAGCCCCAATAAAGCATAGAATCAAATAAAACATTGAATATCATGAAAAGTAGGTGGTTCATGATATAACATGTTCTAGGGGTAGTATATAAACCACAAAAAAGAAATGATTGGTTAATATTTATATGTTTCTTAGAAATAAAATAGATACTTGAAATCCCTTACCACTTGAATCTTGACTTCCTTCATACATGTTTGAACCACCTTTACTTGGAACTGCCTCATTTGGATCTCTTATAAAGGACCCCAGTGTTGGTCTATTGAGAGTACCAGAATCTCAAGAACATGGATAAAGATTTTGGGGAGGTTTTTTTGATGGGGTTTTCTGAACTATATGGCTTGATAGGTGTGAATAATTTAAGTTTATTAGTGTCCTTTTAAGTGGGTGAAAGGAACCCACTTAGAAACTACTTGGAAATTTCCCAAAATAATCCAAAACAAAAAGGTAATTCCAAAGAAAAACCTTCCAAATAACCATATATTTGATCTTAGTAAGTTTGGGATTAAAATATGTCTATACAATAGTAATTTTATAATTTTTATAGTCATTTTAATCCTTATCTTATTAGTTTAGCCCCAGGTAAACCCATTTTACCTTAATTGTGGCAATTGATTTTTACTTCTTTCACTACTAATTTTGGTAAAAAATTAAGTGAAAATAATTATATAATATAAATTATTTTTATTCAAAATATGTAATTCATTTTTCCAAATTTAATTCACATAATTGTAAAATTTTAATTTAAAATTAATCATGTAGATGTGATGAGAAAGTGGGTTTTCAAAGAGAAAAGGTTCAAAAGTTTACAAATTTTTTAATATATAAACATAATATAAAATTGATTATAATGACCTAAATTAGATTAATAGGTATATTATTGATATAAGTTTTCTTTAATTATAATTTCAAATATAATTCAAATTTATAAATAATTTTAACTAAAAGGTAGTTTTCAATTAAAATTCATCATTTTCATTATTCATCAAAAAAATCATCTTTTCATAAAATTATTAAAACTCGCCCTAAGATAATTTAGACATTATGATATAATAAGTGAAATTTATATTTTTCAAATAAATTTCCTAAAAGTTTCAAAAATTAGTTTTAATTGATGTTCACAAAAAGGTTAAATGACTGCTTTTAGAAAAATAAATTTTTTATGTGTAAAATTGTATTTATTATTATCTCTTGTATATAAAACACATAATATTATTGTTAAATATTTGATTAAATATATAATAAATAAATTTAATTAAAATAATTCACCAAATAAATTTGATTAATTTATTAAGATAAAACAATTTTTTTAATAAAAATAGTTTTTTATAAAAATATTTCACTTATTTTCAAAAAGTTTTTTTTATTTTTAATTAATTATTCACCCATGATTTAATTTTATATAAATTTTTACACCATATATTTTCATAATTTAGTAAATACTATTCATATACTCTATTCCATGGCTAGGTTATAATATTTTAATAACATAACAAGTTTTGTTTAAACTCGATGTTGTGTGTAGTGAAAGTTAAACTCTGTGTTGCGTGTAATGCAAGACAAATCAGTTATGCATGTAACAAAACAATAAGTTTTTGTTGTGTATAATGAAAAATATCATAAATATTAAATTTAATTGAAGAAAATATTTCATAATATCTCAAGGTGTTACATTCTACCCCCATTAAAATGAATTTATCCCTCAAAATTCATCACTTTGGTACCAATAGGTGAGGTTACTTCTTCCTAATTACATACCTAGGTTCCCACATAACTTTATGAATCTGGTGGTTTCAATAAAAAAAATTACTAAATATGTGGTTGTGTTTTGTATAATTTTTACTGCTCTAGAATCACTATTGTTTTTTACTCATAAGGAATATCGGGCTCTAGTGGTGTGACCTCTTAGATCTGTACATGTGATGAATCAGGTATGTCCTTACTTAGGAGAGTTACGTGGAACACTTATTAAACTTGGGATAGGTTCAGTGTAAGTTCAAATTGATGGGATACCATCCTAATATGATCAAAAATTTCAAAGGGACAGATATACCTATGTATTAGGTTTTATTTATGTTGTAAGCACAATTTCATCCTTTGGTTGTGCTTCGATAAATTTCCACTTCATCTTTAACTCCAGTAAATGAAGATCATTTTTTATGCTTTAATCACTAATAGATCACAAGATCTATAATAAAATTATGAGTAATTACTTATATATCTATTTAAAAAAAGGTTAGCACTAGTTTTTCAATATATATAAATCTTTATATAGTGTTATAATACATTAATCTCTAAAACCTCATCCAAATTTCAACTTAAACCATGCCATAAATTGTTAACCTTATAGCCATTAAAAAATATTAAAATACAAAATTTTATAAATAAGGTCACTATATTTATAAATTCAACTTATAATTAATCTCACAAACAATATGAAGTAGATCTTAATTATCACATACAAAACATGTGAATACCTTCATCATGTATTATATTAAAACATGGTAATAACTTTAATTACCATAAAACCATACCTAAAACATAAAACCATTTATATTACCTAAATAAAACATATATTATTAGATATATTCATTAAATCCAAAAATGTTTTTAACTCCATCAATGGTAACATAAACCACTTTTTCAAAAAATCATTAATCAGTTCCAAGGTAATCATCACTATCCAATTTAATTTATCCACATAAATCATATCATTATCCAAACTAAAGACCATTTTCTCAACCTTAAGAGAATATTAAGGGTTATCTTCCCTTACTCATGTGTTTTCTATAAAATATTACATTTCCATTAAATTGATTTTCTAGGTTATTTGTACTATTAAATATATTCTTGAAAATCCTTAATGAAAAACTTATATTGAACAATCCTTATATATTTCTTGATTCATATAAAATATTTCTTGAATTCTAATACATAATCACTTCAATCATCTCACTTATCAAACTATTAAAAGGGATTCATCATATAACTCCTCAACAATTCTTTCCTTTCATTTGTCATTTGTAGTCTCTTCATCATCAGTAATATAACCATTACTCATACAACCATGTCAATTCTCTTCATGAGATTTCCCCTTAGTACATTGATATGAATAATTCTCATAATATTCATATTTAAAACATTTAATAATCTATGATACCTTTGGGAGACCATTTTTATCATCCATTGTGTTAATAGAACTTTTCATTTTTCCTTTGTAGTTACTTTTTTTGTGTCCATTTACACACCCAAAACTTCTTCTCATATATTTGAGACATTATAATGAGTTCTTCTTCCCATAATATTGATATATAGAAAAACTAATCTTCATTCCTCTATCGTCTCCACTACTCAAAATTTCACAGAATTATATCCTTCTCTTCTTTGCTGAGTGTGATAGTTAGTTATGTTTTACTTTGTTAATCATGTTCCATGATAACTAATTAATAATAATAAAATCATCCTTCACACCATTCATAATTCCATATGGATTATCATCATAAAATTTCCCATCACATTCAATGTTAATCTAGTTACTTTTTTTCCCACTATTGACTAAAACTAAAAAACAAACGATGAGAAACAATAATCATATTAGAAATAAACATAATCAGGAAAATCACTTTTAGTATTTCTAAATCATCAAACCGTATTTTTAATCTATGCAACCATATGTTTTTTCTAGATCATTAATATTTATCATCTACTAAAATCCTTCTTGATGGTTTGTAAAGAGTTTGTGAATTTACAAAGCATATCCTTCAAGAGTTCCAAAATAGGTATGCATCAATGCCCATTTTTTGTTTAATATGTGATGATCGTGTATAGATCATGACACAATTTTCATAATTATTTCCCCTAGGTACCTCTCTTCCATATCCACATTCAGTTATATTATCCATACAGGGATTCAATTTCCTAGAAAACACTTGTTGTGTCCTTTACCAAAATTCTAGGACATTTTTCTATACTTTGACTCATCCTTAAACTTATCCTTAGAGACATCCTTGGAAATGTACTTATAAATATCCATAGGCATCTCACTAATTTTTTTTCATCCTAGTTTCTAAAAGGTTAAATAAGCATTTCCTATGATACCAACTATAGTGACCGAGTCTTATCATATATAGATAATAAATATTTTTATATGAATATTCAATACATTACAAAACACATTCCTAAGAACCATAATAGTATATTATCTTTGGAATATAGGTACACAATCATATAATTTGGTGAAATATCTTTAATATCTCCCATAAACATATTCCAATTAATTACTCTTCATAGAAATTCCCTACTTAAAACATTTATTCATAACCTGGGGAAATGAAATGTAAGAAAGGGTGATCTCAGATGCTTATTTAGGTAAAATAATATATTTTTTTCAGAATAACATGAACCTAAGGATGTGAGAATATGAGAATAAAATATGAAACTAAACCTTTCATATCAATGATCATAATCTTGATTCATGGAATAATGAATGTATTTTCATAAGATATTAATTATAAGGAAACCAAAGAACACAATCCATGAGATCATAACACTAGCATAATAAATTTAATTGTGGAATACATATAAGAATAGAAAATTATTTCCATAGTATTCAAGGATCACTTCGAAGGCTATCATAGTAGAATAGTTTCACTCCCCCAAACCATCATAGTAATCAAGGTTCACTCCCAAGACCATCATAACAGACAAATTCCCTTACTGAACTGGGTTCACTATACATTTGATTCATGTCTATCTCATGATACAAAAATCTTTACCCAATGCATTGGATAGAGATATAGTTCCAAACCATCTTTGGTTATAACATAACCAACATCCTTAGTTATAAAATAACCACCATTCTTGGTTATAATGTAACAACCTTAATATAATGAAAATCATATATATGTGTTACACAAGATCATAAAACATTTATCATATCGTAACCCATGAAATGAAATGGGATTCATAAACATTTCATCATATCATAACCTATATAAAAGATATAGGTTTCATAACAATTTCATCATTTCATAATGGCATAACTCGTGGAAAAAGAAGTGGGTTTCATAAGAATTTTAACATGGTATAACCTATGGAATAGAAATAGGTTTCATGATCATCATTCCATTAAAAAACATTAAGAGAAAGAATAAGAATGGTATCCTTGGTTTATATCCCCATAAAATCATAAATTACATCAAATATGTGATCTTATATGTAAAAAATATTTTGAAAGATAAATCACTTGGAACTTTTCTTGAGAAAGAAATTATTTATTTTAAAATAATTTTTTAAAATTAAAAATTCATAAATTATTTTGGAAATAATTTTCTTTGAAAATAAACATGAAATATTATAAAGTAATATTTAAAAAAAATAAAACATTTTTTGAGAAAAATCTACATTCCACTTTTCAAAAAAAACTTTTCTTTTAAAGTAAAATTTTAATATCATTTAAAAACATTAATTGAGTAAAATATTCCTTCTTATTTGGAAAAAAACATTTTAAAACATAAAAAAATTTAAAACACTTATCATTTTGGAAACATATATTTAAAATTGTACAATTTGACAAATATTAAGGAAATAATTTTCTTTAAAAATAACATTGAAAATGTGTGAGGGATGATTGAAATCATTTATCAGTCATGACAATAGGAAATATTTTTCATTTAATTTGTGCTGAAAACAAAAAATATTTTTAAATTTTCAGTAAAATACAAATGGAAATTGTTTGGAAAGAGACAAGAAGATTCCTTTTTAAAAAAAATTATGAAAAGTAAAACATGTTTAGATTTTTATTTTAAAATTCATAGAATAGTAAAAAAATATTTTTTAAAACGTTTTTAGAAAAATTGGTTTACAAGAAAATGAATTTTTGACCAAAGAGAGAAATAAAGGTTATTTTTCTTTAAAAAATATTTTGAACACTTGAGAATATAAAGATTGGAAATTGATTGGAAAACATTTATTCTATAGAAATAACTAGAGTTGAAGAAGATACATGAGTTTATTGAGATTTATATCATAATATTTCATCATTGGAAGCTTAATTTTGAATAATCCCAATAAACGATGAGATTATAACATAAAAACCATACCTATTAGGTAACATTGAATCATAAAACCCATGAAATAATAACATTTAATGAAATTTATAATATCATGAGAACAAATAAATTCATGATATTACATGTCTAAGGGGCTCTATATACACCTCATAAATAAGATAGGTGAATAACATAACATATGTATCAAATAAAGAAAATTTTTATCAAATATCCCTTACCACTTGGGTATCATTTGATTCGTAAACCATATGAAATAGAGATCCTAAAATGGATATGTAAGTCCCTATAATTTTCATGAAAATTAATATAGAATGCATTCATGGAAATTATATACACCACATATATGAAAAAAGTTGTGAATATTCAACTTATCTCACAAAAGTAAAAAGGTGACATGGTGACCCCTTACCGCTTTAGTAATCTTTTGAATCATAATCCCTAATAACATATAACATCAATTGAATATTTTCATATCATGAAAATGAGTAGGATCGTGAAATAAAATATGAAAGGGGATTTATATACACCATAAAAAATAATTTATTGGTGAATTTTAATATATATCTAAAAAATAAAAGGGATATTAGAAATACCTTACCACTTAAATCCTGACTTCCTTTATACATGTTGAAACTTCCTTCACTTAGAAGAACCACATTTGGATCTCTTATTAATGATCTTAGTGTTTGTATTTTCTAAGGACCAGTAGCTCTAGAAGATGGTTTAGGATTTTGGAGAGATATTTTTAAAGGGGTTTAATTAACTATATGGCTTGAAAGGTGTGAATAAGTGAAATATTATGGTGATCTTTTATAAGTGGGGGAAAGGAACACACTTGGAAAATTCCCAAAATAATCCAAAATAAGAAATGTAATTCCAAAGAAAAATGATTCCAAATAAACATATATTTGAACTTGGTAAGGACTACATTTAAATATAATCATCCAATAAGAGTTTGACAAGTTTTATAGTGTTGGTTAAAAATCCCTCAAGGCATCATTGAAATATTTTTGAGGTGATTGTGTTTGTTGACAAAGTGAACATTTGTGTTGTGATTGTTGACAATGCAAACCATGACATACAAATTTGTTGAAAAAGGGGGTTTCATGGTGGAATGTCGAGTTCAAGAGCTATGTTCAACGATCCATGTTTGATTCAAGAATGTTGATAATGGAATGGATGATCTGGAGGCGGTAAAAAAAGAACAGATACAAGGTGGCGCCATTTTCCAGTGTTTGCCAAATTTTTGGGCCTGAAAATCGACAAATGAAGAAAAGTGTTTTGGCAAAGGGACTTGCACGCCGAGTACTTGGAGTATAGGAAACTTGCGTGGTATATGTTTTTCAAGATCAGAATATCAAAATATTTCAAAATATATAGGTTCGCGCAAGTTTGGGAGTTGGTCACGCAAGTGTCTAGGGGGACAGAAGACTTGCGCGCCGAGACTGGGTCGCGCAGGTGACTTGCGCGCCATCGCGCAGGGTGGTCAATTTGCCTATAAATACTGGACCACCCCTCTTCGTTCTTTACCGAAGTTCAAACTTTGAGAAATCAGAGCTCCCATCATGCAGGTGTGGTGGTCGCGCAAGTGGTGTGTGGGTCGCGCAAGTAAAGTTGTGCGCCAGTGGTTAAAGATGTGCGCCGGTGGTTTAAGTTGTGCGCCTGTAACACCTGAGAATTTTATGAGAAGTATTTTGTTTTTATGTTATAGAAATCATCAAAGGAATCTTTCACTACACACAACACTAGCTTGACTTGCTTTACACGCAACTGCGGCCTTCCTCGATAGCTTGCGTCGTACGCAATACCGAGTTTCACTAAACAACGATATGCTATTAAAATATTATTAAAACTAGACTTTATAAATAGTATTAACTGAATTTTTAATTTTATAAAATTTTAATTCAACTTATACATTTTCTAGAATGAGGTATAATAGCAAAATCAGTTTTTTTGGATAAAAGAAGTATTTTTCAAAAAATACAGTTTTGCCGCCTTTTGATAGCGCACCCACATTAAAGCTAGTTTTTGACGTGTTTATAAGTTAAATTTGACAAAATAAAATTCTTCTTTTGAATCAGGGTATAAAAATTTACTTTGGATAAATTTTTGATATTTTTCTGATAACTTTCATATTTTGATGAATAGTAAAAATACGCTAATTTTTAATTAAAAACAACTTTTTTCATTGAGATAATTTATATGGATAAATTATAATATTGAATGGTTTTAAAGTAAAAATAGAATATATTTTTACCATTTAATATAATTGATTTCATTAGCATTAATTTCACATTGAATTCACAGGTAAAAACGTTTCAATCTTTGGCAATGTTTTAACTTCTAAAACCCATTTTCTTAACAACGGGATTTATTTTAAATTAATTACTGCAAAGTATATGTTTTGAATTTTAAAAAATGGATTCCATATTCAGAATCAGTGGGTCCAAATTATGTTAATAGGCTACTTTTTATTTTTGGGCATTATGAATAGTAACTACGGTAAATTTTATTTACCATAGTTAAAGGTAAATCAGGTAATTAAGGGTAAATATAAGATTATAAAATTACCCTAACTCCTACCAAAATCCAATTGGATGACTAAAAGTCGACCCATATCACCTAAGGGTCAGATTAGATTCATTTAATGGAATTTTTTCCATGAAAATAATTTAATTATTATTAAAACCAAAGAATGTGACAACATGTCACTTTCTTAAATCTTATAAGTATAATAATTTTAATTTAGTGATAAACTTGATGCAACTTCGAACATGAATAGTCTTCAGAAAGATAATACAATTATCGACATCATAGTAATTTATTTAGAATTTTTAGGGATTAAATAATTATCATTTATTATGAAACAATAGTGATGTTGAAATTATTTTATTAATTAAAATATCAAATAAATGGTTTTAAAAATAATAAAATAAATATTATATGAACTATTTAATGTTCTCCACTAATTTTCTAGATACATATGACATTTTATGGATCTATTAAAGATTTTAGTTCGAACATATCTTCTGTATATATTTTATTTAAATTTAAATAAATGAATAGTGTCAAAATTGACAATATTGTTATTTTATAAAAATAACATATTATAAAATTGTTTAAAAATAAAAAAAATATTTAAAATTTATAAATTAAAATTTATATGGTCTAAAATGTCATAAAGTTTCAAATTATGGAAAATTCACAACACATATCTAATTATTTATAATAATTTAAAATTTAGAATATTATTACCACAAATAAAATTAAATTGATAAATAAGGATAAATCAAGTTGATAATGTTTAAAATAAACTAATAACATGTCTAAATTTTATTGGTTGATGAGATAACAACCCTATATCATCTAATATTCAGATATGAGTCATTTTGGAAGTTTTTAAGTGGGGTTGGGATTTAATATAAACTAATATTTCTTATATTTCCAAAGGTGCCCCTCTCCTCCCTTATAAAAGGGCGCCTCCTCCCTCTCCTCCTCACACCAATTTTAGCCTTCAAGCTCAATCAACCCCTGCCAATTTCTCCTCTACACTTCCCTAGAGACATCCTAGAGGTCCTGGTCTTCTTCAAAGACCAATTTTAGTGCCCTAAAAGGAGGTCTCAAAGAAGCGCCTCAAAGAAGAGGTAATGCCCGTTACCGATTCTTTCATCTTTATTTATTCTTCCACTTATTCTTCTTTAGTTGTTTTATTATGAAGTAATAACATCAGTATAACTCATATACTGATATTTTATTATAAGTATGAAACAACCATTTTTCACCATCTATCCATCCTACAGAAAACAAAATCACCGCGCGTGCGTACGTACGGAATACCGTCTCCACGCCGTGGTGTAATCTATTTTCCCCCACCACCTTACTTGGATGGGTATAATGGTGTAAATAATAACTATATATGATTATTGTAAGGTTATATTGATTCTGAAATAGTATACATAAACTCCAATACAATTCCACGATCATGGGAACGATATCATCGCTCGTGCGTACGTACGGAATACCGTCTCCACGATGTGATGCGACTCGTTCTACATGGTCTTCATTTAATAATGATTATATAAATGAATTGAATGAATTAATATGATATATATTACACTAATAACATTCTGGAAATGAGGTATCTATAACCTAAAGAGAAGAATAAGAATTTATTCGACAAAACACGCATAAGAACAAAAAGTAATAAACACCCAAATAACAAGTAGTAATGAAATATTACTAATAATAAGCTAAGAATATGACCATATATGATATCATAAAAATACGTATGATTCTGGAATAAGTCAATAACATTATTTAAATCATTATACAGGATTTTCGGACACTTACGAAGCAAATTGGACCTAAGGTAAGGGAAATATCACAATCTCATTTTTATCCGAGATTGTTTATACTTTGGAATTTACTGGGGTGTATTTTATCATCCACATCCATATTTCCTCAATATGTAATATTTACATCATTCTACAATAGTTTATATCCAATTTTACCCTTCGGTGAGTTTTTAGTAAAAGATATGAAAGGAATCTTTTGTCGTTTTTCGTACGAGGTACTTTTTTGACTTTTTCGACAAAAGTACGAGAAGAATGTTTTCTTTTAACTTATACGGCATGAATGGATTTTTAAAACATTATTTCCAAGAAGCTTCCCTTACAAGTTTTCAAAAAAAAAATTTAATCAACTTCTTTTAGTTTAGAATTGTATGACTTGTTAATAAAGGAAAAGTGTTTTTGAAGTATAAAGGATATTTTCCTCAAGAATGGAGTTCAAGCGTTTTATCAAAATTATGTTCCATATAAGATAATAAATGGTTATGTTTCTATCCCTATTATTACATTGATTTGATTATGTTGTGATGGAATTATTTTTATGAATTCCTTTATCTTATATGAGTTGTTTTATGATGTCACGATGTTTAAGATTCCCATTTTTATTACATGGGTTATGCTATGATGTATGGTTTATGATTTTGTCGCACACATAAGAATGGTATCATTATGAGATGGGTGGGACCTTTATCTCCCTCCAATGCATTGGGTAAAGATTTTATATCTCATGAGATATACATGGCTGGAACGGCAGGTTATACCGGTTCAGTGAAACTGGACTGAAACGAGGAGTGAACTCAGTTCAGAAATGGACTTTGTCTACTAAGATAGTCTTGGAAATGAGTATTGACTAATAAGAAATGATTCTCAATGATTATGTGTGTATACCACAAAGTTTCATGTTTTAAGTTATGATTATTGGGATTACATTTCACTACTATGATTTATCCCATGTTATGAAATTATGATCTCTTTTGTAGGTTAAGATTTCCAAAAGTTATGTTCTTATGTATATGATGTGATTGATATTTCTTTTGTTTACCCTTACTGAGAATTTGAGCTCACCCTTTTGTATGTTTTATTTCCCCAGGTTAGGAATAAGATTATTAAGTAGGATATGCCAAAAAGGGACTCTAGATATGATGAAATAAATGGGAGGAAAAGTAGATGCTTTATGAACCAGTTGTTTATGCTTTCCACTTTCTAAAGACACTATACCTATACGGTCCTTTCATGGTTTTGTTATATGTTGTAATAAGTGTGCTTTAATTTTTAAGTAATAACAATGTATGTAAAGTATGGGTCATTATAGTTGGTATCAGAGGAAAGGTATAGTCAACCTTTGGAAACTAGGATGTGAAAGCCTTAGTAAGAACCTTAAGGATAATTCTAAGCATAGAACACAATCTTAGTGTTTTAGAAATGACCATGAATAACCTAGGATAAGACCTTAAGTGTGAAATTTTATTCTTGATTATGTGGTTTTCCTATTATAATTAGTGTTGCTCACACTATTCTTCTTGGTTTTAGTCAATGGCTGGAACCCGAAGGAACCGTGTTAATGCGGAATGTGACGGGCAATGCAATGATTGTCCCCCTGAGCAACCAAACGTTATGGGAGCTGGAATGAAAAATCTTGTAGCCATGCTCACACAACTTTCTCAAGCTATGAATCATGCTGGACTTCCAAACGAGCAAAGGAGCAACATTCTATTGAATCCTTCATGAGGCAGCGTCCACCTTCATTCAGCGGGTCTACTGATCCACTAGTTGCTGAACAATGGATCAGTACTATTGAAAAGATATTTTCAGTTCTTCAATGTTCTGAACATGATAAAGTCATCCTAGAAGTGTATCGTTTGGAAGGAGATGTTGATCAATGGTGGAATCTTATTAAGAATACGAGGCAAAGAGATGAAATTGAGTCTATGGAATGGGACGAGTTCAAGAACTTATTTTTCAATAAGTACTTCCCTCGTATTCTCTGAACAAAGATGGAGAAAGAGTTTCTTGAACTGAAGAAAAAGGATGATGAATCTGTTGGTACCTATGAAGCAAATTTTACAAGACTTGCAAGGTACGCTTCTGGTATTATTATCCAACCTGAGAGTAAGATCGATCGATTCTTTAGTGGCTTAAAACCAAGTCTTCGAAGGTCCTTAGCCATAAGAGACTTCAATATCTACGAGGAAATCGTTCGATGTGCTCTCAAATTTGAGATGGAGATTGGAGTAACCCATCAGTCATATGGGTTTGATAAGAAGAGGAAAATGGAATTCAAAGGAAAATCTAAAGAGCACGCTGAAAAGAAGATGAGCTTTCCCTTATGCTCAAAGTGTGGAAAGAAACATGGAGGGAGTTGTCTTAAAGGGACAAGTAAATATTTCAAATGTGGAAAGGAAGTTCATCGGGCATTTGAATGCCGCAATGATGGGAAGAAGATGTCTAATGATGCAAACAAAGGAAGGGACACACAGAATGAACCTAATACACTTCAATGTTTCAAGTGCAAGGAGATGGGGAATTATGCCAATAAATGCCCTAACCCAAGGGTTGTTGATGATGATTGACATCAACAAAATCTTAAGGCTAAAGATAAAGGAAAGTCACATGCAATTTCTATCAGCGATGTGGAGTACGATAATGATGTGGTGAAAGGTACACTTACCATCCACTATAAAGTATAAAATGTTTTATTTGATTCTGGATCCACCCACTCTTTTATTTCTGAAGATTTTTCTAAGATTATCACCATATTAACTCAACAATTAGATGTTGAGTTGGCTGTGACAACCCCTAATGGCACAACAGTCACATCAAAAGTTTATAATTCTTCCCCGATTGAAGTTTGTGGGAAAGTGCTTCCTGCAAATCTTGTGATCCTTCCTATTGTGGAATTTGATGTGATTCTTGGCATGGATTGACTTTCTTTATATGGAGCTCATATCAATTGCCAAAGAAGGGAAGTCACATTTCATATTCCAGATCAATCTATGATCATCTATCAATGCAAGGATGAACATAACCTTCCAGTGGAAATTTCTTCCATCTTATGGGTTTTGATTCCACTAAATGAGGGTTATTTATCTCAAATGGTTGGTGAGAAACTCACGATTAAGAATATTCCTGTTGTACGGGATTTTGATGATGTCTTTCCAGAGGAATTATAGGGTCTTCCCCCAAATATTGAAGTTGAGTTTTCAATAGAACTCGTACTGGGTGCTTTGCCTATTTCAAAGACACCTTATAGAATGGCCCCAATTGAGTTGCAGGAATTGAAGAAGCAAATCCAAGAGAATCTTGATAAGGGATTCATACGCCCTAGTGCGTCACCTTAGGGAGCACCTGTTCTATTTGTTAAGAAGAAAGATGGATCAATGAGACTCTGCATTGATTATCGAGAACTTAACAAGCTCACTATCAAGAATAAATATCATCTCCCACGCATTGATGACTTATTTGACCAACTACACGGAGCTCAATACTTTTGCAAGATTGATCTTCGTTCAGGGTATCATTAATTAAGGGTCAAAAGGGAGGATATACCAAAGACGGCTTTCCGTACAAGGTATGGACACTATGAATTTATAGTGATGCCATTTGGTCTTACTAATTCCCCTGATATATTCATGGATCTGATGAATAGAGTCTTTAGAGACTATCTTGATCAATTTGTGGTAGTCTTTATAGACGATATTCTTGTCTATTCAAAGAGAAAGGAAGAACATGAATATCACTTGAGAATTATATTGAAGTCCCTGAGAAAGGAGAAACTTTATGCCAAATTTACCAAGTGTGAATTTTGGATTCAAAAAGTTGCATTTTTGGGTCACATAATCTCAAAAGAGGGGATATCTGTGGATCCAGCAAAAACAGAGGTTATCGAAAGATGGTCGAGATCAACAACAGTAATTGAGATCCGAAGTTTTCTTGGTTTGGCTAGATATTATCGACGTTTCGTGAAATATTTTTCATGATTATCTAATCCACTCACCAGGTTGACTTGGAAAGGAGTTAAGTTTGTTTGGATGGAGGAATGTGAAGAGAATTTCAAGGAGTTGAAAAGAAGGTTATCCAGTGCACCTGTACTCACACTGCCTTGTAGTGAAGAAAGGTTTGTGATCTACAGTGATGCATCCAATAAGGGGATGGGGTGTGTTCTTATGCAAAATGATATGGTGATAGCTTATGCCTCACGACAGTTGAAAATCCATGAGCAAATTTACCCAACACATGATTTGGAGTTAACTGCGGTAATCTTTGCATTAAATATTTGGAGGCATTATCTTTATGGAGAAAGGTGTGGCATTTATACTGATCATAAAAGTTTAAATTATATTTTTACACAAAAGGATCTGAATATGCGCCAAAGTAGATGGTTGGAATTGATTAAGGATTACGACTGCTCAATTCATTACCACCCTGGGAAAGAAAACAAGGTGGCAGATGCATTAAGTCGACAAGACCATGCTAGCTTATCCATGATGAGGATCACAAAAGATCCAATATTTATGGATTTACAAAGGATGGATCTTGGAATTTTAATGGAAGGGGGAAAATCATATCTTTCTCAAATGAATGTTCAACCATCTATACATGTGAAGATTATAGAGGCACAGAAAGAAGATGTAGAGTTACAAAAGAAGGTGAGAAATATTCCTGAATTCAACCTTGATTGTGATGGGATAATAAAGTTCGGGAATCGGGTTTGTGTTCCTCCCATCCCAGAATTAAAGGATCTGCTAGATTAGGCTCATAGTTATTCATTCTTTATTCATCCTGGAAGTACGAATATGTATAGGGACCTAAAAGAGTACTTCTGGTGGGATGGCATGAAAAGAGATGTTGCTGAATATGTCTCTCGATGCTTGGTTTGTCAGCAAGTTAAAGCTGAGAGATAGAAGTCTAAGGGTATTTTACAACTATTACCTATACCCAAATGGAAATGGGAAAACATCACTATGGACTTTGTCACAGGACTTCCTAAAACATCCAAAGGCAATAATGCAATTTGGGTCATAGTTGATCGTCTTACAAAGTCTGCACACTTAATTGCTACTAGAGAGGATTTCTCTCTGGATCAGCTTGTCAGGATATATGTAAAGGAAGTGGTAAGATTGTATGGAGTACCACTTTATATTATATTTGATCGGGATCCGAGATTTACCTTGAAGTTCTGGTGAAGTCTTCAGCATATTCTGGATACAGAGTTGAGTTTCAGCACTGCTTATCATCCTCAGACAGACGATCAGTCTGAGAGAACAATTCAAACTCTAGAAGATATGTTGAGAGCTTGCTCTATGGATTTCAAAGGTGGTTGGGATCAACACCTACCTTTGGTGGAATTTTCTTATAATAATAGCTTTCACTCCAATATTCAGATGGCTCCTTATGAAGCTCTCTATGGAAAGAAATGCAACTCCAACTTTCTGGGATGAAGTTGGAGAAAGAAATCTATTAGGAACTGATCTTGTTGATGAGATGGCAGAAAAGGTCCGATCTATTCAACAACACATAAGAGCATATCAGAGTCGATAGAAAAGGTATGCCGACAACCGAAGAAAAGACGTAGAGTTTGAATTGGGTGATAAAGTGTTCTTACGAATATCTCCCTGGAAGAAGGTCATGAGATTTTGAAAGAAGGGGAAGTTGAGCCCATATATCAGTCCTTTCAAAATACTGGATTGTGTTGGAAATGTAGCTTACCAATTGGTGCTTCCACTGAATCCCTCTCAATATCACGATGTGTTCCATGTATCTCTATTGAGAAAGTACATACCTGATCCTTCACATGTACTCAACTCAGAAGTTGTACCGCTGGAGCAAGATCTTTCTTATAAAGAACAGCTGATAGAGATTCTAGATCATAGTGAAAAAGTCCTACGGAACAAGACCACTCTCTTGGTGAAAGTTTTATGGAGGAACCACCAACTATAAGAAGCTACATGGGAGCTTGAGGATATGATGAGGGAGAGGTATCCTCGTCTGTTTGTTACAAAGTGACGAATTTCAAGGTCGAAATTCATTTTAAGGGGGGTAGAATGTAACACTCGAGACTTTTATGAGAAATATTTTGTTTTTCTATTATATAAATCATCAAAGTAATCTTTCACTACACACAACACTAGCTTGGCTTGCTTTACACGCAACTGCGGCCTTCCTCGATAGCTTGCGTCATACGCAATACCGAGTTTCACTAAACAACGATATGCTATTAAAATATTATTAAAACTAGCCTTTATGAATAGTATTAACTGAATTTCTAATTTTATAACATTTTAATTCAACTTATACATTTTATAGAATGAGGTATAAAATCAAAATTAGTTTTTTTTGGATAAAAGAAGTATTTTTCAAAAAATACAGTTTTGTCGCCTTTTGATGGCGCACCCACATTAAAGCTAGTTTTTGACATGTTTATAAGTTTAATTTGACAAAATAAAATTCTTATTTTGAATCAGGGTATAAAAATTTACTTTGGATAAATTTTTGATATTTTTCTGATAACTTTCATATTTTGATGAATAGTAAAAATACGCTAATTTTTAATTAAAAACAACTTTTTTCATTGAGATAATTTATATGGATAAATTATAATATTGAATGGTTTTAAAGTAAAAATAGAATATATTTTTACCATTTAATATAATTGATTTCATTAGCATTAATTTCACATTGAATTCATAGGTAAAAACGTTTCAATCTTTGGCAATGTTTTAACTTCTAAAACCCATTTTCTTAACAACGGGATTTATTTTCAATTAATTACTGCAACGTATATGTTTTGAATTTTAAAAAATGGATTCCATATTCAGAATCAGTGGGTCCAAATTATGTTAATAGGCTACTTTTTATTTTTGGGCATTATGAATAGTAACTACGGTAAATTTTATTTACCATAGTTAAAGGTAAATCGGGTAATTAAGGGTAAATATAAGACAATAAAATTACCCTAACACCTTCCAAAATCCTATTGGATGACTAAAAGTCGACCCATATCACCAAAGGGTCGGATTAGATTCATTTAATGGAATTTTTTCTATGAAAATAATTTAATTATTATTAAAACCAAAGAATGTGACAACATGTCACTTTCTTAAATCTTATAAGTATAATAATTTTAATTCAGTGATAAACTTCATGAAACTTCGAACATGAATAGTCTCCATAAATATAATACAATTATATACATCATAGGAATTTATTTAGAATTTTTAGGGATTAAATAATTATCATTTATTATGACACAATAGTGATGTTGAAATTATTTTATTAATTAAAATATCAAATAAATGGTTTTAAAAATAATAAAATAAATATTATATGAACTATTTAATGTGCTACACTAATTTTCTAGATACATATGACATTTTATGGATCTATTGAAGCTTTTATTTTGAACATATCTTCTGTATATATTTTATTTAAATTCAAATAAATGAATAGTGTCAAAATTGACACAATTGTTATTTTATAAAAATAACATATTATAAAATTGTTTAAAAATAACAAAAATATTTAAAATTTATAAATTAAAATTTATATGGTCTAAAATGTCATAAAGTGTCAAATTATAGAAAATTCACAACACATATGTAATTATTTATAATAATTTAAAATTTAGAATATTATTACCACAAATAAAATTAAATTGATAAATAAGGATAAATCAATTTGATAATGTTTAAAATAAACTACTAACATGTCTAAATTTTATTGGTTGATGAGATTACAACCCTATATCATCTAATATTTGGATATGAGTCATTTTGGAAGTTTTTAAGTGGGGTTGGGATTTAATATAAACTAATATTTCTTATATTTCCAAATGTGCTCCTCTCCTCCCTTATAAAAGGGCACCTCCTCCCTCTCCTCCTCACACCAATTTGAGCCTTCAAGCTCGGACAACCCCTTCCAATTTCTCCTCTACACTTCCCTAGAGACATCCTAGAGGTCTTGGTCTTCTTCAAAGACCAATTTTAGTGCCCTAAAAGGAGGTCTCAAAGAAGCGCCTCAAAGAAGAGGTAATGCACGTTACTGATTCTTTCATCTTTATTTCTTCTTCCACTTCTTATTCTTTATTTGTCTCATTATGAAGTAATAACATCAGTATCACTCATATACTGATATGTTATTATAAGTATGAAACAACCATATTTCACCATCTATCCATCCTACGGAAAACAAAATCACGGCGCATGCGTACGTACGGAATACCGTCTCCATGCCATGGTGTAATATATTTTCCCCCACCACCTTACTTGGATGGGTATAATGGTGTAAATAATAACTATATATGATTATTGTAAGGTGATGTTGATTCTGAAATAGTATACATACACTCCAATACAATTCCACGATCATGGGAACGATATCATTGCTCGTGCGTACGTCCGGAATACCATCTCCACGATGTGATGTGACTCGTTCTACATGATATTAATTTAATAATGATTATATAAATGAATTGAATGAATTAATATGATATATATTACACTAATAACATTCTTTAAATGAGGTATCTATAACCTAAAGAGAATAATAAGAATTTATTCGACAAAACACGCATAAGAACAAAAAGTAATAAACACCCGAATAACAAGTAGTAATGAAATATTACTAATAAGAAGCTAAGAATATGACCATATATGATATCATAAAAATACTTATGATTCTTGAATAAGTCAATAAAATTATTTAAATCATTATACAGGAGATTCAGACACTTATGAAGCAAATCGGACCTAAGGTAAGGGAAATATCACAATCTCATTTTTATCCGAGATTGTTTATACTTTGGAATTTACTGGGGTGAATTTTATCATCCACATACATGTTTCCTTAATATGTAATATTTACATCATTCTACAATAGTTTATATCCAATTTTATGCTTCGGTGAGTTTTTAGTAAAAGATATGAAAGGAATCTTTTATCGCTTTTCGTACGAGGTACTTTTTTGACTTTTCCGACAAAAGTACGAGAAGAAAGTTTTCTTTTAACTTATACGGCATGAATGGATTTTTAAAAAATTATTTCCAAGAAGCTTCCCTTACAAGTTTTTAAATTTATTTTTAATAAACTTCTTTTAGTTTAGAATTGTATGGCATGTTAAGAAAGGAAAAGTGTTTTTGAAGTATAAAGGATATTTTCCTCAAGAATGGAGTTCAAGCGTTTTATCAAAATTATTTTCCATCTAAGATAATAAAGGGTTCTGTTTCTATCCCTATTATTACATTGATTTGATTATGTTGTGATGGAATTATTTTTATGAATTCCTTTATCTTATATGAGTTGTTTTATGATGTCACGATGTTTAAGATTCCCATTTTTATTACATGGGTTATGCTATGATGTATAGTTTATGATTTTGTGGCACACATAATAATGGTATCATTATGAGATGGGTGGGACCTATATCTCCCTCAAATTCATTGGGTAAAGATTTTATATCTCATGAGATAGACATGGCTGGAACGGCAGGTTATACCGGTTCAGTGAAACTGGACTGAAACGAGGAGTGAACTCGGTTCAGAAATGGACTTTGTCCACTAAGATAGTCTTGGAAATGAGTCTTGACTAATAAGAAATGATTCTCAATGATTATATGTGTATGACATAAAGTTTCGTGTTTTAAGTTATGATTATTGGGATTACATTTCACTACTATGATTTATCCCATGTTATGAAATTATGATCTCTTTTGCAGGTTAAGATTTCCAAAAGTTATGTTCTTATGTATATGATGTGATTGATATTTCTTTTGTTTACCCTTACTGAGCATTTGAGCTCACCCTTTTGTATGTTTTATTTCCCCAGGTCAGGAAGAAGGTTATTAAGTAGGATATGCCAAAAAGGAACTCTAGATATGATGAAATAAATGGGAGGCAAAGTAGATGCTTTATGAACCAGTTTTTTATGCTTTCCAGTTTCTAAAGACACTATACCTATACGGTCCTTTCATGGTTTTGTTATATGTTGTAATAAGTGCGATTAAATTTTGAAGTAATAATAATGTATGTAAATTATGGGTCGTTATAGCGCCAGTGTGAGAAGTTGTGCGCCAAGTGAGAGTTGAGCGTCTGAGGTGGTTTAGGCGAGGAAGGAAGTGAGTCGCACAAGTTTGGAGTTGGAAAATCTTGTGTCGCGCAAGTGTCTGAGGAAGACTTGCACACCAGTTGTGACTTGTGCGCTGATACTTGCGCACCAAGATAGACTTGCGCTCCATGTAAGGTTTAATTACAGCAGTGATTTTTGGGTTGCGTGGAAGTTGGAAGTTTTCCTGATACCTTCGATGCAAAGAGATATTCATCTACTGGTGAAATTTGTACTTCAACAGAGCATCTACATACAGAGGAAGATGCATTCTTTCATGAAAATGAAGAGACCTACAGGTCTATAAACTGTGAGTGGATCCTTTCCAGAGCAGTGAGCAAAGGAAGAGGAAGAAGGTGATCCTCTCCACCAGCAGTGAACCATAGAGAGAGAAACAGGGAGTGACCCTTGGGAAAGCAGTGAGCTGGCCCTAAATCTTGTAAAGGCAGTGAGCTTGGGACAGAGTGACTATACCAGAACCTTGTAATCCACTGCTAGTGAATTTTAGTGGAATTTGGTACGACCGACAACATGTCGGCATATGCTCCTTGGACGTAGCCCTTTGCGGTGAACCAAGTAAAATTTATGTGTCATGTTCATGCTTTACTTTATGTTTACTTTGTACAACAGGAAAGAGAGAGAAGAGTGTTTTTCTTAATACAAAAACAAGATCAGAACGGGCATTAATTTTAAATTAGTCATACCCTGATTCACCCCCCCCCCCCTCTCAGGGTATTCAGCCTTGTGGACCTATCAATTGGTATCAGAGGGAGGTTGATAGTTGTTCTTCTCTCAATGGAGGTTACTAATCATAAAGGGATTCCGATCTTCGACGGATGTAATTTTCAGATATGGAAGAATTGAATGCAACACTATTTCCGATCTTTGGGAATGGATGTGTTTTCAGCAGCTATGCATGGTATCACAGCTGATATTAATAGTGGTGCGTTATCAGAAGCTGAACATAGAGAGTTGGATGCTAATTCCAAAGAGATCAATGCCTTAGGGGGAGCCCTATCCAATCCCATTTATACAAAGGTGATGTCATGAAAAATGTCACATGCCATGTGGGAGAAGCTTTTGAATATATATAAAGGGGATACAATGGTGAGAGATGAAAAGCTGCAAGTGTTGTGGAACAAGTATGAAGATCTGAGAATGAACCCGAATGAGTCTGTTGATGCATTCTTTGACAGGGTAAATGTTGTGGTAGAAGACATGCGGGGTCTTGGAGAAATTATCGAAGATATTAAAATTGTGAAGCGCATATTGAGAAAACTTCCACCTTGGTTCAATCCGAAAGTTTCTGTTTTGGAAGATAAAGACCCAAAAGAACTGATATTGGATAACCTGCACAGCACTCTTGTTGCATATGAAATGAGAAACGATGATAACGAGACTATAGAAAAGTGGAAATCCAAATAGGTGGAATTCAAGGCCATGAATAAGCTCACCATTGAATATTATAATGAGGAAGAAGAGTCAGATGGGGTAATGTCATTCCTTTCTTCAAATCTACAAATAGGAAGAGGAAAGTTTAAAGGGAAACTTCCACTAGCATGCTTTCGATGTGGAAAGGTTTGTCATCTTGCGGCAAGATGCCCCAAGAAGTTTCAAGATAATGATAATGATGATGATGAAGTTGAAATTCCCAAGAAGAATACTTCAGCATTTGTGAAAGGGAAGAAACAATTCAATAGAAATTTCTTCAAGAAAAAGAATCTTCTTTCACAAGAATTTGAAAGTTCAGATGAGTCTGAGGATGAAGAGATTGAGGAAATAGAAAATTGCAGAGATCGTGGGGTAAATGCCTTGGTAGAAATTGTTGGTATTTCTTAGAAAAAGGAAGAAGTTGACGCTGAAGAAGAAGAAGAAATTGAAAGTAGAGTTGATATGGAAGCCTAATTGGAAGCAGATCTTGAGGAGATAGACGTTTGGAGAGCCAAAATGAAGAAAGAAAATAAAGTGGTTCGTGATTCCAAACTCTATATGCAACAACAGGATGAAGAAAAGTCTGATCTGTTAGAAGAAATTGAAAGACTAAAATCCTCAACACCAGAGAGCTCAAAAATTATTGTTGATTATAAGCTTAAAATTGAGGAACAAAAGAAGGAAATTGATTGTTTGACTAACACAGGAAAGGAGAAGGTCAGACGTATCAAAGAGCTTGAAGAAGAAGTGGTCAGTATGCGACAAAAAATTAAGGATCAAGAAAAACTCTTGACCCCCAATGTGATATCAGAAAAGCAGGCAATTCAGAAGATAGAGAAGATGAAAGAGGAGCCTAGTAGTTCAGAAGGGAAGAAGCAACAATTGAGCTCAGATGTTAAGGTCGTTTCAGGGCTTAATCCGGAACAAAAATCTATGACAATTGCAGTCAGACCGCAAGGAACCGTCCTGAAATTGAAGGTTGATTTGGGAACAAAACAGAATCAGAATATTCAGAGATCCCAAAGGGAAAATCATAGTGATGAAGTATCATGAAGGAATGCATCCTATATCAGGTGTTATTGCTATGGGAAAATGGTACATTCATAGTATGTGTGTTCCATAGCCAAGAGATATAGAAGGGAACAGGAACAGAGATGGAAGCCAAACAGAGAACGGTTTTCCAAAACATATTTTGAAGGAAACTATTTTTTGTGCGGAGGATTTGAGAACATGGCTAGGTACTGCACTTCGACCATTCAGAGAAATGTGCCAAAGCAGAATCAAAACGTTAGCAAGCAGCAGATCGATAAACCGAGAAGTGAGTTAAAAATGCAGAATAGATTTACGGCTTTGCAAGATGAAGCTAGTCCATCATAATCTGAGAAAGAACAGAAGCCTCAATCCATGATGAGTGTGAAAGAAAAAGTATGGACCAAGAAGAAGAAAATTGAGTAGGTCGTGGTGGCAGAGATTGCCCTTAAAGCATCAGATCGCTCTGGTGTGTGGATTTTTGATAGTGGTTGCACATCTCACATGACGGGTAATAAGGATCTTGTTACAGGAATAAAATATGACAAAGAAGGAGTTGTAAAATTTAGAAACGATGAAGGCCTAAAGATTGTTGGCTCAGGGAAATCCAAGTTTGGGGGAAAAGAAATGAGACGTGCTGATGTCTTGGTAGTAGAGGGTCTCAGTCATAACTTGCTCAGTTTCAGTCAACTATGTGACTCTAGGCACTCTATTCGATTTACCAAGAAGATGTGTATTGTTAAAGGAAAATATGGAGTAGTCATTATACAGGGAAAACGAACAAATGGAAATCTTTACCTGGTAGGTGGGGAAGAAGATTTGTGTTTTTTATCCAAAGAAGAAGAAAACCAGTTGTGGCATAAGCGACTTGGTCATCTATGCCAACCATCCATGGAAGATCTGGTAAAGTGTGATACTACTAGAGGCCTTTCCAAACTATCACGTGATCGCACTCATACGTGTGATTCTTGTCAACAAGGGAAGATCATCAGAAAGATATACAGGCCAAAGGAACAAAAATCAACTGGAGTTCTTGAATTGGTGCATGCTGATGTGTGTGGCCCTAATTCACCACGAGCTATAAATGGGAAAAGGTACTATGTTCTTTTTATTGATGATTATAGAAGAATGTCCTGGGTGTTTGTCATTACCCATAAGACAGAAGTGTTCAGTTGCATAAAGCAGTATAGGAAGGAATCAGAAAGGATGCTTGGGCAGAAAATTCTGAAGTTTCGTACTGACAATGGTATGGAATTCAAAAACAGTCAAGTTGAAGAATATCTCGAGAAACACGGAATAAGGCATCAAGTTTCATCAGTGAGAACTCCCCAACAGAATGGAGTGGTTGAAAGGAGAAATAGGATCATCAACAACATGGCCATAACGATGCTTATTGATAAAGGCCTACCAGAGAAATTTTGGAAGGAATCTGTTTTGACATCGGTCTATGTTTCGAACAGGTCTCTGTTGTGTCCAAAGCAAGGGAAGACTATGTATGTACTATGGTACGGAAAGAAGCCAACGTTAAAATACTTTCAAATCTTTGGAAGTAAGTGTTTCATTCTCAACAAAGAAAATCACAGGAAGTTTGAGGCACAAGGAGATGAGGGGATATTCCTTGGCTACTCAGGGAAAAGCAAAGCGTATAAATGCTTCAACAAAAGGCTAGGAAAAATTATTGAGAGCAATGATGTCACTATAGTTGAAAATGAACAGAATACTCAACGACTCAGTGAACAGTTCCTGGATGAAAGTGATGATGAGGTAAGCAACATAGGGGGAGCAGAAGTGGAAGAGGCTGACTCAAAAGAAGATACTGATGATGAACAAAAAAGTTTCAAGTCTTTGTCTGCAAGGAAGCCAAAGAGTCGAGCTGAAATTGATAGGCAGAATATCATTGGTGATCAGACAGCTCCAGTTCAGACTCGAAGAATGAAGTCATTACAGCAAACATCATTTTTATCTCAGGTGGAGCCGA
This sequence comes from Viscum album, assembly GCA_963277665.1. Lineage (NCBI taxonomy): Eukaryota > Viridiplantae > Streptophyta > Magnoliopsida > Santalales > Viscaceae > Viscum > Viscum album. The sequence continues at coordinate 864,544,019 of OY728147.1, read as the reverse complement.
AATGTTTTTTCGATGCAGCTAAAGATGAAAACTGGGTCCAGGCTATGAATGAAGAGCTTGATCAAATCAAGAAGAACCAGACATGGGAGATTGTTTCGAGGCCAGCAGACAAGAATGTCATCGAGACTAAATGGGTCTATCGCAACAAGATGAATGAATATGGAACTGTGATTCGAAACAAAGCACGACTAGTGTGCAAGGGATACTCCCAGATAGAGGTAATAGATGTAGATGAGACATTTGCACCGGTTGCAAGGCTGGAGACAATCAGATTGTTTTTTTCCATAGCAGTGCAAAGAAAGTTCAAAGTGTTCCAGATGGATGTCAAATCTGTATTCTTGAATGGTTTTCTGGAAGAGGAAGTTTATATTGAGTAGCCAGATGGTTTTCTCATTCATGAGGATGAGAACAAAGTTTGCAGGCTGAAGAAGGCATTGTATGGGCTGAAACAAGCACCAAGGGCATGGTACTCACGGCTTTATCAGTACTTGAAGAATCTTGGTTTCCAGCGTGGGGGAGTTTATTACAATCTTTACTTCAGCAAAGACAGTAATCAAAGGATTATGGTGCTGGTTTATGTTGACGACATAGTATTTAGCGGGTTAGATGAAGCTCAGTGAAGACAGTTTTCCGAATTCATGAAAAATGAGTTTGAAATGTCAATGATTGGAGAGCTAACATTTTTACTTGGTTTACAGGTGACACTAGGAAGTAATGGAACTTTCATTTCTCAATCCAAATATGCCAAGGAGGTTCTAAGAAGGTTTGTAATGGATAATTCCAAAAATATGAAGACTCTGGTTACTACCTGGATGAAATTATCAAAAGATGATGATGGCAAGGCAGTTAATATCACAGAATATAGGAAAATCATTGGTAGTTTATTGTACTTGACTGCAACAAGGCCTGATATTGTTTTCGCCACATGCCAAGCAGCGAGATATCAAAGTAATCCCAAGGAAAGCCACATGCTTGCAGTGAAAATAATGCTTCGGTATATCAAGGGCACCGTGGATTTAGGTTTGACATATAATGACAAATCTCAGCCAGAGTTATTGGGATATACTGATGCAGACTGGTCCGGTTCAGCAGATGATAGAAAATCAACGTCAGGTGGTGCATTCTATCTTGGTGGATTGTGTATTTCTTGGATTAACAAGAAGAAAGATTGCATTTCATTGAGCACTGCAAAAGCTGATTATATTGCGGCCACTCAAGCATGCACACAGTTATTGTGGATGAAGCAGCATCTTGAAGATATGGGAGTTGAAGTGAAGTCTCTGATCAGAATCCAGTGTGATAACTCAAGTGCTATCAATATTAGCAAAAATCCAGTTCATCACTCAAGGAAAAAGCACATTGAGATCAAATATCATTTCATCAAGGAGAAGGTGGAGCAAGGCATTGTGAAGTTGGAGTATGTGCCTACAGAACTACAGGTTGCATACATTCTGAAAAAGGCCTTACCCAAGGAAGCATTTGAACAACATCGACTGGCTCTGGGAGTTCAGTCGACTCCCCACACATGAAATAGTGTGGATGTGGAACTACCCCAATCTCCCCGAGGTATGATGTGTTTTTCCCTAATGTGCTAATATGTGTTCTCTACTATGTTACAGACTACAAAGGAGTGACATTTGGGTTTGTTGACAAAGTGGGAGAAAATAGTGTTTGTTCAAGGGGGGGACAGTGTGGAAATTTGATAAATCATGACAGATACAGGGAGAAGCTAACAAGTGGAGCAGCCAGATAGGGGGAACAATGAGAAAGGGGTAGATTATTAAATCTGACGATGCTAGAAGTGATCAATCAAAGAATTGATATCACAACAGCTGAGGATCGTGATAAAATCAAAATAGAGATGTTGGAATGTGGTAAGAATATTTCCAACAATTGGTATCAGTTTGTTGACAACAGTGGGAGTCAGAGATGAAGTGATTCATTGATGAACTTTTCATTTACTCTTGTTTCTCATGCCAAGCATTGCTCATGTGGGCTTAGGGTATGTATTGAGTAAATCCTTGATCACTATCAGAATCGCAAAAGGTGAATGGTGGCTGAATAATTAATGATGTATTTTTTTATGGAAGAGTTTCCAATAAACCCAAAGGGAGAGATTGTTGGGAAAAATCCCTCAAGGCATCATTGAAGTATTTTTGAGGTGATTGTGTTTGTTGACAAAGTGAACATCTGTGTTGTGATTGTTGACAATGAAAACCATGACATACAAATTTGTTTACAAAGGGGGTTTCATGGTGGAATGTCGAGTTCAAGAGTTGTGGTCAATGATCCATGTTTGATTCAAGAACATCGATAATGGAATGGACGATCTGGAGGCGGTACAAAAAGAACAGATACAAGGTGGCACCGTTTTCCAGTGTTTTCCAAATTTTTGGGCCTGAAAATCGACAAATGAAGAAAAGTGTTTTTGGAAAAGGGACTTGCGCGCCGAGTAACTGGAGTATAGGAAACTTGTGTGCCATATGTTTTTCAAGATTAAAAGATCAAAATATGGCAAAGAAAACAGGTTCGCGCAAGTTTGGGAGTTGGTCGCGCAAGTGTCTAGGAGGACAGAAGACTTGCACGCTGAGACTGGGTCGCGTAGGTGACTTGCACGCCGTCGCGTAGGGTGGTTAATTTGCCTGTAAATACTAGACCACCCCTCTTCATTCTTTACTGGAGTTCAACACTTTGAGAAATCAGAGCTCCCGTCGTGCAGGTGTGGTGGTCTCCCAAGTGGTGTGTGGGTCGCGCAAATAAAGTTGCGCGCCGGTGGTTGAAGTTGTGCGCCGATGGTTGAATTTGCACGCTAGTGTGAGAAGTTGCGTGCCAAGTGAGAGTTTGGCGTCTGAGGTGGTTTAGGAGAGGAAGGAAGTGAGTTGCGCAAGTTTGGAGTTGGAAAAGCTTATGTCGCACAAATTTCTGAGGAAGACTTGCGCGCCAGTTGTGACTTTCATGCCGATACTTGTGCGCCGAGCTAGACTTGCACGCCAAGTATGGTTTAATTCCAGCAGTGATTTTCGGGCTGCGTGGAAGCTGGAAGTTTTCCTGATACCTTCGGTGCAAAGAGATATTCATCTACGGGTGAAAGTTGTACTTCAACAGAGCATCTACATACAGAGGAAGATGCATTCTTTCATGCAAATGAAGAGACCTACTGGTCTATAAACTATGAGTGGATCCTTTCCAGAGCAGTGAGCAAAGAAAGGGGAAGAAGGTGATCCTCTCCACCAGCAGTGATCTAGAGAGAGAGAAACAGGGAGTGACCATTGGGAAAGCAGTGATCTGACCCTAAATCTTGTAAAGGCAGTGAGCCTGGGATAGAATGATTGTACCTGAACCTTGTAATCCACAGCTAGTGAAGTTTAGTGGAATTTGGTACGACCGAAAACTTGTCGGCGTATGCTCCTTGGACGTAGCCCTTTGCGGTGAACCAAGTAAAATTATTGTGTCTTGTGTATGCTTTACTTTCTGTTTACTTTGTGCAACAGGAAAGAGAGAGAAGAGTGTTTTGCTTAATAGCGAAACAAGATCAGAACAGGCATTAATTTTAAATTATTCATACCCTGATTCACCCCCCCCCCTCTCAGGGTATTCAGCCTTGTGGACCTATCATATAGTCATTTTAACCCATATCTTCTTAGTTTAACTTATGTTAACCCCATTATTTCCTTAACCACGTCAATTAATTTTAACTATTTATTTTCGGAAAAAATTAAGTTGAACTTATTAGATAATATAAATTATTCTGATTTAAAATATGGAATTAATTTTTCCAAATTCAATTCACATAAGTGGAATATTTTAATTTAAAATTAATCTCACAGATGTGACGAGAATGTGGGTTTTCAAAGAGAAAATGTTTAAGATTTTAGAAAGTTTTTATATCCAAATTCAATAAAAAAATATTCTATTGAGATGAATTGGATTAAAATAAATATAGTTTAACTAATTTTATATTGTAAATAAATTAAAATATAGTTTAACTTTATATATAATTTAAATGAAAACTTAGATTTCAATTAAAATTCAGTATTTTTCACTACTCGTCAAATTATTAATATTTTTAGAAAATCATAAAAAATTAACCATAAGATAATTTCAACATAATGAACTAAAAATTTAAATTTAATTTTTTGAATAAATTTTCTAAAAAATTTAAAATTAGTTTTAAATTAAGTAACCAAAATGTAGACAAAAATGTTTTTTAGAAAAATGATGTTTTTAAGTGTAAAACTGAATTTAATATTATCTCATGTCTATAAAAAATAAGATGAATTTGAAATAGTTGATTGAATATATACTATATAAATTTCATTATAAAAATTCACCAAAAGTGTTCTGTTTAATTTAATGTGGTAAAATATGTTTGTTTTCATAAAAATAGTTTTTCAGAGAGAGATTTCCTTTATTTCCAAATAGTTTTTTATTTTCATTTTTAATTAATTAGTCTCCCAAGATTTAATTTTATATACATGTGTAAACCATATATTTTCATAATTTAGCTAATCATATTCATACCCTCCATTCTAATGGATAGTTGATAATATTTTAAGAATATGACACATTTCATTTAATCTTGGTGTTGCATGTAACACAAGATAAACTCGGTGTTTCATGTAATGAAATCCAGAACAAGTGTTTCATGTAACACCATTTTAATTAATTGTTACTTGTATTTAAAAATATTGAAAATAATAAATTTAATTTAAAAAATATATATTCCATAAAATCTCAAGGTATTACACATGGCCTTGTTGCATAGGACGTCCCTCAATAATTCTATTGGTATTCCCATCTCACCTTTGAGAAAACCACTAGTGTCCTTCAAAACAATATTTATCACAAAATCACGATCTTCTAAACATATCTAAATTCTCATATCATCCATAAGAGTATCCACTAGTTTCTCAAATCTAAACAGGTATTTTCTCACTGGCATCAAGCTACATTGGTCACCCCATAATGATCTCACATACCACAGGATCTCTTTGACCCTCAACTGAAATTTTAATCCATTCCTCTACTAATATTTTCTTTACATCTTTATCCTACTAACCAGGGACTATCACAAGCTAACTCACACCCAACCTCATGGAATCCTAAGGCTAAGTAATTCAAAAAATTCCCCCAACCAATGATTGGGCCTCATCTCACATATCCTATTAAAGATCTCTCAATCATTTCATCTAAAGGAAACCCACCATGTCACACCATATAAATCCATGGAGGACTTACCATAGTGCACAATAAGTGTCCAATCTACACTTAAGCAGGTTTTCCCCATCATGTGATAGTCATACAACCGTCTAAATCGCATCATTAGTCTCGGGCCTCTCATTCCTACCCAAATGACCGGAGAAATCCAACCTACAATACTCAAGACTCATCCTAAATCCCAATAACTACCTAGGGTATCTTTTGAAATCAACTGAAATATTCTCCCCTTGGATATGTAGTTTTCTTGCGATCTTGAATTATTGGAAGTGGAAAGAAGTACTTTCTACAACTCTATGAGGTTCAATGCCATCTTATCTCTTTACCTAGGTGCTTTTTGTATCTATCCCCTAACCAAATTAACATACAAACATTCATACATGAGAAATCATGTATAATCTTTCATATGTTTTTGTATCATAGGGTCCACCTACCTCAATCCTGATTTTATCCCCTCTCTATGCTCTGCACATCCTTGACCAAGCTATTTTGTGCCTTGTTTAAGCTCATCTCAACACCAAAGATCTCATATCAAGCCATAAAACTTGAATAATTAATTATAAAAATACATACTTTGTTATTTAGTATAAAAAATGAAGCATAATTAAATAAAAACTAATTGATAAATGTCACACCACTAAATGTGAACAAAACCCCATGTGTTAATCCTCTTGGGATTTCCTCTATCCAATCCATGAAAAAGCCCCATAATTTCACCAAATTTATACCAAGATTCAGTGAAATAATCCTTCAAACTATAGTCAATGACACTAAAATTAATGACTAATGAATGGAAAAAATAATGAGGGGATAAATGGATGATGATACCTTAAATAAAAATAGAAAATTACCAAGAATAACCCCTCACTAAGGGTCGAATATTGGAAGAAAGATGGGGATATACGACTGAAATAGACACCTCTTGATTCCCTAATCAACCAAAATTGTGAATTTGATAACCTTGAAATAATGGGAATGCCCCTATTTTAAGTACTAGTATAGGGTCCCATCATGGAATGGCATATATGGGTCATGGAATGATGCCCATATAGATTCACCCATATTAGTGTAAACCCTTTGTTAATGGTGTGATTCAGCTCCCTCATCCATATTAAAAAAATTGTGGCTTAATCTCTCATAGTGTGACCCTACCCAGTCACACCATGGAAGAACCCCCTAAGGAAGAACCAAAATCTGAGGTTTGGGCCTCTAGAGTGTTCCATAATTCCATTAGGGTGTGGGATTACCTTCATAGCCATGGACTCTATGCCCCACATCATGACACCTCTCCTTGGAATAATATGCACATCATTTCCCAGAGGTCGTGACACGACTTCCTTCATCTTGTGAAATCTCATAAAGGAAATATATAAGGTTTTAAAATATATTACATAGGGATAATCATAATGTCATTCCACCCTCATCCATGATGTAACAACCATGTGTAATATATTTTCCTTTTCTAAAAACTCATGTAGGCACACATCATGGTGTAATCCTCTCATATTTTGGATTAATGGTTCATTATTGACCCTTTTCATGGAATAACGCCCACCCATCATAGTGTGATGAGCCTCATGCATCCAAAATGACTAAGAAGGTCACTCAAATCTTGCTTTGGAATCCACTCAAACACCTAAAACATCTCTCAGACTTCTAAAAACAATCAAGTAAATATCCTTGAAATGTTCCTATGTAACTACCTGAACTATTATAAATAAAATTCCCATTTTGATTTAATTAAATGCATTATTATGTAATATATTTATAGAAAACACATGATATTATTTTATTTTATTATATCTAATTGTATTTAAAATACTTTTATGTATCATTTTCTTTAATAATATAGTCATTGAACAGTTATCACATGATTAGTATAAATATACGGTTTTAACAAATCCAATTGACATAGAGAAAGGAAGTGATGGCCTAACCCAGCAGGATCATACCCAAAAAATCCCATTTATAAGAGTTTATAAGGGAGATAAAATCACAAGTATTTTACCTTTACCAATCCCAAGATTATATCCAACAACTTAAGCATGATTGAAACCATTTATAGTAGAAGTTCATGCTCATCAAGATCACGGCCCAAACCATGTAAGTCGAACCACACTATGAAAGTCTCATCTTCACACACCTTACTCTTATGGTGTTTCCTAGTGTATTAAAAGGATATGTATCAAGTCCCTATAAATATTAGTATGTACATTATTTTTTAGTAAATGGTGAATATATTTTCATTATATTATTGATATTTGTAAATAATTTTTATATTGATACAATAAAACACAAATACTATTTTTGGGTAATATTAAAATTCAATTAAGGAACTTATTTTGATGAGTTAACTTATTTTTGAAATAAATAATATTTTAAGAAAATATTATTATTAAACAATTTTTATTAAATATAAATGATCATATAATTTTTATGAACTCAAATTTAATTTTTATAAGGGATCAAAAACCATTATTGTCAAAAAACTCAGCATTTCTTAATAAATGTAATTTTTTTAAAAGTAGAAATTCATATATTAATAAAATTATTTAGATAAAATGAATATTATTTTTGGAATAAAAAAATATAAATTATCCAATGGACAATATATCATAATTTTCCTAGATAGTCAAATTTGTGGGTAAAAATTAAATATCATATAAATATACTTTGTTCATTATGACATCGTAATGACCCAAAATTTATATAATAAATAATATAAGGGGTATCAAAAACCAAATATATGTTTTAACTTTAATGTAATGTTATTTTATATTTATTTTATTAATTTTATAAACCCCTTATGAATCCTCTAAAACCATTAATATATTTTATGGTTTTAAACCCATTTATTTGAGAGTATGACTCACCTTCATAAAATAAAAGATATTATTTCATTAATTTTGGACTTTGAGCTTATAAAATAATGAGAACCACTCCCATTTGGTAGAAACCATGGTAAAAAACATGGTATGGTTTGTGATTTTGGCTATTTTTTTATGTAGAGTCCAAAACCTAAATAATAAATAAATCCCCCTCTTTTGATAAATAAACCCACCAACGATCCCATTTACCTTTAGTAAAACTCCTTGTATAACATTAATACTCTTCCCTACACTCTATAAAGTTCTCAAAATTCTCCCCCAAGATCTCAAAAATCCTTGACTAATCATTTAGAGTCACACACTCAAGTAAGGGATTTCCATCTTCTCATTTCCATTCAAGTGCTTCTTTTATTGTATGTCTCTTAAATTCAATTTTCTTATGTTGAGATAAGTTATTCCATGTTCCACTTAATATATATTTAATGTATAAATTATTATATCCCCCTTTCACTCTCATTAATCCTCCTATGATCCTTTATGTACACTTGTTACCATGACGAAATATAGTTAGGATTCATTTATTTATTCAAGTTTATTTATTAACTCATGCATTTTATTTCTAATTTATAATGTTGGGATATGTTTTTACATGTTCATATTTCTTACCATTTGATTTATATGTTATTAGAGACCGTATTCCCTCTCATCAACCCATTTTAATGAATCTTTAAGTCACTTCATTATGCTGTCGAAATTTTATCACGATTTTCCATGCCAAAACAATTGTATAGTGAATAACACACCCATTTCCTATCATGGTTGTTCACATTTATGAACATATACTTCTTGATAGGGGAATTAAATATATTTATTACACACTTCTTGATCGTGGAATAAATTATGATGATGAATGAATGTATGTCATAGGATCCATGTGGCACACTTAAGCATGATAATGAAATCAAAGTGATGAGTGTGCCCAAAATTATATAGTCCTATAATGAATTGTGAAATGTTTAGTTTCATAAAACATCATGTTGGGATAGGGAGTGAACCTTATTCCTTTATGGTACTCTATTCACTATGATTTCATGGTAGTTTATCCTTGACCTATGTTTATAATGCAATGTTTTAAGTTATTGACACATTTCCAATGTTATGTTTATCATGCTATATCATGTATCATTGTTCTTATTTATGATTACTACTCCTTTTATTCTCCATTGATATGTTTATTTTATAACATGTATTATTATCTTCATGTTATTCCATTTTTATTACCTTTGTGTACTTTATATATAACCCCTTTCTTATGTATGTACCCAGGTTATCCTATTCAGTTTTAAAAGACATGGAATTTTAGAAACATGTTAAGGAATTTTTAAATAATTTTGTTGTATCCCATGTTTTAGATGTTATGTTACATACCTAATTCCCAAATACACTAAACTTATTTATATTTCAGGTTGTATTAATTGTAATATTATGTAATAAATCGTGTATTAATGTGAAAGAAATAATAGCCTTTTTATAGTTGGTATTAGAGGAAAAGTTTATTAATTTATGGGATTAGGATAAGAAAACTGTAGTGAAAGCCTTAGGAATAAAACTAAGTATAAGAAAACATCCCTAAATTTTGGTATGTATAGTGTAATTGGTTTGTCAAGAAAATGCATCCATGATTGGTTACTACAAGTGGACATGCTTCTGGAATAGATGTACCTAGGGGTAACAACACTAAAAAGGTGTGTCGACCCTTACTTTGTGTAACCTAGTACACAAAAATGGGCCTTACTCTGCACCTGGTTTGATACTCTCAGGGGATATGTTTTACTAAATTCATAAACTCATTATGAACCATTATTAAGGGAATAAAAAAATCCCATAAGAATATATGTTAGGAAATAGATCATGGATAACATATATTGAATCCTAGAAATATATAAGTTAAGAAATAAATGTAATTTATAATTTATCCATTTAATGTTATTTTATTACCCTTTATGTGTTTAATTTTTTAAAATAATCATCCCTAATTTTCTTTTTATTCTATTTAATGTCTGTAAATAAGAGGAATCAGGTAAACAATCAATACAATGGGTAATGTGATGACTTCCCCAATGATATGAACAACCCCATGGGAGTAGTAATTAAAAACTTTATTAAAATACTCTTTAGCTAAATCAAGTTTTGAATAGAAACATGGATTAGTAGAAGCACAGAAATACACCTAATAGGGAAAAGGATGCAATCAAAACCTTTATCCAATAAAGTCTTTCGACTGTCAATGGATCATCCAACCCCTTAATCACAGAACAATGGATCAACTCCATTGATAAGATCTTCTTCATCCTTCAATATTCTGAACAAGATAAGTTTCTATTATATATTTATTATATGGAGGGATAAGTTTATTAGTAGTGCACATTGTTCAAGGATATGAATCCTGAGGAAGTGATTGAATCAATGGGATGTAAAGAATTCTGGAAAATATTTTTTGATAAATACTTTCCTTGAACTCTCAATCTTAAAACGGAAAGGTATTTCCTTTCCTTAAAGTAGAAATATGGTGAATCTATTGGGGTGTGCAAGTTAAACTTCAAAATAATTACATGATTTTCCTCTGAATTTTTCATTACCCCTAAATTCAAGGTTGACCACTTCTTTTGTGCGCTAAAACCTACTCCATGAAAAACCCTAGAAATTCGAGACTTTGATAGCTGTGAGGAAATTGTCTGAGGTTCCCTCAAAGTTTAAATGGAGATCAGTGAGTCTCAATTGTATTATAGAGATAATAAGTAGAAAGTGAAGTTTAATTTTGGTAGTCCGGTGGAGAAATCTAATGGTGCCAAAAAAATCAACATCCCACTTGTAAAAGGTGTGGAAAGAAGCACCCCAGAAATTTCCTAAGGTGAAAGAGTAAATGTTCTAGGTGTGGGAAGAAAGGACATCTAGATAAAGATTATCAATAGTAGAAACCCTACGATGATATAGAGGAAAGGAATTCTCTATTGAAACCTCATCACATTTTTCATTGATTCAACTGTAAGGAACCAGGAAAATTTTTAAATCAATTAACTAAGCCAAGGGTTTTTTGTGACAACTAAAAAACTCCAAGGTAATAAGGGAGATCTTTTTCCATCACAATTCCAAGGTGGATCCCAACAATGAAGTGGTTATTATTACTGTTGTTATTCATTCAATAATAGAGAACATAGTTTTTTATTCTGGTTCAACATATTACTTCATATCACGAAATTTTAGTATAAATATTCAAATACCACCATAAATCATGGAAGTAGAGATGTCAGTGAAAATTGAAAATGGGAAAATTATTACATCCCAATTATATAACTCCTCCCCTATCACAATTTGTGGGATGAACTTCCCAATGAACCTTTTCATACTACAATTGGTAGAATTTGATATAATTCTGGGCATGAATTGGCTTTCTTATATAGAGCCAATATAAATTTAAATGAGAAGGAAATAAATCTCCCTATTTAAAATCAACCCCTGATTCTGTACAAGTGCAAGGAGTATGATGAATCTTATTTAGCACCAACATCTCAAGAATGGATATTATTGCCCTATGAGAAAATGCATCTAGCTCAAATGATCGATTATAAGGAAATAATTGTCCTTGAAGACATGGAAATTGGGAGGAAATATGTTGATGTGTTTCTTGAGGAACTTTTTGGATTTACTTCTAGACGAGAGGTTAAATTTCAATCAATATTATACTTGGGGCATTTCCATTATCCAGGACTTTGTATAGAATGATTTTTTTGGAACATGAGGAGCTAAAGAAACAAATATAAGAGAATTTAGATAAAGGCTTCATATGACCAATTGTTTCCCCATGGGGTGAATTAGTCTTCTTCATCAAGAAGAATGATAGGTCAATGCACCATTCCACTGATTATCATGAAATCAATAAGGTCATGATAAAGAAGAAGTATCCTCTACCACAGATTGATGACTTGTTCGATCGTCAAATTGAAGCACAATATTTATCCAATATATATCTGCATTCAAGATATTACCAAGCTAGGTTGGAGAAGGAGGATATACCCAAGATTACTTTTTGTACAGGGTATAAGCACTATGGGTTCATAGTAACTCCATTAGGACCCACTAATTCTCCAAAAATCTTTATAGACTTTATAAATAGAGTATTTATAGATTACCTCGATAAATTTGTTGTATCCTTTATAGATGATATTCTAATATACTCTAAAACCATGGAAGAACATGAGTAGAATCTAAATAATATGATAAAGACATTGTGAAAGGATAATCTTTATGCCAAGGATATTAAATGTGAGTTTTGGTTGAAGGAAGTCTTATTATTAGGGAATATCATCACAAGAAATGGGATATTTTTGGACCCTTCAAAGATAGAATCAATTGAAGGATGTTCAATGCCAACATCTTTGATAGATATCCTAAGTTTCCTTGGATTATATGGGTATTATCATCAATATTTTAGAAATTTATCATTATTTTCAATCCCTTTAACTAATATAACTCAAAAGGGGGTCAAAGTTTTTTGGAATGATGAGTGTGAGGAGAGCTTCAATGAACTAAAAAATGAGGCTTATCACTGCCCCTATGCTCACACTACCCACAAGTGGAGAACTTTTTATAGTATTTAGATATTCTTTGAAGAATTTATTGGGCTATGTGTTAATTAAAAACTAAAAATTTGTAGCCTATGCATCAAGGCCGTTCAAATTTTCTAAATAGAACTACCCAATGCATGATCTAGAGTTTTCTACAGTGAAATTTTCTTTGAAAATATAGCAGTGTTATCTATTTGGGGAGAAGTGTGAAATATATATGAATTATAAAAGTCTCAAATATATATTCACATATAAATATCTAAATATGTTCTAATGAATATTGTTAGAGATGATCAAGGACTATGACTGCTCAATCCACTACCATCCTATGAAAGAGAATAAAGTTTTGGATTCTCTAAATAAGAAGGACCTATAAATTATATCATTGATGAGAATTGAGAGGTATGTGAACTTCTTAAATTTTGAAATGATTGACCTGGGAATAATAAAGTAAGGAACATCATCAATCATTTAAAAAATTATTTCCCAACCATCTATTCTATAGAGGTTAAAGGATGCTCAAAGAGATGATGTGGGAATTAAGAAGAAAGTGGAAACTATAATAAAAGGAAAATCCTTGGAGTTTGGTGTTAATGAATAAGGAGTTGTGATATTTGAGTTATGACTATGTGTACCATAAAATCATGAGTTAAAGAATGAATTGTTGGATAATGCACATAGTTCAACTTTATCTATTCACCTTGGAACTACAAAGATGTACCAGGATCCTAGATAGCATTATTTGTGGGACAATATGAAGAAGGATATCACTAAATATATATCAAAGTTCCTATTATTTTAGTAAGTGATGGATGAAATACATAAGTATAAGTGGTTGATATAATCATCACTCATACCAACATGAAAATGGGAAAACATCACCATGGACTTTGTCACCAGACATTAAAAGACATACAAGGGAAAACAATGCTATATGGGTTGTTGTGGATCGTCTAACAAATGTAGCTCACTTTATTATGATTATAGAGGATTTATTTCTTGATAAAATTGCATGTATATACATAATAGAATTGGTAAGGCTGTATGGAGTACCACTATTGATTGTATCCGATTGAGACCTGATATTCACCTCCATGTTCTGGAAAAGTCTCCAACATGATCTAAACGCTGAGTTTAACTTTAGTACAAACTATCATCCTCTAAATGATGGCCAATATTATTGAACTATTTAGACACTAGAATAAATTTTACAAGCATTTTCTATGGAATTCAAAGGAGGATGGGACCAACATCTACCTCTGGTCGAGTTCTATTACAACAACAGTTTCTACTCAAGCATCCAAATGGCTCCCTATAAATCCATCTATGGGAAGAGTTATAGAAAACCTTCATGTTGGGATGAAGTTGGGGTATGAAAACTATTAGGTCCCAAAATGGTCAAGAAAATGGTGGAAAAAGTTAAGACCATTCAGCAGCACATCAAGGATGCTCAGAGTTGACAGAAGATCTTTGCTAACAATCAACATAAAGACCTAGAGTTTGATTTTGGAGACATGGTATTCCCACATATATATTGATTGAATAAAGTGATGAGATTTGGGTATAAGGGAAGGATTGTTCCAAGATACATCGGCCCCTTTAAGATCCTTGATCACATCGGAGTGGTGGCCTACTGATTAGAAATCCCACTAAACCTATCTAAATTACATGATATATTCCATGTATCACTCTTGAGAAAGTACATAATAGACCCCTCACATGTTCTCAATTGAGAAGTGGTACCATTTTATAATGGAATTTCCTAATAGGAACAGTCGATGAAGATGTTAGATCGTAGAGACAAAGTTCTACGGAATAAGACAATGCACGAGGTCAAATTATTGTGGAGAAATTAAAAGCTTGATGAAGTGATGCAAGAACTGGAGGAGGTGATAAAACAGCGTTACCCTCATCTATTTTATTGTGGGAAAAAAATTCAAGGGTGAAATTTCTTAAGGGTGGAATATTGTAACAACCCAAACTTTTATAAATACAATTCCCCTTTTTATTTAATTAAATGTCTTATTATGTAATGTGGTTAAAGAAAACACATGAACTTATTTTGTTTTATTATATCCATATACCATTAAGTATTATTACCATTAATAATATAGTTTTTCAATAGTTATCACATTATTAGTATAAATATAGTTTTTCAACAAATCCAATTGACATAGTCAAAGGAAGTGATGTCATAAACCAATAGGATCGTACCCTATGAATCCCATTTATCAGAACATATGAGGGAGATAGAATCCATGGTATTTTACCTTGACTAATCCCAATATGAGATTAAACAACTTAAACATAATAAAAACTATTTATAGGATAAGTTTAAGCTCATCGAGATCATGGCCCTAACCATGTATGTCGAGCCACCCCATGAAAGTCTCACTATCGCACACCTTACTCTTAGGGTGTTTTCTAGTGTATTAAAGGGATGTGTATTAAGACCCTAGGAATATGAGTATGTATATTATTTTTAGAGAATAATGAATATATTTTCATCCTATTATTGTTACTTTATAAATAATTTTAATTTTGATACAATTAAACACAAATAGTATTTTTGGGTAATATTCAAATTTATTTAAGGAACTTATTTTTATGAATTAATGGATTTTTAAAATAAATATTATTTTAATAAAATATTATTATTTAAAAAATTTAGGAAATATAAATGATCATATAATTTTTATGAATTCAAATGTAATTTTTATAATGGATCAAAAACCGTTGTTGCTAAGAAACCCATCATTTCTTAATAAATGTAACTCTTATATTAAAAGTTAAAATTCACATATTTAGAAAATTATTTATATAAAATGAATATTATTTTTGGAATAATAATATATAAATTATCTAATGGTTAATTTTTCATAATTTAGATAGATAATAGAATTTTTTATTAAAAATTAAATACTGTATAAATATACTTTTTATACTATGACATCATAATGACCCAAAAGTGGTGTAATAAAAATATAAAGTGTATACATGGAAAAATATATGTTTTACCTTTAAAATGATTTTATTTTATGTTTATTTTATTAATTTTTTAAATCCCTTATGCCTCCTCCAAAACCATTAATATATTTTGAGATTTTAAAACCATTTCTTTAAAAGTGTGACTCACATCCACATAAGTAAGAGTATTATTTTATTAAGTTTGGAAATTATATTTATAAAATAATGAGAACCAATCCCATTTGGTAGATACCATGGAAAAAAAATATGGGATGTTCTGTGGTTTTGTTTATTTTATTATGTAGAGTCCAAACCCTAAATAATAAATAAATCTCCCTCTTTTCCTATATAAATCCATCAAATATCCCATATATCTTCAATAAAAACTCCTTCAATCACGTCCATACTCTTTCCTCCACTCTCTATATTCCTCCCAAGGCACCCCCAAGCTCTTAAAAATCCATTCCCAAGAATTTGGAGTCACAAACTCAAGTATGGGATTTCTCTCTTCTCATTTCCATCCAACCACTTCATTTATGTTATGTATCTTAAATTCCATGTTCTTCTGTTGGGATATGTTCTTCCATATTACCATTATTTTCAATTTAATTTATAAATTATGAGATACCCATTTCACTCTCAATAATAAACCCATGATCCTTTATGCACACATGTTACCATGCCAAAATACAGTTAGGATTTTTTTCTTTATTTATGTTTTTTCATTAACTCGTGCCTTCTATTTACAATTTCTAGTTTTGGGATATGTTTTTACATGTCCCTATTACTTCCAATTTGATGTATATGTTATTAGATACCCTATTATATCATATGAAATAATTTTTATTAATCTTTAAGTGATGTCGGTATGCTGCCAAAATTTCGCTGTTATTTTCCATGCCAAAAGAAATGTGTAGTGAATACAATACCCATTTCCCATTATTAGTGTTCACATTTATGGAAATAAAATTTTTGATCGGGGACTTATATATAAGTATTCAAAACTACTTTATCATGGAATAAAATATTATTATGAATGAATAAATTTTGTATGATCCTTGTGGAATAATTAAGAATGATAATGAAAAGAAAGTGATGTGTGCTCCTAGAATTATATAGCCCTCCAATGTATTGGGTAATGTTTAGTTTCATGAAATGTCATATTGGGATAGATATTGAACCTAATTACTTTATGGGTCTTTATTCACCATGATGAAATAGTTTTTTATCCTTGGCCTATGTTTATGAGGTAGTGTTTTAAGTTGTTGCAACATTTTTCATGTTATGATTATCATGCTATATCATGTCTCATTGGTCATGTTTATGATTCCTACTCTTTTATGCCCCATTGATACGCCAAGTGTCTGACATGTATTATTATCTTCATGTCATTCCATGTTTATTACCTTAATGGGATTATATATCACCCCTTTCTTATGTATGTCTCTAGGTTATCTCATGTAGTTTTAAAATCCATGGAATTTTAAAAGCATGTTAAGGAATTTTGTGATAATATTATTGTATCTCATGTTCAAGATGTTATGATATGCACCTAATTCCCAAATAAACAATACTTCTTGATATTTCAGGTTTTATTGAGTGTAATATTATTTAATAAATTATGTATTAATGTGAAATAAAGAACAAGGTTATTATATCCTACCCTCATAATCTTGATCTGAGTCCAAATTCTTCAAAAATCCCCTACCTCAGTACAAAAAATTAAAATCTGCTTTGAATTTCACAGCTCGTATTGATTTGGTTTGTTTCAAACTCCATACTATAATGATTTTAATCCAGGAATATCCATAGTGGTTCCTCATTTTTCATTACTGAATTGTATTGATCATTAATTCACCACCAACATTACATGTTTGATCCCAAAACATTGAATTGTCATATGTTGCACAACTCTAGGTAATGAGGAGCTATATTTATCAAAAACCAAGTTACTTACTTAGAATTCCTACCATCATTGTTATCTCGAACTAGACTATTGAATGTTTAGAAATTTATATTTCTCTATGTTGGAATCCTCATGTTTTAATTCTCACAAATCATGTTAATCATGTTTAACATATCCCAAATCATGTGTGGAGATAATTGGTTTTCTTATTATTTAATTCTTACAACACATGGTCTAAACTCTCACAAGATCCTAATTCAGAATCTCAAAATCATATTTTAATCTTGTAAACTATGTTTGATATTTTTCTATTATGTTTAATTATACTAATGCTTAAGTATAATCTATTATATGAGTATTACTTCTTAAAACAGTTTACAGATATTTAGCTAAGTTTGAGAAACCATTAGTTTTCCACCGGTTCTAGATTTTGGAAAATTCACTAACACTGTAACCCAGACACCATAACACAGTCACCATAACCTAGAAACTGTAACCCAGACACCATAACCCAGACACTATAACTGAGACACCATAACCTATACACCGTAACCCAAACACCGTAACCCAAACACTATAACCTAGACATCTTAACTCAAATATTGTAACCCTGACACTGTTACACCAATTCCTAATTTAGAAAAGGACTTGATACCATAACCCTTTCTACCATGACTATGCTACCTATTTCAAACTTCACAAAGTATCTACTATTGTTAACCGGTTATCGTCACACCGTGATACCGGTTCCGAAATTGAAAAAGGAGAAGACATTGTTTCCAGTGACGCAGTTTTAAGAAAAATTATGACATCGTTCCATATTTAACCATTTTTCTGTTATTTTAAATTAAATTTAAAATTTATTTTTAATGGTAATATTTGATCCATTTAATAACACTGATATAATAAATTCTCTTGAGTAATCTTGTCAGTAGAAAGTACAAGGTATGAGGTCTGGAGATCATGCTCTCTGTCAGCCATAACAATGACATCCCAAAGATAAAATATATGGTGGTGTAAAAACTGAAATATAATATACAAGAGTTTGAGAAGTGGAATTCATTCAAAAATATACACTAAAGAACACTTGAATAACTATTGATTCCTAGGGGTTGAACTGTTGTAGATCAAAACCTCAAACATTCTCACAGAATCAACTCTAAGAAAAAAAAGAGCTAAAATACACCTCTCATCAAACTGGAAACCAAAACACGAGTTCCATGATAATCTGTTTTTACAAGATGACTTGAAATTAAAATTTGATGTATCCTACAATTCCAGAGCTATATAGAACAACACTTAGAGCATTTAAATTTTTTTCTCATTATCTTTTATCTATTCTGTACTGGTTTGATACTTTTTGAGAAGTATGTGTATCTATATTAAAACACACAATATCTCCAGCATTAAATTGGAGGATACAAGATATCCTCACTAAAATATCTTTTTACACTTTTTTTCACCCATACATAACTGTGGAATAGGTCTTGTGTGACTTGGTTATCAGCTTTCCCACATATAATAGTAGAAGAGGTCTTATGACTTGGACAGTCTTCTGTACTCTTGTTAACCCTGATCCAAGGTTTGGATCAAGTTTATTAATATAAAATTCTTGGTGTAAGTTGATCACTAAGTGGAGTGGATTAAGTTTCATCTTGAGACTAAACCACTTTTTTATCCACTGTGTCTTTTAATTTAGTCTTTCTCTATTTTAATTCATTTTTCAGAAAACTAAATTTTACTTTGATAGTTAGTCTTGGATAGTAGTTATAATTGTTTTTCCTTATTATAGTAGTTTGAAAATTTGTATCAATATCCTATATTTTTATAACTAATAATTAACCAATATTTTGAGAAACTTTTTGAACAGTCAAACTATTATAATTTTATTACCTTGATTAACTGGCCTATTTTAGTTTTAATTGGGTAAATTATTTTAAGTAAACTTTTTAACAGAAATTTTTATAGGATCTCAATTCACCCCCATATTGAGTTTCCTACTCTAACCAACATTTGGTATCATAATAGATTTTAAAATCCCTATTTTCAAAATTTTAAATTATCAATTTTTTTAAAATCTTTTTCAACTATTTTTTTAGTTGTGTATTTTAAAGATCTTTAAATTTATGTTAGTTCTAAATTTTAAGTTCTTTAAATGTTTATTTATTTATTATGGATAATAGATTATAAGGTGTTTCTACCAACAGACCTACATTATTTAATAGAAAAATTTATGAAAATGGAAAATTAAAATTAAAATACACTTAGAATTTATGGGTTTTGAGATTTGGTCTTCCATTATAGATGAATATAAGATTACTGCTACTGATAGGCACACTTGGGATGAACCAACTAAGGCTGATTATAATAATAATTTAAAATACATGAATTACTTTTACTATTCTTTAGGAGATAAAGAGTTTAACAGAATTTTTGTATGTAAAATAGCCCATGAAATTTGGGATACTTTGTCTATTTCGCATGAAGGAACCTCTAGTGTTAAGGAAATGAGACTTAACACATATACTATTAAATATGATAACTTTAAAATAAAGCTTGATGATTCTATTTATAACATGTGTCTCTAGTTTAATGAAATTTTGAATGAAATGATCTCTCTAGGAAGAGATGTTACAGCTAAGGAGAAAAGTACAGGAATACTCAGATGCTTACCAGATAGATGGAGAAGGACTTCTATCTCAATTAGAGAATCTTGGGATATTATCAAGTTGTCAGTGAAGGATCTGATAGAGAAGTTAATGATGTATGAGGAAGGATTAAAATTCAATAAAGAAGAGGAGTATGAACCCAAAAGTAAATCTGTGACATTCAAGACTACTACCTCTAAACACAAGGAAAAAGAGAAATTACAAGCCCATGTAGAAATTTCCAAAAGGGAACAATCATCACCAGACAGTGATGAGTAAATGGATCAATTAGCTATATGATTTAAGAAGTTTTATAGAAGAATAAAAAATTTTAGAAATCCTAGCTTCAAAGGAAGATATAATCACAAGGGAAACAGGAAGAAGGATTGGAAAAGAAGTGAAAAATATAATGAAATATTCTATTATGAATGTAAGAGAAAAGGACATGTAAAGTCTGATTTTCCTAAGATAAAATATAAAAATATGTATGAAGGAAAATATAGAAAGTATAAAAAGTATATGAAAGCAACATGGAGTTCTTTTGAGGATATTTCAAGTGAATTAGAGTTTGTACATGATTAGAAGGATAACAAAGACAATATTTTTTTATGAAAAACACATATGAGGTAACCCAAGAATCTCCTGTGAAAAAATTCTATTATTCTAAAGATGAAAGTGATTCTGAAAATATGAAAAATGAAGAATTATTTGAATATTTTAATATGATATAAGACACATTTAATGAGATAAAAGTTAAATATAAGTATTTAAATAAACAGCATGCCTTAACTACTACTGTCAAATCTGAACTTGTTGTAGAGAAAGAGAAAAAAATTCAATTACTCAAGGAGAAAAATGAACTTAAGTTATCTAATGAACAATTGAAAAAGGGCCTAAAAAAATTTACCAATGGAAAAAATACTCTTACATGGATTCTTGGTAAAAAAATCCCCTAGATACACTACTGGTATAGGATACCAACCTAGGAAAAGAAATCTCACAAAAAATAAGTTTGTAACTAAATCTAGAAAATCTGTTTTTCTACCTAAAAGTGAAAATTCAGCTGTTAGTTTCAGTTCTGGAAAATATTTTACTACCTCTAGTTTTTCTAGAAAAAATAAAGTCTGTTTTTCAAATTTTTTAAATAATTCTTATAAGAAACCCATGAATTAGATGTGGGTACCTAAAGCATTGATTATAAATGTTACTAGACCCAAAAAAATATGGGTACCAAAATCTGTTTTTGTTAGATTATTTTGTAGGAAAGGTGTTTAAAGAGCACCTGTAAAATATTTTGGTACTTGGATGGTGGATTTTCAAAAAACATGAAAGTAGATTACTCATTCTTCAAAATTTTATAAAAAGATTGATGGTGGGTATGTCACCTTTGGTGACAATACTAAAGGAAAAATAATTGGCTTAGTCCAGATTGGTAACTCTAACTCAGTTTTAATTTCTAAAGTACTTTTTTTATAGATTAAAATATAATATTATTAGTATTTCACAACTATGTGATGATGGATTTCATTTTAAATTTGAAAATTATGATTGTAATGTTTTTAATTCTAATAATGAATTAATATTTTTTTTCTTTTAGAAATGAAAATTTTTATGCTGCTAATCTATATTCTTTAGTTTCTCAAAATGTTTCATGCTTTAGTATATTTCAAAAAGATTATTGGATTTGTCATAGAAGACTAGGACACTAGAATATACACTCCCTTAGAAATATTACTAGAAAAGGTTTACTCAAGGACCTACCCAAACTTGAGTTTCCAAATGACAAAGTCTGTAATCCTTGCTAAAAGGGTAAACAGCACAAAATATCTTTCAAACCAAAGAAATAATTTTCAACTTCTCAACCTATCGAGTTGGTTCACATAGAATTGTTTGAACCTTATAGTGTTTCTAATTTAAATGGAAATCACTATGTTTATGTTCTTGTAGATGATTATTCTAGATATACTTGGACCTTCTTCTTGGATCACAAGAGTAAAGTTTTCTCTCATTTTACCAAGTATTCTAGGACTGTAGAAAATCTTTGTGGACTTAAGATAAAATCTCTAAGAAGTGACCATGTCTGTGAGTTTTAAAACCAAGATTTTTAATCCTTTTTTCTCCCAAAATGGCTATATTTTTAATTTATCTTCCCCTAGGACACCTCAACAAAATAGAGCTGTAGAAAGAAGAAATATAACTTTACAAGAAATTTCTAGAAAAATGCTTAGTTAGTATGAATTACCTATTTATTTTTGGGATAAATCTATCAATACAATATTCTATATTATTAATAAAATGTTAATTAGACCAATTCTTAAAATAACACCCTATTATTTGTGGAAAAATAGAAAACCAAAAGTTAATTACTTCAATGTATTTGGTTTAAAGGTTTATATTCTTAATATTAAGGATAATATTGATAAGTTTTCCTCCAAGACTGATGAAGGAATTTTTCTAGGATATTCAATCTATAGTAAAGCCTATAGAGTCTTTAACAAAATAACCAAATGTGTGGAAGAATTTGTACTTATAAAATTTTATAAAATAGATCCACAAGAACATAAGACCCCCCCTATAGAATCTTGAGGGTGATATGTCAAATATGGACATTAATGAAAAATATTCTGATCATCTTATGAAGGAATCTGTTAAAACTTATAGTTCATGAAATTCCTCAGATTCAAGCCATAATGAATCTGAACCTGTTGAAGAACCTGAAATTACTAGTCCTTCTTTTTCTAGAGATATTAGAACTCTTAAGAACCATCCTTTAGATATTGTTGTTGGAGATTTAAATAAAGGAACAAAAACTAGATCTTATCTTAGAAATCAGGTTCAACATCAAGATTTCTTGTCACAGTTTGAACCTAAAACATCAAAGATGTTATCAATGATGAATTTTGGGTGATGGTCATGCAAGAAGAGATAAATAGGTTTGAAAGCAATAAAGTTTGGAAACTTGTGGATAGACCCAAAGACACCTTGATCATAGGCACTAAATGGGTGTTCAAGAACAAAGTAGATGAAGATGGTAACATAGTTAGAGACTAATCTAGATTGGTTGCACAATGTTATTTTAAAAAAGAAGAAATTGACTATAAAGAAAACTTTACACTAGTATCTTGACTTGAAGCCACTAGAATATTGCTTGCATATCCAGTACATCTAAGTTTCAAACTTTATCAAATGGATATCAAGAGTGCATTCCTAAATGGTTATATAGTTAAGGATTTTTTTTTTGAAAAAACCCTTGGTTTTACAAACCCTCACTTTCCAAATCATGTTTTAAAATTAACAAAAGATTTATATGGTTTAAAACAAGATCTAAGAGCTTGGTATGATAGATTAAGTAATTTTCTTATTTCAAAAAGTTTTACAAAAGGTATAGTTGATCCTAATATTTTTATAAAACTAATTTCTAAAGATTTCTTAGTTGTTCAAATATATATTGATGATATTATTTTTGTATCTTCAAAAAATTATTTATGTATTAATTTTTTGAATATGATATAAAATGAATTTAAAATGAGTTTAATGGGTGATCTAAAATTCTTTCTTGGATTTTAAATCTTTCAAAACAAGCAATGTATTATTTTAAATCAAAAAAAAATACTAAATATCTTCTAAAACGTTTTGGCTTTGATAGAACTAAAAGTAGTGATACTCCAATGAGAACTACCTGTAATTTGGATCTTGATGACAATGGAAAATCTGTTGATCAAACCACTTATAGAGGAATGATTGGAAGCTTACTCTACTTAAACCCTAGTCATCCTGATATTATGTTTAGTGTTTTCATGTGTACATGTTTTCTAGAAAACCCCAAATAGTCTCGTTTAAATCTTGTTAAAATGATTTTCAAATACCTCAAACATACAACCAATTTAGGATTGTTTTATCCTAGAGGACAATTATTTGACTTAGATAGCTATTTAGATTCTAATTTTGGTGGTCTTAAGTTATATAGAAAAAGAACCTCTGGAATATGTCATCTTTTAGGAAAATCTCTAGTATCATGGTGTAGTAAGAAACAAATTTTTTTTGCATTATCTACTACCAAAGTTGAATACATAGCTTCTGGTAGTTTTTGTGCACAAATTTTTTGGATGAAACATACATTACTAGAGTAAAAAAATAAATTCATACATGTACCTATAAATTTTGACAATAAAAATGCTATTATCATTTCAAATAATATGGTTTCACATTCTAGGACTAAACATATTGATGTAAGACATCACTTTTTGAGAGATTATTATCAAAAAGGTGATATCATTTTAGAATTCATTGGAACTGAACATCATCTTGATGATATATTCACTAAACCATTGAATTCTAAAAGGATAAATTACATCCTAAAAGAATTAGGGATGATAAGTCTTAAGTTAAAGGTTTTCGATCTCAAAGTTATTGTCTCACACTTAAGGTTTCACAAGTTATTGTTCTATAGTTACTGTCACACACTTATAGTCTCACAGTTACTATCTCTCAGTTACGGTCTCACACTTGTTGTCGCAATTATACAGCTGCACTTTTTGGAGTCACACCGTAATACTAACACTGTGATGACCTGTTTCAGTCTCACCGCAATGACTTGGATTCTATTTTTAGAATTTTTTTTCTCACATCACTGTATCAATTAATTTATTGATTTTATACCATGACTTTTTGTTTGAAATGTTTTAAATACCTAAATGATAAAAATATGATATTATTCACTCCTCTCTTCACTCAAGTCGCCTACCCTTGAAATCAAAATCTATTTTTCTCAGACCTCCAACTCTCCTTCAACTCGTTCTTCTTCTAAAACCTACATTGGATTCCCAAAATGAATCATCCTTCTTCATCAACTCCTGAGAAGTGCAGGTCTTAGAAGAAAGTAAAAAGGGATCTGAAAATAATGCCTGAGGGAATACTGAATCCAGGCCTTACTGATCGAATAGTAGTGCCAAAGAAAGAAATATGTCAGAAGTGGATGATGACAGGCAAGTTTCTGATTTTGAAAGTTTTAAAGGAATAAGGCTGGTTGAAATGGTTCAATAAAGAGAAGTGACCCATCTATCTGAATCTTGTATACCAGTTTTATTAGTATCATCAGTTATCCTGTGAATCGACAGATGATTTCGTTGTTAGAAGTTGGATAAATTGACAAAGGTGTACCTTTTCATCAAGGTCGTGGGTTGTCTGTCCTCAAATACCACATGAAGGAATTTATGAGGATCATCAGTGAGGGCCTCCTCCTCCTAGTGATTTTTTTATCCTATAAGAGGTGTTGTAATTCCTAACTTGAAATAAGAAGAGAAGAAGGCCGATTGTAGAAAAATTAGATAGAGAAACAAGGATGTTGTTAAAATTCATTCAACATTTGATTTACCAAAGGAAGGGAGATTTTTCAACCTTGAAGTATCAATATTTATTTCTGATATATCTTATGAAAAATTTCCACAAGATCAAATTATGTAAGTACATAATTATGCACATCAGTGATATGATCAAGACTACTTCAAAATTGACCTCACTATTTTATTCAAGATTTATTTATGCAATATTTTCTGCCAAAGGAGTAGTTGGCACAAATGAAGAAGTTATTGAGGATTTTGAGTTTTTTATCTCTAAGGATGCACTCGTAATGATTAAAATTAGCTAGAATCCTTGTAAAAGGTCTTGGGTTGAAGATAATGAATGATTGTATGAAAAGTTCAACTTGGTTGAGAATCCTTCAAAACCTAAGAACATATCTAATCCTATTTTGGAACCAGATGAATTAGTTGAATACTCATATGGGGAGACTGAGGATGCAGTGGTTGCACCTAATGAAGGAACTATCTTAGAAGAAGAATACAATAGCCTACCTAACCCACAAGTTTCTAAAGTTACTGAAGAAGTTGTTGTTGAATATGTACAAGCTACTATATTGGAGGAACATGTTATTCCTAGGGAACTTTTAGAAGAATTAGTGGAGCCAGAAGTTATTATTTCTACTGAGGAAAGGATGGAGAAATATTTTTAGTTAGTTAAAGAAGTGGTTGAACCTTCTAGAATAGAATAGATAGAATTAGGCTAAGATACTGAGTCTCTTAGTCCCAAAAACGAAGAACCTATTAAGGGAGAGAAAAATCCCATTTTGGAAAGTAATCAAGTGAATTTTTCAGTTGAGATAATTCATGTAAACATCTTGTATAAATTCCCCAGCTACTTTGATGTCTCTGATTCTCAGTTGTCTTTAGTGAGAGGAATTGATCTCACAATAGCTTTTCAATTGAAACCCATTTCTGTAATAGAAGTCATACCTGATAAGGAACCAGAGGTTTTTTTAGTTTTTATACCTGAGGTTGCACAATAATCTCCTATATTTGTAAGACAAGATGATTTAAAAGTATTTGGTGAAATTATGATGGCTGGTTTTGAAAAGCTTTTGAAATCTCAACATACTCCTGTAACTCATCTAAGTGAACAGGATGCTGGAATGCTCTTGGAGAATCTTATCTAGCAGACCCAACCAAGGATGCTACATGAAATTCAAGAATTGGGGATTAAAAATCATCAATTAATTAAGGAAGTGAAATCTTTAAAATATGTGATTGAGGAAATGGAGAGGGTTTTTTAAACTGATGAACCTTATGTTTCTCGTTTCAGCAAAGAAGATACTAAAAATTTTCTAAAAAGGTTGTGAATCTGATCCAACCTAATTTGGTCACTATTGTTGAGAAGTTATTTGCAAACAATTCTAAGTTGTAAAATGAATTTTGAGGACTAGTATCCTTAATTAATGAGTTGTCTAGTGTTTTTAAGAACTCTTTAGAGACTGTTCTCAAGATCCTTCATGCACTCTCTATAGTCATCTCAGATTCTTCTTCCTCTACTCAATCTGGTCAACCATCTAAACTATTAGACAGTGTGGTACTTAAAAAAGTGATTTAAGAAGAGATTTAGTTCTTAAAAGTTCAGTATGTTTAGGAGAACCTCTCTAATATTGTACAAAATAGTGAGCGTGTCCATTACATGGTTTTACTGTATTCAAAGGAAGCCTTTATGGCCTATGATGAAATTACCAAAAAGGTTGATTTCTACTCCAAGAGGATCTATACAAAGCACCAACTAACTATCCATTTCAAGTACCTTATAAAAAATTTCAGAATGCCTCCTGTGACTCAAGATTTTAAGGACCAAGTGCAAAAAATTAAATAGTTCATGCCCACTTTGGAAAAGTTTATTAAGAATAAAGATGATTTAGAAAAGGATATGAAATATGGAGGTGAATTCATCACTGATTTTATCAAAAAAATTAAACCATATCTCCATGTGCAAAGCACTATAATGGTGGCTCCTGTAGCTGCCCCTTTCTAGCCTAGTCTCATTCTTTGTACTAATTCTTCCTCATCTACTGCCTTTGCTTCTATTTCCATTTCTGTATCTCAGGCTCTCAGCTAGATCATACTTTTAATTCTTGAGTAATCCTTACCTACATCGTCCACTAGACCAACTCTTTCCCCTTTATATTTTTGAAGGAGTGCCTCTTCCTTCTCTCTCAGTTAGAACTATCCCTTATCCAACCTCTACATTTTCTCCTATTGATATCTCTACCAAGGTAAAAGAAGATACTAATGTCTCTGAAGATAAGTGAATGGTGTATTTTTTATATGTATGTATTTTATTTTTCATTATTCTTGTAATAACCACTATCTTTATATCCAACACAATGTTCACTATTGTTGTTTATTTTCTAACTTATCTTCATTCATTATTTAATTTATTTTTCTTATTCCCTTTTTTTATAATACTGAAAGGGGTAGAAATAATAAAATTCATTTATGGAAAAATAATGCATTTATGGAAAATTTATGGAAAAATAATATTCTTGGGAGAAGAACATTTTTTTCTATACATCTTATCACATATATGTTCAATATATTCTCATTATTAAAATATATGGCTTATAAATTACATGATTTTTTATCATTAAAAGGGGGTAGATTGTTGGACTCCTTGTGTTTTAATGCTCAAAAATTATGTTAATCATGTTTAATATATCACAAATCATGTTTGGAGATTGTTCTATTTCTTATGGTTTAATGATTACAACTCGTGGTCTAAACTCTCACAAGATCCTGATTCAGAATCTCACAAATAATGTTTGAATCTTATAAACTATGTTTGATCTTGTTCTATTATGTTGCATTATACTAATGTTTAAGTATAATTCATTCTGTGAGTATTATTTTTTAAAATAGTTTATATATATTTGGATAAGTATAAGAAACCGTAAGTGTGCCACCGGTTCTGGATTTTGGCAAAGTCCCTGACACCGTAACCCAAACATCGTAACCCAGACACCGTAACTCAGACACTGTAACCCAGACACTATAACCCAGAAAACATAACCTAGATACCATAACCCAGAAACCGTAACCCAAACACTATAACCTAGACACCGTAACCTGGACACCGTAACTTAGATACCATAACCCTGACATTGTTCCATTGGTTCCTGATTTAGCAAAGGACTTTCTACCATAACCCTTGATACCGTGACCATGCTACCAGTTTCAAACTTCATAAAGGATATACTAGCATGAACCTATTACTGTCACACCATGATACCAATTCCAAAATTGAAAAAGGATAAGACACCATTTCTAATGACACTATTTCAAGACAAATTGTGACACCATTCCATACTTAACCATTTTTTTGTAATTTTAAATTAAATTTAAAAGTTATTTCTAATGGTTATATTTGAGTCATTTAATGAAACTGATATAATAAATTCTATTTATAAGTCTTTTCACCAGACAGTAAAAGGTATGAGGTGTGGATATCATGTTCCCTAACAGTCATAATAATGATATCCCGAAGATAAAATATGTGGTGGTGCACGAGCTGAAATATAAGAGACAAGAGTTCGAGAAGTGGAATGCATGAAAAAATATACACTGAAGAACACATGAAGAACTATTGATTCTTGATGGATAAACTACAGTAGATCAGAACCTCAAACATTCTCATAGCAACAACTCTAAGAAGAACAAGAGCTAAAATACACATCTCATTGAACTAGAAACCAGAACACGAGTTCCACGATAATATGTTTTTACAAGAGGAATAAAAATTCAAATCTACAATATCCTACAAGTCCAGAGCTATATAAAACAATACTTAGAGCATTTCTAATCCTTTCTCATTATCTTTGCTCTATTGTGTATTGTTTTATTACTTTTTGAGTAGTGTGTGTATCTGTATTAAAACACACATTGTCTCCTGCATTAAATTGAAGGATATAAGATATCCTCACTCAAATATCTTTTTACACTTTGTTTCACCCACATATAACTATGGAACAGGTCTTGTGTGACCTGGTTGTCAGTTTTCCCATGTAGAATAATGGAAGAGGTCTTGTGACCTGAACAATCATGTGTACTATTATTAACCCTGATCCAAGGTGTGGATCAAGTTTATTAGTATAAACTTCTTAGGGGTAGGTGATCTCTAAGTGGAGTGGATTAGGTCTCAACTTGAGACTAAACCACTTATTGTATCCATTGTGTATTTTAATTTTTTCTTTCTCAATTTTAATTCATTTTTTAGAAAACTAAATTTTACTTTGATAGTGTTAGTCTTGGATAGTAGTTATAACTTTTATTCCTTATTAGAGTAGTTTCAAAAGTTGTATCAATATCCTATATTGTTATAACTGAGAATTAATCAATCTTCTGAGAAAATATTTGAACAGTCAAACTATTGTAATTTTTTTACCTTTATTAACTAGAATGTTTTAGTATTAATTGGGGAAATTCTTTTAAGTAAACTTTTTAACAGGAATTTTTATAGGAACTCAGTTCACCCCCCACCCCCCTCTTGTGTGTCCTACTTGGACTAACACTTTAGAACCAACAGTATCTACTAGGGAATAAAGTACTGGAAGTATGAAGTCGACCCCATGAGAAATATAGAAGCCCAATAATAACAATAAACTAAATGCAAGGACTCTATAGTCTTTTCAGGATAAGAAATTAAACTAAAATGAATTTAAATAACAAGAAATGACTCAAAGACAAATGAAACAATAAAAAAGGATAAAGATATGGGAATCATCATCAAAGGTTGGTTTATCTAAAAATATTAACCCAAATTCTATCATAAAAAACTCAAAATCAATATTTGGGTAACCATAAATGTAATCGATATTAATTTGTGAATTCCTATAAAAAATATCCAATATATCAATTATTTATCATCAAAAAGATAAAAATAAATAAAGTACATTATGTTTAGATCACATGTACAAAATAATAATCGAACACATTATTCATGAATTAATTACCTTTACTATTAGGTGATTCATTTATTATTAAATACATTTATTCAATTATTCAATAATAAATAAAATAGAAATATTGAATCATAGTGTGATACAAAATAATTGGATTATTTTTTGAGAAAATATGAATAAAAAATTTTGAACACACCCTCTTCAACTAAAACCAAACTCTTCTATGAGTTCATCCACTCATTATTGAGTGATCTTTGACAATAAGGAAACTATGTTGTATAGAAGAGAGAATAGAGTAAATAAAACTAATAAATAATTTAATAAAATCATAAAAACATACATAAATAATTCAAACACATCAAAATCTTTCAATCTAGAATTAAATAATGGAAAAAATTAGAAAAATAAAAAAGATACCTATCTAAAATGATGTTATTAAGTCAAAACCCTTATAGTATCTCTTAAGTTACTAATAAATCCTCTTCCAAGTGGGTGAGTTTCCCTTTTAAAATATTCCAATTCATGAATGAATTTTGAAATCCAAACATGCATTATTTTATTTTGTAGATATAAAAAAGGAAATATTTTCAAAATATTTGATTGTTAATGTCATGACATGAAGGAAACATGTCATGGAATAAAGTAATTATTCACATGAATTCCTCTTATGGTTATTCATGGACATGATTCCATCTCATACATAAATGTCACGATCTTTCTCCTAGAATTCCTGAAGTATCAACATATCCTCTTCTTACATTGCCACAGAGTGACTAAAACTCTCATAGTCCTGGAATCTTCCCTATATTCAACAAAAAGTATATATTCACACTTTTGTTTACTACGTGTAATGATAGTATCACTTTTTAGAATGATTTATTATTGGCTATGATATCTCTATTTTATCTCAACCTCCATAACTATGATAGAACTCTAATGCCCATTAACTATTCCCGTGAAAACCACATTTAGTATCTCATAATTCTAGAGTTACTCCATCCAGTGCATCACAATAGACACATGCAAGTAAAACCTCTATATGGGATCGATTTCGATGTGGAAAAACATATAAGACCACGACATAGACCATTATTCAATTTTTTTGAAATTATACCATCTTATGCATCTATATTCCATAGTAAAAACATCATACATATCCTTAACTTCTTTATAGTACTCTCAATATTTTCATGGCCACAATGTGACTCCCCTAGTCATAATGCGACATTATATTATATATCATCATCCTCTACTATACTTTGGTGTAAAATATTCTTACACATCATGAATTAATATTATGTATTAGATTCTATAGAGTTATAAGGCTTCAAGGACTTTATATAGTAATAGTGGAAAAATATCAAGCTTCATCATGGCTTCAATGGTGGTTCATCAATGCATAATCATATCATGAAACTAGAAGATGGAGTATAATATTTACAGTTTGATGAATAAACTAGAACAATGCCATTCCACTAATAGTTGTGTGTGATTTTTATTACTTTAATAGTAACATATGTTCATCATCCCATATAAATTTTTTTTCATAATTTCACTTAATTATCATAATCATCACTCCAAGCACTATTGTTGAACTCCTATGGTGCCTCTTTGCACTAAAACCACTGTCTTGATCTTTAATTAAACACAGACCCTTTCTTGTAACTTTTTCTGACAAGGTATTGAACCATGTAGGTCTTTTTATCTCGATTTACACTCAATTTGGTGCATTTCATCGAGAT
Organism: Viscum album; assembly: GCA_963277665.1. NCBI lineage: Eukaryota > Viridiplantae > Streptophyta > Magnoliopsida > Santalales > Viscaceae > Viscum > Viscum album. The sequence continues at coordinate 864,511,816 of OY728147.1, read as the reverse complement.
ATTACTTTTCCTAATAGTGGTTAGCTGCTACGATGGTGTTGGGTTAGGGTTGAATTTTTCTCCTCTTTCATTCATTTTTCTTTATTTTCCTTTATATTTTCTCCAAACTTCCATGATATAAAAAAAATTATTAAACAACATAATAATATAGTAATATCACATATTATAATTAAAACCCAATGAAAACATATTTAAAATCTAATTCAAATATAGATATAAATAGGGATATCAAACTCCACCGCACTCAAACCTTTGTTTTTCCAAAAGAAAACTCTCAACATGTCGGTTCCAAATATCCATACCTCGATAATGGAAAAACCAAATTTTTTATTCTAAAAAAATTATAATTGAAAATTTTTAGATCACAAACACACCCAAAAAAGTGTGGAAAATCATGCATTGTATATAATTTCCAATTCAAGGAATTTTTCCCTTCCACTCAGATTATTCAACCTTTCACTAATATTCATATCATTTATAATCTTACTTACCATTAATACATTTCACTCATTAATCAAGATCATTATATTAGATTTATACTCAATCTCAAGTATATGAACTATATTCATGGTCTTTAAATCTATATTTATCCATACTTAGAAATAAAACCATAAAAAATAAATAGATTTTTCATTAAGGTTGAAATGTATATTAGGATAAAGGTGGATGGAAAATAATTTGAGGAATTAAAATTAGATACACAAAAATATGGGATTGATTCTAAAATTAGATAAATCATAGTATAAAATATAATGATTAATGATATAATTATTTTCCCCTTCAAGCTTCCTCAAAAAGGAAACAACTCCACTCTCTTCCCTCTTTTCCATAATTTCTCAAACCATATATTAATAAAATGAAATAATTTTGTCCCTTTTTTTATATTTTAATAATATTTTTTTAGAAATATTGTTTCTTTTTTTCTTTTTTCTTTTTTTCCTTTTTCCTTGATATTTACAGACCATAATGTAGACACAATGAATAACATTTTTAGATCCCTTACCCCTAATAATTAATAGTTTATTCCCCCATAATCATTTATGTTACTCACACCTAATGATACCATGAAACACACATATCCCTCATTAAAGATCATATGGAAATTTAGGAAATAATACAAAAGAATAAGAGTAGTAAGGGTAGTTAGTCTTGTAATGTGGCTTTTAATCTAGGTATTCTATGGTTTTTGAGGAGTTTTACAAAATATCATATATCATGTAGGTCTAAAAGATCAAATGGGATAAATTATACTAAATTAATGTCCATAATCATCCAGATGTAATTAAAAATAGTCATTATTTTATAAGATAAAAAACAAGTTCTAATAGTTATGAACATCCTGATATCTCTAAATAAACAGGGTATAAGAAATAAAATTTCAAACAAGTTTATAACCCTCTTGGGAATGGGTATCAAAAAAAAATCAATCATGTTATGGGATAAACACTAAAAATTAGTATACTAGATGAAAACTTCTAAGATTAAATATCAAGAATATTAATCATATCAATAATCAATTTTAAAACAACTCAATATTGGAATAAGGATGTAAATTCTAAAAATCTACACCTATATATCTAAAAATTTTGACCATAATGAATCAATTTTTCCATTAAGTAAAAATAATTTTTCTAAGTGTTGATTTATCCAAGATTAGTGAACTCAAATAAAATAAATCATTACATGGGTGAATTCAATTAATTTCATTATTTATAAAAAAAATCCCATTTTTCAGAAACACGTGATGGAAATTGGGAGAGTAAAGATGTAAAAAAATTAAATAATAATATCTTCTCATGAAAATTCATGCTTTTTTAGTTTCTTCTACAAGATTTTTCCTCTTATTTTGGAACTAAAAAATAAAAAATGAATATTTAAAGGAAGGTTTAAACTATTTCATCTCAAAATATATGCAAGTTAACTAATGTGATAGTTCCTAAAATAAACTATTTTCCAACATTAATTTCTATAAAGAAATAATAATTGGGTTTCCTCCTGAAATCACTTTATTTAAGGTCTTTTAGCTAAACCATACCATAGTGGAATATGATAAGTATATGATACAAATTTATTTAGCCCAAATTTATAAATGACTTGAAATTCTTCCCATCCAATTTAAATGTGATCCATTTTCTCTTATTGTGGTAGAATATAGATTTATGAATGTTTTAAATAATTAAAAGTAAGGTAAACAAGTAAAAAAATTGATAGTTATCTTTAATTTCTCTTTCTTACTTATTATAATATTTTAAATCTATGATAAATCTATGAATATAAATATATTTATCATATTTTTTAAATTTTATAGGCTCTTCATCCTCAAAAATTTTAGTATGTTTTCTGAACTCAATATCCTCCATTACTTCTCATATTTGTACCTATTCAATTCTAGTGTTATCTTTAGCACTAAACTACTTATCTTTTTCATTTATCATATCATAAATGAGATTTATCTAGTTCTCATCTTCCACTTCTTGTAATAATAAAATTTTTGTTTGTTCTTCTTCTTTTATAATGTCTTAAAATTCAATGCACTCATACTTATTTTCCACTATATTCTTAAATTCAAAAACTTGAACCTCTTCCACTTTCAATTTTTCTCTCTCTACTTCATTAACTCTATAAAAATGTAAATATCAGTGAATAAAAAGATAATTTAAAATTTTACCATGTTAAAAAATATTATGGTCTATCTCCTTGTGATCCTTGATCTATGAATCAATTTTTTTTATTCTAATATCAAAAACTAATATTCACTTCAAAAGAATTTACATTAATCTCTCTTTGGAATTTTTCTCTTATGGTAATTTAAATTTAGGATCTCTATAGTAGTAATACTCAAACCATTACTTGTATTGGTATTTCTAAAATTTTGGATCTCTAAAATACAAAGGATAATTAGTGTCACTTCATTATTGATTTTTTAATTCATCATATCCATTGGAATATGAATCACTTAATCTTTATCCTTATTGTTTCCACCCATCATGATTCTATGTTTAATATGAAGTATCATCCTTCTAATAATATGTATGATTTAAGGGTGTAGGGTATTATTAATTAATTTGACACTCTGTCATGTGAACTCAACAAAAAATTTAGCATGTAAAATATAAAAATTAATAAAAAACAAAAAAAACAAAATTGGAACTATATCCTAAACTAAAATTAGTCAACATAAATAAGAAGGGTAAAGTATTGACCTAATCAATTTGTCTCAATTAATCCACTAGTTTTTGTTACTCTTCGGTAATGATTCCATAAACATTACATGCACGTCGATGTCATTATCTTTGATAGTCATGCTAAAAGTATAGAAATATATAGTTATCTTGAATATATACTAACAACTAGGGCATAGAGTAGTGTAAGTATGAGGTTAATTCCACAAGGAACAAGGAATCCTGATGATAACTCTAATCTAAATATTATGTCTTTATAATCTTTTCAAGATAAAAAAATGAATCTAAACTAAATTTAAAAAATAATAATTGACTTAAAAAAGAAACAAAAACATACACATTGATGAAGAGGTGGGAATTAGTATCCAAGGGAGGTTTATCTAAGAATATTATCCCGACTTCACTTTAAAAACACTAAAAATTAATATCTATGTGACCATAAATGTAATTGAAGTTTATTTTCTCATATTCTATAAAAAAACCTAGCATCTCAATTTCTCATCATCAGATGAATCCATATAAATAAATTAAATTATGTTTAGATCACATGTGTAAAAGAATAATTCAACTCATTATTAATAAATTAATAACCTTTACTATGTTTTATTTCATTAATTATTAAATAAATTTGTTCAATGATTCAATAATAAATAAAATAGGAAGATTTTATCATAGAATAATCCAAAAAATAATATTATTTCATGATCAGATATAAATCAAAATATGACACGCACATCCTCTTCAGTAGAAACTGGTCTAACCTATGAGTTTGGTCATTCATTGTTGATTGAACATAGATAATAAGGGAAATACACAACATATAAGAGATAATATAGTAAATAAAACTAATAATGAATTATATAAAAATAAAAAATGTACATGAATCATGAAAACACACCTAATGTATTAAACCGATAATAAATAATGAAGTAAACAATAAAAAAATAGGTGTGACACCTAACTACAACTATGGTCTTGAGTCCAAACCCTAGAAAACTATCTCTATTGGATAATAAATTCTCTTCCAAGTGATAGAGTTTCCAATTTAAAGACATCCAGGTCATTAACACCTATTTGAATTCAAACATACATTATTTCCTTCTAAAGATGCAGGAAGATCATATTTTTAGTATCTCTAACTATTCAAGTTGTGACATGAAGGAAACTTTTCATTGTGTGAACTAATTCATTGAATGAATTACAAGAGTTCTTCTGTATGGTCATGACATAATTTTATTCTTACACATGGTGATCCTTCTCCTAAAATTATAAAAAAAAATTATTTCCTCTACATGTATGGTTATAGTGTGATTGAAACCCTCATATCCACATAATCTTCCCTCTATCCATCTAAAAACTTGTATCTACACTATTCTTTACTATGCATAGTGACAATATAATTTCATGATGAAAACTCATAAAATCCATGAGAACTCTTATCCATCTCAACCTTCATATCCTTGATAGAACCCACATTCCCATAAACAGTTACCATCAAAAACATTCTTCAATATATCATAATGATAGTGTAATTAATCTATTTAATGTGTTTTTATAGACCCATGTAGGAAACACCTCTTAATGTGGTTTATGTCGACATGATGAAACACAGAAGACCATGAAATAGACCATTCACCAAAATTTTCCAAAATATTTTGTCATATGATTTCATCTTCCATAGTACAAAGCATATTACATATCATCAACTTCTTTATAGTACTCGTAATCTTTTCATGGTGATGTCGTTATCCCCCTATGTGTGGTGAGTCATAATATTGAGTATTATCATCCTCTATTTTATAGCTTCATGGATTTTTATAATATAGTGAAATATTATCTTATGTATCCTAATCCATGGAATTATCAATCCTTTTAGTCTTCACATAGGAATAAAGAGTTGATCTCAAGTTTCATCTTAGATTCAATGATAGTCCAACGATGCACAATCATGAAATGAAACTAGTGGGTGGAGCATGAACCTTACTATGTGATGAGGATGACTAGAATGACTCTATTACAGTCATATCTATGTGTGTGTATTAAAATTTTCATAGTATTCCAAGTTTTTTGTCCTACATAAATATTTTTTTCAGAATAATACTTATTTATTATACTCAGTGATCTGAATGATATCATTAGACTCCCATGGGGTTTCCCTATACTATAACCACTTTAAAAGTATTTTAGATAGTGTTTCCTCATACATGGACCTCTATCTCACCCTATGAAATATTTTATATGGCTTTAACACTCTATTAATTATCTTTATAGAGCTTACCACCATGTGAAACCACTCTCTCGTGGTGGTTGGAAGTGGAAATGGTATTAGATTAGATATATCCATATTTTTTACTTACCTTTCATTAACTTTTCATTATTTTTCATCTATATTTATCCATATTTTTTTAAATAAAATAAACATGAAAAATAACACAATAAAACAGAAATATCTTATTTTATAATTAAATTCCAAGGAAAACATATATAAAATCCAATGAAAATATTAATATAAAATATATATATATATATATATCACATTTATTCCCCACTACTAACACTAATATGGTTCTCAATCACACTTGTTTATACCAAAATATTTAAGCATCACTAAGGTTTTCCTTTTTGCATAATGGGAATGTAATTCAAGTTTCTTTCAGCTTCCATATTAACAGTGATGGCTCCCCTCTACTAATTGATCTGGAGAGGACCCTCCATATTGCCATATTTGGGCTTCCATGTCATATAAAACTATATATTTATGATTTTGTCTCTTCAAATAGTTATATTTCATCATCCAAAGAAGTGATAAGTGTTTAACTCAATTCATGGTGTCCAGTGGGAGCTTTCAACAAGCAGAGTTTTTATGGGATTGCACAGAGCAATTTGAGTTGGGGGCAGCAATCATAGATGGTGGTGGTGGTAATGATAGATGTGGCTTGTGGTTATGGAAATGTAAATGGTATATGTGTCTTTATATTACTCAAGGTGTATAGGCATCAAGAGGTATTACCTTTTCATGTGGTGGTGCGGTGTTGAGTGGTAGTGGCATTCTCTTTTGATACTTCTACCTAGGGTTACTTCTTGGATGTGACTCATGGGTTGTAGTGGTTCCATAAGTGGTTTTTTCTAGAAGGTGTATTTAGTGATCATGGTGGTATTTCATTGGGTGGATATAGGATTGAGAGTTTCCTTTATTTGGGTTTCCTTAGGATTTTGGTATTTTGTTCCATCATCTCAATCTTCGGGCCACTGGACCTATGGGTCATCACTTGTGGGTAGTAGATAGAATGAAAAGATCTAGGTGAACATGTTGATGCATTATAAAGGTAATACAAAAATACTTCAAGGTATGTGGCCTCATTTTCAGAGATGGGTGTTCTAAATATTATCATCCAGGCTCCTTTCCCCTTATTTTCGGATGGATCATTACTCTACCATTTTATTTTCTTCACTTGGGACCAGTCTGAAGATGCAGTGCATTTGGAAGGTGATGTAAGTGATGGCCATATAGTTATCTTTGGGTGAGTGTCTCAAAATAGTGATGGGTGTGCTGGAACCTATCAACCGTCCCACCCCCACACTATGGTTGAAGGGGTGTCCAGCCTTACTGCATCATTCCAACATTTCGCAGCTTGTCATGATTGTGGGAATTTCATTTTTTGGATAGAGAACATGTTGTGATGTATTCTATAAGGGGTGGAATAAAATTTTACTTCTGAAATGTAAAGTTATTTACTTCTCACTCTAGGCCTTAGGGAGATGTTTTAGCCTTTTAGACACTAGGGATTCAGTCCATGTTGAATTGGGCCTCAGGGTCATGTAAGGGTTACCACTTAACCCTGATGAAAAGAGGACGTTCTTTTTGTGTTTAATAAAAGGGGTATTGGCCAAAAACTATTTAAAAAATAAATTTATTCATAAATAATATCATAATTATCCATAACATAATAATATAATCAAAATGGGTGATTATGAATCATGGTTCCCCCACTATATGATTCACCTACCGAATATGAAGTTCATGTGGTCCATCAACCCATTTGATGAGGTTTCCACCACATTGTTCCCAATTTATTTCAAAACTCCAATTATTTATCCCCTAACTGACCACACCCAAAAACAATTAGTCTCACCCACTAATGTGTCTCACATCACTCGATCACTATAATGCCAATGGTGTCAATTTTTCAAGATTTTTTTTCATTAGTTAATTTTATCCCTTATTTTAGTGCTACTTTGATTTCTTATGTATTTGGAATTTTTTGGTAAATGTATGTTATATAATGTAGTAGGTTTTTCCATGACTAATGGAGGTCATGACATGATAATTATTTGGGGAAACTGTAGTTCTAAACTGTGGTAGGTCACATCTTGATCAAGGTAGGTCACAATATGATGAGTCCTCAAGGAAACTATAAATGGATAAAACCTATATATTACATATGGGTATGTATGTATAAAATGAAATTTTGAAACCTTTAGCTCGATAGCCTAAATCATATGGATTTATAGTTTGTGAAAAAATAGGATGGATGGATCACATCATTATGGAAGTTTTCATGTCGCAACCGATGTTTTCTTCATGGGACAACTTAATGTGTAACTCCCATTCCACAAAAATTATGCATTTCAACACACTGGTAATTTTTATGGGTGGGGGTAGCACCATTGGTATTCTCCATTTGGAATCTCTTCATCATGGATGGGAAGCTCATGTACAGACGCAACCCTAAGAAGCTATATAAGTTCATGTGAGGGGGTGGGAGGTCACTCCATGGCCAGTTTGGTTTGGTTTAATTAAAATATTCATTAATTATTTAATTTAAATTTAAAATATCATATTTTATTATTTTTACCAAAATTTCATTATAATCCTTCTTGAAGCTTCTAAGTCATGGATATCGCTCCTTTAGTTTCTACTCCCCTAGCACTTGAACCAAGTGTATTTTCTTCAAGAAATCACTAGAAAGTGATCAACCTTATCCACTTAGTTCTCATATCTTCTTCTCCATGGATTCTTTCTTCTCAATAGCCATGGTAGAATAGAGTTTCCTACAAGCTAGGATTTAGAAAATGGGGTTTCAATTTTTTGGGATTTTCTTTGTCTGTTCTTATTATTTTCTACCATTTGTTACTGGTTTCACCAAGATTTGATATGCAATTTCATGAGTTAAATTAATTTGAGAAACCATAAGTGCTTACATATTTTTAAAAATAGTATTTCAAATAATTCTAAATAATTTCATAAAATATTTAAAACTTATATATGTGATATGATGGTTTTGAATTTTTTTTCTTTGATATGGATAATTAAAGTGACTTAGAATATTATGTTTTTCATATGGAAATGAACATTACCTATTATATTTTTGATGAAAGATCTATTTTAAATGAATGATACATATTGAATGGTTTTAATAATTAAATAATAATTATTTAAAAAGGGGATGTCACATTGGAACTTTGGTACTTAATTTGGAAACCAGGGAAAAGTATCGTTAGGAATTGACATGTTATACCTGGCCTTGGATCACACCTCTAAACTATACTAATATGACTTGGATGGAATAGTTTTGGTGCCACTAGGATGGAGTTTCACCATGTTATTAGGAATGTATCATATCCCTCACTAGTGGACCATGTGTGGATTGGAAATGACTTGTTTAAACATTTGATAGTATAAGGATTATAGAGTTCCTTGACCATAGAAACATTAGGGATTCTTCCATGGTGATTATTTTGAAATGATTATTTATATGGAAATTTAAGTTCATGTTTAAAATAAAATAAATATTGGATACATTAGTTGGTTTTAAATGTTAAAATGTAATATTTTCATATCATTTATTTTCAAACTAAAATTCTTGAATTAGCTAAAAATGGTAGCTAATGTAACACTTAGTGTGACACTACTCGAGTAGTTATTTATGAACCCTAAAAACACCCAATGGGTGTATTTAGACCTTGATTTGTTAGATTCAGGTAATGGTAAGGCATCATAGGGAGGTGATGGATTCATTTACCTGATTATCTTGGATCGATTGAGGTAGTGACATAGTGAGAGTGAACTTTTTGTTCACATAGAGATGTGCGGTAGATATATTGGTTCATTTTTTGTTTTGGGTTTTGTTTTAGTCTTATACTCATGTATTTACACTTCGTCTTCCCATCCTATTCCTTTTGTATATGCATTTTTTTGTTCCTTTTTGGGTTATAGATAGATGATGACTTATATTTTTCAGTTGGTTTTAATCATTTTTTAATATTTAATTTATATTATGTTTGGTTTCTATGTTATCTTTATATTTTAATTTATTTGGATGTCTAAATCACCAACTTATGTTGAGTTCATTTTGTGTTGTCAGTTGGATCCCTTTTGTAGTGGTTTGTTTATTTGTGAAAACCCTTTCCCAAGGTATATTTCATGATACTCTGACATTAGTGTCTAACCTTCTCATTTGGACCAGTCTGAAAATTTGGGCTTCAACTGGTTCGTGGATTCTGAAATGGGGTCCCCCAGTTTCCATGGGGAGTTTTTTGTTTACATGGGTCGATGGGCTTGTTTTTTTGGGGATCTTCTGGTCCCATTTTTTATTTTCTGTCTTGGATTTCACTCTGACTATCACTTAGGTGGTGGTAGTCTATCACATTTTTTTTTGTGGTGCTTTTTGTGCCACTTGTATGGTGTCGTAGTTTGTTTTCACTTTTATTTTCCATAATAAATTTTTAGGACTGAGCATACTTTGATCCTGAACCATTCTGGTATATAATTATAACTATAAATAAATACATATTTATTATAATTTTTAATTACAGGTACATATAAATTTATTTATAATTATAATTTAAATAAATATATATTTATTTAAATAATTATAAAATTATAAAAAAATATTTAGTATTCTTATAATGTTATAAATATATATAATTAAGTAAATATATTTATAAATATATACAAATATTTGATAAATAAATAAAAATATTTATAATTATAATTATATATAAATACAGATATATTTAAATAATTATAAAATTATAAGAAATATATTAATTATATATATTTATAAAATTATTAATATAATAAATATGTTTTTTACAATTTTATAATTATTTAAATATATATATATATAGTTATAATTATAAATATATATATACATTTAAATAATTATAAAATTATATCAAATATATTTATTATATTTGTATTATTTAAATAAATAAATATATTTATTTATAGTTATAATTATAAATATATATATATATATATAATTATATAATTATAACAAATATATTTATTATATGCATCTTTATAACTATAAATAAATATATATTTATTTATAGTTATAGTTATAAATATATATAATAATATAAACAAATTATTAACATTATGCCTTTATCAGTGATAAAAAAGCACTGATATGTTTTATCAGCACTTTCTATTTTAGCGCTGATAAAAATTACCGTTATCAGTGATTTTTAGCTAGCACTAATAAAAGATTCACCTAATTTTATAAATGAACCTTAACAGTCCCCACATTCATTTGCATGCCTCAAGCTCCCAGGGAAGCCATCCCCTCCTTTACCTTGACCTCATCTTTATTGCTGCTGAAACCTCCTCTACTGTGAACCCTCCTCTACCGTGAACACTCCTCTCCCGCGAACCCTCCACCGTCGCGAATTCTCCTCCATCACGAACCCTCCTCCGCTGCGAACCCACCTCTATCGCAACCCCTCCTATGTGGAAAGCCCTCCTCTACCAAAGACCTCCTCCACTACAGACCCACCTCTACCGCGGACCCTCTTTCACTGCAGAACGACCCCCACTGCACATCGAACGCCACCACCGCTGCGCACCCTCCTCCACCATTAACCCACCTCCACTACAAAGCCCTCTGCGACCTCCATTGCTACCTCCACCACCACCTACCCCGACTCCACCGCTGTCGAACCCTACCGCTTCCATGGGTATTCCATTTTTCCCACATTATTATGAATTCATGATATATTGAGAGATTTTGGTTCTACTGATTTCATGGCATTAATGGCTTAGAATTTTATAGATGGATCCACATCCCTAACATATAGATAGATTTTGGCATTTAATGGGTCACTGTCTATGGTGTTTGGATTTTTTTTAGTGAGGCGATGGAGATGAAACTCATATTGTGGGGAGTTACATATTAGTTGCAGGGGTGAGACCCTCATGCTAAGAGGGTTTCAGGTGTTAGGGACTATCCGTTGAGGTACATGTCTAAATTCTATAGTTAATTCCCATGGTAAATCAGTTATGGTGGAAGATCAAGATGAGTGCCAGCTTCAGTCTTGTGGTAATTATGCGGTGGTGCATTAATGGTTTGGTAGGGAACAACTATGGTTTTGAGTCAAAAGAGTACCTGATGTTGGAATCTTTTCGGGGTTTCGGTATAGACTATAGTGGGCATGTTTTAGTTGTTTTGTAATTCCTCTAGGTGTGAGGACATTGTGATAACTAAATCAATGCATAATTACAAAATAAATGTTGATACCCAACATAATTGTGTTTCAATCACCTAGGACTCCACTATGTTATCTTGATGACATCTACATTGACATGAAATTCCAAAATATGTATATATTTTGATATCACATAGTGATTTATTATTCTATTTAATAATAAATTTTTAATTTCCTTAGAATATAAGTCATATTAATAGGTTATAATAGTTTCCCTCTATAATGAGAATATAGATATTCTATACAGATATTATTAAATCAATATATCATATAGTCCAAATACATCTATCTTACATGACATAGATAATGGTTGACTATTAGGTGATGGAGTCTCGTATGAAATTGATACATGATCTCATAAAATTCACACTTGGTGATCTCTAAGAAGAATGGTCCCAAGGAAAGACCCACTAATAGGAATTACACATGTTTTATGTGTCATTTGATATCACTATATATAAAAATGTTTATTATCCCTAAAAATAGATTTATTCAGTTTGTCTTATAGCTTTATATTTTATAAAATATCGGTGTATCTTTTATAAACTACCTCTCTTGGGATTTATGTCTTTGTGAAAAATCCTAAGTGCCTATTTTAAAATGATTCAAGTGTTTTGAAATGTTTCATAAAAATTTATAAGTGTTCAACATACATTTTTTTTGTTTTAAATAGATTTAAAATGATTTAAACCCTTGGCATGGACTTAGGTTTTATGCAATCTATTTGTCAACTCACGCGATTGGCTTTCATAAAGGGATGTGAATGTTTTGAAAGAATATTTAATGTTGCTTTCATTTTAACAAGGGGCATGTGATTTTTTAAATTAAATTTTTTAAAATATAGAGGGTTTTAATTCATTTTAAATGATTAAGACTATTGGGTCATGAAGTTTCCTTGAGTGATTTAAAAATTAGAATTGTGGTTTTGTGAAAGAGTGCTTGGAATTGATTGGTTTATTTTAAAAAGGGTGCGTTATTTTAAAGAGGAATTTCTATAAATGGTTGGTTTTTTAATGGTATTTACAATGTGATTTTATAAATATTTTTGAAAGGACATATGAAATATAGTTTTTACATAATATTTTAAGTTTAGATTTTTATATAATTAGGAAAACCAATACATTATATTGGGAAGATAATTAGATTGATAATAACACCATAGTAAGGGAATGTCACTAACTCTATCAAACCCACAGGATATCCATCATGACCTCACTTCCATAAAAGGTTAATTAATGATTAACCCCATTGCAACTCCTAAACCAACTTTGCATCCAACATCACATGCATGTTTTAAATTAGGGGGCCCTTATTTGATGTGTCTATTTAGGGTTTTTCCCTCCAAGTGATGCGATTGATTATTAATATGAAATTCTTGATGCTTGTTCATGGATGTGAAAATAGTCTCTTTATTGTCAGGGTGTTAGAGTAGACATGTGATTTAGTACTTATATTATATTTATTCATGTTATGATCATTGACATGTTGTTTCTCACTTCCGCTTATTTGGCTGCATGGGAGCCCTATGAATTAAGAAATAGGTCCAGATGCATACTACACTAGTTATCTCAAGCACTAGCTAGTTTCCCCTAGTTTTATGGTTTTCTTAGTTTATAAGAGTGTCCCTAATGAGGAATGTGTGGGTAATTCAAGTGGATTTTCTATTTTTTTAGGATTCAACAAAGACTGACTATTGTTCTCATTATATTGTGGGTACAAAATGAAGCAATAATTTAATTCCATATCTGATTTTGATACATTGAAGGTAATAGAATTGGAACTAAGAAATATGGATATATAAAACAATCAGATTTATCATCTAAAGGAGAAAGTGAATGATAAGAAATAGTGAAAGGTGTTTCTAGTTTTAAATGTATTTAAATAATTAGAAGGATTATATTTTAGTTATATTTTATCTCATGCTGTAAAGCATATAATAATTCAGATTGTTCTCATCCTGGTTTCCATTGAAGGTTTATTTCTAGAACAAATAGATGTCATGATTATATTCCCTCAGGGAAATTTGGAGGAAGAGATCTATATAGATCAAATGGAATGTTTCATGCTAAATAAAATAGAAGGTTCGGTTCCCATCTAAAATGTAGTTTTGTTTGGATTAAGTAGGCACCAAGACAGTGTAACTAAAATTTCAATGCTTTCATGGTAGAATTAATTCTCATGAAATGTAATGTAAAGAATTTCTACTATATTATGGTGTATTATTATGGGAGTTTTTTCATTTAACATCTTTATGTGGATTAATTATTCTTAGTTGGACCAATGAAGGAAAGGATGGAAGATATGAAGATTTATTTATCTAAAAGATCCCAAATGAAGGACCTTGGTTTTAGAAAGTGGATACTAGGGATAAATATTGAAAGATACTTAAAGTCTATAACATTTTTTAGCCTTGGTTAATTTTTATATCAATGTTTTTGGTATTTATTTTGTTAAATATTAATATTACCAAATCAAATAGTATGGATACAAATAAATAATGGGTGGATGACAATTTTATGATAAAAGAGTATGAATATGGAGTGAAAGAGTTCATAAATTTTGAAAAAGATCATGCATATGACCCATATCAAATCCTTCGTCCATGTCTATATTTTTGTTATTCAAGAATAATTAGTCAAAAGGAGTTAGAAGAACACATAATCTGTCACATAATAGATCAGAGTTATAAATGTTGTAATAAACATGGGGAAAAGGCGAATATAGCTAATGTTCAGGATAACACTATGTTTTATGAATCATCTGATATGATTATAAGTTTGGAAGATGAAGAAAACTATATTTAGGATGTGATTAAAGATGTGAATGATGATGAAGATCATATTGAGGAAATGACAAGGAAGATTGAAGATGAACTTCATGATTTCTCAAAATTGTTTGAGAAGTTAAAGATTTGTGAAATGGTTCCATTGTATCCTAGTTGCAATAAATATAAAGCATTCTCATTCATATTGAATCTATATAATTTTGAAGAATAAAATGGATGGAGAGACTCCAATTTTACGGCACTACTTTCTATCTTGATTGACATGCTCCCGTAAGATAATGATCTCCCGAGCTGAACATAAGACGGAAAAAGAATGCTACGTTCGATGGGTATAATATCTGAAAGAATACATTCCTTACCTAATTATTGTATACTTTTTCACAAGGACCATAAACCACTTACAGAATTCCCAAAGTTTAGTGATTCTTGATACAGGAAATATGAATCTGGTCCAAAAAAAGTTGTACAGAACTTTCTAATCATTACAAGGTTTTCAAACCTATATGGAAGTGAGGAGACTACAGGGAAATTAAAATGGCACACAGATACAATAATTAAATATGGGAAACTAATTCACCTGATAGACTCTCCTCATTGGAAGAGAATTGGTCATGAGTACCCATAATTTGGCAACGAGCCAAGAAACCTTATTCTTTCATTATCTATAGATGGAGTGAATACTTTTTGTTTTCAAAGTAGAACTCATAGTACATGGCTGATTATGTTGTTAAATTATAATTTTCCACCGTGGTTGTGCATTAAACACAAATACAACATGTTATCAATGCTTATATCAGGACCAAAAACAACCGGGTAATGATATTGAAATTTATTTGGCTCCATTAATCTAGGAATTAAAATTATAGTGGAATTTAGGTGTTACATTGTATGATTCTTATAGAAGTAAAGATTTCATGTTGAGATCCATGTTTTATGGGATACTAAATTACTTTCCTACTTATGTAAATTTTTCAGGATATAGAATTAAAGGAAGTCAAGGGTGTCTCATTTCTAAACAAGGTACACAGTCAATTAGGTTGAAACATTCATAAAAAACTATGTTTATAGAACATCACAGATTTCTACCCTGATGGCATAAGTACCAACCTTGGATGAAATCATTCAATGGAATATTAGAAGAATGCACAACACCATATCCACTAATAGGTGATCAACTATTTGAGAAAGTAAAAGATGTGGACACTAATTTTGGTAAACCATTTTCAAAAAAACTTATGAAAACTGATTGGAAAACGTGATCAATTTTTTTTAATTACCATATTGGAATTTTCTATGTGTTATACATTTTATTGATATTATGCATGTTGATAAAAATTAATGTGATAATGTCACCAGCACATTTCTAAATGCACCTGAAAAAACAAAGGATGGAATTAAGGCTAGGTTGGACATGATTGACATGGGAATACGAGAAGATTTGGTGCTATTGAAGGTTGAAAAATGAACTTTTTCCCTCCAACTACTTACACTATTTCCAGGCTGGAGATATATTAGTTTTACAACTTCTTGAATGATGTAATAATTTTAGAGGGGTATTCCTTGAATATCGAGAACATCGTGTAAATGACTGATTTAAAGTTAAAGTTTCTGAAATCACATGAATTCCTTGTTTTGTTGAAATATTTAATGTCTATAGACTTACATTTCATTTTTCTCTAGAATTATTTCCATATATTAACCAAGATTTATTTCTTCTTGAAAACTATATGTAGAAAAGTTATAGACCCGGTGAAATTTCCGACTATGGAAAAAGAAATTGTCATTATATTATGTGAATCGGAAATATTCTTACCTCCAGCATTATTTAATATGATGTTTCATTTAATGGTTCACTTGGTGATAGAGATTTGATAATGTGGTCTTGTACATTGTAGATGTATATATCCCATTGAATGGTATATGAAGATTCTGAAAGGGTATGTCAAAAATCAAAGTCGTCTAGATTTTTGTATTATGGAGTGATATATTTTTGGGGATAATATTAAAGTATGTACCTAATACCTATCCAGTGTGAAAATCATTAGTCTACCAAAATCTCATCACACTGGGCAGCTTGTGCATGAAGGAATTTCTGGAAGAGATGTTATCACAATCAATATTACTGGTTAGGAGCAGGCCCATCTTTACATTTTACATAATAGTTTGGAGGTTTCTCCATATTTTGAAACCCAAAAAGAAATTTTTAGGCATTTTAATCCATCAAGGGTAGAAATATGGATATCAAATATGTAGAGACCCGAAGCTTAACGTACATGAACATTACATTACTTTTGAGGAATACTTAGTACATAACAAAAAAAACACACACACACAAGGATCGTAATAGTTTAGTGTCTTTGGAAACTCGGAACTTAATCTTCTAATCGTGTTGAAAGATCTTCAATATCTCCCATAAAGATCTTCCATTTTTTTACCTAAAACCTTTCTTTATATCCTGGGGAAAATAAAACATAAAAGGGTGATCTCAAATGCTCAGTAAGGGTAAACAAAAGAAAAATCAATCACATCATATTCATAAGAACATAACTTTTGGAAATCTTAACCTGCAAAAGAGAGCATAATTTCATAACATGGGATAAATCATGGCAGTGAAATGTAATCACAATAATCATAACTTAAAACATGAAACTTTGTGGCATACACACATAATCATAGAGAATCATTTCTTGTTAGTCAAGACTCATTTCCAAGACTATCTTAGTGGACAAAGTCCCTTTCTGAACCGATTCACCCTCGTTCCAGTCCTGTTTCACTAAACCAGTATAACCTACCATTCCAGCAATGTCTATCTCATGAGATATAAAATCTTTACCCAATGCATTGGAGGGAGATATAGGTCCCACCCATCTCATAATGATACCATTCTTATGTGTGCCACAAAATCATAAACCATACATCATAGCATAACCCATGTAATAAAAATGGGAATCTTAAACATCGTGACATCATAAAAAAATTCATATAAGATAAAGGAATTTATAAAAATAATTCCATCACAACATTATCAAATCAATTTAATAATAGAGATAAAAACATAACCCTTTATTATCTTAGATGGAAAATAATTTTGATAAAACACTTGAACTCCATTCTTGAGGAAAATATCCTTTCTACTTCAAAAACAATTTTCCTTTCTTAATATGTCATACAACTTTAAACTTAAAGAAGTTGATTAAAAATAAACATGAAAACTTTTAAAGGATGCTTCTTGGAAATAATGTTTTAAAAATCTGTTCATGTTGTATAAGTTAAAAAAGACATTCTTCGTACTTTTGTCGGAAAAGTCAAAAAGTACCTCGTACGAAAAACGACAAAAGATTGATTTCATATTCTTTACCAAAAACTAACCAAAGGGTAAAATTGGATTTAAACTATTGTAATTGGATGGAAATAATATTACATATTGAGTAAACATGGATGTGGATGATAAAATACACCCCATTAAATACTAAAGTATAAACAATCTCGGATAAAAATGAGATTGTGATATTTCCCTTACCTTAGGTTCGACTTGCTTTTTGAGTGTCTGAACCTCCTGTATAATGATTTAAATCATATTATTGACTTATTCAAGAATCATATTCATTGTTATTATATCATATATGGTCCACTTATGACTTTATATTACCCGTTCTTTTGTAAATTCATGTTAAAGTAGCGTTTTGGGTAAAATCGTCTCATTTGTCGTTCGTGTTTTTAACTTGTAATTATTAATATGATTACTTGGATCATGATTACTTATATCCAAAATGTAAAACATTATTTATATATAATATATATTCAGAATATATATATATATATAATATATCGATAAATGGAATTAAATACACCGTTCATGGAGACGGTAGTCCGTACGTACGCATGAACGCAGTTTTCGTTTCCTTATTGAACTGAATGGAATTAAGTAGATGACATACATATAAATATACATAAATCCAGTATCATTATTATGTAATATATTTCATTAGTACTTATTATATATACTCTATAATCATTCATGAATGGTTAATCATTGAGAATGAATCTCATCGCGTCGTGGAGACGGTAGTCCGTACGTACGCACGAGCGATGATATCGTTCCCATGGTCGTGAAATTGTGTTGAAGTGTATGTATACTATTTCAGTATCAATATCAATTTATAATAATCATATATAGTTACTCATTACACCATTATACCCATCCAATTAAGGTGGTGGCGGAAAATAGATTACACCACGGCGTGGAGACGGTATTCCGTACGTACGCACGCACGGTGATTTCCTTTTTCCGTAGGATGTATAGAAGGTTAATTAGATTTGTTTCATATTTATAATAACATATTAGTATATAATAAATAATGATGTTATTACTTTATCATGAAACAACTAAAGAAGAATAAGTTGAAGAATAAAGAAATTGAAAAAGATCGGTAATGGATATTACCTCTTTTTGACGCGCCTTTTCTTAACCTCCACTTAAAGAACTAAGGATGGTCTTTTAAGAAGACCAGAACCTCTAGAATGATACTAGTGAAGTGGAGAAGATATTTTGGCAGGGTTTTTCTGAGCTTTAATGCTCAAATTGGTGTGAGGAGGAGAGGGAGGAGGTGCCCATTTATAAGGGAGGAGAGGGGCATCTTAGGAAAATCTCAAAATATTATTTTATATTAAGGTCAAATTCGGTTTATAATGGTTCCAAATGGTCTTATTTCAAATATAAAGTGGGGATGGGTCGAAATAATCTCATCCAATAGGATTTAGACAAGTTTAGGTTATTATTTTATCCTTATCAATTAGATTTAACTCTAAGTTAAATAATTTAACTTTTACCGTGTCTTTTTGTTTTCTTACACTATATGGTCAATAAACTTACTATATCAATACAAACGAACACCAAGTTATTTATTATTAATATATCTATCCTTATATAAGTCATTTGGCCGAACCTTATATTTTTAGGAATTAAATAACAATTAATAATATAATATTTGTTTTAAAAACTAATTTATGTCAATTTTGACACTATTTAGTAATTGATTTTTTTGAAAATCATAACAGGATTATTAGTTCTAAAAAAGTTAATTAAACGAATACTAAAATGTCATATTAACCTATAAAATTAGTGTAAGTCATAAAAAGTCTCAAATTACATTTATTTGGGCATTTATAACATCAATTATGTTAATATTTTCTTAAAAAGGTAATTACTGTATCATCGTTGTGTCATAAATAAATTAAATTATTTAAAGTATAAAAATTACAAATAAAATACCATTATTTAGTAAATCGTTTTATCTTTCTAATGAATATTTATAGTCGAAATTATATTATGTATAACCCTATATTAAAAATGTTTTAGTAAATAAACTTTGATTTTAACTCTTTTAACTCTTCTTTGAATTAAATAATAATAAATGTCCTAATCTAATCCCAGTGGGCCTAAATGATAATATTTTACACTTAAGGTTGTTTTTTGTCGAGATACACTTTTCCAATAGGATTAGGACATGTGTTAGGGTAATAATAATATCATTTTTACCCTTAATTACCCTATTTACTTTTAACCGTGGTAAATAAAAGTAAAAAGTTACTATTCACCAAAAATTATTTTCATCTCATTGAACCACATTTTACTTACTGACATCAACATTGTCTCTCGGATTTTTAAAATTCCATTAATAGAAGCGGTAAAATTAAGATTTATGAAAAAAATTAATTTTTTTAACTACCACTTAGTAGTTTCACTATTCATCAAAAATTGAAGTTTTTCAGAAAAATGCCAAAATTTCACCCTAAGCTATAATTGATATTCCAAGTTCAAAAATGATTTCTATTTTACTAAATTACCAACATATAAGTTTCATTAATTAATTTTATAATTAATTTCCGCTGTCACAACAAATAGCGTGTTTTTAAGAGATAATAACTATCAAAAGATTAACACTTGTTTATGTCTGGTGTAAATGTGAAATTACATCCAATGACCAAAATTGTATTGAATTGTAAAAATATATTCTAGATATACTTTAAAACCACTCAAATTAATAATTTATCACTATTAATTATTTCGATTAAAAAAGTTGTTTTTAATTAAAATTTAGTAATTTTCACTATTCATCAGAAAATGAAAGTTATCCGAAAAGTACCAAAATTTTACCCTAAGCTAATTTCGATATTACGAATCCAAAAATGAATTCCATTTTGAAAAATAAAATTTACAAAATTTCAAAAAGTGGTTATAACTATTCATAATGGCTAGTTTTAATAATATTTTAATAGCATATTGTTGTTTAATGAAACTCGTTATTGCGTACTACACACGCTATCGAGGAAGGTCGCGATTGCGTGTAATGCAAGGCAAGTCAAGGATGCGTGTTGTGCAAGCTCCTTTTGGTGTAGCGTACAACACAAGTCATTAGTGAAATTAAAAAGAATATTTTTCATAAAATCTTGGGCTGTTACATTCTACCCCCCTTAAAATGAATTTCTCCCTCGAAATTCGTCGGGGTTATAAATGGTTTACTACTTGAAATTTTCTTTAATAGAAACCCACATAGAAAAAAGGAATACCAAAACCATTCTTTAAAAACAAAAGTATGAAACGTAACGGTTACCCAAATAAACTAATCACTGGGTTTCCACATAGGTGAAAATATGGATATGGAAGAGAAACCTAACCATCATGTTCTGATGGAGAGTGGTAGAGGACATGGCTATGGAATAGCCAGCAATCACAAAGCCATAAATTTGTGATGATCTAAGGTACCATCTGATTCATCAGATATAAGATTACTAGGACAACATATTTTATTTTCAAGATCATTTCCGTAAAGTTTATGAATTAAAAGAAATACTTACATGATTTTGGTACAATCTCACTATTGTTCGTGAATTGAAAAATTTACACTTCATATCATAATGAAATGAAGTTGAATTTGTCATTTGTGAAGCATTAGCAGATCATGTGATAGAATGATGGGTCATTCCATCTATTTCAAACAAAAGGTTAGCAAAAGTTATAAGTCCATCTTATAGTGAGATTAATCATATATGGTTCCTAAAATGGACTTATACTTCATATATCATACTGCTTAATATAATAAAACTAGTTTCTACTAAACAGGGACTTCCTGTAGGCCAGTGGTAGGTAATAAAGGCCAGTCTCACTTCGATTGTGGGTTCGATTCCCACATCCTTGTCCGACGCGATGGGTTGTCGCCCGTCCTGCAGGTTGTCCTTTTTCTAAAACTACATTACTATAAAATCCCATCAATAATATAGAAAAAAAACTTCTATCCTTAAACAATACTAACTTATGTCCAACATAATCCATTCCAATCTTTAGGCTTATCCATAATACTGCAGTCCACTCTCATAACATAGTGAAAACAATTACCAGAGATTTAATACAATCGTTGATCCCCATATATCATAAGATATGTTTTGTTGGTCACATTCCAAACATTCAAAGTCCTTAATCATGTATTCTCTTGAATACCCATTGAACTTTAGTGAAAACATGAATGCAGTAAAAAGTTAACACTTTACACATACCAAAATCCTCAAAATTCTATATACTCAAACCATGATATCACTTAGTCCTTATATCAATCATGAGCTCATGAATACTATCAAACATTTAATTTTTCTCCTTATCCCTTCAATATGCGCATATCATTTACATTCCAAAAATATCTGAATAACCTTTCATTGATACTGGTAACATTAATCATACACTTTCAAAACTCAAGGAAAGACAACAGTGTAACAATCCTTAGATGTCTCTTTATTCCATAGTACCATGATATTCTTTATACAACATTACACTTGATAAACATGTAATCATTCCACTACCTTCTTAAACCATTGACCGAGCTTCAACAATTCTTTCATATCACATATCATTTGTAGTCTCTTCATCATCATCAACATAAATACTACCCATATGGCCATACTGATTCTCTTCATGAGACTTTCCCTTAGGGTATTGGTTTGCATAATGCCCGTACATTCCACATTTAAAACATTTAACCATTGTTGATGTCGTAGCAATACCATTATCCTCATCCCTGGTGTTAACTGAACCTTTTCCTTTGCACTTACTGGCTTTGTGTCCTTCTTTTCCACACCCAAAGCATCTTCCAGTTCCTTTGAAACATTCTCCTTGATGCCTCTTCCCACATTATTTACATAGGGGAAATTGAACTTTCTTTCCTCTATGATCATCATGAAACTCCATCTTTCTCTTATTAGCCGAGTCAGGAAACTTACTAAATTTTACTTTATTGATCATATTATGAGATTTCTGATTCAGCATAACAATGATGTTTGGACTTCCAAATCCTATTTCATTTGGTTTCTCATGAAGAATATCATTCCATTGTCCATTATATCCTCCATTATTGTGAATCATCTTGTTTCCAGGCATTTTCTAAAACCCAAAAAGAATAGTGTGAGAGGAAAAAATCATGCTAGGGAAAACAACATAATAACGGGGTAGTACCCTTAATATCTAACATCTTAGGTTAAATTCTAAGATTGTTACTGTAGTTCTAGTACTATATCCTATACGTATACTTATCCTTAGGGACATCCCTAGACATACCTTAGAAATATCTCTAGGGATCTCACTAACGTTTTCGCATCCTAGTTTCCAAAGGTTGACTAAACCTTTTCTCTGATACCAACTGTAGAGACCCGAAGCTTAACGTACATGAACATTACATTACTTTTGCGGAATACTTAGTACATAACAAAAAAAACACACACACACAAGGATCGTAATAGTTTAGTGTCTTTGGAAACTCGGAACGTAATCTTCTAATCGTGGTGAAAGATCTTCAATATCTCCCATAAAGATCTTCCCTTTTTTTACCTAAAACCTTTCTCTATATCCTGGGGAAAATAAAACATAAAAGGGTGAGCTCAAATGCTTAGTAAGGGTAAAAAAAAGAAAAATCAATCACATCATATTCATAAGAATATAACTTTTGGAAATCTTAACCTGCAAAAGAGAGCATAATTTCATAACATGGGATAAATCATGACAGTGAAATGTAATCACAATAATCATAACTTAAAACATGAAACTTTGTGGCATACACACATAATCATAGAGAATCATTTCTTGTTAGTCAAGACTCATTGCCAAGACTATCTTAGTGGACAAAGTCCCTTTCTGAACCTAGTCACCCTCGTTCCAGTCCTGTTTCACTGAACCGGTATAACCTACCATTCCAGCCATGTCTATCTCATGAGATATAAAATATTTACCCAATGCATTGGAGGGAGATATAGGTCCCACACATCTCATAATGATACCATTCTTATGTGTGCCACAAAATCATAAACCATACATCATAGCATAACCCATGTAATAAAAATGGGAATCTTAAACATCGTGACATCATAAAACAATTCATATAAGATAAAGGAATTTATAAAAATAATTCCATCACAACATTATCAAATCAATGTAATAATAGAGATAAAAACAGAACCCTTTATTATCTTAGATGGAAAATAATTTTGATAAAACACTTGAACTCCATTCTTGAGGAAAATATCCTTTCTACTTCAAAAACAATTTTCCTTTCTTAACATGTCATACAACTTTAAAATTAAAGAAGTTGATTACAAATAAACATGAAAAATTTTAAAGGATGCTTCTTGGAAATAATGTTTTAAAAATCTGTTCATGCTATATAAGTTAAAAAAACATTCTTCGTACTTTTGTCGGAAAAGTCAAAAAGTACCTCGTACGAAAAACGATAAAAGATTCCTTTCATATTCTTTACTAAAAACTCACCGAAGGGTAAAATTGGATTTAAACTATTTTAAGTGGATGGAAATAATATTACATATTGAGTAAACATGGATGTGGATGATAAAATACACCCCAGTAAATACTAAAGTATAAACAATCTCGGATAAAAATGAGATTGTGATATTTCCCTTACCTTAGGTCCGACTTGCTTTGTAAGTGTCCGAACCTCCTGTATAATGATTTAAATCATGTTATTGACTTATTCCAGAATCATATTCATTGTTATTACATCATATATGGTCCACTTATGACTTTATATTACCCGTTCTTTTGTAAATTCATGTTAAAGTAGCGTTTTGGGTAAAATCGTCTCATTTGTCGTTCGTGTTTTTAACTTGTAATTATTAATATGATTACTTGGATCATGATTACTTATATCAAGAATGTAAAACATGATTTATATATAATATATATTCATAATATATATATATATATATATATAATATATAGATAAATGGAATGAAATACACCGTTCATGGAGACGGTAGTCCGTACGTACGCATGAATGCTGTTTTCGTTTCCTTATTGAACTGAATGGAATTAAGTAGATGACATACATATAAATATACATAAATCCAGTATCATTATTATGTCATATATTTCATTAGTACTTATTATATATACTTTATAATCATTCATGAATGGTTAATCATTGAGAATGAATCTCATCGCGTCGTGGAGACGGTAGTCCGTACGTACGCACGAGCGATGATATCGTTCCCATGGTCGTGGAATTGTGTTGAAGTGTATGTATACTATTTCAGTATCAATATCAATTTATAATAATCATATATAGTTACTCATTAAACCATTATACCCATCCAATTAAGGTGGTGGTGGAAAATAGATTACACCACGGCGTGGAGACGGTATTTCGTACGTACGCACGCGCGGTGATTTCCTTTTTCCGTAGGATGTATAGAAGGTTAATTAGAGTTGTTTAATATTTATAATAACATATTAGTATATAAGAAATACTGATTTTATTACTTTATCATGAAACAACTAAAGAAGAATAAGTTTAAGAAGAAAGAAATTGAAAAAGATCGGTAATGGATATTACCTCTTTTTGACGTGCCTTTTCTTAACCTCCACTTAAAGAACTAAGGATGGTCTTTGAAGAATAACAGGACCTCTAGGATGATACTAGGGAAGTGGAGAAGATATTTTGGCAGGGTTTGGCCGAGCTTGAATGCTCAAATTGGTGTGAGGAGGAGAGAGAGGAGGTGCCCTTTTATAAGGGAGGAGAGGGGCATCTTAGGAAAATCTCAAAATATTATTTTATATTAAGGTCAAATTCGGTTTATAATGGTTCCAAATGGTCTTATTTCGAAGATAAAGTGGGTATGGGTCGAAATCCTCTCATCCAATAGGATTTAGTCAAGTTTAGGTTATTATGTTATCCTTATCAATTAGATTTAACTCTAAGTTAAATAATTTAACTTTTACCGTGTCTTTTTGTTTTCTTACACTATATGGTTAATAAACTTACTATATCAAGACAAACTAACCCCAAGTTGTTTATTATTAATATATCTATCCTTATATAAGTCATTTGGACGAACCTTAGATTTTTAGGAATTAAATAACAATTAATAATATAATATTTGTTTTAAAAACTAATTTATGTCAATTTTGACTCTATTTAGTAATTGATTTTTTTGAAAATCATAACAGGATTATTAGTTCGAAAAAAGTTAATTAAACCAATACTAACATGTCATATTAACCTATAAACTTAGTGAAAGTCATAAAAAGTCTCAAATTACATTTATTTGGGCATTTATAACATCAATTATGTTAATATTTTCTTAAAAAGGTAATTATTGTATCATCGTTGTGTCCTAAATAAATTAAATTATTTAAAGTATAAAAATTACAAATAAAATACCATTATGTAGGAAATCATTTTATCTTTCTAATGAATATTTATAGTCGAAATTATATTATTTATAACCCTATATTAAAAATGTTTTAGTAAATAAACTTTGATTTTAACTCTTTTAACTCTTCTTTGAATTAAATAATAATAAATGTCCTAATCTAATCCAAGTGGGCCTAAATGATAATATTTTACACTTAAGGTTGTTTTTGGTCGAGATACACTTGTCCAATAGGATTAGGACATGTGTTAGGGTAATAATAATATCATTTTTACCCTTAATTACCCTATTTACTTTTAACCGTGGTAAATAAAAGTAAAAAGTTACTATTCACCAAAAATTATTTTCATCTCATTGAACCACATTTTACTTACTGACATCAACCGTGTCTCTCGGATTTTTGAAATTCCATTCACAGAAGCGGTAAAATTAAGATTTATGAAAAAAATTAATTTTTTTAACTACCACTTAGTAGTTTCACTATTCATCAAAAATTGAAGTTTTTCAGAAAAATGCCAAAATTTCACCCTAAGCTATAATTGATATTCCAAGTTCAAAAATGATTTCTATTTTACAAAATTCCCAACATATAAGTTGCATTAATTAATTTTATAATTAATTTCCGCTGTCACAACAAATAGCGTGTTTTTAAGAGATAATAACTATCAAAAGATTAACACTTGTTTATGTCTGGTGTAAATGTGAAATTACATCCAATGACCAACATTGTATTGAATTGTAAAAATATATTCTAGATATACTTTAAAACCACTCAAATTAATAATTTATCACTATTAATTATTTCGATTAAAAAAGTTGTTTTTAATTAAAATTTAGTAATTTTCACTATTCATCAAAAAATGAAAGTTATCCGAAAAGTACCAAAATTTTACCCTAAGCTAATTTCGATATTACGAATCCAAAAATGAATTCCATTTTGAAAAATAAAATTTACAAAATTTCAAAAAGTGGTTATAACTATTCATAATGGCTAGTTTTAATAATATTTTAATAGCATATTGTTGTTTAATGAAACTCGTTATTGCGTACTACACACGCTATCGAGGAAGGTCGTGATTGCGTGTAATGAAAGGCAAGTCAAGGATGCGTGTTGTGCAAGCTCATTTTGGTGTAGCGTACAACACAAGTCATTAGTGAAATTAAAAAGAATATTTTTCATAAAATCTTAGGCTGTTACATTCTACCCCCCTTAAAATGAATTTCGCCCTCGAAATTCGTCGGGGTTATAAATGGTTTACTACTTGAAAGTTTCTTTAATAGAAACCCACATCGTAAAAAGGAATACCAAAACCATTCTTTAAAAACAAAAGTATGAAACGTAACGGTTACCCAAATAAACAAATCACTGGGTTTCCACATAGGTGAAAATATGGATATGGAAGAGAAACCTAACCATCATGTTCTGATGGAGAGTGGTAGAGGACATGGCTATGGAAAAGCCAACAATCACAAAGCCATAAATTTTTGACGATCTAAGGTACCATCTGATTCATCAGATATAAGATTACTAGGACAACATATTTGGTTTTCAAGATCATTTCCCTAAAGTTGATGAATTAAAAGAAATACTTACATGATTTTGGTACAATCTCATTGTTGTTCGTGAATTGAACAATTTACACTTCATATCATAATGAAATAAATTTGAATTTGTTATTCGTGAAGCATTAGCAGATCATGTGATAGAATGATGGGTCATTCCATCTATTTCAAACAAAAGGTTAGCAAAAGTTATAAGTCCATCTTATAGTGAGATTAATCATATATGGTTCCTAAAATGGACTTATACTTCATATATCATATTGCTTAATATAATAAAACTAGTTTCTACTAAACAGGGACTTCCTATAGGCCAGTGGTAGGCAATAAAGGCCAGTCGCACTTCGATTGTGGGTTCGATTCCCACATCCTTGTCCGACGCGATGGGTTGTCGCCCGTCCTGCAGGTTGTCCTTTTTCTAAAACTACATTACTATAAAATCCCATCAATAATATCGAAAAAAAACTTCTATCCTTAAACAATACTAACTTATGTCCAACATAATCCATTCCAATCTTTAGGCTTATCCATAATACTGCAGTCCACTCTCATATAATAGTGAAAACGATTACCAGAGATTTAATACCATCGTTGATCCCCATATATCATAATATATGTTTTGTTGGTCACATTCCAAACATTCAAAGTCCTTAATCATGTATTCTCTTGAATACCCATTGAACTTTAGTGAAAACATGAATGCAGTTAAAAGTTAACACTTTCTACATACCAAAATCCTCAAAATTCTATATACTCAAACCATGATATCACTTAGTCCTTATATCAATCATGAGCTCATGAATACTATGAAACATTTAATTTTTCTCCTTATCCCTTCATTATGCGCATATCATCTACATTCCAAAAATATCTGAATAACCTTTCATTGATACTGGTAACATTAATCATACACTTTCAAAACTCAAGGAAAGACAACAGTGTAACAATCCTTAGATGTCTCTTTATTCCATAGTACCATGATATTCTTTATACAATATTATACTTGATAAACATGTAATCATTCCACTACCTTCTTAAACCATTGACCGAGCTTCAATAATTCTTTCATATCACATATCATTTGTAGACTCTTCATCATCATCAACATAAATACTACCCATATGGTCGTACTGATTCTCTTCATGAGACTTTCCCTTAGGGCATTGGTTTGCATAATTCGCGTACATTCCACATTTAAAACATTTAACCATTGTTGATGTCGTAGAAATACCATTATCCTCATCCCTGGTGTTAACTGAACCTTTTCCTTTGCACTTACTGGCTTTGTGTCCTTCTTTTCCACACCCAAAGAATCTTCCAGTTCCTTTGAAACATTCTCCTTGATGCCTCTTCCCACATGATTTACATAGGGGAAATTGAACTTTCTTTCCTCTATGATCATCATGAAACTCCATCTTTCTCTTATTAGCCGAGTCAGGAAACTTACCAAATTTTACTTTATTGATCATATTATGATATTTCTGATTTGGCATAACAATGATGTTTGGACTTCCAAATCCTATTTCATTTGGTTTCTCATGAAGAATATCATTCCATTGTCCATCATATCCTCCATTGTCGTGAATCATCTTGTTTCCAGCCATTTTCTAAAACCCAAAAAGAATAGTGTGAGAGGCAAAAATCATGCTAGGGAAAACAACATAATAAAGGGGGAGTACCCTTAATATCTAACATCTTAGGTTAAATTCTAAGATCGTTACCGTAGTTCTAGGACTATATCCTATACGTATACTTATCCTTAGGGACATCCCTAGACATACCTTAGAAATATCTCTAGGGATCTCACTAACGTTTTCGCATCCTAGTTTCCAAAGGTTGACTAAACCTTTGCTCTAATACCAACTGTAGAGACCCGAAGCTTAACGTAGATGAACATTACATTACTTTTGCGGAATACTTAGTACATAACAAAAGAAACACACATACATAAGGATCGTAATAGTTTAGTGTCTTTGGAAACTCGGAACGTAATCTTCTAATCGTGGTGAAAGATCTTCAATATCTCCCATAAAGATCTTCCCTTTTTTTACCTAAAACCATTCTTTATATCCTGGGCAAAAGAAAACATAAAAGGGTGAGCTCAAATGCTCAGTAAGGGTAAACAAAAGAAAAATCAATCACATCATATTCATAAGAACATAACTTTTGGAAATCTTAACCTGCAAAAGAGAGCATAATTTCATAACATGGGATAAATCATGGAAATGAAATGTAATCACAATAATCATAACTTAAAACATGAAACTTTGTGGCATAAACACATAATCATAGAGAATCATTTCTTGTTAGTCAAGACTCATTGCCAAGACTATCTTAGTGGACAAAGTCCCTTTCTGAACCGAGTCACCCTTGTTCCAGTCCTGTTTCACTGAACCGGTATAACCTACCATTCCAGCCATGTCTATCTCATGAGATATAAAATCTTTACCCAATGCATTGGAGGGAGATATAGGTCCCACCCATCTCATAATGATACCATTCTTATGTGTGCCACAAAATCATAAACCATACATCATAGCATAACCCATGTAATAAAAATGGGAATCTTAAACATCGTGACATCATAAAACAATTCATATAAGATAAAGGAATTTATAAAAATAATTCCATCACAACATTATCAAATCAATGTAATAATAGAGATAAAAATAGAACCCTTTATTATCTTATATGGAAAATAATTTTGATAAAACACTTGAACTCCATTCTTGAGGAAAATATCCTTTCTACTTCAAAAACAATTTTCCTTTCTTAACATGTCATACAACTTTAAACTTAAAGAAGTTGATTACAAATAAACATGAAAACTTTTAAAGTATGCTTCTTGGAAATAATGTTTTAGAAATCTGTTCATGCTGTATAAGTTAAAAAAACATTCTTCGTACTTTTGTCGGAAAAGTCAAAAAGTACCTCGTACGAAAAACGACAAAAGATTCCTTTCATATTCTTTACTAAAAACTCACCAAAGAGTTAAATTGGATTTAAACTATTGTAATTGGATGTAAATAATATTACATATTGATTAAACATGGATGTGGATGATAAAATACACCCCAGTAAATACTAAAGTATAAACAATCTCGGATAAAAATGAGATTGTGATATTTTACTTACCTTAGGTCCGACTTGCTTTGTAAGTGTCCGAACCTCCTATATAATGATTTAAATCATGTTATTGACTTATTCCAGAATCATATTCATTGTTATTATATCATATATGGTCCACTTATGACTTTATATTACCCGTTCTTTTGTAAATTCATGTTAAAGTAGCGTTTTGGGTAAAATCGTCTCATTTGTCGTTCGTGTTTTTAACTTGTAATTATTAATATGATTACTTGGATCATGAATACTTATATACAGAATGTAAAACATGATTTATATATAATATATATTCATAATATATATATATATATATATAATATATCGATAAATGGAATGAAATACACCGTTCATGGAGACGGTAGTCCGTACGTACGCATGAACGTTGTTTTCGTTTCCTTATTGAACTGAATGGAATTAAGTAGATGACATACATATAAATATACATAAATCCAGTATAATTATTATGTCATATATTTCATTAGTACTTATTATATATACTTTATAATTATTCATGAATGGTTAATCATTGAGAATGAATCTCATCACGTCGTGGAGACGGTAGTCCGTACGTACGCACGAGCGATGATATCGTTCCCATGGTCGTGGAATTGTGTTGAAGTGTATGTATACTATTTAAGTATCAATATCAATTTATAATAATCATATATAGTTACTCATTACACCATTATACCCATCCAATTAAGGTGGTGGCGGAAAATAGATGACACCACGGCGTGGAGACGGTATTCCGTACGTACGCACGCGCGGTGATTTCCTTTTTCCATAGGATGTATAGAAGGTTAATTAGAGTTGTTTCATATTTATAATAAAATATTATTATATAATAAATACTGATGTTATTACTTTATCATGAAACAACTAAAGAAGAATAAGTTGAAGAAGAAAGAAATTGAAAAAGATCGGTAATGGATATTACCTCTTTTTGACGTGCCTTTTCTTAACCTCCACTTAAAGAACTAAGGATGGTCTTTGAAGAAGACCAGGACCTCTAGGATGATACTAGGGAAGTGGAGAAGAGATTTTTCCAGGGTTTGGCTGAGCTTGAATGCTCAAATTGGTGTGAGGAGGAGAGGGAGGAGGTGCCCTTTTATAAGGGAGGAGAGGGGTATCTTAGGAAAATCTCAAAATATTATTTTATATTAAGGTCAAATTCAGTTTATAATGGTTCTAAATGGTCTTATTTTGAAGATAAAGTGGTTATGGGTCGAAAGCCTCTCATCCAATAGGATTTAGACAAGTTTAGGTTATTATTTTATCCTTATCAATTATATTTAACTCTAAGTTAAATAATTTAACTTTTACCGTGTCTTTTTGTTTTCTTACACTATATGGTTAATAAACTTACTATATCAAGACAAACGAACCCAAAGTTGTTTATTATTAATATATCTATCCTTATCTAAGTCATTTGTCCGAACCTTAGATTTTTAGGAATTAAATAACAATTAATAATATAATATTTTTTTAAAAAACTAATTTGTGTCAATTTTGACACTATTTAGTAATTGATTTTTTTGAAACTCATAATAGGATTATTAGTTCGAACAAAGTAAATTAAACCAATACTAACATATCATATTAACCTAGAAAATTATTTTAAGTCATAAAAAGTCTCAAATTACATTTATTTGTACATTTATAACATCAATTATGTTAATATTTTCTTAAAAAGGTAATTACTATATCATCGTTGTGTCATAAATAAATTAAATTATTTAAAGTATAAAAATTACAAATAAAATACCATTATGTAGGAAATCGTTTTAGCTTTCTAATGAATATTTATATTCGAAATTATATTATGTATAACCCTATATTAAAAATGTTTTAGTAAATAAACTTTGATTTTAACTCTTTTAACTCTTCTTTGAATTAAATAATAATAAATGTCCTAATCTAATCTAAGTGGGCCTAAATGATAATATTTTACACTTAAGGTTGTTTTTGGTCGAGATACACTTGTCCAATAGGATTAGGACATGTGTTAGGGTAATAATAATATCATTTTTACCCTTAATTACCCTATTTACTTTTAACCGTGGTAAATAAAAGTAAAAAGTTATTATTCACCAAAAATTATTTTCATCTCATTGAACCAAATTTTACTTACTGACATCAACCGTGTCTCTCGGATTTTTGAAATTCCATTCACAGAAGTGGTAAAATTAAGATTTATGAAAAAAATTAATTTTTTTAACTACCACTTAGTAGTTTCACTATTCATCAAAAATTGAAGTTTTTCAGAAAAATGCCAAAATTTCATCCTAAGCTATAATTGATATTACAAGTTCAAAAATGATTTCTATTTTAAAAAATTCCCAACATATAAGTTTCATTAATTAATTTTATAATTAATTTCCGTTGTCACAATAAATAGCGTGTTTTTAAGAGATAATAACTATCAAAAGATTAACACTTGTTTATGTCTGGTGTAAATGTGAAATTACATCCAATGACCAACATTGTATTGAATTGTAAAAATATATTCTAGATATACTTTAAAACCACTCAAATTAATAATTTATCACTATTAATTATTTCGATTAAAAAAGTTGTTTTTAATTAAAATTTAGTAATTTTCACTATTCATCAGAAAATGAAAGTTATCCGAAAAGTACCAAAATTTTACCCTAATCTAATTTCGATATTACGAATCCAAAAAATAATTCCATTTTGAAAAATAAAATTTACAAAATTTCAAAAAGTGGTTATAACTATTCATAATGGCTAGTTTTAATAATATTTTAATATCATATTGTTGTTTAATGAAACTCGTTATTGCGTACTACACACGCTATCAAGGAAGGTCGTGATTGCGTGTAATGCAAGGCAAGTCAAGGATGCGTGTTGTGCAAGGTCCTTTTGGTTTAGCGTACAACACAAGTCATTAGTGAAATTAAAAAGAATATTTTTCATAAAATCTTGGTCTGTTACAAAATACACATAATCAATTGTTTATAGGATGGTTTCAGGACCATATTTTTAAGGAGTCATATGAAAATATAGATTCAATTTCATAACGAATTCTATGGCTAGATGATGGTACAAGTGTGTATGTATTGTATTACAATGGTTATGTAATTAATGGTTATATGTTCTATACAATGAGCATGATGAATACAGTACCACGCAAAATAATGGATTTAAACTTGTGGCTGAAGTGATGTATGTTTCTGGTACTAAGGACATAAATCTAATTTCTATGAATATGTCATACTTTGGCATCATCAAATAAATATGGGAGTTGTATTATAAAATATTCCATGTTTATATTGTTAAATGAAACTTGGTTAATAATAGGAGTGATGCTAAATTAGATGAATTAGGATTTGTGAATGTTTATTTCAGTAAGGAAGGGTACAAATAAGAACTGTTTATAATGGATTCACAAGTAGTACAAGTATTTTATGTTCTAGATCTTACAAACCAAAAATGGTCAATTGTTATGTTATCGACCAAAACCACTTAAGGGTTATATGAAAATTAAATTGAGGATGACCCTTTCATTAGGACATCACAACCATTTCACATCGGTCCCAATGTAGAAAACATTTTTTATGTCATAGGAGACCACAATGAAGGGATTTGGACAGTAGATTGAGGGATCAAATCTACTTCAGCCTTTAAAAAAATAGATTCCAATCGTCATGTTATATATTTTTTGTAATATACGTCATATTACCTCATGTTATTATCTATTTGCTACTTCATTTATGTATTCTAAATTAAATGCTAAACCACTTCTGCAAATAATGACTTCTGCACGTGTTGGTGCTCCCAATCCTAAGGAACAATAGGTCTCTCAACCTACTATAGCTCACAGTGATGAGGAACAATGACCTTCTACACGTGTCGGTGCTACCAATCCTAAGGCACAACGTGTCTCTTAACATGTTTCTACTCAATGTGTAGATGAACAACCATCTACATGTGCTAGTGTTCTCATTCTTAAGGAACAACAGGTTTCTCAACCTGATGTTACTCTCAATGCATAGGTACAACGAACATCTACACATGTCAATTCTACGGCTCCAAAGAAACATATCGATGATGTTGATTTTAGGGAAATGGTAGGCAATGAAGGACTGACAGTGTAGAAAAAAAGTGCAGAAAATTGATGGTGTTATAAAAAATCATTAAGGAAAAATTAAAAGGCTTCAAATTTGAGGTCGGATGGAATGCACGTGGGCCAGCATGTTAGCCCCAACAAGGCCATGTTTAATAATTACATTGGAATCGTCACACGAAAATGTGTTCCGATTAATGTAGATTCGTGGAACCATGTTGTTATCAGGCTTAATACACTGATGTGGGAAGAGATTATAACAACATTATTATATCATTTATTTATTTTACTAAAAAATAAAATAATGAATCATTGACTTACTCTTCATCATCGATTGTAGAGTGCGATTATAGTAGATGAATCCTACAAGAAATATGTATTAATAATTTCTAGAATGATTCATAAAGGATTTTATACAATTCTAATAAGATAACATCTTAAATATACTGAAGGGAAAATAAACCCGCACCCACGGCTTATTTGTTCACACCTGATAACCCAAGAAGCGTGGGATGTGTTTACTGGTCATCATGTTGATGTGTCTTTTATGGTACATTGTGGCTAGTAATAAGTTGTTTGATGATACATGTATTCATCACTTTGATTGATAGTTTTTTATTTATGAAATAGAAACTGAGTTCTGGAAATAAGGAACAAGCAACAAAACTAGCGTACCTCTACCGTAAAGAAAGGATGGGGTATGCTTCACTTGAAAAAAAATGGTACGTATTTTAAATCTATTGCAATAGTTTTATGTGACATGAAACAAAATCATAATTATGTTCCTTTTTTATATTCATATTGAGGAATCCAAATTCAAAGCCACTTCTATCCCATGCTATGTGCTATGGAAGGAGGCATGTTTAAATAAAGACAGGATACTAATAGATGAAAACACACACAAAAAGTGTGGGAAACATGTGCAAGTATTACATAATAAAAAAAATTCTTTAAATTTATATTACATAACAATGATAACTTATTTTCCTATATTTTCTATGCTACATAGTCATAGGAATCAATAACACCTATACTAAATGAACGCATACTATCGATGGCCTTAAAGCGGCTAGAACAGTATGTCCGCATCAGAGGTGCGGGTTTTGGGGTGACTCCCAGAACATATTTTGAGAAAAAACATGAGGAGGATCAAAGTTAATTAATAAAACATATGATATAAAGAATAGATTCCCTTTAAGAACAATTCCAATGAAAGAGAGAGATGATGAAAACTTTTATGGGGGAGGTAAGGAGAAGAAGCAACTCAAGAACAACCATCGTGTGGGGATCCCACCCCACCCCCACCAGCAATGAGGTGAGACATTCCCCTTAAAGATATGTCTTATCCAAGGTAATCAATGTTCTAATAAATTTTTATGTGAAATTTGAATCAGAAAAAAACTGATATCTTTCCTATACTGATATTCTATAGGGTAATAATGAATGTGATTTATATTTATCAGCACCCACCCATCACCTTGTAGCGAGGGATATGATGTTCAATATTCAAAACAAAATTCTACACAACATGCCACTTTCAACAAGTCATGTGTGAGTGT
The DNA here is from genome assembly GCA_963277665.1 of Viscum album. Classification (NCBI taxonomy): domain Eukaryota; kingdom Viridiplantae; phylum Streptophyta; class Magnoliopsida; order Santalales; family Viscaceae; genus Viscum; species Viscum album. Next base: position 864,475,318 of record OY728147.1, on the reverse strand, counting down.
CGATTAGCATATCCCATGATCTGAGTGTTGAGCTACGTGTTTCAATTAATGAGGAATATATTCATAAAGTCAAAAAAGTCATTGGAACATTCATCGCATGGCCATCACATCTTGTAAAAATCATGTTGATAAGGAGGTATTAATTTTCAATTTATTTTTCAATATAAACATTAAAATTAATGAAAAAAGTTCTGAACTTATGAATTCTATTACAGACAGACAAAGGGAAGTGGTTGAAATGAAATACATACTCAAAACCATCTAATGGATCGACCAACCAATCAAAAAGATCTACTGAAAGCACCATTAACCTACCCATTTTATATCCTAATTTACTAGTATTGAAGGTTCACATGGATACAAAGTTAAAAGATGGTCATAAGGAAATATTTGATTTTGAAGAAAATATGTATGATAGAGAAATATCAAGACTTCATTGGTTTTGAGAGTGTAAGTGAAATCCCTGACTATGATTGGTTAGGCATCTTAATTTTAAATGTATACATGAGGTATGTTTTCATGATTTGATTTTCCAAAAGCTGATATACTATGTTAATTATGGATAAATAAATTTCATATTTTTGGTAGGTATATATATAAAAAACAATTGATTGGATTTTCCTATGAAATAAAATTTGGACTCATTAGTCCTCACATCACCTCTACAGAACAACCAAAAATAGATACCAATAAAAAGGATGAAATAGTGGCAGTTATGATTAAATCATTTGAAATAAAAAATTCAGCTGACATACTCTATTTAATACCAACAATGTAGGGTTAAAACTCTACAATTTAATCATATCAAATGTATTTTCCTCACTTTTATGACTTATTATTTTTTGTGTTTTTAGGCATCACTAGATGCTCATTGCGATAAATTTGGATACTCCAAAAAATTATTTCCTGGATTTAATGCATGGAAATCCAACAAACCATCCACACATGATAGAGTTTGTCAATTTTTAATAATCTACATCCATTATTTTATAAATAAACATCAATTTATATAGTTTATATTATTTTTTAATGAGTTTTCTGTTATGATAGGGTGGTGCATTAATATCATGAAAAAAAAAGGAATAATTCCAAGGGATAAGGATAAGAAATAACACAAGTTCTAAAAATGGAAAATTATATGGGTATATATAATAATACTTCACTATCCAAACACATATCAAAACAAATTACTTATTCTCCTCAATTTTTATGAAATGTGAAACAAACCAATGGAAACAAATTGTGGTTATTAGGTTTTTAAATTTATGAGAGAGATCATATTCCATGAAAAAATTAGCATCTCTAAAGAGGTATTTTTTAAGATAATTACTATTTAATTTAAAATATTTATTAATCCTTTGTGTATTTATATCTTTCCAGTACTACTATGATGGTCAAAAAGATTCATATTCACAGGATGATATAGATATTCTCATAAATGAATGGGCAGCATACCTGATGCAAGAATGTACATAAATAACATGAAAATGTGACTTCCATAGAAGTAGTAGATTGTTTCATATTTATGTTTAATTTAATTATTTTAATATTATTCATATAAGAATCATTTTATTATATAGGTGGATTCATTTGTTTGAGTCAAGTCAGTTTGTTTGAAACTGATCATGCTCATGATTGATTAGACATTGAGGCCGCAACTCAGAATTCAATGAGAAGGTAAGTATTTTTTAATATACTATGTTTTTCCTCATAATATTATCTATTATATACTAAATTAATAATCTAAATTAATTTTTTTACTACTCATTCAAATAATCTCTTCCACAGACTTGTTCTCCCTTAAAACCATATCACCCCAACATTGTCAGCATTTATCACTTTCCTTCAAAGGTAGTGCAGGAAACTTCAAAGAATGTGATAAATGTCAATAGCGAAATGTTTCCATTTTGAAAAAGAAATAAAATGGAAAGCATGGTAACACGTGGTATTTTAGATATGACTCAAAGTGTGTATTTTATGTAATTAATTAATTTTGTCATCATTTTATCTACTATTTGTATATTAATTTCATTGTCATTTCTATATAATACTTATTTAGTTTTTTATATAGATATTTTGGGAAGTCATGTTTTCCTTTCAACTATATACAACAAGTTAGAAAATAGATAACATAATCCTTTTAGGTGTAATAGGAAACCCCATATTATATGAAAACCCATAAAATGCACGATGTAACCGGTATGACAAAAAGTGTCCATTGTCAGTTTAAAATTGACATTTTAGTTCAAAATATGTCACTCAATGAAAACCAAGAAAACGCACTCTGGTTGTCTTTATAATTGAGAATAGAAATTCATATGTCATTTTTGACATTTATGAAGCAGTCTCACATCAAACTGACACACGATGCGATCGGTATGACTCATAATGGGTGATTCTAATTTGAAATGACTTTTTTTGTAAAAAAACACAAATGAAATACTAAAAACTAAGTAAACGTATTAATATTGTTTTAATACTCTTTTATAATGACCTATATGTCATTTTAGATGTGTAATAACCAACCTCACCTCAATAAAACACACAGTGTGGCCGGTATCACTCAAAGTGTCACTTTTTATTTAAAATTGACATCAATTTAAGTAAAAACAACAAGTGACATACTCAAAACCAACCAAATGCATTTTTATTGTTCTAATATTTTAGTAAAATTATCCATGAGTCATTTTTTATGTGTATAAGTCAAACAAACCTCAATACTATGAATGGTGTGACCGATATAACTCCAAGTGTGTCTTTTTATTTAAAATTGACATTAATTTAAGTAAAAAAAGAGAAATTGACATACTAAAAACTAAGAAAACACATTCGGATTATTTTGATACATTAGGAAAACAATCCATGAGTAATTTAGGACCTGTAGGAATCAATTACACCTCAATCTGATGCATGGTGTTACTAGTATGAATAAAATTATCCATTATTAGTTTAAAATTGACATTTTAGTTCAAAACATGTCACTCACTGAAAATCAATAAAATGCACTATAATTTTCCCAATAATTTAGAAAAAATATTTATAAGTCATTTTTGATGTGTATGAGCCAGTATCATGTCAAAATGACACACGATGAAACCATTATGACTCATAATGTGTGTTTATAGTTTGAAATAACATTTTAGAAAAAAAAACACAACTGGCATACTGAAAACCAATCAAACACATTAAAATTGTTTTATTACTTTAGAAAAATTATCTTTATGTAATTTTTGACTTGTAGGAATCATCCACATCTAAACACAATGCACAGTGTAGCCAGTAAACTCAAATTGTATCTTTTTATTTAAAATTTACATTAATTTGCATAAAAACAACAAGTGACACACTCTAAAGCAAGAAAACAAATTCAAATTGTTTTGATATTTTAGGAAAATTATATATAAGTTATTTTTGATATGTATGAATCATATTCACCTCAATACAATGCATGGTGTGTCCAGTATCACTCAAAGTGTCCCTTTTTATTTAAAATTGACATCAATTTAAGTAAAAAGAACAAGTGACATACTCAAAACTAAGAAAACGCATTCAGATTGTTTTGATATTTTAGGAAAATGATCCATCAGTCATTTTTGACTTATAGGAATCAATTCCACCTCAATAGGATTCACAATATTCTGGTATAACTCCAAATATATCTTTTTATTTAAAATTGACATTAATTTAAGTAAAATGAACAAGTGACATACTGAAAACTAGGAAAACACATTCATATTTTTTTATAATTCATGAAAATGTTCCATGAGTCATGTTTGACCTATAGGGATCAACCACACATCAATATGATACACATTGTGATAAGTATGACTAAAAGTGTCAATTATTAGTTAAAAAATGACATTTTTGTTCAAAACATATCACTCATTTGAAACCAAGAAAACACACATTGATTATATTAATAATTTATGAAAGAAATTCATATGTCATTTGTGAAGTGCATAAAGAAGTATTGCATATAACTGACGCACGATGTTCCCAGTATGACTCATAATGTGTGTTTCAAGTTTGAAATGACATTTTAGTAAAAAAACAAAACTGACATACTAAAAAATGATAAAAAACATTCAGATTTTTTTGATACTTTAGGAAAAATATCTATAAGTCATTTTTGATGTGTTAGAATCATTCAAACCTCAATACAATCCATGGTGTGTCCGGTATCAATAAAATTGTCTCTTTATTTAAAATTGACATTAATTTATCTAAAAACAACAAGTGACATACTTATAACCAAGAAAACAGATTTGTATTGTTTTTATATTTTAGGAAAATGATCTATAAGTCATTTTTGACATGTAGGAATTATCCTCACCTCAATACGATGCACGTTGTGGCTGGTATCACTCAAATTGTCTCTTTTTATTTAAAATTGACTTCAACTTAATTAAAAAGAACAATTGAGATACTCAAAATTGGAAAAAAACACACAGATTGTTTTGATATTTAATAACAATGATCCATGAGTCATTTTTTATGTGTAGGAATAAACCCCACCTCAATATGACACACGATGTTCCAGTATAACTCCAAATGTGTCTTTTTATTTACAATTGACAATTTAAGTAAAAAAGAATAAGTGACATGCTGAAAACCAAGCAAACACATTCATATTGTTTTGATACTTTAAGAAAGAGATCTATGAGTAATTTTTGACTTGTAGGAATCCACCAAACCTCAATTCGGCACAAGGTGTGACCAGTATGACTAAAAGTGTATGTATCTATTTAAAATTTACATTTTAGTTCAAAACATGTCACTCACTAAAAACCAAGCAAACACGCTCTGATTGTCTTGATAATTTAGGAAAATAATTCATAAGTCATTTTTTATTTATATGAAGTAGTATCATGTCAAACCGATGCACGATGTGACTAGTATGACTCATAATGTGAGTTTCCAGTTTGAAATGACATTTTAGTAAAAAAACACAATTGGCATATTTAAATCCGATAAAATGCATTTGGATTTTTTTTATAATTTAAGGAAATGATATAAAAGTAATTTTTGATGTGTATCAATCAGACACACCTCAATATGGCTCACAGTGTGGCTGGTATAACTCAAAGTGTATTTTTTTTTAAAAATTAACATTAGTTTAAGTAAAAAATAACAAGCGACATACTAAAAAAAGACCAAACACATTCGGATTGTTTTTATATTTTATTACAATTATATATAAGTAATTTTATACATTTAGGAATTATCTTCACCTATGATGCACGGTGTGGCTGGTATCACTCAAAGTGTCTCTTTTTATTTAAAATTGACATTAATTTAAGTAAAATAATAAGTGACATACTAAAAACCAAGATAACGAAATAATATTGTTTGGATACTTTAGTAAAATAAACTATGAGTAATTTTTGACATATAGTAATCAACCCCACCTCAATCTGACACACGGTGTGACCAGTATGACTAAAAGTTTCTGTTATTAGTTTAAAATTGACATTTTAGTTCAAAACATGACACTCATTGAAAACCAAGAAAACACACTCTGATTGTCTTGATAAATTATAAAATAGATTCATAAGTCATTTTTGACATGTATGAAATAGTATAATGTTAAACAAATGCACGATGTGATTGGTATGACTCATAATGCATGTTTCGAGTTTGAAATTGCATTTTAGTAAAAAAAACTGGTATACTGAAAATTGAGTAAACACATTCATATGGTTTTGATACTCTAGGAAAATGATCTATAAGTCATTTTTTATGTGTAGGAATTAGTCTCACCTCAATATGATGCATGGTGTGGCTGGTATAACTCCAAATGTTTCATTATTTAAAATTGAAATTAATTTTAGTAAAAAAAGTAACATACTCAAAACTAAGGAAACACATTCGGATTGTTTTGATATTTTTGGACAATGATACGTAACTGATTTTTGACATTTAAGAATCAGCCTCACTTCAATAGGACACATGGTTTAATTGGTATAACTCCAAATGTGTCTTTTTTATTAAATATTTACATTTTATTAACGTATTCTTTCATATTAAAGTTTAATTTATTTCTTTATTGTATTACTAACATAAAATTTGTTTTATTATATAGGTGGAATATTTTTCTTGGTTTGAGATGATTTGTTCGACAACTGATACCATGGGAAAACATTTTTGAGAGGGAATCACGAGGGTGAAAAGATGAAACATTATTGTTTTTAAATGTTTGTTGGATAATTGTATATGTAATTATATAAAACACTGTTTGAAATGTATATAGTTGTGATTTTATATATATACCATGGGTGGAAATTTTTGTATTACTATTGTAACATTAAATATATATAGAATTTTTTGAAATTATAGGTTTTTTTAGGTTTTTATTGGGTGTGTTGTTATATTAACAGTACATTTCATCTAGTAGGGCCTTTATTAGTTCTATTTTGAGCATTGATAAAGGGTATCCTTTATCATTTCTATTTAAAGTGATGATAATGGGGGTCCTTTATCAGCACTTTTTTAGATCTGATAAAGGTTACCCCCCTTATCATTGTTGTGGTTAACAATACTTTTTTAGCACTGTTAAAATCCATTTTTTTACGCTTTTAAAGAGAATATGTGTAAAAATATATAGGGTTTTAATTCATTATACTAACCTATTTTAGTGGTCCTTAATTTTTTACAATTTGATCTTATGTCGTTTCATGCCCCCATTAAGTCCCCTTGTGAATACTATGAATAAAGATGTAGATAATTTCATGTGATCTAATCATCCTATAGACCAAAATCTTATTGATTCAATGATATGAATATTCTGATCAATGGAATAAGGAGTGGGCCTTGACCCATCTTAGGAAAGGGAGGTAAGTCAAGTTCTGAGTCAATATAATGACCAGGTTTAGGAGTTTCATTGATATAATCCAAATATATTTTTAGAAAGTAATGGTCCTCAAGAGGTAGAGTATTGACTAGAAAATATTTTAGGAATCATTGAATTTCATAAGACTCTATAGACTATCAAGGTGAAATGTGTTGAATTCAGACTTGAAGATCACAGTTAGAAATGGTGGGAGTTCATTGTTCAGTCAAAGTAGCATGAGAACCTAGAGTGGATAGACATCAAGGTTATGTCCACTCAGCAGTTCAACCCAGATACTTTAGTGAAGGAAAATTCTTAGGAGTTTGTGTGCCTCTAAAAAGGAAACCATATGGTATTATAATTCAAAAACTAGTTTATAAATATTACTCATTTGTCTTGTGACGTGGTTTCAAATGAAAAATAGAAATCCCAGTGTTTTGAGATATGATTTCAACCTTAAATTTGATCCATGGTGTTCTTGTTGAAGCTTTCCAATTATATGTGTGTGGTAGATAAAGACATAATGGTGGAGATAGATCAAGTAAGGATTTCAGGGATGGTTCATATTCCTTCCATTCCTTATGAAAGAAATTTTGGTTTTCCAAAAATAAAATGAAGTGTTAAGAATCAATAATAGAAAGTGGTAGTGGTACCAAGCACCAAAGGAATTGATATAATTGAAAAATCATCTTGATGGAAAGGAAGCCAAGGGAATCATTCATTCTAGTGTATATCTATGGTATTCTCTAGTTCTCTTTTCTAATAAAATGGAAGGAAATATTTTTCTAATGAATTGTTTATATAAATATTAACCTATTGACCATAAAGAATAAATATATGTTTCCCCACATTGATGATCTCTTTAACTAATTGAAAGAGGCAAGGTGGTTCTTAATGATTAACCTTCAATCAGGTTATCATCAGCTCTAGCTGAAAAATCCTGATATCTATAAGACTCTTTTGAGAAGCTGGTATGAGAAATATAAATAATTATTAATGTAGTTTGGTTTAACTAATGATCATGAGGTATTTATACTACTAATGAACAATGTATCTTACAGATAGTTCAATGCCTTTATTTTAGTACTCATGGATGATATTTAGTACACTACATAATGAAATGGAATCATGAGAATCATTTTAAAATATATTTTTAAACTCTCCATAATCAATTCCTTTATGATATATCCTCAAAGTGTAACTTCTATATCTAGGAAGTCAAGTTCTTATGACATGTGGTGTTAGAATAGGACATATTAAATGATCTTAAAAAGTTGAGAGTTGTTATTTTTTGGGAAGATCCAAGGAATTAATTCAAGATCCAAGGATTCATAGGCCTACTATATTACTAATGATTATTTTTTAAGGATTTCTCCAGGATTTTAGCAACTCTGACTGCTATAACATAAAAAAGGGTGAAATTGCTATAAATCCTTATGAATTGAGTATCTTTTTATGGGTTAAAGAGGTGGTTTAACAAATCTTCTATCCTGATTATACCCAAGTTTGGATAGTTCTATGCCATTTATTATGATACATTAGGTATGGTTTTGGTTTGTTTGATTATATATGGTGATTTTGTATCCATGTATAGTTCTCAGCTACTTCATCTACATGATCAGAATTATTCTACCCAGGACCTTCAACTCATAATAGTTATTAATATTTTTAAATATTGGAAATTATATATTTTTAGGAAAATATTTTTTGTTTATTCTGATCATAAATATTTTTATTATATCTTTTCTTAGAAATATTTGAATCATAGGTTGTGATGATAGGTGGTGTATCTCCAAGAATTTAATTTTTCCCCACCTATATGTGGGGAGAAGGAGCATAATTATCGAATATCATAGTAAGAAGTTAAATTGTAAATAATTTAAAGAGTATAGTGATGAATATAACCCAATAAGTCACTTTTCTCATATGAATTTAGAGGAAAAGGAAGGCAAAGAATATATTTTCATTACTAAAATTCATTTGAAACCTTCTCTTCTCAAACTTATTCATAAGGAGAACCCAGGAGATGAAGAGTGCCAATGTATCCAGTAGATTATAAATGGCGGTAAAACCACCATCTAAAAGTCTCTATATATTGAGGGAATATTTTATTTTAGTGTCTATTATGTTGATCCCTTATCTATGAGGATAGTAGTGATGATATATTTCCATCACTCTCAATCGACATCCCACCCTGGAGCTACCCAAATTTACTATAACATGAGACGCTAATTTTGGTGGTCAGTCATGAGATGTGACAAAGAAGTTTTTTTTAAGGTGTTATACCTATTATCAAGTAAAATTAAATCACCATAATACTTATTATTTTATTCAGAAATTTCTTATATCCACCTAGAAATGGGATAAGATATCAATGGGGTTCATTATTAGATTTCCTTGTACCCCTCAAGGGAGTAATTCCATTTGGATTATGATAGATCGATGTAAAAAATTAGCTCCTTTTATTTCAATAAAGGATAACACTAAGGAGAGAGATCTTGAAAATATGTAAATATATAAGATAATGGGAATTCATGGGGTTCCTTATAATATCATTTCAAATGGTGATCCCAAATTCACATCCCATTTTTTAGAAAGGACAACAGGAGGACATGGGATACCATGTTAAGTTGATCCTGGAATATCATCCATAGATTAATGAGAAAACATAGGAGGAAACATATATTTTAAAGGATTTGATTCATACCATTTTATGAATTTTAGAGGATCCTGTGAAAGGAATTTCATGCTAGTTTAGTTCACTTATAATAATAGCTATGATTCTTCTATCAGGATGGACCCTTTTGAAGTTGTATAGATTCAACCATGTTGGTATCTACTCTACTTGAATAATGTGGTAGATAATTCTCTAGTATAACTAAGTATCAATAATATAGATAATATTCAGGTAATCTAGTAGTGACTGGTTATGAATTAGAGCCACCATAAATATTATGACGATTTTTTGTATCATCCTTTTGAGTTTTCAGTTTGTGACAAGGTGTTATTAAATGTATCGCCCTGGTTATATAATTTGTATATAAAGAAGTATGGGAAGATTAATCTAAGGTATGTGGGATCCTTTGAGATTACTAAAAATATTAGGAAAGGCACTTATCAGTTGGTGTTGCTTTCTTAGTAAATGTCGATTCATAATGTCTTCCATGTCTCTTAGTTAAAAAAGTGTAATCCTGATACCACTTATTTATTGAAATAGGAAGAACTAGAATTTGATTTGGATTCCTTAGTGACTAATAAACCCATATATATTATTAAATCCTAGTATAAAATGTTGTGTGGGAAATCTATACCATTAGTTCAGTTTTTATTATGGCATGGATGTGATTATCATGAGAAAAGGGAGTGGGGGTTTATTGTGAGAGAGTCATGGAATCATATATTTTTATAGTATCCATATTCAAGTTAACTTTATAGGGGTTTAAAGTGATATAGTAGGGATAATTTTAACACCCACAATGTCATTTTCTAGTATAAAATTTTCCATTATTAACTTTTCCATTATTTTAGAGCTTCTTTAATTTCTGGTGTATTTTGAAGTTTTAGAGAAACTGAAGTTTAGGGTTATAGTGGATCACACCATGATTAAGGGAGGCCAAAACATGATACATCCTTTGTAAAACAATAGTTCTAGACTATAGTGGATCACTTATAAACTAAGCGAGGTCACACCATAATGATTCTTTAAGGAAACCATAAATAGCTAAGTCATATATATTAGGTGTGTGTGTGTGTGTCTTATATAATAGAAAAACATTATTCTTAGCACCATCCATCATAATGATTTGGATTTTTAAAAAAAAATTAGTTTCCAAGTTGTTTCATGATTAAATATGCATGTCATGATTGTGGTTTTCTTCACGAGATAGTCAGGTTCGAAAATCCCACACCGTGATGGTTATAAATCATCCCACGTTGGAAGGTTGACATGAGTGAGGGTCACACTACTAGGCTTGTTTTCATGGGGTTGTCACACCATGAAAAGTCTGGTTATTCCATGAAGTAACACCAAGCAGTTTTATGGGATCAAGGAAGGGGTGTTGTGTTATCATATGGGAGGTTATGTTGTGACTTTTTCTACTCAATTTACTTAAAATGTTAATTAATTGTTTAAATGAAATATAACATAAGGGTTTTTATTATTTTTCCCAATATTTCATGAGAATCATGTTCAATGATTTTAGTCAATTGACATTACTCATCTCATTTCTCTTCCCCGACCACTTGAACCAAGTTGATTATTTCTTAAATGAATCACTAGAATGTGACCTATATTCTCCTATTAGTTCGCATATCTTATTCTCATTAGGTACTTTTTCCTAAAAACCATAGTGTTCTCAGATTTCTTTATGGATTATATTTTCATAAGGGGATTTTATGTTTATGTATTTTCTGCATTCGTTCTTATGGATTCCCACTATTAGAATTCCTTTTCATTGAGATAAGGAAAGTGGTTTCATGAGTTTCTTTTGTTAGAGAAACCCTATGTTCTTTATTATTTTTAAAAAGATTATTTAAAATGATTTTTAATCATGGAAAATGATTATTAAGATATATATATGTGATATGAATGATTCAAAATGTTTTCTTTGATATATAAAATTAAAGTGACTTTCAAGACTATGGTTTCCATATGGAAATGAATAGTTCCTAATATATTTTTGATGAAATTACTATTTTAAAAAATATATATTTTTCAGAATGATACTAATAATAAAATTATAAATATTTAAAAGGGGGATGACATATGGGAACCTAGGTTCTTAGGTGGAAAACCTAGGAAAAGTACCACTAGACATTTCATTTTTCTATGTAGACTTGGATAACACCACAAAATTTTATACACTACCAATACATGGATGGCATAGTTACTGTTTCACTCAGATAAAGTATCACCATGTAGCTAGCCATGTGACATACCACTCCCTAGTATCCTACATTTACATTGGATATGATTAGTTTACAAATTAGATAGTACATGGATTTTATGGTTCCTTCACCATAGCTACTTTAGGGTTTCTCCCATGGTTCTTATTTTGAAGTGATTGTTTATATGGAAATTTACTTTTAGGTTTAAACAATTATAAATCTTGGATTTTTCACATGCTTTTAAATGTTAAAAATAAATAGTTTCATATATTTTATTTTCAAACTATCATGTTTCAGTTATTTAAAATTGGTATACCAAATAAAACTAGTTGGTATATTACAAATATAGTTATTATCACACCCTATATAAAACCAATGGGTGTATGGAGACCTTTATTTATAGATATAGGTAAATGAAAGGCACTCTTGATGGTGATGGATTCTTTTTCTAGTTGATCTTGGTTCGATGGAGGTGGAGAAATGGTGGGTGTGATCCCTTGTATCATATGAATAATGGTGGCGTATATTTTGATTCATTTTTTTGTTTATGGGGTTTTTTATCTTATACTCGTGTATCACCACTTTTTTTCCACCCCATTCCTTTTTTATATTCATGTTTTCTATTTTTGGGTTTTGGATGGATGATTCTTATATTATTTAGTTGGTTTTTATCATTTTTTTAGATTTCATTTATATTATGTTTGTTTGTTTAGTTATCATCATAGCTTTATTTACTCAGATTCCTAGCTCACTATCTTATAAAGAAGTCATATCATGTTCTCAATTAGATCGGTTTTATGATGGATAGTTTATTTGGAAAAAATTGTTCCCAATATATGTTTCTTAATTCTTAGGAACTAGTTTTCAATGCATGGGGATAAAGAAAACCCTTTAAGGATTTGTATGGACCAGTTCAGGTTCTTGAGTCATGGGTATCCCAGGTTGGTTTATGATAATCATGTTACCTTAATTCCCAAAGGCATTACTAGATCAAACAATGCCCACACTAAATCCCAAAACTAATAATTGGTGTAATTTCATGATTGGATCTTCAACCAACCACACCAATTGTTATACTCTTTCCAATAGCATCAGTGCACCATTAAGTAAACTCACTCTCAAATCACATTTAATTACATCTTGATCTCTATGATGACATATGTACTCCTTATAAAACTACATTGGGATCTCAAATATGTTATTCACCCAAGAACAATATAAAATTAGATCCACCTTCCCAATGGAATCTTATTTCTATATCAACAATCCACTAACCAGTCTCGCTACATTCACAAACCTTTTATGATGACGGTGGTAAATCTATGACTAATATTATTCTAACAACCTTATAATTATCCTTATCATCATTATTCTGAAGAAAAATGTCCAATGTATATATCCTATACCCTTTCCATTGTTGAACATAATGACCAGACATAACCACTACATTCATACCCATGCGCCTGCATGAAACACCAATCACTACCTGTTCCCATATCATTAATAAATTCACCCTCAATAATTACTAAAAATCATCCACAATGAGGGCTACACTCTCCAATGTAAAATGGTTCACTCCCCACCATATGGATTCCCTTACACCACTCCTCAAGCACAATGATTGATTGGATCTAACATCACATATGTGTCACTCCTCCCGAGCCATGCCTATCTCATCCCTAAAAATAAAAACCAAGGAACAATCCTGGATAGATATTACCATGTTACTCTAATATATCAATTATTTCACCATCTTTTATAATGTAAAACATCTTATCCTCATTAAAATGGGCACACACTATGCTTGTAGGAGTTCTATCACACCCATCAATTCTTGACTAGTACAAAGTCAATCATTGACCTATAAAATAAATAGAATTGCATGTAACTGGTGAAAAAATTACCTTAAAATTTAAAAAAAATTACTGAAATCAATTTCAACCCTTTATCTCCCTTTCTTAGATAGATTTATCCTCCTGAAGAACCTTCTCATAGGTTCTTTCCCACAATTAAACTTGATTTCGCCTAAGACCAATAGGTGGACACCTCTATATAATCCAATCATAAAACTTAACTTGTGATTCAATGAGTTGCATACCATTAATCCTAGACTCACACACCTAAAAAACTGACCATGACTCTCCATAGGTTGATCTTATTTAACTTAAAGTAATCCTTGATTATTTCCTTTACAACAAGCCAAAATTATCTCACTCATGTCAAGGCATACCACGCAATCACCTTCCACCTAGGAGTCATTTGAAAACCACAAGTATCTACCCAATATCTATTTATCCTAGATCATACTATCCTATATCACCATTTATAGGGTTTTGAATCTAATTAATCATTCTCAAAAAAACCATACCATAAAACTAAAATCACTCTGAGTGTTATACATCTCAAAATCTCAGAGCAACTCACATGTATTTCCCAATCACTCTCAAGGGTATCCATATCCTCAGGGAAACCCATGCCAACTCTAACCATCACTTAATTGTATCCTACTTGTATTAAACCCACAAGGTTTTGTCATTAAGGTATATAATTTCTACATTAACCCACGAGGGGTTAAAACATATCCCTTTCATAGAAGGGCTATATATCCATTGTCAAAAAACATCTCACCATAAGGCCTACATAAACATTCATCATAGAAAAGTATCATGGTCTAGATAAGTAAAATTATACCAATAGTTTATATGGGGAAACACCATATAATTTATTGTCTTCATTTTAATCAATTGGGCCCTTTTTCACTATGAAAATCATTTATATACATGAACACATATTTCATGTGAATATAACAATCTGAAAATGATACATGTATAGATTCCTCTTCCTAATATGAGTTAATATCCATAACAATAAATCTAAATCTAAAATACACACATAATACTTGATTAAAAACCTCAAAAATAATATAAAAACAAATAATAGAAATCTCTTAACAATAGTAACTTAGAATTCCCACCACAAAGGAGTTCATGAATCACCGGTATGAGGCCCATCACAAGATCCAACATATATCTATTCCCTAAATAACATATCATAAATAATAATTCAAATAAAAATATTATTTATATCACTTTATGATTCCCCAATATAATAATATTCATCATTATCCCGTCTAAAGTGCCACATGACATCGAGTGTGCCTCCCCGTATACCATAGGTTACCCACTAGTAGTGAGGGACTAAATATTATGTTGGGGAAACCATTTAGAATATATCATGATAATCAGTAAAACTATAATAACTAAACATTATCCACAATAGAACACTATAGTACATTGAAATAATAATCATTTACATTCTATAATAGAGAAAATAATGTCATACAGGCATACATCCTATCTGATAACCCATTGAGCCAATCACGTAAACAAAATAAAAATAAAAATAATAGGTTATAATTCCATACTCAAGCCTCACCTCCATGCTTTACTCTAAGTTACCACTAGTCCAATCTAGCCTAATCTACTACACAACCTGTGCTCAGACCTGTACAACAGACATAAGGTCATAACGCATGCCATAGTGCCCATGTAGTGTGTGAGAAATACATCTTTGTACAGTCTCACTAAGTTCCACTAATATATATCATCATAGACATGTGTATGCATGATTGATAATAATATATTTTAAATTTATTGTATAAATATTTTTAAAATAAGAATCAGTAAATAAAATACTTTCTTTTTATTTAAAAACTTTTCAAAAAACATTTTAAAAGAAATTTTAAAAAAAATATCACACAGTTGACTAATTCTTAGAAAATTTTATTTCAATACTTTGAAAAAAAATAATAATATTTGATTTAGAAAAATAGATGTTACCTTCACTGATTATCTTACCCTTAGAGTTATCACTGAAGGCAATATGGCCACTATCCAGTTTATTGATTTGATTGAATTCAGAGAAGCTGCTACACATGTGTCCCAAGAAACCAATATCAAGGTACCATATTTCTTTTGGATATTTTCTCTTAGGACACATTTCCTATAATATCAAAAGACTAAGGTTTTGGTACCCAAAAAAACTTGGGTCCAGTGATATTAGCTAATAAAGATTTAGGTACCCAAATTTGTTTAGTATGTGATTTTGTATTGGAAATAATGGATGAAAGATAAACTGATTTTGGTCTCCCATATCATTCATTATTGAAATAAAATTCATAAATTAAATGTACAATTATTCTAAAATAATTTCAAAACTTATCTTGTGATCAAACTTTAATAAAAGCAGTTTTTATGGATTTTTTTAGGTGCTCACATGATTTGAGAAACCAAGATCAAATTTTTCTTTTCTATATATTTTAGATCCTAAAATTTTATTTATATTATTTTCACCTTGGATGAGTTTAGAGAGAGAAATATTAATTTATTTTATTTTATATTCATTCTTATCAATAGTTAGTTGATTATTAATTTTCATGGACAATTATTCCTCTTCCTTGAATATTTTTTCCTTCTCTATTATATGTTTTTCTTTTTCTATAATCATGTGATTGTGTTTTTTATTAAGTTATTTTTATAATGAATTAAGTTCATGAAAATCATTTTGAGTTGATCATAAGCGTATTTAAGTTATTTTTAATTAACATGACCTAAGTTCTTTATATAATGAATTATGTCCAGCCATCATTTTATTTAATAATGTGATTGTGTTTCTTATTAAGTGCTTTACATGTGTCAGTAAATCATGTAAACATACTAATAAATGATTCATTTGGATACATATAAAATCTTTAAAAATATTTATTTTATATGTTTAATATAGTATCTTTAAATTTTTGTGTTCCTTCATGAGTGAATTTTAGAAATTTCCATATTTCATGAGAAGTTTTTTCATGTAGAAACATGGTTAAATTCATTTAGGTCAAGAAAAAAATGTAGGGAATTCATGGATTTTATATTAATATCAATGGATTTAATATCATTAGGTTCCCACTTATATTCAGTTTATTTTGTATGAGTATATTCATGCATAACCATTTTTCAAATAGGTTAACTTATGCTACCTAGAAAATTTGACATGTGATTTTTCCAATAGGAATAATCCATTCCATCAAAGACCAGATCATGTGAATAAGTGTTTGATTACATCTTACATAAACGTACAATTAAAAATGGTTAATATTAAAAAAATTGGCTATGATACCAATTTTTTGCCCATTTAAATATGGAATGAGGAGATTAATTTCCTTTATAAAAAATAAAAAAAAAAGTATTAAGAAAATTTAAAAATGAATTCTTGATTTTAAAAATTATTTTATAAATGATTTTAATTATTAATGATTTTTGAAATGAAAAGTAAATATTTTTATAATTTTTAAAAGTAAAATTTTGATTTTAAAAATGAAATATTTATTTTAAAATTGAATTCTTGATTTTAAAATTTATTTCAAAGGATTATGTTTTTAAGAAATGAGTCTTAGGGCTTTTTATGTATTCTTAATGAAACTTTTGAAAGTACATTTATTTTTTAAAATTAGTTTTTAAAAACCCATTTTTGGTTTTAAATGATATTTTCTAAAAAAATTTATCAAGTTAAAAGTATTTTTTTAAAGAAAACACTTAAAAAGATATTTCAAGTATTTTAAAAATGGATATTTCTTCTAAATTTTCAAAGTTATTTATCAAATAATATTAGAAGGATTTTTTTCATCTATTTTAGCATCCTTTTATGTTCACTATATTACACTTGGGATATATTATTATGAAACCATCCAACTTCTTTATTAGGATGTCTTATGATGATGATTGTTTAGGTAAATTTTCATAAAACCCATTTCTTTCTCATGGGTTAATTAATCTATGATAAAATGATGAATGTTTTTATGATATTGTGGCATAATTATGTATGGTTTTTATTATGTGATGGGAGGTACAAGAATTAAATAGATCTCCAATGCATTGGTAAAGTTTATATTTCATGAGATCTAAAGGTTACATGAGAGGTTATCTCAAGCTCAAGGGTATACGGGAGGCTATACCAAGCACAAGGGTACACGGGTGGTAAGCCCAAACCTAAGGGTACATGGGAGGTTATCTCAATCTCAAGGGTAATCAGGTGGTAATCCCAAGACCAGGGGTACATGAGAGGTTATCCCAATCCCAAGGGTATATGGGTGGTAATTCGAAGCCTAAGAAGGTATACAAGTGGTTAACCCAACCAACTATGTAATGAATGTCTTGGTAGGTATCCTTGACATATGATTTTTATAATTATTTGTATTCCACACTCTTATGTCATATTATTATTTTTGTGTTGTACTTTAATGCATCAAGATTATTTAATTTTCTATACTCTTATTACTCATGTTTTGGTTTATTTTGATTCTTTATGACATGAATCATTATTAGAGTTTTATGTGTTTGAGTATGATCATCTTGAAAGTGATCCTTTACTAAGGAAATGATTTTTTATGCTTATATTTGTTCCATAATATTATGTTTCGCACTCTTCTCATGATATGATGACTCATATCTTATGTTGTGCTTATATCCTTATGCCTTTAATTATTATCTATGATCTATGTTTATTTGGGAATGATTTTATAATTTCATGTTCATGGTCCTTAACTACGCTATCATAACAAAAATATTATCCTATTCTCACTTATGATCATCAATTATTATCTCTTATGTTTACACTTACTGGGAATTTGAGCTCACCCCTTATTATTTTTTTCATTCCTCGGGTTATAAAGATGAGTATAACCTAGGATATCTCTAAAATGGAATATAGTATGGTACAATTATGGAGAAATGTTCACAATTATTTGACATGATATTTTTATATAGCTAATCTCCAAAGATACTAAATATTTTGGTTCTCAATATTTTGATATTATTATGAGATGTAAGGTTTTATTTATGTAAAATATATGCAATTTTATCTTGGATCATATAACTTAGTATCAAAGAGAGTAATTAAAGTATGTGTTTTTAACATTGAACCTAGGAGTGCGGTTCTGGGGTGCCTAAGTCGGTATCAAAGAAGGGTTTAGTTGTTTTTTAGGATTAGTTTATTTATTTTTGGGGATTAAGATGAGATAAATTTAGTGAAACCCTTAGGGATAAGTCTGAGTATAGGATAACATCCTAAAATATTGGTAAATTAAAGATTTTGTGTCTTTATAGTAATGAAATCCTTGTTTGGATGAAAATAAATGGATGCAAGCTCTAGCATATAATCACCTATGGGTAATAACCGTAAAAACATTGGTTGGTTATTAACTCAATATTCACCTAGTGCATGAAAAAGAGGCTTAACTACACACCCAATTTGACACTCCTGGGGGATATGCTTTGATTATTTTGCATGTTATTTATGAACCATAATATAAGATTTGAATATATTTAGGTTATATAACCTAATAGGGATGTAACCATGGATAACATGGATTGAAATTTAGATATTCATAATTTAATGTTATGCATGTAATTTATGAGTTAATTATTTTAATTTTATAATTTCCTTGTATGAATTTATTAATTTTCTTATACCTAAACTATCCTTTATTTAAGTAATGGATAGATTAATGAGAAATCGAGTTAATAATGAATGTGATAGATAATGTTGGTATTTTTTGAATGAGAAACCAAAGAGGATGGGAGCCAGTGTCAAGAATAGTTTGTTTGTTTTTAACCATCTATCATGAGTTATGATTAACCATTTAAACCTAATTAAATTTCTAAACACACCAAAGAATATAAGGATGGAGTTTCATGGGTGTTCTGGGGATAAAGACCATAAAGTAAAGAAGATTAAATTTTCTATATGTTAAGAATGTGGGAAGAATCGCCTATGGAAATGTCTCAAAGGAACAAGTATATTTTTTATTTGTTATAAATGAGGTCATCAAGCAACCAATTTCAAGGGGGAAATGAATAGTTTGATGGAGATAAAAAATTACAACCTAAATTATCACTAATAGTTTAATCTATTAAATGTGGGGAACTCGGGAATTATCTAAGTTAATGTCCTAATCTAAGGGCTAATTAGGATGATGAGTATTGGAAACCTCCAAGACTAAGGAAATAAGGATTGACTTGCGTTATGACAATCATTGAGGTGGATCATGATAATTAGGGTACACTTATCATCCACTCCAAATTTATGTATTTCATATCAAATATTGGTTTTAGCCACTCTAATATATCTAGGATGTTTTCTAAGAACATAAAATCCCCATCCAAATTATTTTATATTTAAATATCAAAGAAAACTTATAATTGAATAATTATTGTATCCTATGTTGAAGTTTATGGGAAAGTGATTTGTGAAAATCATATTATTCTTCCTTTAGATAAATTTAATTTGATTTTGGAAATGGATATATTATCTCCACATAGACTCCATATAAGTTACTGAAATAGGGAGATCATATTCATATCCCAAATCAACCAATGATCATTTATCAATTGAAGGATAAATATGAAATCCTTATTGAGATTAATGACATTATATGGATCTTAATATGAAATCATGATATGAGTTTCCTAGTCTTACCCAAGTTAGTAAGGTTGATATCTCACTTGAAATTATATCTTGAATCATGTTTATCTTTTATATTCCCTTAGATATTTTCATTAGTGGGTGACAATAAAAATTGTGAGGATGAAATTTATTTAAGGGGGGAGAATATAACACCCAGAGATTTAATTATTTAATTCTAAATTAAATTGTTACTATATTGAGTAGATATTTTCACTTGTAACACCTAACCAAAACGAACAAAGATATATTTTATTAGAATAAAGTTTTCAAGTATTCGATGTGACTGTTATAATATAGTCGTTGAATTGGTGGGTATATATAAAAGTAACTGCATTATGAAATTTATGTAGAAATAAAAATAAAGGTTCTATATAATACAAATTTATTAATGAAATTTAATTAATACTTATTAAATAATTAATCAATCTTAAATAATTACTAATAAAATCATTTAAGATCAATTTTTCGAAGAATTTTATTTTTTTACATATAATGAATTTTGACTTAATAAACTAAATTGAACACTTTTAAAGTATTATTTTAAGTGTTAAAAAGTGAAATATATATATATATATATATAAAATCATTTCAAATTATTAATTAATATGAAATAATATTAATAATGCTAAATAATTTTCAAATATCACTTTTCTATAAAAACAAATTTTGTTCCATATAAATTATGTTTTGACTTAAAAATTAAATTTGTTATATGGATAAAAAAATTTGGATAAGTTTTTTTTCATTTCAAGATTCATCATATCAAAATTATCTTAGGTTATTTTTTATATTTTTCTAGAAATATTTATTTTTAAGTGAATGGTAAAAGTTATTGTTTTTATATATACACTAACAGTAGTGACATCATTAGGATATAAGCATGACATGAAGATTTATAACACATTTCCTCTAATAAAATGTGTATCTAATATGTAAAATAATACATTTAAAATATTATGTTAAATTTATAAATCTATATTTTATGTTTTAGAACATGAGTTATATTTTTCTCTAAAAATATTTTTAATGTGTTATATATTTATTATTTTATAATTAATTTTTATAATTTTTATAATTTTTATTAAATAAAATAGATTTCATATTTTTAATCAGAATATAAAAATTATTTAATAAGGTCCATTATATTTTTAGTCATAAAAATGAATTAATTAGGTAAAAATTAGTTACCATGGTAAAAGTCAAAATGGTAAAAGGTTAAAACAAAGGGTAAAAGAATTAAATCCTACTAAAAACCTGATTCCAAATGAGTTTTTGAAGAATTTATTAACCCAAACTTATATCCAATCTATTACTATCTACTTTTGGATCCACTTTCCTTTGAAATTGACAAGAAATTAATATAAAGTTGTGAATATTTACAAAAGTGTCACACCTCTCACTTATAAAAGGAGCCTTTCCCCATCCCAATTCTCCTCACACCACAAGATCCTTTTTTCATAAATACTTTTACAAAATACCTCCCCAACACTCCTATCCATTTCCTAGATTTTTTGGGCTCTTAAAAATACCACCCCTCAAATTCTTAATCTAATTTACAAAGGGGTTATTCTAAAAAGTAAGGTAAAAATTCCTAAATCATACATTTTCATTCCTATTGCTTTAATTATTCCTCTTATACCTCCAAAAATACTATACCATAGAAAATAAAATAAATATAATTAATATACTTAATTTTTATAATATTTATGGAACAATCATTATCTATTTTTCTCCCTTCTCCTTAGAAGAATGAAAACGTTGTTCATGCATATGTTCAGACTACCGGCTCTATGAAAAAAGTGTTTTATTTTTCATAACCAGATTATGTGGAAGGTTAAAAAATTATTTAAGGAATAAATATGATATTTATAACATTATTAATATTATGAAAAGATAAATAAATTTGTATCTTCTTTTGGTTCTATGGAAACCAAAGATGTCATCCATGCGTGTGTGCATACTACCACCTCTATGGAGCAACATGTTCTATTTTTCATCACCACTTTACATGGATATCTATAATAATGTATTTAATGAATAAATATGATATATAATATATAATTATTACTCTATAAATATATACCAGTATTTACCTTCTTCCCATTGAAAAAATAGAACATTGTTTGTGCGTACCTGTTAACTACCGCTTAAATGGATGACATGTTTCATTTTTCATCACCACCTTAAATGTATGGTTATAAAAATATATTTTATGAGTATATATGATATTAAAGAGTAATAATATGTCTTTAATATGATTCTATAAGGATAATACAATTATTTATGATCATTATAAAGTAATGTGTTGATATCGGTAAATTACCTAGAACATGCTCTTCACTGATTTCATCTTCATGAATCATAACTAAAACTCTCATGAAATGGTTATAAATGAAGTATATAAAAGTTATTATATATTAATAACTCTATTAAATAGGTTATTAATATATTTATTTTTATTATACAGGAGGTTAAATCTCTTTCGTGGAAGCTGAGAGTTAAGGTAAGGGTTTTTTTTCTCTGTTTCCATTCATTGAGACATGTTTCAAATTATGCATATTTTTTTATTTATATGGTGTATGTAATACTTATGTGTAATATTTTATCATTATTTTACTTTATTCATGGTAATTAAAGTTTTATATTTTAAAATTTTATGATTCAAAATTTATCAAAGTTGTAAGGGTTTCCTCATCTCAATTTCACTTCATTAAGATATGATTTGTATTCACCGCTTATTTTATTTTTTGGTGTATATAGTTCTCATAGATATATTTTTAATATAATTATAATTCAATTTAAGGAATTTAAAAATCCATATTATTCTTGACCACTCATGGGTTTTTATTTTAAAGGTAATGAAGTTGTAAGGGTTTCTTTCTAGTGTCATAATCTAATCGATACTATTATGATTGAATTTCTATCTGAAGAGAAAATGTATTAAATTTTTATTTAAACCAAAAAAAATTATTATCCTCTTGTTATTATTTAGTCTTTTAATTTCCTATCCAAATTTAATTTTTCTTGGAAAATAATTTACCTGATGTGAAACTTATAAGTGAAACTGACCTCACCTCTTTGTTTCAACCAAAATCTTCCTCCTCTCTATCCATATTCATTGGATGATTTTATGGATTTACTTATCTATGTTTAAATAATTTATTAAGGTCATTTTTTACTATTTTTAATTTTTAGACAAAATGTTTTGAAATTAATCATTTAACATTTTCCATACATGTAATTTTGAAAAAAAAGTATCTCTTTTTAATGTTTTCAGTGAAAAACATTCTTTCAACATTATGTACATTCTTCTTTATAATTTACATGTTTTAAAATGGTTTTAAAAATTATTTTAACTCTTAATGATTTTCAAAAGAAAAATAAATATTTCATATTTTTCAAAAGTAATAGTTTTAATTCAAAAATGAATTCTTGAATTTAAAATAGATTTTAAAGGCTTGTGTTTTTAAGAATTAATACTTCAGGGTTTTTATGTATTCTAAAATAAAGTTTTTTAAATAATATTTATTTTATAAAATTTGTTTTTTGAAAACCCTTTTAAAAGGTAATTTTTAAATTGTTTTATCAAGTTCAAAGTATATCATTTTAAAGTAAACACTTTTAAGGAGATTTCAAGCATTTTAAAAAGGGATATTTCCTCTAATTTTTCAAATTGATTTATTCAATAATATTAAAATGGTGTTATTTATCTATGTAAACATTCTTTGAAGTTACTTATTTTACACTTTTAGATTTTCTCTTATGATATCATCCATCTTCTTTCTCTAGATTTCTTATGATGATAATTCTTTAAACAAAATTTCATGCAACTCATTTCTTTCCCATGAATTAATTAATATATGATGAAATGATTAATGATTTCATGATCATATGGAAAATTTATGTATAGTTTTCATTATGTGATGGGTGGGACCAAAATTATATATCCCTCAAATTCAATGGTAAATTTTATATCGCATAAGCTTCAAAGGGTACACATAAAGTTATCCCAAGCCCAAGGGTACATGGGTGGAATGCCCAAGCCTAAGGGTACGTGGGAGGTTATTCCAATCATAAGGTTAAACGGGTGGTAATATCAAGCCCAAGGGTAAATTAGAGGTTATCCCAAGCCCAAGGGTACATAGTTTGTAAGCTCAATACCAAGAAGGTACACAGGTGGTTAACCCAAGCCTATTATGTGATGAATGTGAAGGACCTCAAAACACCTTGAGAGGGGAGGAGTGAATTAGGATGTAAAATTTTTATTCTAAAGTGATGGATCTTATTCCCACATTATTAGTATCTATTTAAGCCTATTTGATGGAAATGTGCAGAAAACAAACAATCACATGAAAATAGATAACACAATAATTTTACATGGTTCACCACTAAGGGATAATCCAAGGATCATATGTCGACAATGTGTTGATCATACCAAAATTAATAAATATTCACTAGTTTTGAAATAAAAGAGTTCATACATAGTCACTCTATGTCAGGCACACTTTCTTTATAATATTTTAGAGATAGCACACTACGTCTCTTGGAACACTTCCATCAAATCCTCCTAACTCACTTTATTGGGTGAAATCTTACTCAGTTTATTAACTTGAAGGTCTCTTCACTAGTTTGGAATTTAAGTCTTTATATTTGATAGGTATGAGACTCTACTTTCACTATTGAACTGAATTGATTCACTTGGGAACACTGATCAAACAAACCAAATATCTAAAACTTATTATAAGGTCAACACTGTACTTGCGTGTAACACCTACTCTTGTGAGAAAGTTTTGTAATTATCGTGAAATATTTATTTCACACAACCCCTATCTTTCATGAAATAACACCATGATATTCACTTGGTCTTTATAGACTCAAGGAAAATCCTACGCATAAGTATTCTACGTGTAACTCTTTCTCACGGTAGAGACACCATATCTTCATTGGAAAAGTTATAATTCTTGAATGGGGGTAGCCACATATTTATAGGCCTTGATGACCATGTGCATAAGTTTCTTGATCATATAACTCCTTGCACAAAACATTTCACCAAGTGTAGAAAACCAATTTTAACGTCGCATTGGGTGCATAAGTCTCTTCCACGTAGAACCAAATCTTTCACGCAAAAAACATATCTTGCACATGGCTCTTTACATTGTTGTATTTTGATGAGATGATCCCAGAACATAACTTTCATGCAACATTCAAATACACCATCATTATTTCACACAAATTCCTTTTCCAAAAATACTTTCTATCATTCTTAAATTTTTGGACCCCAAAATTTGGCAAACACTAGGAAATAGTGTTGCCATCAACAGTATTGTCAACATGAATTGTAAGAATATTTTCCATAAAAACTCCATGATCACCCATTAGTATTGAAAAAAACACTAAAAAGACTCTATTTATATCAAGAAACAACCTCAATTCTAAAAATATCCTCTTTTGGTTTTGTTGTCAATTTGTAGATAAATTCAATAAAGCATTAGCTGTTATCAAGACCTGATACATGAGAAACAAATCATCCAACACTCTAAGTCTATGTGAGAAAATCTTAGTGTAGAAAACAAGAGGGGAGATATGAATTGGTTATTTTATTTTTGAATGATTAAATATGTTCAATATAATCTATTTTTGTGTCATATAATTATTTAATGCAGTTACTTGTTTCCTCATAACACCTAGTTCTCATCGTGTCATAGAAGCATTTCAAGGTTTTTTAAAAACTGGAAACTACCACACATTTAATTTCTCCATAATTTATCATTATACTAAAACCTTAGAAAATTGAATTTATTTATTCTCCCCTATTGGAAATAAACCCAAAGAATATAATTTTCACTTGTAGAGCTCAAAACACACTCCCCCTCGATCGTATCTCCCCCGTAAACCTGCATCACTTACACAAACAGATTAAAACAGATTTAAAAAATAAGGAGAGAGGAATATTCATAATTTTATCATGCATTGGGAGGTGGATGAACACTGAGGTTCAACTAATGTTTCTCAAACACATGTGATGCCAATGGCTTAGTCAGAATATCAGTCACTTGGTTATAAATTCCAACATGATCCATTTTAATCACACCTTGTTCAACTCTTTTCTTGACGAAGTGATATCTGATTTCAATATATTTTGTATGAGAATGATGAACATGAGTCTTCATAAGATCAATCACTCTCTTTTTATCACAATGAATTTCCATGGTTTGTTTCACATCATCTTCAATATCAGTCAGTTGCTGCTTCATCCACAATAGTTGAGTACAAGCTCTTGTAACAGATATATACTCTACTTCATCGGTACTAAGAGAAGTAATTTCCTATTTCTTACTCAACCATATCACACATTTCTTTCTAATAAATAATTCTCAACCACTTGTGGACTTTTTATCTACCATATATTCAGCCCAGTCAACATCAGAAAATGTTGATAGTTCATTATCACTTCCTGAATCAAAGTATAGGCCATAATTGTGAGTACCTTGAATGTACCTCATGATTAATTTAAATGCCTCCAAATTTTCTTCTGTTGGATTAATTTTAAAGTGGTACACTAAAAATGTTTCAAAGATAAAATTCGGTTGTGTTTCAGTCATGTATAATAGGCTTCTAATGATTCTTCTATACATGGAGGGATCCACCAAAGTCTCATCCTCATGATTTAAAATTTTTTCCCCAACTGAAATCAGATTCAACAGTGGTTTGGAGTCATATATATTGAATTTATTTAGTAACTATCGTGCATAATTTTCCTAATAAATGAAAGTTTTATTCTTGTTTTGTACCACTTTTAGCCCCAAGAAGTATGTGAGTTCAACAATCATAGACATTTCAAATTTAGATTTCATGGGATTAGAAAATTCTTCCACTGATCTCTATATTCTTTATCCAAAGATAATATTATTCATGTATACCATCACCATAAATTGATCTTCCTTTTGATTATTTGCATAGTGATTATGGTCAAAATCTTCTCTTTTAAATTCAATATTCTTCATATATGAATTCAAATGATAATACCATGCTCGTGGTGCCTACTTCAGACCATAGAGATCCTTTTTCAATCTATAAACCTTCATTTCATTATTACTAATTAGAAAAACCACTGGTTGTTTAATTTATAATTCTTCTTCAATAACACCATTTAATATTACTGTTTTTACATCCATATGATAAACTTTTTATCCTCTTTGGATTTCTATAGTCAGGAAAATCCCTATCAACTACAGTCTCTCCACTAGAGAAAATGTTTCTTCGATATCAATTCCTTCAATATGTACATAGCCTTTACAAAATAGGCATGCCTTATTTCTGATAACATTTTCATGCTCATAAAAAAAAATTTGAATATCAATTTGGTTCCAATCACATTGTGGTTTTTAGGTCTATTAACAAGATATCATGTCTGGTTTTTGTCAATCTGATCAAGTTCTGCATTCACAACTTTAACCCATGATTTATCTTTCACAACTTCTTCAAATGAGGTTGGTTTCATAATTTATAGGAAGAAAAACTGTGAATTATTCTTCATTAACCTTGTCTGTGTGGGTTTCATCCAATCCCCAATGATATTGGATTAATCAATTTTTGCTCTTTTATTTCTCCTATAAGGTTCAGATGAAGATTCTTCAGCCTTCATTTCTTCTTCTGATTCTTCTTCTAAATCATCATTGTTTTGTTACCTTTAAATTTTTTTCATGCCTTCCTCTACTTCTCTATTTGAATTTATTCCATTTTTAATGTCTTATTCATCATATATCATATCACCATAAGAGATCCTCTAGGTATTTATGGTCTTATCTCCAATGATCTTAACAGAAATGCTTTCCATATTTCTTACAAGGTGATTATTGAAACATTTGTAGGCTTTGCAATTCATTTAATATCCAAGGAATATTCCTTTGTCTATAGCATCACCATAATTCCCTTGATTTTCTTCTTTATTTCGGGTGAAACATTTACTTCTAAAAACATGAAAATACTTCAAAGAGGGAGTCCTTCCATGCCAAAACTCATATGGGGTCTTCGTTTCTCCCATATAAAGCCCTGTTCAATTTTTTATATACACTACAGCTTGAACATCCTCCTTCCAGTAATGGAAAGAGATACAAATCTCAATTAGCATAGTTATGGCCAAATATATATATATATATATATACATATATATATATATATAAATAATTATATAATTACAACAAATATATTTATTATATGCATCTTTATAACTATAAATAAATATTTATTTATTTATTTATTTATTTATTTATTATATAATTTTATAAATATATATAATAATATAAAGAAATTATTAACCTTATGCCTTTATCAGTGCTAAAAAGCACTGATATGTTTTATCATCACTTTCTATTTTAGCGCTGATAAAAAATACCTTTATCAGTGATTTGAAGCTAGCACTAATAAAAGATTCAACTAATTTTATAAATGAACCTTAATAGTTCCCTCATTCATTTGCACACCTCAAGCTCTCATGGAATCCATCCCCTGCTTTACCTCAACCTCATCTTTATCGCTTCTAAAACCTCCTCCACTGTGAACCCTCCTCTGCTGTGAAAACTCCTCTTCCGCGAACCCTCTTATGTCGTGAATTCTCCCCCACCGTGAACCCTCCTCCACTGCGAACCCACCTCTATCGCAACCCCTCCTCTATGGAAATCCCTCCTCTACCACAGACCTCCTCTGTTGCGGACCCACCTCTACCGCAGACCCTCTTTCACTGCGGACCCACCCCCACTACATGCCGAACGCCACCTCCGCTGCGCACCCTCCTCCACCGCGAACCCACCTCCACTATAAAGCCCTCTGCGACCTTTGTTGCTGCTTACACCATGTTATCTTGATGAAATATACATTGACATTGAATTCCAAAATATGTATATATTTTTATATCACATAGTGATTTCTGATTCTGTTTAACAATAAATTTTTAATGTCCTTGGAATATAAGTCATATTAATAGGTTATAATAGTTTCCCAATATAATTAGAACATAGATATTCCATAAAGATATTATTAAATCAATATATCCTATAGTCCACATACATCTATCTTACATGATATAGATAATGGTTGACTATTAGGTGATGGAGTCTCGTATGAAATTGATACATGATCTCATAAAGTTCACACTTGGTGATCTCTAAGAAGAATGGTCCTAAGGAAAGACCCACAAATAGAAATTACACATGTTTTATGTGTCATTTGATATCACTATGTGTAAAAAAGTTTATTTTCCCTAAAAATAGATTTTTTCAGTTTGTCTTATAGCTTTATATTTTATAAAATATTGGTGTATCTTTTATAAAGTGTCTCTCTTGGGATTTATGTCTTTGTGAAAATTCCTATGTGCCTATTTTAAAATGATTCAAGTGTTTTGAAATGTTTTATAAAAAATTTAAGTGTTCAACATACATTTTTTTGTTTTAAATAGATTTAAAATGATTTAAACCCTTGGCATGGACTTAGGTTTCATGCAAACTATTTGTCAACTCACCTGATTGGCTTTCATAAAGGGATGTGAATGTTTTGAAAGAATATTTAATGCTGCTTTCATTTTAACATGGGGCGTGTGAATTTTTTAATGAAATTTTTTAAAATATATAGGGTTTTCATTCATTTTAAATTATTAAGACTTTTGGGTCATGAAGTTTCCTTGAGTGATTTAAAAACTAGAATTGTGGTTTTGTGAAAAAGTGCTTGGAATTGATTGGTTAATTTTAAAAAGGGTCTGTTATTTTAAAGAGGAATTTCTATAAATGGTTGGTTTTTTAATGGGATTTCAAATGTGATTTAATAAATATTCTTGAAAGGACATATGAAATATATTTTTTCCATAATATTTTTAGTTTATATTTTTATATAATTAGGAAAACCAATACATTATATTGGGAAGACAAGTAGATTGATAATAACACCATATTAAGGGAATGTCACTAACTATATCAAACCCAGAGGATATCCATCATGACCTCACTCCCATAAAATGTGAATTAATGATTAACTCCATTGCAACTCCTAAAACAACTTTGCATCGAACATCACCCGCATGGTTTATATTAGGGGGGCCCTTTTTGATATGTCTATTTAGGATTTTTTCCTCAAAGAGATGTGATTGATTATTAATATGAAATTCTTGATGCTTGTTCATGGATGTAAAAACAGTCTCTTTATTGTGAGAGTGTTAGAGTAGACATGTGATTTAGTAATTATATTATATTTATTTATGTGATTATCATTGACATGTTGTTTCTCACTTCCACTTATTTGGCTGCATGGGAGCCCTGTGATTAAGAAATAGGTCCATATGCATACTACACTAGTTATCTCATGCACTAGCTAGTTTTACCTAGTTTTATGGTTTTCTTAGTCTATAAGAGTGTCCCTAATGAGGAATGTGTGGGTAAGTCAGGTGGATTTTCTATTTTTTTAGGATTCAACAAAGACTGACTATTGGCCTCATTATAGTGTTGGTACAAAATGAATGAATAATTGAATTCCATCTATGATTTTGATACATTGCAGGTAATAGAATTGGAACCAAGAAATAGGGATCTATAAAACAATTAGATTATCATCTAAAGGAGAAAGTGGATGATAGGAAATAGTGAAAGGTGTCTCTAGTTGTAAATGTATTTCAATAATTAGAAGGATTATATTTTAGTTATATTTTCTGTCATACTCTAAATCATATAATAATTCAGATTGTTCTCATCTTGGTTTTCCTTGAAGGTTTATTTCTAGAATAAATAGTTGTCATGAATATATTCCCTCATGGAAATTTTGAGGAAGAGATCTACATAGATCAAATGGAAGGTTTCATGCTAAATAAAATAGAAGGTTCAGTTCTCGTCTCAAATGTAGTTTTGTGGGATTAAGTAGGCACCAAGACAATGTAACTGGAATTTCAATGATTTTATAGTAGAATTAATGTTAATAAAATGTAATGTAAAGAATTTATACTATATTATGGTGTATTATGATGGGAGTTTTTCATTTTACTTCTTTAAGTGGATTAATTCCTCTTAGTTGGACCAATGAAGGAAAGGTTGGAAGAGCTGAATATTGATTTATCTAAAAGATCCCAAATGAATGACCTTGGTTTTAGAAAGTGGATATTATGGATAAATATTGAAAGATACTTAAAGTATATAACATTTTTTATCCTTGGTTAATTTTTATAACAATTTTTTTGGTATTTATTTTCTTAAATATTAACATTACCAAATCAAATAGTATGGATATGAATAAATAATGGGCGGATGACAATTTTCTGACAAAAGAGTATAAATATGGAGTGAAATAGTTCATAAAGTTCAAAAAAGATCATGAATATGACCCTTATCAAATCATTTTTCCATGTTTACATTGTTGTTATTCAAGAAAAATTAGTCCAAAGGAGTTGTAAGAACACATAATATGTCACATAATAGATCAGAGTTATAAATATTGGAATAAATATGGGGAAAATGAAAATATAGCTAATGTCGGGATAATAATACATTTTATGGATCATCTTATATGATTATAAGTTCGGAAAATTAAGAAAACTATATTGAGGATGTGATTAAATATGTGAATGGTGATAAAGATTGTATTGAGGAAATGACAAGGACAATTGAAGATGAACTTCATGATTTATCAAAAAATTGAAAAGTTAAAGAGTTATGAAATGATTCTAATGTATCCTAGTTACAATAAATATATAGCAATCTCATCCGTATTGAAGCTATATAATTTGAAAGCAGAAAATGGATGGAGAGACTCCAATTTTACAGAACTACTTGTTATCTTGATTTACATGATCTTGTAAGATAATGATCTCCCGAGCCGAACATAAGATAGAAAAAGAATGCTACGTTCGATGGGTATAATATCTGAAATAATACATGCCTTACCTAATGATTGTATACTATTTCACAAGGACCATAAACCACTTACAGAATTCCCAAAGTTTATCACTTCATGATACAGGAAATATGAATCTGTTCCTACAAAAGTTGTATTGAACTTTCCAATCATTACAAGGTTTGGGAACCTATATAGAAGCAAGGAGACTATAGGGCAATTAAAATGGCACACAAATACAATAATTAAATATGGGAAACTACTTCACCTGACATACTCTCCTCAGTAGAAGATAATTGTTCATGAGTATCCAGAATATGGCAATGAGCCAAGAAACCTTATTCTTTCATTATCTATAGAAGGAGTGAATACTTTTGGTTTTCAAAGTAGAACTCATAGTACATGGCTGGTTATGTTGTTAAATAATAACTTTCCACCGTGGTTATGCATGAAACAAAAATACATCATGTTATCTATACTTATATGAGGACAAAAAACAACCGAGTAATGATATTGATGATTATATGGCTCCATTAATCTAGGAATTAAAATTATAGTGGGATTCAGGTGTTATATTTTATGATGCTTATAGAAGTAAAGATTTCATATTGAGAGCCATGTTTTATGGGATGATAAATTACTTTCTTACTTACGTAAATTTTTCAGGATATAGCATTAAAGGAACTCAAGGGTGTCTCATTTTTAAACAAGGTACATAGTCAATTAGGTTGAGACGTTCATAAAAAAACTATGTTTCCAGAACATCACAGATTTCTACCATGATGTCATAAGTATCAACCTTGTATGAAATCATTTAATGGAAGATTAGAAGAATTCACAACACCATCTCCACTAACAGGTGATAAACTATTTGAGAAATTAAAAGTTTTGGACACTAATTTTGGTAAACCATTTTTAAAAAAACATATTAAAATTGATTGGAAAACGATATCAGTTTTTTTAATTACCATACAGGAATTTTCTGTGTGTCAGACATTTTCTTAATGTCATGCATGTTGATAAAAATTAATGTGATAGTGTCACCAGCACGTTTCTAAATGTACCCAACAAAACAAAGGATGGAATTAAGGCTAGGTTGGACATGATTGAAATGGGAATACGAGAATATTTGGTGCTATTGAAGGTTAAAAAATAAACTTTTTCCCTCCAGCTACTTACACTATTTCTAGGTAGGATAGATATTAGTTTTATAACTTCTTGAATGATGTAATAATTTTAGAGGGTTATTCATTGAATATCGAGAACATCATGTCAATGAATGATTTATAGTTAAAGATTCTAAAATCACATGACTTCCTTGTTTTGTTGCAAGATTTAATGACTATAGATTTACATTTCATTTTTCTCAAGAATTATTGTCATATATTAACCAATATTTGTTTCTTCTTGAAAACTATATGTAGAAAAGTTATAGTCCCAGTGAAATTGTCGACTATGGATAGAGAAATTGTCATCATATTATGTGAATTGGAAATATTATTCCCTCCAGAATTATTTGATATGATGTTTCATTTAATGGTTCACTTGGTGAGAGAGATTCTATAATGTGGTCTTGTATACTATAGATGGATATATCTCGTTGAATGGTATATGAAGATTCTGAAAGGGTATATCAAAAATCGAATTCGTCTAGATTTTTGTATTATAAAGTGATGTATTTTGGGGGATGCTATTGAAGTATGTACCAAATACCTATCCATTGTGAAAATCATTAGTCTACCAAAATCTCATCACATTGGATAGCTTGCACATGAAGGAATTTCTGGAAGAGATGTTATCACAATCAATATTACTGGTCAGGAGCAGGCCCACCTTCACATTTTACATAACAGTTTGGAGGTTTCCCAATATGTTGAAACCCAAAAAGAAATTATTAGGCATTTGAATCCATCAAGGGTAGAAATATGGATATCAAATACACATAATAAATTGTTTATAGGATGGTTTTGGGACTATATTTTTAAGGAGTCAGATGAAAATCTAGATTTAATTTCATAACAAATTCGATGGCTAGCCAGGGTCCAAGTGTGTATGTATTGTATTAAAATGGTTATGTAATTAATGGTTATATGTTATATACAATGAGCATGATTAATATAGTACCACGCAAAATAGTGGATTTAAACATGTGGCTGAAGTGATGTATGTTTCTGGTACTAAGGACATAAATCCAATTTCTATGAATATTTCATACTTTGGAATCATCAAACAAATATGGGAGTTGGATTATACATAATTACATGTTCCGATTATTAAATTCAACTAGGTTGATAATAGGAGTGATGTTAAAATAGATGAATTAGGATTTGTGAAAGTTGATTTTAGTAAGGAAGGGTACAAAGAAGAATTGTTCATAACAGATTCACAGGTAGTACAAGTATTTTATATTCTAGATCTTACAAACTGAAAATGGTCAATTGTTCTGTTATCGACCAAAAGCACTTAAGGGTCATATGAAAATTAAACTAAGGATGACCCTTTCATTGGGACATCTCAATCATTTCACATCAGTCCCAATGTAGACAACATTTTTTATGTCATATGAGACCATAATAAATGGATTTGGATAGTTGATTGAGGGATAAAATCCCTTCAGCCTTTAAAAAAGTAGAGTTCAATCAACATGTTATATATTTTTGGTAATATATGTCATATTACCTCATGTTATTATCTGTTTGATATTGAATTTATGTATTCTAAGTTAAATATTAAACCACTTCTGTAGATAATGACTTTTTCACATGTTGGTGCTCCCAATCCTGAGGAACAATAGGTCTCTAAACCTACAATAGCTCACAGTGATGAGTAAAAATGACCTTCTACATGTGTTAGTGCTACCAATCCTAAGGCACAACAGGTCTCTTAACATGATTCTACTCAAAGTGCAGATGAACAACCATCTACATGTTCTAGTGTTCTCATTCTTAAGGAACAACAGGTTTCTCAGCCTGATGCTACTCTCAGTGAATAGGTATAATGACCATCTACACATGTCAATTCTACTTCTCCAGAGGAACATATTGATGATGTTGGTTTTGGGGAAATGGTAGGAAATAAAAGAATGACAGCATAGAAAAAAAGTGTCATAAATTTATGGAGTTAAAAAATCATTAAGGAAAAATTAAAAGGCTTCAAATTTGAGGTCGGATGGAATGCACAGGGACCAGCATGTTAACCCCAACAAGTCCATGTTTAATTATTACATTGGAATCATCACTCGGAAATGTGTTCCTATTAATGTAGATTTGTGTTACCATGTTTTTATTTGGCTTCATACACTAATTTTGGAATATATTACAACAACATTATTATATCATTTATTTATTTTACTAAAAAATAAAATAATGAAGCATTGACTTACTCTTCATCATTGATTGTAGAGTGCATTTATAGTAGATTCATCCTACAATAAATATGTATTATTTATTTCTATAATGATTCATATAGGATTTTATAAAATTTTAATAAGATATCATCTCAAAGATATTTAAGGGAAAATAAACATGCACCCATGGCTTCTCTGTTCACACCTTATAACCCAAGAAGCGTAGGATATGTTTACTGGTCGTCATGGTGATGTGTCTTTTATGGTAAATTGTGGCTAGTAATAAGTTTTTTGATGATACATGTATTCATCACTTTGATTGATAGTTTTTTATTTATGAAATAGAAACTGAGTGTTGGAAATAAGGAACAAGCAACAAAACCAGTGTACCCCTACCGTAAAGAAAGGATGGGGTATGCTTCACTTGAAAAAAAATGGTACATATTTTAAATCTATCGTAATATTTTTGTGTGACATGAAACAACATCATAATTATGTTATTTTTTTAATATTCATATTGAGGACTCCAAATTCAAATCCACTTCCATCCCATGCCATGTGCTATGGAAGGAGGAATGTGTAAATAAAGATAGGATACTAATAAATGAAAACACAAAAAAAGTGTGGGAAACATGTGTAAGTATTACATAATAATTTTTTTCTTTAAATTTATATTATATAACAATGATAAATTATTTTATTATATTTTCTATGCTACCTAGTCATAGGAATCAATGAAACCTATACTAAATGAACCCATACTATCGATTGCCATAAAACAGTTAGAACAGTATGTCCGTATCAGAGGTGTGGGTTTTGGGGTGATTCCTAGAACATATTTTGAGAAAAAAACAAGAGGAAGATCAAAGTTAATTAATTAAATGGATGATATAAAGAATATATACCCTTTAAGAACAATTCCAATGGAAGAGAGATATGATGAAAACATTTATGGGGGAGGTAAGGAGAAGAAGCAACTCAAGAACAACCATCATGTGGGGATCCCACCCCACCCCCAATAGCAATGAGGTGAGACATTCCCCTAAAATATATGTCTTATACAAGGTAATCAATTTTCTAATAAATTTTATGTGAAATGTGAATCAGATAGAAACAGATACCTTTCTTATACTGATATTCTATAGGGTAATAATGAATGTGATTTATATTTATCAACACCCACCCATCACCTTGTAGTGAGGGATATGATGTTCAATATTCAAAACAAAATTCTACACAACATACCACTTCCAACAGGTCATGTGCGAGTGTCGATTAGTATGTCCCATGAGCCAAGTGTTGAGCTACGTGTTCCAATTAATGAGGAATATATTCATATGGTAAAAAAAGTTATTGGAACATTCATCACATGGCCATCACATCTTTAAAAAATCATGTTGATAAGTAGGTATTAATTTTCAATTTATTTTTCAATCTAAACCTTTAAAAATTAATGAAAAAAGTTCTGAACTGATTAATGTTATTACATAGAGACAAATGGAAGTTGGTGAAATGAAATACCTACTCAAAACCATCTAAAGGATTGACCAAACAATCAAAAATATCTACCAAAATCACCATTCCCTACCCATTTTATATCCTAATTTACTAGTATTGAAGGTTCACATGGATACAAAGTTAAAATATGGTCATAAGGAAATATTTGATTTTGAATAAAATATGTATGAGAGAAAAATATCAATAATTCCTTGGTTTTGAGAGTGTAAGTGAAATCCCCGACTATGATTGGTTAGGAAGGTTAATTGTAAATGTATACATGAGGTATGTTTTCATGATTTTATTTTCCAAAAGCTGATATACTATGTTAATTATGAAGTTGATCCAGGAGACCACCATTGGATGGCAGTCAAGACTATCCTTAAGTATCTGAGTCGTACTAAGGATATGTTCCTGGTTTATAGAGGAGATGAGGAACTAGTCATCATAGGACATGTAGATTCTAGTTTCTAGACTAATCAAGATGACATGAAGTCATAGACTGGATACATCTTCAGTCTGAATAGAGGTGCAGTGAGCTGGAAGAGCTCAAAGAAAAGTGTGGTGTCAGATTTTACAGCGGATTCTGAGTATATCGTAGCTTCTAAGGCAGATAAAGAAGCAGTATGGATGTGAAGCTTTGGGCCAATCCCTCTTGTGTTTTGAATGTTCTTTGTTTGAATAAATTTATAGTATGATGATGATATGAAGCTTCGTCCAAGATCTGGATGTATTACTAAGCAGTAAAGATCCTATCACACTCTATTGTGATAATACTGCAGTGGTGGCACTTGCAAAAGAGCCAAGGTCACATCAGCAGACAAAGCACATACTTTGGAAGTATCATCTCTTGAGGGATTTTTCTCAGAGAGGTGAATTTGCAGTGAGTAGTATTTCCACAAAAGACAGCGTGGCGGACCCCTTGAATAAAGGCTTGACTCAGTAGAAACATGATCATCATGTGAGTTCTAGTGGACTAAAAGTCGTAGGCAGTTGGCTTTAGTCCAAGTGGGAGTTTGTAAGGGTTGGTGTCCTGAGAACCAACTGTTTTGTACTTTGATTACATGAATGTTCAATTAGTATATATTTTTCATTGTTCTGCATGACTATAATATAATAATGTCCTGGAATATTTGTTGCATTGATAAGGTCATGGAATATCCCCGCTATGATGAGAACCTTGAAATGCTATAACAATATTCTTAAATAAAGTTATATGATTGGATGACATACTATGATAAGACACATAGTATACAGACCATCATGTGCGAGTACTCATAAGAAGATGAGACTCTCTCTCATAGAGTTCACACTTGGTAATCTCTAATATGGGAGATTATGAGAACAGACCTGCCAATAGAAATTCCACATGTCTTGGTTTCATCGGACATTGCTATATATGAGTGTGTGTAATGATCCTTAGACTGGAAGATTATCATAAACTCATGTCATGACTCGTGCACTTAGATTTAATGATGAAAACCTTCATGTAGACAGTTGGCGGAAAGTAGGGTATGTTGGGTGCGTTACGAGTGACATGTTGTTAATGGATAAGTCGAGGAAGGATTTGTCCCTTCCATTTATGGAAGTTGATATCTCGTCCCTTTGATTGAAATAGAACTGTGGCATTAAATTCCATGGCCATGGTGTAAACGATGAGTTTATTTCAGGTAGTCAAAGAATTATGGATCAAGCATATAGGTTTATGACACTGCCATGAAACTTGCTTGATGAGATATCAAGACAAAGGGATTAAATTACAGAGTAAGAGTTTATATAAGATGATACGTCAATGCAGCGTCAACTTCTTTCTCTTGTGTACCTTGACCTGTTGCTAGACAGTAATCTTGGACTTTAGGAAAGTCCGCCTAATGCCAATGAGAAAGAGTCCTAGAGGGTCACACACTAAGTGTATTCAAGTATCTCAAGTAGAATAATGATTATTACCGTGCGTGATTTAATAATTATTCAAGTAAGCCTAAATCATTTTAATATTGGATGAAGAATAAAATAAAACAAGTACACGTCATGTATCAATGATTACACACCATGTAGTTTTATTTTGAAAACAAGTACACGCCATGTATTATTAAATGTACATGCCATGTAGTTTTCATTTTGGAAAAGAAATGAATAAATGAAAACAACATATACATGCTGTGTACATTGAATGTACATGCCGTGTAGTTTTCAATGAAAAACAAGTACACGTCGTGTATTTATTAATACACTTCGTGTAGTTTTTCCAGTCGGGATTTTGAGGAAATATTGTTTTATTAAATGATATTTATTATAATCAGTGTGGGCATATGTAAAGGAATTAATGACTCGACATGGGGTTTTCAAAATGGAGTTAATGAAATAAATAAAACACGTAACGCATTTATTTATTGTCATAACTCTAAAACCTCAAACCTGATTATAAATATCCTCACAACCCCAACTCTTTTCCTTACACAAGAGAATCGTTGTGCACAAGAACTCTGGAGAATTATTTCAAGGCCGAAAGAACCTATTCCTCCAAGAACACTCTCAAGACCGAGAGAGATCATCTTCCATTGGATCAAGATGATCTAAGGCAGACAACGCAAGCAAATGTTTCTCCACGCTAGCACCAGAAGACTCCTTTGGTAACATCCTGAGATACGAGGTACATGTGTGGATCACCGCTAGAGGAATTCTACACTTGGATTCTACGATGCAACGACGAATCACATCGGAACGTGATCAAGAACATCAACAAAGAAACAACACCCAAAAGATATTTCTTTTAAATTGATTAAATTAATTATAATCAACCTATAATGATCCT
Organism: Viscum album; assembly: GCA_963277665.1. Classification (NCBI taxonomy): domain Eukaryota; kingdom Viridiplantae; phylum Streptophyta; class Magnoliopsida; order Santalales; family Viscaceae; genus Viscum; species Viscum album. Next base: position 864,435,571 of record OY728147.1, on the reverse strand, counting down.
ACTTTGTGGTTTCGGGACATTCCTTTTCTTTGTCCATTTCTGTGATTCGATCCATGGAGACTAGCGTTTATCATCGTATTGATCCCGGATTGATCATTTTTAATGACAAAAAGTCAAGTGGGCACATCCACCCATGTGCTTATACTGCACCTAGAACCTTCATCTTTTATGTAATTAATTAATTTTTTCATCATTTTATCTACTATTTGTATATTAATTTCATTGACATTTTTATATAATACTTATTTAGTTTTTTATATAGATATTTTGGGAAGTCATATTTTCCTTTCAAATATATACAACAAGTCAGAAAAGATATAACATGATTCTTTCAGGTGTAAAAGGAAACCCCATATTATATGAAAACCAAGAAAATGCATGGTGTAACCGGTATGACAAAAAGTGTCCATTATCAGTTTAAAATTGACATTTTAGTTCAAAATGTGTCACTAAATGAAAACCAAGAAAACACACTCTAATTGTCTTTATAATTGAGAATATAAATTCATATGTCATTTTTGACATTCATGAAGCAGTCTCACATCAAACTGACACATGATGCGATCGGTATGACTCATAATGGGTGTTTCTGGTTTGAAATGAATTTTTTTGTAAAAAAAACACAAATGAAATACTAAAAACCAAGTAAACGTATTCAAATTGTTTTAATAATCTAGTATAATGACCTATATGTCATTTTTTATGTGTAAGAACCAACCTCACCTCAATACGACACACAGTGTGGCCGGTATCACTCAAAGTGTCACTTTTTATTTAAAATTGACATCAATTTAAGTATAAACAACAAGTGACATACTCAAAAACCAATAAAATGCATTTTTATTATTTTAATATTTGAATAAAATTATCCATGAGTCATTTTTGATGTGTAGAAGTCAATCAAACCTCAATATTATGCATGGTGTGACTGGTATGACTCCAAGTGTGTCTTTTTATTTAAAATTAACATTAGTTTAAGTAAAAAAGAGAAATTGACATACTAAAAACTAAGAAAACACATTTGGATTATTTTTATACATTAGGAAAATAATACATGGGTAATTTATGACCTATAGGAATCAACTACACCTCAATCTGATGCACGGTGTTACTGGTATGAATAAAATTATCTGTTATCGATTTAAAATTGACATTTTAGTTCAAAACATGTCACTCACTGAAAATCAATAAAATGCACTATAATTTTCTCAATAATTTAGAAAAAAAGATTCATAAGTCATTTTTTATGTGTATGAAGAAGTATAATTTCAAAATGACACACGATGAAATCGTTATGACCCATAATGTGTGTTTCCAGTTTGAAATGACATTTTAGAAAAAAACACAACTGGCATACTGAAAGCTAATAAAACACATTAGAATTGTTTTGTTACTTTAGAAAAATTATCTTTATGTAATTTTTGAATTTTGGGAATCATCCACACCTAAACACAATGCATAGTTTGTCCAGTTCACTCAAAGTGTATCTTTTTATTTAAAATTGACATTAATTTGTGTAAAAACAACAAGTGACATACTCTAAACCAAGAAAAAAAATTCAAATTGTTTTGATATTTTAGAAAAATTATATATAAGTTATTTTTGACATTTATGAATCATATTCACCTCAATACAATGCACGGTGTGGCCAATATCACTCAAAGTGTCACTTTTTATTTAAAAGTAACATCAATTTAAGTAAAAAGAACAAGTGACATACTCAAAACTAAGAAAAAACATTCATATTGTTTTGATATTTTAGTAAAATGATCCATTAGTAATTTTTGACTTATAAGAATCAATTCCACCTCAATAGGATGCACAATGTTCTGGTATAACTCCAAATGTATCTTTTTATTTAAAATTGACATTAATTTAAGTAAAATGAACAAGTGACAAACTGAAAACTAAGAAAACACATTAATATTTTTTTATACTTTAGGAAAATTTTTTGTGAGTCATTTTTGACCTATAGGTATCAACCACACCTTAATATGATACATGTTGTGATAAGTATGACTAAAAGTGTCAATTATTATTTTAAAATTGACATTTTTGTTCAAAATGTATCACTCATTGGAAACCAATAAAACACACATTGATTGTATTAATAATTTATGAAAATAATTCATATGTCATTTTTTAAGTGTATAAAGAAGTATCGCATCAAACCAATATATGATGTGCCCAGTATGACTCATAATATGTGTTTCCATTTTGAAATGACATTTTTGTAAAAAAACACAACTAGCATACTAAAAAATGATCAAAAACATTCAGATTGTTTTGATACTTTAGGAAAAATATATATATAAGTCATTTTTGATGTGTTAGAATCAGTCACACCTCAATATAATGCATAGTGTGTCTAGTATCAATAAAATTGTCTCTTTATTTAAAATTGACATTAATTTAAGTAAAAACAACAAGTGACATACTTAGAACCGAGAAAACAAATTTGTATTGTTTTGATATTTTAAGAAAATAATCTATAAGTCATTTTTGACATGTAGGAATTAGTCTCACCTCAATATGATGCACGGTGTGGATGGTATCACTCAAAGTGTCTCTTTTTATGTAAAATTGACATCAATTTAATTAAAAAGAACAAGTGAGATACTCAAAACTAGGAAAAACACTCAGATTGTTTTGATATTTAATAAAAATGATCCATGAGTCATTTTTTATTTGTAGGAATAAACCCCACCTCAATAGGACACAAGATGTTCCAGTATAACTACAAATGTGTATTTTTATTTACAATTGACAATTTAAGTAAAAAGAATAAATGACATACTGAAAACCAAGAAAACACATTAAGATTGTTTTGATACTCTAAGACATAGATCTATGAGTAATTTTTGACCTGTAGGAATCCACCAAACCTCAATTTGATGCACGGTGTGACCAGTATGACTAAAAGTGTATGTTATCTATTTAAAATTTACATTTTAGTTCAAAACATGTCACTCACTAAAAACCAAGAAAACATGCTCTGATTGTATTGATAATTTAGGAAAACAATTCATAAGTCATTTTTGATGTGTATGAAGTAGTATCATGTAAAACTGATGCACGATATGACTGGTATGACTCATAATGTGAGTTTCCAGTTTGAAATGACATTTTAGTAAAAAAACACAATTGGCATATTTAAACCTGATCAAATACATTTGGATTTTTTTTGATACTTTAAGGCAACAATATAAAAGTCATTTGTGATGTGTATGAATCATCCACACCTCAATATGGCTCACAGTGTGGCTGGTATAACTCAAAGTGTATTTTTTTATTTAAAATTGACATTTTTTTGACAAAAGATGAATTCATTACTAATGAAGATCATCGGAATTACATGCACATAGCCATGAGGTGAAGTGGTCCAGCCAGATCTAATCATTGTAAGGGGGCCAACGGCCACCAACTAATGAGCAGAATTGTTTACTTCCCTTTTGATGAAAGATAAAGTGCAGATTGTGAAGCTTTGACAGAGGGAGTGAATAGTCCTGATGAGGGATCCAAAAGATTGAAGGCTACCATCATTGAGGTTGATGTCATTGAAAATGGTGAGGCAGTCTGATTTGAGGTATATTTATTTCCATCCACGATCTTTTGTGAATTTCAGCCTAGCAAGGATGGTGACAGCTTCAGCAACTGCGGGTTCCCAAAGCGCGTGATGCGATTCATGTTTGGCTGCAATGATTTGACCATAGTGGTCTCGGGCCAGCATACCAAGACCAACATGTCCATCCTTAGGGAGAGATGCATCCACATTAATCTTGAGAATCCCTTCTGGTGGAGGGCACCAATGTGGGGAGGAAAAAGGGGTTCCAAAGGGCCTCTACTGCTCAGAGTGGTGCTGCCAGCCCTCAATCTAGGATGACTCCGGTTCAATCCAAAATTTGGGAGGCCTAAACATATGATTAAAGATGACATCATTACGCCAAACCTAGATGATCCAGGACAAAATACAAAGTGAGCCCGCTTTAGCTGGTGAAAAAGAGGAGCACCATCGCATCAGGAGAGAGGTGAGGTCTAAGGCCACATCCAGGTAGATATCTGTAGGCGATCCCCATTTTATCCAAACCTCCTTTTCCACTAGGAATTGGATAAGAGCATGGAGAGAATATTCTAGGATTTATGGGAAGAAGGAGTAGGAATTTTCACTAGAAAAATGTCGGAAGGCAAGGAGGTTTATGGTAGGGAGGGTGCCAGTGCACACCTGCCACCAGAAATGGCAGATTTTTTAGGGGATATTGAGCTTCCACAGTGATTTCCAAGGCCCCTCATCCCCTTCATCTGGACATGTAAAAAGAGAAATCTGATAGCCGAATTTCACCTTGTAGGCTCCCAATATGTCATTGATCAAGAAGAGATGGTCAGGGCCTGCATTAGGAACATGGGGATACTCAAGATGATCCTTCTGTCCCTTTCTTTGAACCAAGAGAAACTTTTTTCCAAGCACCACCCATTCCCCTAGTCAGCAAATAGACACTGGACAGTGGCACATGGATAGGGGATGATGCCCTCATGTCTTCTTTATCAATTAGCCAGGGATTAGTCCAAATATTAACCATTTATCCATTTTTAATCCTCTAACCCAATCCTTTATTCAGAAGATTACGGGATCCCCAGACACTTCTCCAGATGAAGCTGGGTCGGGGGCCAAGATGGGAGTCCTGGAAATCCTTGTGTGAGAAGTATTTTGCACGGAGAACTCATGCGCATAGATATGGTGGATGATTAATAAGGTTCCATCCTTTCTTATCCATCAGTGCATCATTAAAATGAAAGAGGTCCCGAAATCCCATTCCACCTTCGGATTTGGGTTGGCAGAGTTTTGGCCAGGCGATCCAATGGGTCTTATTCCTTCCATCATTTATACCCCACCAGAACTTGGCAGTGTGAGAGTGGATCTGGTTGACAATGATAACATGAAGCTTAAAAATGGACATAAAATAGCTGGTAATAGATTTAAGAGCTAACTTAATAAGGGTTTCCTTTACGTCTTTGGAGATTTTTTTTGGGGTCCAGCCTTGGATTTTTTTCTCAATTCTATCCAAAATATCTGCAAAGATTTATTTCTTGGATCATCCAACCACTGTGGGTATCTTGAGGTACTTTTGATGTTTTTTGACCATAGGAATTCCTACAATAGAACAGAGCTCTTCTATTTTGAACAGTGGAACCCCTGAGCTGAATGAGATTTCTGACTTGCTATGGTTGATTGTTTTCCCTAAGGCCCACTCATACTATTTAATCGCAAGGTCGATAGAAAAACACTCATTGTGGGTTGTTCTGGAGAAAATAAGGCAGTCATTGGCAAAAAAAGAGATGTAAAACTGGTGGAATAGCACGGAAAACCTTTTCCCCGTGAATTTTATGAGAGGAGGCTACCCTCTAAATGAGGTTAGAAAAAACATCAGCCACCAATATAAATAGAAAGGGTGAGAGAGGGTCTCCTTGGTGAAGGCCTCAGGTTGGGGAGAAGCCTCGGGTGAGCACTCCATTAACATTAATTCGGAAGGAGACAGACGAGACACAGTGCATGATTATATCTATCCATTTCATGCAGAAGCCCATTTTCAACATCACGAATTTGAGGAAGTGTCATTATACTTTATCATAGGCCTTAGCCATATCTAGTTTTCATGCCATGGTTCCTCTTTTTGCGGTGGAGTGTGTTTTCATGAATTGGAAGACTTCATGGGAAAAAATGGAATTATCAGTGATCAGTCTCTGCCACGAAAGAACTTTGGTTCTACGATATGATGTTAGGTAACCATGTACACAGCCGAGTAACTAAAATCTTTGAGAATATCTTGTACGAGACAATTCACAGGCTGATAGGTCTAAAGTTCGAGACCACAAGAGGTTTCTTAATATTGGGGATGAGGATGAGGACTGTTTCATTAATAGAGGAGTGGTTCTTTTTCCCAGCCCAAATATTCTTCATCAGATTGTAGATTTTTGGGCCAATAATGTGCCAGTATTTTTTGAAACAGAGGGCATGGAAATCGTTCGGGCCTAGGGCCTTAGTAGAGTGAATATGTTTTAGAGCCTGAAGGATCTCTTTGTCCATCACATATTTGGAGAGATGTTTGTTAATCTCTTAGGTGATCACAAGTGTGATACAATCCTCCACCTCAGCAGAGATGTTAAGACTTCCTACAGAGAAGATATTCTGAAAGTAACTAGAGATAACATCTTGGATTCTATATGTGTTGAAAAATTTTTTCCCATCCGGGTGCGAGATGCAAGAGATAAAGTTTTTACAGTGTTTATCTGATGATTTCTGATGAAAGTATTTGGTGTTTGCATCCCCTATTGCAATGTGGGTATCTCGTGCCCGCATAGCCCAGAAGCTTTCTTTGATTTTCAGGGCTGCATCCAGATCTCGTTGAATGACACTGATTTTGGATAGCGTGCAATTGGTTAGGGGTTGGTTGAGAAGATTAAACAGATTCCTTTTAAGAAAATTGCAGTGCTTATCAGGTTGATGGAATTTAGTGAAGCTTCATGTCCTCAGATCAGACGCCACCTGTTGAAGATTGGATCCAATGTCTGCTTTCCCACTCTTCCAGCCTGATCGGATAACATCTTTGCATTCGCGGTCTTTTGACCAGAAGATTTCAAACCTGAAGGGTTTCCTGATTTTTTTAATGTGATCACCATGGGTGCAGTCAATGACAATCGGGCAGTGGTCCGAGCAGTTGAGTGATAGGTGTCCGATGTGGTACATTCTGAAAAGGTTCATCTAATCTATTGAGCCTATAAATCTATCAAGATGCTCATCGATATGGGTACCATCCATATTTCCCTGAAACCATGTGAATGGGTTTCCCGTGTATCCCAGATCAACCAGGTCTGCCCTAGAAATTATATCTTTGAAATCTGACATCGAGATAGAGGATCGAAAAGCTCCGCCTCTTTTTTCCTTTTGATACAGGATCTCATTGAAGTCCCCTTCAAAGAGAATAGGTCTTGGAAGGTCACGTCTCAGATTGCAGAGAAGGTCCCAAGATTTCCACTTCTCGTTTTGGGAAGGCCAACCATAAAATCCCACAAAATCCCATGGAGGGTTGTGGGATTCATAAATAGTCGCAGCCACATGGTGCAAAAAGACGAATAAGATCCTGACATCAACATTTTCCTTCCATAGGAGACATAGTCCCCCTGAGCATCCTTGTTAGGGGACCGGGAGGCGGCCCTGGAAGCTGCATTTCAGAGCAAGGCATGTGGTGTCCCTGTTTTCTAATATGGTTTCAGACAGGAAAACCATATTAGGGCGACTTTGAGTGCAATGGCGTTGAATCATACAAACCATTTGTGGGTTTCCAATCCCACAAAAGTTCCATCATAAAACAATCATTGCTCCAGGCGGGGCTGGGATGTACCCGTCTCCGCCTTTGATTCAACTGGGGTCATTATGGCACCTGCTGCTTTCATTATTTTTGGAGGGTTTTCAGCCAAATTTCTTGGTTAAATTCTTCATTTCGGTTCCCCTGGTTTTGGGTTAACCATTTTTTCATATATGTCTTCACAGTGCGCCCTTTTCTGCATTCAACAAGTAACTGGGCTTGAATTTGTTAAGCCTGTCATCCCAGAGTCATCTTGTGGTAAGATGTCTGGCGTGACTGTACCAAAGCCAGGGTTGGGATCTGGTTTTTCGATGCACATATGTTTCAGCTTCGATATTTTCTATGGTGGTTCTTTTGGTTTTGGAAACGACTCTGTTGCAGTTAAGATAGTGACTTTCGGGGGGTAGAATCAATGCCCGATTTGATGTAAATCTTCTTCAAATGACTCTCCTTCCTAGCCCCATCATTGCACGTGGAATTTATGTCCTGGGGGGATCTTCCAGCTTCCCTTTGATCAACTAGGCTATCTTTAGGGAATTCTAGTGGTCCCAGCATGATGGTATTAGATTTTTCAGTTTCCGCTCGCCTTGTGTGGGCCATTGTGAGATGGTCATGATCCTTTTTTTTCGCCTCAAGGATGTAGGCATATCTTGTCGTTTTGGCCTGAATCCAAGGACCATATTGTAGAATGATATTTCCTGATTAGTTTTCTTTCTTTATGTCGCATGCTTTCTCTAGATGAAGAATACACCCTCAAAATAAGCAGAAGATTGGTATTTTCTCGAATTTGAAAGCGATCCAAATTTTGGAATCGTCAAATTTCAGAAACATACCTCTCATTAGAGGCTCTGTCACTTCGACCTCGGCTTTAATCCGAACCAGGGGTCCCCATTGTATTGGTTCCAAGTAGTCCCACTCTAGGAAGTGGCCAATGTGATCTCCAATTTCTCTCATCACCCATTCTATTCTCCCATGAAACGGTATTCCTTTAATGTGTATCCAGAAGGGGGAGCGAGTGAGTTTAAAATTCTGGAACTCATCTCCACCTTTAAGTTCCTCCATCAGGATGAGCTGGTTATCAAAGGATCGGGGTCTACCTTTGAGGATTTTGTATTTATATTTTTCATTTAAGAACTCAAAGATTAGAAGGTTGTTCTCCACTTCCCGGATGTCCACTCCAGCTTCCAGTTTCCATAGATTTTGTATGGTATTTTTTAGGACCCTTTGGTTGACCGACATTTTGGCCACAAATTTTCCGACAACCAACAGCGCCATATGTTTAGCCAGAAGCGTATCTTCATTTATTCAGTTTTAAATTGGTGCTTTCTCTTTATCCTTAAAGTACAACTTCTTTCATTGGTTCATTAAGTCAGCCTCCAAGGTACGGACCACAATTTTCTGATTAAAATTTCAGTTCCTCAAACCTGCACCTGGTTTCTCCAGCCCAAAAAGGTCTCCGGCCCACAAATGGCTCGAGTTACCACGTATGGGCTAAAAGCGCCCAACCCTATGCAACCAGGGTAGCTCGGTTGGGCTTCACAAAGGTGAATTCTCTGATCAGCTCTCGAGCCTTTCCTTCATAAGGCATAATGAGCTGGTTCCATAGATTATGGGGATCTGGATTCACGATGCAGAATGGAGTCGACTTCGCGATGCAGGAGGATGTCGGCTTCGCGAAGCCCGTCCTTCACGACCTGGAATCCCACCTCACCGCTAATCTTTGGGCAGTGACTTTCACGAACAAAGCAGGTCACCAACTGTGGTTCTCGTGATCGGACCTTCACAAATTAGAGAAGTCACCACGTAGAAGAGGCGGGTCATCGTCATGGTGGATTTGGGTAATCGGCCACTGCAAATCGTGGATCTGGAAATTGAACAACGCAGTACGACCACCGCGAATCGCGGATCTGGGGAAACAACCTCCCAGAATGGATATGGATCTGAAAACCACCTCTACGAAACCTAAACTCCAAGCGAGATCTTTGATAATTGAGGAGATGAACACAGGATCCATCTCCAATTTTCAGATCTGCGGTTCAGCATGAATGGTCATCGCTGAGATCTTCTCCATAAAACAGGTAAGAAACTCACTCGTTCACTTGATGCCAAAAAAAAGTTGTAGATCTTCCCCTCTATATCGCAAGCGTCAAGGGGCCAAGGTCAGACATGGTATAATGGATTCATAAATGGTAATCCCCTCAGCATAAGGGAGCCATATTTGGTATCCAGAATACGATGGGATTCAGAGGAGATCGAGTCAAACGGAGGCCTGGGCCCCTTGATAAGTAAATGTATTCGGATTGTTTTAATATTTTATTACAATGATATATAATTAATTTTAGATATTTAGGAATTATCTTTACCTCAATACAATTCACGGTGTGGTAGGTATCATCAAAGTATCTCTTTTTATTTAAAATTGACATTAATTTAAGGAAAATAATAAGTGATATACTAAAAACCAAGAAAACGAAATAATACTATTTGGATACTTTAGTAAAATGATCTATGAGTCATTTTTGACATGTAGTAATCAACCCCACCTCAATCTAATGCATGGTGTGACCATTATGACTAAAAGTGTCCATTATCAATTTAAAATTGACATTTTAGTTCAAAACATGTCACTTATTGAAAACCAAGAAAACACACTCTGATTGTCTTGATAATTTAGGAAATTGATTCATAAGTCATTTTTGACATGTATGAAAGAGTCTCATGTTAAACATATACATGATGTGATTGGTATGACTCATAAAGCATGTTTTGAGTTTGAAATTACATTTTAGTAAAAAAACTAGTATACTAAAAATTGAGTAAACATATTCAGATTGTTTTGATACTCTAGGAAAATGATCTATAAGTCATTTTTGACATGTAGAAATTAGTATCACCTCAATATGATGCATGGTGTGGCTGGTATAACTCCAAATGTGTCATTATTTAAAATTAAAATTAATTTTAGTAAAAAAAGTGACATACTCAAAACAAATCAAACACATTTAGATTGTTTTGATATTTTAGGAAAATGATCCATAACTAATTTGTGACATTTAAGAATAATCCTCACTTAAATAGGACACATGTTTTAATTGGTATAACTCCAAATGTGTCTTTTTTATTAAATATTGACATTTTATTAAAGTATTCTTTCATATTAATGTTTAATTTATTTCTTTATTATATTAATAATATAAAAAAATTCTTATATAGGTGGAATCTTTTTCTTGGGTTGAGATGATTTGTTCGACAACTGATACCATGGGTAAACATTTTTGAGAGGGAATCACGAGGGTGAAAAGATGAAACATTATTGTTTTTAAATGTTTATTAGATAATTGTATATGTAATTATATAAAACACTATTTGAAATATATATAGTTGTGATTTTATATATATACCATGGGTGGACATTTTTTTATTACTAGTGTAACATTAAATTTATATAGCATTTTTTGAAATTATAGGTTTTTTAGGTTTTTGTTGGGTGTGCTGTTATATTAACAGTACATTTCATCTAGTAGGGCCTTTATCAATGCTATTTCGAGCATTGATAAAGGGTCTCCTTTACCGGTTCTATTTAAATTGCTAATAATGGGGTCCTTTATCGGCACTTTTTTAGAGCAGATAAAGGGTACCCCCCTTATCATCATTGTGATTAACAATACTTTTTTAGCACTATTAAAATCCATTTTGTGCTCTTTTAAAGGGAATATGTGTAGTAGTGTTAGTTTATGAAAAAATAGTATCAAACCCTGGTTTTTTATATGTGATTTTGAGATGTTATGGTAGACTGGAGATAGGATATTCGGAACAAAGGAGGTATACATGAATTGGTTTTGAAACACCACTTTTAACATCAATCCTTAAGTTACTGGGGATTATTAAGAATGTAAGGTTTTTGTTTTTGATCATACCCATGAGATATGATATGTGTTTTCCAAGAAAGGAAAACAGTTTGCAGACCGTGCACCCAAATTGAGAAGCTTGAAAAAGTATGGGTTTTTTCATATGGTTTCTAAGGCTTAACCTATTTTTGTAAAATATTTAGGGTTTTGATTAATTATACTAACATATTTTAATAGTCCTTGATTTCTTACAATTTGATCTTATGTCATTTCATGCCCCCATTAAGTCCCCTTGTGAATACTATGAATAAATATGTAGATAATTTCATGTGATCCAATCTTTCTATAGACCAAAATATTATTAATTCAATGATATGAATATTCTGATCAATGGAAAAAGGAGTGGGCCATTAACCATCTTAGGAAAGGGAGGTAAGTCAAGTTCTGAGTCAATATAAGGACCAGGTTTAGGAGTTTCATCACTATAATCCAAATATATTTTTAGAAATTAATGGTCCTCAAGAGGTAGAGTATTGGCTAGAAAATACTTTAGAAATATATGAATTCCATAATACTCTATAGCCTATCAAGGTGAAATGTGTTGAATTTATACTTGAATATAAGAGTTAGAAATAGTGGGAGTTCATTGTTCACTAAAAGTAGCATGAGAACCTAGAGTGGATAGACATCAAGGTTATGTTCACTCAGCAGTTCTACCCATATACTTTAGTGAAGGAAAATTCTTAGGAGTTTTTCTACCTCTAATAAGGAAACCATATGGTATTATAATTCAAAAACTAGTTTATAAATATTACGCATTTGTCTTATGACATGGTTTCAAATGAAAAATAGAAATCCCAGTGTTTTGAGATATGATTTCAACCTTAAATTTAATCCATGGTGTTCTTTTTGAAGCTTTCCAATTATATGTGTGTGGTAGATAAAGACTTAATGGTGGAGATAGATCAAGTAAGGATATTAGGGATGGTTCATATTCCTTCCATTCCTTATGAAAGAAATGGTGGTTTCCAAAAATAAAATGAAGTGTTAAGAACCAAGAATAGGAAGTGGTAGTGGTACCAAGCACCAAAGGAATTGACATAATTGAAAAATCATCTTGATGGAAAGGAATCCAAGGGAATCATTCATTCTAGTGTATTTATATGGGATTATCTAGTTATATTTTCTAATAAAGTGGAAGGAAATTTTTCTAATGAATTGGTTATATAAATATTAACCTATTTACCATCAAGAAAAAATATCTCTTTCCCCACATTGATGATATCTTTAACTAATTGAAAGAGGCAACACTACTGGAAAACAGGGCTATACCCACGGTTCAAAACCATGGGTATAGCCCCCAAAACCGTGGGTATAGGCTATACCCACGGTTCTGGGAACCGTGCGGCTGAACGGCGTCGGGATAGGGGTCTTCACCTATACCCACGGTTTGGTTGAACCGTGGGTATAGGTGTGTGTACGCGTGTCCAAAGGGGCTCACATCACAGCCCAACTCGGCTACGGTATGCTTTTGTAATATATACTATCATTTATTTATATATATTAATATATACGGGACGCGGGATAAATATGCAGGTAGAGGGTTTTGATCACCCGACCTGGAGTGCGGGATGCGGAGGGCTAACCAACCGAGCTAGGTGAATTCATGGAATATAGTATTGCAACTATTTTTATATATTAATAATTATATTTTATTATAAAAATAAATCGTCGCGGTGATTCGATCACTAGACCTGCGGGGAGGAAAGGAGGAGATCTACCAACGGCTCTAAGCAAGTTTTCTGACAATTAATTTATATTTTTGTAAATATATTATAACAGAACGCCAAAAAAAATTTCCCGCCCATTTTTTTCCCCATTTCCCGCCTAAATTTTTTTCCCGCTATTACCCGGGAAAGCTATACCCACGGTTTTCCAAAACCGTGGGTATAGGTCTTAAAAAAATATATATCCAATGCCCACGGTTTTTTAAACCGTGGGTATACATCTTCCAAAAATAACCTATACCCACGGTTTGGGCCAAACCATGGGTATAGGTCTTGAAACAAAAACTATACCCACGGTTTGGGGGAGAACCGTGGGTATAGGTTCCCATACTAGCCCTATACCCACGGTTTCTCAAAACCGTGGGTATAGGGTACCCTATACCCACGGTTTTTCCCAAAACTGTGGGTATAGACCCGTTTTCCAGTAGTGCAAGGTGGTTCTGAATGATTAAACTTTAATCAGGTTATCACCAGCTAGCTGAAAAATCTAGTTATCTGTAAGACTCATTTGAAAAGCTGGTATGGGAATTATGAATAATTATTAATATAGTTTGGTTCAACTAAGGATCATGAGGTTTTTATACTACTTATGAACAGCGTATCTCACAGATAGTTCAACACCTTTATTGTAGTACTCATGGATGATATTTTAGTACATTACATAATGAAATGGGATCATGAGAATTATTTTAAAATATATTTTTAAACTCTCAATAATCAATTCCTTTATGATATATCCTCAAAGTGTAACTTCTAGATCTAGTAATTCAAGTTCTTAGGACATGTGGTGTTAGAATAGGACATATTAAATGATCTTAAAAAGTTGAGAGTTTTTATTTTTTGGGAAGAACTAAGGAATTTAGTCAAGATCTAAGGATCCATAGGCCTACTATATTACTAATGATTATTTTTTAAGGATTTCTCCAAGATTTTAGCAACTCTGACTGCTATAACATAAAAAAGGGTGAAATTACTATAAATCCCTATGAATCAAGTATCTTTTTATGAGTTAAAGATGTGGTTTACCAAATATTATATCCTGATTATACCCAAGTTTGGATAGGTCTATTTCATTTATTATGATACATTAGGTATGGTTTTGGTTTATTTGCTTATATATGGTGATTGTGTATCAATGTATGGTTCTCAGCTACTTCATCTACATGATCAGAATTATTCTACCCATGACCTTCAGCTCATAATAGTTATTAATATTTTTAAATATTGGAAATTCTATATTTTTAGGAAAATAATTTTTGTCTATTATGATCATAAATATTTTTATTATATCTTTTCTCAGAAATATTTGAATCATAGGTTGTGATGATGGGTGGTGTATCTCTAAGAATTTTATTTTTCCCCACCTATATGTGGGAAAGGGAGCATAATTGTTGAATATCATAGTAAGAAGTTGAATTGTAAATAATTTAAAGAGTATAGTAATGAATAGAACCCAATGAGTCACTTTTATCATATGAATTTAGAGTAAAAGGAAGGAAAATAATATATTTTCATTACTAGAATTCATTTAAAGCCTTCTATTCTCACTACTACAATTTTTACCTTTAGCGACCGCCAAAAGCGGTCGCTAATGGTCTTTAGCGGCCGCCTTGCGACCACTTTTGGCTATCGCTATTGCTCTGTTGATAAAGACCAATAGCGACCACCAATGGCGGTCGCTAAAGGTCCCTATGCAGAAAACATGATGGGAACGCGGGGACAACCATGGTGGACATGGTGGACTATGGCTGCCAGCCATGGCGGAACTACGGTGGTCGGAGGGAGGGGTGGCGATGGTGGTGGCCAAGTGTGGTAGGGGTGGCGGTGGGGGTTGCAGTGGGGAAATGGGAGGCATCGAGGGGTGGCGACGGTGGTGGCCGAGGTAGGGGTGGCGGTGGGGGGCGACACCGGCGCTGCTGCGGAACGGCGTGGGAGGCGGGTTGCAGCAGGGAAAATGAAGAAGACAGAAGCGGGGGTGGGAAAAATTAGTTTTAGCGACCGCCTTTGGCGGTCGCCCGTGTCCAGAGGTGCAGAAACCAGATTTTCTGGTAGTGTCACAAAATTATTCATTAGGAGAACCCAGGAGATGAAGAGTGCCAACGTATCTAGTAGATTATAAATGGTGGTGAAACCACAATCTAGAAGTCTCTATATATTGAGGGAATATTTTATTTTAGTGTCTATTATGTGGATCCCTTATCTATGAGGATAGTAGTGATGATATATTTCCATCACTCTCAATTGGCATCCCACCCTGGAGCTACCCAAATTTACTATGACATGTGACACTAATTTTGGTGGTCGGTCATGAGATGTGAAAAGAAGCTTTTTTTAAGGTGTTATACCTATTATCAAGTAAAATGAAATCACCATAATACTTATTATTTTATTCAAAAATTTGTTATATCCACCTAGAAAATGGGATAAGATATCAATGGGGTTCATTATTAGATTTCCTTATACCCCTCAAGGGAATAATTCCATTTGGATTATGATTGATCGATGTGGAAAATTAGATCCCTTTATTTCAATAAAGGATAACACTAAGGAGAGGGATCTTGAAAATATGTACATATGGAAGATAATGGGATTTCATGGGGTTCCTTATAATATGATTTCAAATGGTGATCCCAAATTCACATGCCATTTTTGGAAAGGACAATAAGAGGAGATGGGATACCATGTTAAGTTGATCATGTAATATAATCCATTGATTAATGAGAAAACATAGGAGGAAACATATATTTTAAAGGATATTATTCATACCATTTTATAAATTTTAGAGTCTCCTGTGAAAGGAATTTAATGCTAGTTGAGTTCACTTATAATAATAACTATGAGTCTTCTATCAGGATGGACCCTTTTGAAGTTGTATAGATTCAACCATGTTGGAATATACTCTACTTTAATAAGGTGTTATATAATTATCTTTTGGAACTAAGTATCATTCTAAATAATACAGTTAATATTCAGGTAATCTAGTAGTGACTGGTGATGAATTAGAGCCACCATAAATATTATGCCAATTTTCGGTGTCATCCTTTTGAGTTTTCATTTTGTGATAAGGTGTTCTTAAATATATCACCTTGGTTATGTAATTGGTATATCAAGAAGTATGGGAAGATTACTCTAAGGTATGTGGGATCCTTAGATATTACTAAAAATATTAGAAAAGTCACCTATCAATTGGTTTTGCTTTCTTTGTAGATGTTGATCCATAATGTCTTCCACGTCTCTCAGTTAAAAAAGTTTAATCTTGATACCAATTATTTATTGAAATTGGAAGAAATAGAATTTAATTTTGATTCCTTAGTGACTAAGAAACCCATATATATTATTAAATCCTAGTATAAAATTTTTTGTGGGAAATCCATACCATTAGTTCAGGTTTTATTATGGCATGCATGTGATTATCATGAGAAAAGGGAGTGGGGTTTGTTGTGAGAGAGTCATGGAATCATATATTTTTAGAGTATCCATATTCAAGTCTACTTTATAGGGGTTTAAAGTGATATAGTAGGGATGATTTTAACACCCAAAATATCATTTTCTAGTATAAAATTTTTCATTATTAACTTTTCCATTATTTTAGAGCTTCTTTAATTTCTGGTGTATTTGGAAGTTTTAGGGAAACTGAAGTTAAGGGTTGTGGTGGATCACACCATGATTAAGGGAGGCCAAAACATGATAAATTTTGGTAAAACTAAAATTCTAGACTATAGTGGATCACTTCTAGACTAAGTGAGGTCACACCATAATGATTCCTTAAGGAAACCATAAATAGATAAGTCATATATATTAGGTATGAGTGTGTGTGTGTGTGTGTCTTATATAAGAGAAAAACATTATTCTTGGCACCATCCATCATAATGATTTGTATTTTATTAAAAAAAATAGTGTCCAAGTTGTTTCATGATTAAAGATGCATGTCATGACTGTGGTTTTCTTCATGAGATAGTATGGTTTGAATATCCCACACCGCGATGGTTATACATCATGCCACATTGGAAGGTTACCATGAGTGAGTGTCACACTACTAGGCTTGTTTTCATGGGGTTGTCACACCATGTAGAGGATGGTTATTCTATGAAGTAACACTAAGAAGTTTCAGGGGATCAAGGAAGGGGTGTTGTGTTATCACAGGGGAGGTTATGTTATGACTTTTTGTACTTAATTTACTTAAAATATTAATTAATTATTTAAATGAAATATAAAATATGGGTTTTTATTATTTTCCCCAATATTTCATGAGAATCATGTTCAATGATTCTAGTCAATTGACATTACTCCTCTCATTTCTCCTCCTCGACCACTTGAACCAAGTTGATTATTTTTTAAATAAATCACTAAAATGTGAGATCTCTTATCCTATTGGTTATCATCTCTTTTTCTCATTAGTTACTTTTTTCCCAACAACCGTAGTGTTTTAGGGTTTCTTTATGGATGATCTTTTCATAATATGATTTTATGCTTATGTATTTTATGCATTTTTTTTCTTATGGATTCCCACCATTATAATGACTTTTCATTGAGATAAGGCAAGTGGTTTCATGAGTTTTGTTTGTTTTAGAAACCCTATGTTCTTTATTATTTTTAAAAAGATTATTTAAAATTATTTTAAATCATGGAAAATGATTATTGAGATAGATATATGTGATATTGATGTTTCAAAATGTTTTCTTTGATATATAAAATTAAAGTGAATTTCAAGATTATGGTTTCCATATGGAAATGAATAGTTCCTAATATATGTTTGATGAAATTACTATTTTAAATGAAATAGATTTTTCAGAATGATACTAATAATCAAATTATAAATATTTAAAAGGGGGATGACATATGGGAACCTAGGTTATTAGGTGGGAAACCTAGGAAAAGTACCATTAGGCATTTAATTTTTCTATGTAGACTTGTAAAACACCACCAAATTTTATACACTACCAATACATAGATGACACAATTATTGTTCCACTCAGATGGAGTATCACCATGTAGCTATCTATGTGACATAGCACTCCCTAGTATCCTACATGTATATTGGATATGATTGGTTTACAAATTATATAGTACATGGATTTTATTGTTCCTTCACCTTAGCTACTTTAGGGTTTCTCCCATGGTTCTTATTTTGAAGTGATTGTTTACATGGAAATTTACTTTTAGGTTTAAACAATTATAAATCTAGGATTTTTCACTTTCTTTTAAATGTTAAAAATAAATACTTTCATATATTTTATTTTCAAACTATCATGTTTGAGTTATTTAAAAATAGTATGCTGAAGAAAACTAGTTGGTATATTACCAATCTAGTTATTCTCACACACTATATACAACCAATGGGTGTATAGAGACCTTTTTTTATAGATATAGGTAAATTAAAGGCACTCTAAATGGAGATGGATTCTTTTTCTAGTTGATCTTGGTTATATGGAGGTAGAGAAATGGTGGGAGTGATCCCTTGTAGCATATGAATATTTGTGGCGTATATTTTGATTCATTTTTTAGTTTTTTGGGTTTTTTATCTTATACTCATGTATCGCCACTTTGTTTTCCCACCGCATTCCTTTTTTATATTCATGTTTTCTCTTTTTGGGTTTTGGATCGATGATTCTTATATTATTCAGTTGGTTTTTATCATTTTTTAGATTTCATTTATATCATGTTTGGTTGTTTAGTTATCATCATAGCTTTATTTACTCAGATTCCTAGCTCACTAGCTTATAAGGAAATCATATCATGTTCCCAATTAGATCAGTTTTATGATGTTTGTTTTATTTGGAAAAAATTGTTCCCATGATATGTTCCTTAATTCTTAGAAACTAGTTTTCAATGCATGGGGATAAAGAAAACCCTTTAAGGATTTGTATGGACCGGTTCAGGTTCTTGAGTCATGGGTATCCCAGGTTGGTTTATGATAATCATGTTACCTTAATTCCCAAAGGCATTACTAGATCAAACAATGCCCACACTAAATCCCAAAACTGATAATCGGTGTAATTTCATGATTGGGTCTTCAACCAACCACACCAATTGTTATACTCTTTCCAAGAGCACCAATGCGCCATTAAGTAAACTCACTCTCAAATCACATTTAATTCCATCTTGATCCAGATGATGACATATGTACTCCTTATGAAATTGCATCAGGATCTCAAATATGGTATTCACCCAAGAACAATATAAAATTAGATCCACCTTCCCAATGGAATATTTGTTATATATCAACAATCCACTCACCATTCTAGCTACATTCACAACCCTTCTATGATTATGGTGGTAAATCTAGGACTAATATTATTCTACCAACCTTATAATTATCCTTATCATCATTATTATAAAGAAAAATGTATAATGCCTATATCCTATACCCTTTCCATTGTTGAACATAATGAATAGACCTAACCACTACATTCATACCCATGTGCCTGCATAAAACACCAATCAATACCAGTTCCCATCTCATTAATAAATTAACCCTCAATAATTACTAAAAATCATCCACAATGAGGGTCACACTCTCCAAAGGAAAATGGTTCACTCCCCACCATATGGATTCCCTTACACCACTCCTCAAGCACAATTCTCTATAGGCTCTAACATCACATACGTGTCGCTCCTCCCGAGCCATGCCTATCTCATCCCTAACAATACAAACTAAGGAACTATCCTAGATGTATATTACCATGTTACTCTAATATATCAATTATGTCACCATCTTTCATAATGGAAAACATCCTATCCTCATTAAAACTGGCACACACTATGCTTACAAGAGTTCCATCACACCCATCAATTATTGACTAGTACACAGTCAATCACTAATCTATAAACTAAATAGAATTTCATGTAACAGGTGAAATATTTCCCATAAATTTAAAAAAAATACTAAAATCAATTTCAACCCATTCTCACCCTTTCCTAGATAGATTTATCCTCCTGAAGAACCTTCTCATAGGTTCTTTCCAACAATTAAACTTGATTTCGCCTAAGACCAATAGATAAACACCTCTGTATAATCCAATCATAAAATTTAACTCATAATTCGATGAGTCGAATCCCATTAATCCTAGACTCACACACCTGAAAAATTGACCATGACTCTCCATAGGTCGATCTTATTTAACTTAAAGTAATCCTCGATGATTTCCTTTCCGACAAGCCAAAATCATCTCACTCATGTGAAGGCATACCACGCAATCACCTTCCACCTCGGAGTCATTTGAAAACCACAAGTGTCTACCCAATATCTATTTATACTAGATTAGATCATCATAGATAGCCATTTATAAGGTTTGGAATCTAATTAATCATTCTAAAAAAACCATACCATAATACTAAAATCACTCTAAGTGTTATACATCTCAAAATCTCAGAGCAAATCACATGTATTTCCTAATCACTCTAAAGGGTATCCATATCCTTAGGGAAACTCATGCCCACTCTAACCATATCTTAATTGTATCCTACTTGTATTAAACCCACAAGGTTCTATCACTAAGGCATATAATGTATACACCAACCCACGAGGGGTTACGACATATCCCTTTCATAGAAGGGCAATATATCCATTGTCAAAAAACATCTCACCATAAGGCCTACATAAACATTCATCATAGAAAAGTATCATTGTCTAGATAAGTAAAATTATACCCATAATTTATTTGGGGAAACACCATAAAATTTATTTTCTACATTTTAATTAATTGGACCCTTTTTCACTATGAAAATCATTTATATACGTGAACACATATTTCATGTGAATATAACAAGCTGAAAATGATGCATGTATAAATTCATCTTCCTACTATGAGTTAATATCCATAAAAATAAATATCAATCTAAAATACACACATAATACTTGAATAAAAACCTCAAACATAATATAAAAACTAATAATAACAATCCCTTAACATTGGTAACTTAGAATCCCCACCACAAAGGAGTTCATGAATCACCGGTATGAGGCCCATCATAAGATACAACATATATCTATTCCCTAAATACCATATCATAAATAATAATTCAAATAAAAATATGATTTATATCACTTTATGATTCCCCATTATAATAATAGTCATCATTATCCCGTCTAAAGTGCCACATGACCTCGAGTGTGCCTCCCCATATACCTTAGGTTACCGACTAGTAGTGAGGGACTAAATATTATGTTGGGGAAACCATTCTAAATATATCATGATCATCAATAAAACTATAATAAAAAAACATTATCCACAATATAACACTAGAGTACATTGAAACAATAATCATTTCCATTCTATAATAGAGAAAATAATGTCATACAGGCATACATCCTACCTGATAACCCATTGGGCCAATCATGTATACAAAATAAAAAAATAATAAGAGGTTATAATTCCATACTCAAGCCTCACCTTCATGATTTAATCTAAGTTACCACTAGTCCAATCTATCCTAATATACTACACAACCTATTCTCAGACCTGTATAATAGACATAAGGTCATAACGCATGCCATAGTTCCCATGTAGTGTGTGATAAATACATCTTTGTATAGTCCCACTAAGTTCCACTAATACATATCATCATAAACATGTGTATGCATGATTTATAATAAGAGATTTTAAATTTATTGTATAAATATTTTTAAAATAGGAATCAGTAAATAAAATACTTTCTTTTTTTAAAAAAACTTTTCAAAAAACATTTTTAAAATAAATTTTAAAAAAAATCACATAGTTGAATAATTCTTAGAAAATTTCATTTCAATACTTTGAAAAAAATTAATAATATTTGATTTAGAAAAATAGATGTTACCTTTACTGATTATCTTACCCTTAGAGTTATCACTGAAGGCAGCATGGCCACTATCTAGTTTATTGATTTGATTGAATTCAGAGAAGTCGCCACACATGTGTCTCAAGCAACCAATACCAAGGTACCATATTGCTTCTGGATATTTTCTCTTAAGACACATTTCCTATAAAGTCAAAAGACTAAGGTTTTGGTACCCAAAAAAACTTTTTTCCACTGATATTAGCTAATAAAGATTTAGGTACCTAGATTTGTTTAGTATGTAATTTTGTATTGGAAATAATGTATGAAAGATAAACTGATTTTGGTCTCCCATATCATTCATTCTCACAATCAAATTTATAAATTAAATGTACAATTATTTTAAAATAATTTCAAAACTTATCTTGTGATAAACCTTTAATAAAAGTAGTTTTTATGGATTGTTTTAGGTGATCACATTATTTTAGAAACCAAGATCACATTTTTATTTTCTATATATTTTAGATCCTAAAAATTTATTTATATTATTTTCACCTTGGATGAGTTTGGAGAGATAAATATTAATTTTTTTGATTTTATATTCATTATTATCAATATCTAGTTGATTATTAATTTTCATGGACAATTATTCCTTTTCCTTGAAGATTTTTTCCTTCTCTTTTATATGTTTTTCTTTTTCTTTAATCATGTGATTGTGTTTCTTATTAATTTCTTTATATAATGAATTAAGTTCATGAAAATAATTTTGAGTTGATCACAAGTGTATTTAAGGTATTTTTAATTAACATGACCTAAGTATAAAGGTAAAGAACAAGAAGAGGAGGTATAATAAGTAAGAGAAGAAAATAAGGATGAGGAAACATTAAGAGGGGAATAACCTCAATGATATCTTAAATATGTGTTATAAGGAACTTATCACTTAAGTTTCTTGAATAGTATGTGGAAGATGATTTTATGTAGTCGTATATTTCACTTCATGTTGTAAATTTAAGATCCTTATTACCTTCTTTTGTTTCTTTAACCTTTTTTATAGATAAGGCACTCCGGGTTGATGTTACCCTTTTTCTTACATTCATAGAATTTCATTTTCAGTTCCACTTTTTAATTTACCTTCTTAGTTTGATTGGAAGTTTTATTTTTCTTAAATAATTTTTTCATATTCTTGGTGAGTTTATGAAATTCTTGAAATTTTTATCAGGATGAGTCATTATTGGTAGCTTTGAATGTGATTATTTTCATTATATCTTTGTATTCAATGGATAATTTTTTATCTTTTATATTCATAGTAATTTCATAAGACATTATAGATCTAGTAAGCTCTTCAACCACAATTTTCTCCATGTACTTATCTTCAACTATTACATAAGTCAGTAAATCATGTAAACAGACTAATAAATGATTCATTTGGATACATATAAAATCTTTAAAAATCTTTCTTATACATGTCTAATATAGTATCTTTAAATTTTTTTGTTCCTTCATGAGTGAATTTTAGAAATTTCTATATTTCATGAGAAGTTTTTAATGTAGAGACATGGTTAAATTCATTTAGGTCATGAAAAAAATGTAGGGAATTCATGTATTTTATATTAATATCAAAGGATTTAATATAATTAGGTTCCCACTTATATTTAGGTTATTTGGTATGAGTATATTCATGCATAACCATTTTTCAGATAGGTTAACTTATGCTACCTAGAAAAGTTGACATGTTATTTTTCCAATAGGAACAATTCATTCCATTAAAGACAAGATCATATGAATAAGTGTTTGATTCTATCTTAGATAAACGTACAGTTAAAAATGATTAATATTAAAAAAAATTGGCTATGATACCAATTTTTGTCCCATTTAAAGATGGAATGACGAGATGAATTTCCTTTATAAAACAAAAAACAAAAGTAATGAAAAAATTTAAAAATGAATTCTTGATTTTAAAAATTGTTTTATAAATGACTTTTATTATTAATGATTTTTGAAATGAAAAGTAAAGATTGTTATAATTTTTAAAAGAAAAATTTTGATTTTAAAAATGAAATCTTGATTTTAAAAATGAATTCTTGATTTTAAAATTTATTTCAAAGGATTGTGTTTTTAAGAAATGAGTCATAGGTGTTTTTATGTATTCTTAATGAAACTTTTTGAAAGTAAATTTATTTTATAAAATTAGTTTTTCAAAAACCTTTTTTTATTTTAAATGATAATTTTTAAAATGTTTTATCAAGTTAAAAGTATTTTTTTAAAAGAAAACATTTGAAAATATATTTCAAGTATTTTAAAGATGGATATTTCTTCTAAATTTTCAAATTTATTTCTCAAATAATATTAGAAGGATTTTTTTCATCTATGTTAACATCCTTTTATGTTCACTATATTACACTTGGTATATATTATTATGATACCATCCAACTTCTTTCTTAGGATGCCTTATGATGATGATTGTTTAGGGAAATTTTCATGAAACCCATTTCCTTCTCATGGGTTAATTAATCTATGATAAAATAATGAATGTTTTTATGATATTATGGCATAATTATGTATGGTTTTTATTATGTAATGGGTGGGACTAGAATTATATAGCTCTCTAATGCATTGGTAAATTTTATATTTCATGAGATCTAAAGGTTACACGAGAGGTTATCTCAAGCTCAAGGGTATACGGGAGGCTATACCAACCACAAGGGTACACGGGTGGTAAGCCCAAACCTAAGGGTACATGGGAGGTTATCTCAATCACAAGGGTAATCAGGTGTTAATCCCAAGACCAGGGGTACATGAGAGGTTATCCCAATCCCAATGGTATATTGGTGGTAATCTGAAGCCTAAGAAGGTATACAGGTAGTTAGCCCAACCAACTATGTAATGAATGTCTTGGTAGGTATCCTTGACATTTTATTTTTATAATTATTTGTATGCCACACTATTATGTCATATTATTATTTTTGTTTTGTACTTTCATGGATCAAGATTATTTAATTTTCCATACTCTTATTACTCATTTTTTGTGTTATTTTGATTCTTTATGACATAACTCATTATTAGAGTTTTATGTGTTTGAGTATGATCATCTTGAAAGTGATCTTTTACTAAGGAAATGATTTTTATGCTTATATTTGTGCCATAATATTATGTTTGTCACTGTTCTCATGATATGATGACTCACATATTATGTTATGATTATATCCTTATGCATTGATTTGATATCTATGGTCTATGTTTATTTGGGTATGATTTTATAATGTCATGTTCATGGTCCTTAACTATGCTATCATACCAAAAAATTTATCTTATTCTCACTTATGATCATCAATTATTATCTCTTATGTTTACACTTACTGGGAATTTTATCTCACCCCTTATTATTTTTTCCATTCCTCGGGTTATAAAGATGAGTATAACCTAGTATATCTCTAAAATGGAATACAGTATGGTACAATTATGGAGAAATGTTCACAATTATGAGATGTGATATTTTTATATAGTTAATCTCCAAAGATACTAAATCTTTTGGTTATCAAGATTTTGATATTATTATGAGATTTAAGGTTTTATTTATGTAAAATATATGCAAGTTTATCTTGGATCATCTAACTTAGCATCAAATAGAGTAATTAGAGTATGTGTTTTTAACATTGAACCCAGGAGTATGGGTCTGGAGTGCCTAAGTCTGTATCAAAGAAGGGTTTAGCTGTTTTTTAGGATTAGTTTATTTATTTTTGGGGATTAAGATTAGAT
Organism: Viscum album; assembly: GCA_963277665.1. Lineage (NCBI taxonomy): Eukaryota > Viridiplantae > Streptophyta > Magnoliopsida > Santalales > Viscaceae > Viscum > Viscum album. The sequence continues at coordinate 864,410,065 of OY728147.1, read as the reverse complement.
AAATTTAGTCAATCCCTTGGGGATAAGTCTGATTTTAGGATAACATCCTAAAATTTTGGTAAAGTAAAGATTTTGTGGATTTCTAGTAATGAAATCCTTATTTGGATGAAAATAAATAGATGCAAGCTCTAGTATAGAGTCACCTAGGGGTAATAACCCTAAAAGGGTTGGTTGGTTATTAACTCAATATTCACCTAGTGCATGAAAAGGATGCTTAACTACACACCCAATTTGACACTCATGGGGGATATGATTTGGTTATTTTGCATGTTCTTTATGAACCATAATATAAGATTTGAATATATTTAGGTTATATAACCTAATAGGGATGTAACTATGGATAAAATAGATTGAAATTTAGATATTCATAAGTTAATTTTATGCATGTCATTTATGAGTTACTTATTCTAATTTTATCATTTCCTTGTATGAATTTATTAATTTTCTTATACCTAAACTATCCTTTATTTATGTAATGGCTAGATCAAGGAGAAATCAAGTTAATAATGAATGTGATAGATAATGTTGGTATTTTTTGAATGAGAAACCAAAGAGGATGGGAGCCAGTGTCAAGAATATTTTGTCTATTCCTAACCATCTATCATGAGTTATGATTAACTATTTAAAACTAATTCAATTTCTAAACACACCAAAGAATATAAGGATGAAGTTTCATGGGTGTTATGGGGATAAAAACCATAAAGTAAAGAATATTAAATTTCCTATATGTTAAGAATGTGGGAAGAATCGCCTATGGAAATTTCTCAAAGGAACCAATATATTTTTTATTTCTTATAAATGAGGTCATCAAGCAACCAATTACTGGGGGAAAATGAATAGTTTTATGGAGATAAAAAAATTTCATCCTAAAGTATCACTAATAGTTTAATCTATTAAATGTGGGGAACTCAAGAATTATCTAAGTTAATGTACTAATATAATGGCTAATTAGGATGATGAGTATTGGAAACCTCCTAGACTAAGGGAATAAGGAATTAATTGTGTTACAACAATCATTGAGGTGGATCATTATAATTAGGGTACACTTATCATCCACTCTAAATTTATGGTTTTCATATCAAATTTTGGTTTTATCCACTCTAATATATCTAGGATGTTTTCTAAGAACATAAAATCCCCATCCAAATTATTTGATATTTAAATATCAAAGAAAACTTATAGTTGAATAATTATTGTATCCTATGTTGAATTTTATGGGAAAGTGCTTTATCAAAATCATATTATTCTTCCTTTAGATAAATTTAATTTGATTTTGGAAATGGATATATTATCTCCACATAGACTCTATATTAGTTACTGAAATAGGGAAATCATATTTCATATCCAAAATCAACCAATGATCATTTATCAATGGAAGGATAACTATGAACTCTTTATTGAGATTAATGACATTATATGGATCTTAATATGAAATCATGATATGAGTTTCCTAGTCTTACCCAAGTTAGTAAGGTTGATATCTCACTTGAAATTATATCTTGAATCATTTATATCTTTTATATTTCCTTAGATATTTTCATTAGTGGGTGATAATAAAAATTGTGAGGATGAAATTTATTTAAGGGGGAGAATATAACACCCAGAGATTTAAATATTTAATTCTACATTAAATTTTTACTATATTGAGTAGATTTTTTCACTTGTAACATCAAACCAAAACGAACAAAGATACATTTTATTAGAATAAAGTTTTCAAGTATTAGATGTGACTGTTATAATATAGTCGTTGAATTGGTGGGTATATATAAAAGTAACTGCATTATGAAATTTATGTAGAAATAAAAATAAAGGTTATATATAATACAAATTTATTAATAAAATTTAATTAATACTTATTAAATAATTAATCAATCTTAAATAATTAGGAATAAAATCATTTAAGATCCATTTTTCAAAGAATTTTATTTTTCAATATATTATGCATTTTTTGACTTAATAAACTAAATTGAACACTTTTAAAGTATTGTTTTAAGTATTACAAATTGAAATATATATATATATATAAACTCATTTCAAATTAGTAATTAATATGAAATAATATTAAGAATGCTAAATAATTTTCAAAGATCACTTTTCTATAAAAACAAATTTTGTTCCATATAAATTATGTTTTGACTTAAAAATTAAATTTTTTATATGGATAAAATTTTTGGGATAAAATTTTTTTCATTTAAAGATTCATCATATCAAAATTATCTTAGGTTATTTTTTATATTTTTCTAGAAATACTGATTTTTAAGTGAATGGTAAAAAGTATTGTTTTTATATATACGTTAACAGTAGTGACATCATTAGGATATAAGCATGACATAAAGATTTATAACATGTTTCCTATAATAAAATGTGTATCTAATATGTAAAATAATACATTTAAAATATTATGTTAAATTAATAAAACTATATTTTATGTTTTAGAACTTAAGTTATATTTTTCTCCAAAAATATTTTTAATGTGTAATATGTTTATTATTTTATAATTAATTTTTATAACTTTTATAATTTTCATTAAATAAAATGGATTTCATATTTTTAATCAGAAGATCCAAATTATTTAATAAGTTCCATTATATTTTTAGTCATAAAATGAATTACTTAGGTAAAAATTAGTTACCATGGTAAAAGTCAAAATGGTAAAAGGTTAAAACAAAGGGTAAAAGAATTAAATCCTGCTAAAAACCTGATTCCAAATGAGTTTTTGAGGAATTTATCAACCCAAACTCATATCCAATCTATTATTTTTAATTTTGGATCCAATTTTCTTTTGAAATTGACATAAAATTAATATAAAGTTGTGAATATTTACAAAAGTGTCACACCTCTCACTAATAAAAGAAGCCTTTCACCATCCCAATTCTCCTCACACCACAAGATCCTTAGTTCAGACATACTATTAAAAAATACCTCCCCAACAATCCTATCCATTCCCTAGAGTTTTTGGGCTCCTAAAAAACCACCCCTCAAATTCTTAATCTAATTTACAAAGGGGTTATTCTAAAAAGTAAGTTAAAAATTCCTAAATCACACATTTTCATTCATATTGCTTTAATTATTCTTCTTATACCTCAAAAAATACTATAACATAAAAAATAAAATAAATATAATTAATATACTTTATTTTTATAATATTTATGGAAAAATAATTATCTATTTTCTCCCTTCTCCTTAGAAGAATGAAAACGGTGTTCATGCATACGTTTGGACTACCACCTCCATGAACAACATGTTTTATTTTTCATAAGCAGCTTATGTTGAAGGTTAAAAATTATTTAAGGAATAAATATTATATTTATAACATTATTAATATTATGAAAAGATAAATCAATTTGTGTCTTCTGTTTGTTCTATGGAAAACAAAGATGCCATCCATGCGTGTGTGCAGACTACCACCTCTATGGAGTAACATGTTCTTTTTTCCATCACCACTTTACATGGATGTCTATAATAATGTATTTAATGAATAAATATTATATATAATATATAATTATTACTCTATAAATATATACCATTATTTACCTTCTATCCGTTGAAAAAATAAAACATTGTTTGTGCGTACATGTGAACTACTGCTTTAATGGACGACATGTTTAATTTTTCTTCACCACCTTACATGGATGGTTATAAAAATATATTTGATAAATATATATGATATTAAAGAGTACTAATATGTCTTTAATATGATTTTATAAGGATAATAAAATAATTTATGATCATTATAACATAATGTGTTGATATCGGTAAATTACCCAGAACATGCTCTTCACTGATTTCATCTTCATGAATCATAACTAAAACTCTCATGGAATGGTTATAAACGAAGTATATAAAAGTTATTATATATGAATAATTCTATTAAATAGGTTATTAATATAGTTATTTTTATTATATAGGAGGTTAAAGCTCTTTCGTGGAAGCTGAGAGTTAAGGTAATGGTTTTTTGTCTCAGTTTCCATTCATTGAGACATGTTTCAAATTATGCATATTTTTTTATTTATATGGTGTATGTAATGCTTATGTGTAATATTTTATCAATATTTTACTTTATTCATGGTAATTAAAGTTTTATATTTTCAAATTTTATGATTCAAAATTTATCAAAGTTGTAAGGGATTCCTCATCTCAATTTTTCTTCATTAAGATATGATTTGTATTCACCGATTATTTTATTTTTTGGTGTATATAGTTCTAATAGATATATTTTGAATATAATTATAATTTAATTTAAGGAATTTAAAAATCCATATTATTCTCGACCTCTCATGGGTTTTTATTTTAAAGGAAACGAAGTTGTATGGGTTTCTTTCCAATGTCATTTTCTAATCGATATTATTATGATTGAATTTCTATCTGAGTAGAAATTATATTAAATTTTTATCTAAAACAAAAAAACATTTTATTATCCTCTAGTTATTATTTAGTCTATTAATTTCCTATCTAAATTTAATTTACCTTGGTAAATAATTTACCTGATGTGAAACTTATAAGTGAAACTGACCCCACCTCTTCTTTCCAATAAAAAATCTTCCTCCTCTCTATCCATATTCATTAGATGATTTTATGGATGTAGTTATCTATGTTTAAATAATTTATTCATATCATTTTTTACTATTTTTAATTTTTAGGTAAATTTTTTTGAAATTAATCATTTAACTTTTTCCATACATGTCATTTTAAAAAAAAGTATCTCTTTTAAATGTTTTCAGTGAAAAAAACATTCTTTCAACGTTATGTCCATTATTCTTTACCATTTACATGTTTTAAAATGTTTTTAAAAATGATTTTAATTCTTAATGATTTTCAAAAAAAATAAATATTTTCATATTTTTCAAAAGTAATAGTTTTACTTCAAAAATGAATTCTTGAATTTAAAATAGATTTTAAAGGCTTGTGTTTTTAAGAATTAATACTTCAGGGTTTTTATGTATTCTCAAATAAAGTTTTTTAAATAATATTTATTTTATAAAATTTGTTTTTTGAAAACCCTTTTTGGTTTTAAAAGGTAATTTTTAAAATTTTTTATCAAGTTCAAAGTATATCATTTTAAAGTAAACACTTTTAAGGAGATTTCAAGCATTCCAAAAAGAGATATTTCCTCTAATTTTTCAAATTTATTTATTCAATAATATTAAAATGGTGTTTTTTATCTATGTAAACATTATTTGAAGTTACTTATTTTACACTTTTTGATTTTCTCTTATGATATCATCTATATTCTTTCTCTAGATTTCTTATGATGATAATTCTTTAAAGAAAATTTCATGAAACTCATTTCTTTCCCATGAGTTAATTAATATATGATGAAATGATTAATGATTTCATGATCTTATGGAAAAAATATTTATAGTTTTCATTAAGTGATGGGTGGGACCACAATTATATATACCTCAAATTCAATGGTAAATTTTATATCTCATAAGCTTCAAAGGGTACACATAAAGTTATCCCAAGCCTAAGGGTACATGGGTGGAAAGCCCAAGCCTAAGGGTACATGGGAGGTTATTCTAATCCTAAGGGTATATGGGTGGTAATCTCAATATCAAGGGTAAATGAGAGGTTATCCCAAGCCCAAGGGTACACGGTTTGTAAGCCCAATCCCAAGAAGATACACAGGTGGTTAACCCAAGCCTATTATGTGATGAATGTGAAGGACCTCCGAACACCTTGAGAGGGGAGGGGTGAATTGGGATGTAGAATTTTTATTCTAAATTGATGGATCTTATTCCCACATTATTAAAAAATAGTTAATACTGTTTGATGGAAATGTGTAGAAAACAAACAATCACATGCAAATAGATAACACAATAATTTTACTTGGTTCACCACTAAGGGATAATCCAAGGAGCATATGCCAACAGTGTGTTGATCATACCAAAATCCATCAATATTCACTAGTTGTGGAATAAAAGAGTTCATACATAGTCACTCTATTCCAGACACACTTTCTTTATAAGATTTTATGGATAGCACACTGCGTCTCTCGGAACACTTCCATCGAATCCCCCTAACTCACTTTCTTGGGTGAAATCTTACTCAGTTTATTGACTTGAAGGTCTCTTTAGTAGGTTGGAATTTAAGCCTTTATATTTGATAGGTATGAGACTCTACTTACACCATTTACCTGAATTGATGCACTTGGGAACACTGATCAAACAAACCGAATATCTAAAACTTGTTAGAAGGTCAACACTGCACTTGCGTGTAACACCTATTCTTGTGAGAAAGTTTTGTAATTATCACGCAATATTTATTTCACACAACCCATATCTTTTATGCAATAACACCATGATATTCACTTGGTCTTTATATACTCAAGGAACATCCTCCACATAATTATTCTATGTGCAACTCTTTCACGCAGCAGAGACACCAGATCTTCTTTGGACAAAGTTATAATTCTTAAATGGGGGTAGATGCATATTTATAGGCCTTGATGACCATGTGCATAAGTTTATTGATTGTATAACTCCTTGCACACAACATTTCCCCAAGTTTAGAAAAGAAATTTTGATGTCACATTTGGCACGTAAGTCTCTTCCACGTAGAACCAAATCTTTCACGCAAAAAGAATATCTTGCATGTGGCTCTTTCCATTGCTGTATTTTGATGAGATGATCCCAAAACATAACTTTCATGTAATATTAAAATCCACCATCATTATTTCACACAAATTCCTTTTCAAAAAACACTTTCCTTTATTCTCAAATTTTTGGACCCAAAAATTTGGAAAACACTAGGAAATAATGTTTCCATCACCACTATTGTTAGCATGAATTGTAAGAATACTTTCCCTAAAAACTATATGATCATCCAAGAGTATTGACAAAAAACACTAACCAGACTTCATTTATATCAAGGAAAAACCTCAATTCTAAAAATCTCCCCCTATGGGTTTGTTGTCAATTTGTAGATAAATTCAATAAAGCATTAGCTGCTATCAAGACCTGATACACGAGAAACAAATCATCCAACACTCTATGTCTATGTGAGAAAATATTAGTGTAGAAAACAAGAGGGGAGATATGAATTGGGTTATTTTATTTTTTAATGATTAAAGATTTCCAAGATAATCTATGTTCATGCCATAGAATTATTTCATTCACTTGTTTCCTCATAACACCTAATTCTCATCGTGTCATAGAAGCATTGCATGGTTTTTTAAAAACTGGAAACTACCAAACATTGAATTTATCCATAATTTATCATTCCCCTGCAACATTAGAAAATTGAATTTATTTATTCTCCCCCATTAAAAATAAACCCAAAGAACCTAATTTTCACTTGTAGAGCTCAAAACACAGTCTCCCTTGATCATATCTCCCCCATAAACCTGCATCACTTACACAAACAGGTTAAAATAGATATAAAAAATAAGGAGAGAGGAATATTCATAATTTTATCATGCAATGTGAGGTGTATGAACAATGAGGTTCAACCAATGTTTCTACAACACATGTAATTCCAATGGCTTGGTCAGAATATCAGCCACTTGGTCATCAATTCCAACATGATCCATTTTAATCATGCCTTCTTCAACTCTTTTCTTAATGAAGTGATATCTGATTTCAATATGTTTTGTATGAGAATGATTAACATGAGTCTTCATATGATCAATATATATCTTGTTATCACAATGAATTACTATTTTTTTCACCTCATCTTCAATATCAGTCAGTTGCTGCTTCATCCACAATAGTTGAGTGCAAGCCCTTGTAACAGATATATACTCTGCTTTAGCAGTACTAAGAGAAGTAATTTCCTATTTATTACTCAACTTTACTACACATTTATTTCCAATAAATAATGCTCCACCACTTGTGAACTTTATATCTACCATTTCTCTAGCCCAGTCAACATCAGAAAATGTCGATAGTTCATTATCACTTCCTGAATCAAAGTATAGGCCATAATTGTGAGTACCTTGAATGTGCATCATGATTACTTTAATTTCCTCCAAATTTTCTTCTTTAGGATTAATTTGAAAGTGTGACACTAAAAATCTTTCAAAGATAATATTTGGTTGTGTTACGGTCATGTATAATAGGCTTCTAATGATTCTCCTATACATGGAGGGATCCACCGAAGTCTCATCCTCATGATTTCCAAGTTTTTACCCAACCAAAATCAAAGTTAACTATGGTTTGGATTCATATATATTGAATTTATTCAGTAAATCTTGTGCATAATTTTCCTAATAAATTAAAGTGTGATCCTTATTTTGTACCACTTTTAGCCCCAAGAAATATGTGAGTTCAACAATCATAGACATTTCAAATTAGGATTTCATGTGATTAGAAAATTCTTCCACTAATCTCAGCCTGATTTCTCCAAAGATAATATCATTAATGTATACCATCACCATAAATTTATCTTCCTTTTAATTATTCACATAGATATTATGGTCAAAATCTCCTCTTTTAAATTCAATATTCTTTATATATGAATAAAAATGATAATACCATGATCGTGGTGCCTACTTCAGACCATAGAGATCCTTTTTCAATCTACAAACCTTAATTTCATTATTACTAATTATAAAAACCACTGGTTGTTTAATGTAGACTTCTTATTCAATAACACCATTTAATAATAGTGTTTTTACATCCATGTGATAAACTTTTTATCCTCTTTGGATTTCCATAGTAAGGAAAATCCCGATCAACTCCAGTCTCTCCACTAGAGAAAATGTTTCTTTGATATCAATTCCTTCAATACGTGCATAGCCTTTACAAACTGGGCATTCCTTGTTTCTGATAGCATTTTCATGCTCATAAAATTTGTTTTCAAAGATCAATTTGGTTCCAATCACATTGTAGTTTTTAGGTCTATTTACAAGATCTCGTGTCTGGGTTTTTTCAATCTGATCAAGTTCTGTATTCATGGATTTAACCCATGATTCATCTTTCACAACTTATTCAAATGAGGTTGGTTTCACAATTTATAGGAAGGAAAATTGTGAATTATTCCTCATTCACCTTGTATGTGTGGGTGTCATCCAATCCCCAATGATATTGGATTAATCAATTTCTTCTCTTCTATTTCTCCTATGAAGTTCAAATGAAGATTCTCCATCCCTCATTTCTTATTCTGATTCTTATTCTAAATCATCATCATTTTGTTACCTTTAAATGTTTATCATTCCTTCTTTTACTTATCCATTTGAATTTATTCCACTTCTAATATCTTCTTCATCGTCTGTCATATCAGCATAAGAGATCCTCAAGGTATTTATGGTCTTATCTTCAATGATCTTAATAGAAATTATTTCCATAATTCTTAAAAGGTGATTATTGAAACATTTGTAGGTTTTTCACTTCATTTAATATCCAAGGAATATTCCTTCTTTTACAGCATCACCATACTTCCCTTGATTTTCTTCTTTATTTTGGGTGAAACATTTACTTCTAAAAACATGAAAATACTTCAAAGAGGAAGTCCTTCCATGCCAAAAACTCATATGGGGTCTTCGTTTCTCCCATATAAAGCCCTATTCAATTTTTTATATACACTGCATCTTGAACATCCTCTTTTCAGTAATAAAAAGATATAAAAATCTCAATTAGCATAGTTCTGGCCATACTATTCACCTATCAATTCTTGTACTCAAAAAAACCATTTTTCTATGGAGTTCTCACAACAGCCACCTCATGTTGTATTCCATATTTCTCTATATAGTTTTCAAATTCAATGGATGTGTATTATCCTCCATTTTCATACCATAGAACTTTGATTATCCATCTAGTATCATTCCCATCTATTCAGTGATATGTTTTCATGAAATCGAGAACTTTTTGTTTCCTATGTATAACTATCACACAATTCATTCTACTATAATCATCAATGAAAAGAATAAAGTAAATTTCTCCATATGTTTCAGAAACATTTATCAAACCACATATGTCTTTATGGATGAGATTAAGAATATTTGACACCCTTTTCTTCTTTGGCTGATATGAACTGTAGACCAACTTCCCTTATTTGCAAGCATCACAAGTATTTCCCCATTAACACTTCAAATTGGGGATTCCATGACTATATCCAGCTTAGATATAATTTCCATGTATTTTTTATTAATTTTTTCCAACCTATGATGTCATAATTTGTTTTATTCTTCAACATTTAAGTAGAAAATATTCTCTCTACTATCAACCTGGTATATGTTGTCATCTATTCTGCAACCTTTAATGAGTGAATTCATTGTATTTCATTTTATAGTGCACCCATTTTTATTGAATGTCACTATAAGTTCTGAGTCATAGAGTTAACTCACACTAAGGATATTGTGACACAAAACATCCATATAAAAGAATTTAGTTTTCTTAATCTCTTCGCTTGTTAGTTATGTACTCCCACTGCCTTTGATCTTCAAAGCACCATCATTGCCAAACCTGACTATTCTATCAACCCTTTTCTTTATATTTTTCAATAAATCTACATTTTCCATCATATGGGATGAGCATATTCTATCATGAATCTGGATGCTACTATTCTTTGTAGCTTTGATGGTGACTTCTACAAGATTGGATTTCACATTTTTCTTTTTCCCCTTCCATGAAATATTAGATTGAGTGAAGAATAAAGATGTCCTTTTAGATATTTTTTCCATGTGCATAATTTCATCATACTCATACTATTATTCCAAAGGAGAAAACCTATTTTTAATAGAAACACCACCTTTTTGGAAAGTATTGACTTGTCTCAGAGTTTTGTGTGTATTCTTCCTTCCTTTCCTCTATTTACAATAAATAGATTTATGTCCAAAGTTAGAAAAATGAAAACAGTATCCATAGAAACTATTTATTCTATAAGATGAAGGATATGAATTTATTCTCCTTTATTGACTTCCTAGCTCTTCCCCATTCAAATAGATCTTATCCCCTTCATAGTATGACATGGTATAGCCCAGATAGCCATAGACATTTCATAAGAGGAAATGTATTCTCATTTCTATTCCTCCTGATGTACCCTTCCTTAGGAAAAGACTTTAATTATTGATCATTTTTTGAAACTTGAGGATAGTTTTCAATTCTTATTTTAGTTTTATTTGAGCCTTTCTCTATTAGGACTTTAGGTGACTTTGTGATATTTCCAATTTTTAGATTGCCTTTATTTTGGCCCATTTTATTTCCATCATTTGATGTTTCAACATCACAACTAATTACATTGTTTCCCATGCATGTGGATCTTTGATCTTTAAAAACCTTTTCTACTCCATAAAAACCAAGATTAGATCTCTCTAGAAGCTTAGAATCTGATAATCTTCCAAAATATATTTTCTTTTTTGTTTCTTTTGAATTTGATTCACTTTAAAGTCTACTCCTAATAGTAACAACTTCTTCTTCAAGACCCTAAATAGTCTTGTAATTCTGCTCCAGTCTGTATGTAAGGTCATTGATGACCTTTTCCTATTATTCAATTCTGAGCTTCAGTTATACTACATCTTTTGTGCTTTCAAAGGTTGTTGAATGTTCTTTTACAACTTATTTCAGTCGATCAATTTCAACTTCAAGTTGATCAACATATTCTAATGAATCTTCCACAACAACTCTCGACATTTTCTTCTGTTACTTTGATTCCCAAACTTACCAAGAGAATCCTCAAGTTGAAACTTCAGATAAACATTAGTAATCAACTGATTATCTCTAGAATTATCTTTTGATGGTTTTGAATTTTCAACTATATCCATCATAGAAACTTGGGTTCCATATTTAAACTTTGGTTATTCTTACTCAAAAAAATCATTTTCATCATTTTCTTCTTTATAGAAAAAACTCTTTCTCTTTAATTTCTTTCCATATTTTAAGTCTCCCTTTTGAGAAAACCTTTTCTGAGGCTTATATGAGTTTCCACCTTCACTTTCTTCATCATCAAACTTCCTTGAGCACCGAGAGTCAATGTGTCCAAATCTACCACTATCAAAACATGATAAGGGTAGATTTCCTTCAAATATCCCTCTTCCTATCTTGAATTTATTGGAAAATAGATAAAGAATTTTGTATTCCTCATTAACTTTATTAACACAATATCTTGAAATCTCATGTTTTTTCATGGATTTGAATATTATCACCATGCTAACATGGCTTGTTGCATCCTCTAGTTTAACTCTCATTTCATATGCTACCAAACTACTCATAAAATCATCCAAAGAAAGTTTTGAAAGATCCCTTTCCTCAAGAGATGACACTTTTGTATTGTAAAGAGGTGGAAGTCTTATCAATATTTTCTATACAATTTCAATGTCTTTTATTTCTTCACCAAGACCTCTAATTTCTCCTACAACTTTAGTAATTCGATTGAAAAAATATCTAAATTTTCATCAGGATGTATCTTAATATCATCAATCTGTTATACAAAACTTAAAGTTTGGACTCTTTCACTTGTTATCTCCTTCATATATATTTTCCATCTTTTCCCACATATACTTGGCTGAATTGAAACTCATCAACTTCAAATATATTTGATCATATAGAGTTTCAGTAAAGTCATTTTGTGCTTTATCATCTATATCAAGAATTTTTCTATCTATTTCAGTCATAGAGAGTCTTGTCACATCAGTGACCTGAATCCCTTATGTAGTTGCAAAGAGTAATTCCATTCTAAGAGATATTAGATGAGATGTCATCATGTTATTCCAAATCTAGAAATTTATTACATCAAATAGGGGGACTCCCATGACATTTACTGAGTTCTCTAGGATAGTAATGAAGGATAGATTTAACACTAGAAATCTGTGGGCTCTAATACCACTTGAAGGGTCCCAAAACACCCTGAGATGGGAGGGGTAGATCAAGGTGTCAATTTTTTTTTCTAAAGTGAAGGATCTTATTCTCATATTGGTAGGAACCAGTTAAACCCGCCTGATGGGAATGTGTAGAAAACAAACAATCACATGCAAAGAGATAGCACAACAAGTTTACTTAGTTCACCACTAATAGATATTCCAAGGAGAATATTCTGAAAATGCTTTGGTCATACCAGAATACACTAATTTTCACTATTTTTGGAATAAAAGAGTTTATAAATAGTTACTCTTTGTCACACACACTTCCTTTACAAGATTTTAGGGATAGCACAATATGTCCCTTGGAACACTTCTGTCGACTCCCTCTAGCTCACTACCTTGGGTAAAGTCTTACTCGGTGTATTGAATTGAAGGCATATTCAGTAAGTTGACATTTAAGTCTTTTCATCTTACAATAACAAGACTCTTCTTTCACCATTTACCTAAATTTATGCACTTGAGAACACTGATCAAACAAACTGGATATTTAAAACATGTTGGAATCTTAACACTGCACTTGAATGTAACACCCCTTATTGCATTAATGTTTTGGAATTTCCATGAAAGATTTATTTTTCACAATAACTATCTTTCAAACAACCACACCATGAGATTCACTTGGTCTTTATAGACTCAAGGAATATCTTGTGCGTAAGATTTACTATGCATAAGTCTTCTACACACAAATCTTTAGCATGGAAGAGATATCAGGTCTTCGTTGGAAAAATTTCTACGTCTTGAATAAGGGTAGACACATATTTATAGTACTTGATGACCCTACATGTAAGTTTCTCACTCGCCTTCCTCCTTGTGCACAACATTTCACTGATCACGGAAAACCACTTTTGAAGTCGCATTGGGCATGTAATTCTCTTCTGTTCAGAACCAAATATTTCACACAAAATGCAGACCTTGCATGTGGATCTTTCCTTTTATGTATTTTGAAAAGATGATCCTAGAACATAACTTTCATGTAACATTCAAATCCACCATCATTCATTCACACAACTTCCTTTTCCAAAAACACTTTCCTTGATTCTCAAAATTTTGGACCCAAAAATTTGGCATACACTAGGAAACAACACCACCTTCAATATTGTTGTCAACATGAAATATAAGAATAATTTCCCTACAAACTCCTTGATCATCCATGAGGATTGACAATAAAAACAAACCAAACTCCATTTCCATCAAGGAACAACCTCAGTTCCAACAAAATTTCTTGGTAGGTAGCCTTGACATATGATTTCTACACTTAGTTATGATACACTTTTATGTAATATTTGTATGCCTATGTTATGATCTCATAGATCAAGATTTTTTAGTGTTCTACACTCTTATGACTCATGTTTTATGTTATTATAATTCTTTATGACATGAAACATGGTTTGAGTTTTATGTATTTGGGTATGATCGTCTTTCCAATGAGCCTTGACTAAGGAAATGATTTTTGATTCTTATATTTGTTTCATAATATGATGTTTTGAAACATACTCATGTTGTGATAACTCGTGTATTATGTTATTATATGATATTTTTCCCTTCATTTATTATTGATTATCTATGTTTATTTGGTTATTATTTTTTAATGTTATGTTTGTGGTCCTTGACTATGCTCTCATACCCACATGCTTATCTTATACTCACTTATGATCATTAATTGGTATCTATTATGTTTAAAATTATTATTTATCTGAGCTCAACCCTTATTATTTTTTCCATTCCCTAGGATATGAATATGATTATAATCTAAAATATTTCTAGAAGGGAATCTAGTAAAATTCATTATATAGAAATGATTGCAATTATGTGACATAATATTTTTATGTAGCTAATCTCAAAAGACACTAAACCTTTTTATTATCAGGATTGTGATATTATTATGAGATTTAATGTTTTATTTATGTGAAATATATGAAATTTTATATTGTATCATCTCACTTAGTATCAAAGCAAGTAATTAAAGTATGTGTTTTTAGAACTGAACCCAAGAGTTCAGGTTTGGGGCACCTCATACTTCACATCCCCAAAGCCCAAGGAATTTCACATGACTTTCCTCAACCCTATCAGGGATATCCACACCCTTAAAGAAACCCATTCACATATTCAAACCATCTATAAGTTATGAAATTCCTAAACTAACCAATCAAGTGCCACTATACATCTCTTGCATAAAGGGGATGTATAGCCTTCACCAGAGAACATCTCACTAAAATATCCACATAAACTTCCATTAGAGAGAAAATATCATAGTTTAGATGAGTATAATTTCACCAATAAGTTATATGGTAAAACATCATATTAGTTGTTGTTCACACTTTAAACAGATGAACCTCTTCCATCGGCAAAAAAAATCACACACAAGCACACATATGTCATGTGAATCCTATATGCTAATTATGATGACTGAAATTCCTATTTCTACTGTGGTCTAAGATTCAAAACAATAAAATAAAAATTTATAGTAAATGCATCATATTTGAAATAAAAATCTCAACTATAATAGTGAAAACTAAGAACAATAATCATGTACCCCTAGTAACATAGACTTCCCACCAGAAAGGTGTTCATAACTCACTGTCTGAGGTTCATCACAAGATCTGACACGTTCATGTTCCCTATCTAAAAAATCACAAATATTAAGATAAGAAAAAGATGTTATGATACCACTTTGTAATGTCTCATCTTGAGTCCACTAACTAGTGTCCTATCCAGAGTGTTACGTGACCTCGAGTGTGCATCTCTATATGCCAGAGGTTACCGACTAGTAGTAAGGGACTAAATCATACATTGAGGAAACTATTCCCTTGATATCATCACCATCTATGATGAATAAAATAATCAAACAATATCCATAGAAAAAATTAAAGTACGCTAAAGAAATAAATTACATCCATACTACAACAAAATGAAATGTTATCATACAAGCATACATCCCAACTGATCACCAACTGGGCCGATCACATATACAAAATAAAAAAAGAATAAAATGTCTGAGAGGCACTACCATAATCCATTAGCCTCTCCTAAATCCCCATATCTAATACCCTTTCAAGCTTCCCCAGCTCAATCTACTGCATATCCTATGCTCAGACCTATAAATAAGACATAAGTTCTGCGCATTCACTAGAGTTCCCTGTATGGTTTGAGAAATACATCTTAGTCGAGTCTCACCAAGTGACCCTAATATACACCATCATATGTGTGTGTGCATGAGGAAAGTAAATGGAGACCAAATAAACATGCACATCAAGTTATCTTGTGTTGATCATTCCACCATGATACCTAACCATACATGCTTCAGCCTATACTAGAATCCAGTTATTGCATTCCATAGAACTAATCTCAGACCATACTCAAAGAATCAGGGTAGGGTGTCATAATGATCCTTGACCCATACCCAAATATGAAAGTTAGAGTCATGTGTCATAACTAAACCCATACCTGAAGATGTAGGGTAGGGTTTATTTACCAAATATCAACCAGTACCCTCTCTCCCAAGGTGGGGGCTCGCGGCTAAGTCGTGGACTCGCCTTCTTACACAAGACGATCCTACCAACACATTCCCACTCAAGGTGATGCCAACATCCATGTCTCAACCACTACCTTATCACTCATGGTAGGTCCATCATTTATTTCTTACATCACATCACAACTAGATCGACCTACCCACTCAAAGTTATTCATGCCAACATCTCCTCACTCGAGATGAGGGTATTATCCTAACCACCACATTATCACTCAACGTAGGGTCTCATATTACATAACAACCTAGGCTAACATTATCACTCAAGGTAAGGCCATTATCTTGACTACTACTTTATCACTCAAAGTAGGGGTTGATACCATATCCCAATTACTACCTTCTCACATAATGTAGGGTTATACCAATACATTATCACTCGAGGTGATGCCAAGCATCAGGATCTATCATGGGCTACATCGTGATCTTTTATTTATCACAATAACATGATCAAAAGACACATGAAACAATAACCAAGGAACGTGGCCCATCACATAATATCACTAGCTCTTCATAGGGAACTAGTCACTCGAGACCTAGCCCTCACATCTCAATGCGCATATCGCTTACCACCAAGTCCCATAGGTTAACCTTCTTAGACTGTCTCAATCATAGAATCCTAACATATTGAACTAATCAATAGCCTCGTCTTCCCCCATAAGGGCATCCACTAGGTTCCTTCATACCCATCTCGATCTTTGTTTGTTGGCACCAATCCACATCCAACACCCCACATTGCTCTCACATTCTAGAGGATCTTCCTAACCCTAGCCTCATTTCCTAGTTCAAAACCTCATAAAATCCCACATCACACTCGGTCCCACTAACTAGGGATTGTCTCATCTTGCACTCACTAATCCCCCTTGACAGCCAAGTGCCAAGTCATCTAGATAATTCCCATGACCCTCACTTAGGCCCCATCTTACACCACTCTCGAATGATCTCTCAAAACCAACACCTAGAGGGAAACTCTCTATTTCATGCCTCATCTATTCTTGGAGGACTTATCATGCTCATAGCCCACACCAAGACTCACCTCCACCCTTAGGAGGGTGTTCTCTGTCAAGCATGAGATGTAAGGTTGTCTCACTTATCACCACCAGGAATGAGCCTTTCATGTCTACCCAACTAGACCTAGGAACACAACATAGGCTACCTGTGATTCATCTCGATCCCTAGGTCCTATCTTGACCCTCTTGCAACCACAAGTGGTCCTACTTCCCCTTGGAAACGTGCTCATAGGGTGACCCAAACATGCTTAGAGCACAAGAGTACACTTGCTCCATCTTTAAGAGGCTCGATGTCATCCCATATCTTTCTCTAGAGCACTCATTGTCCCTATACATTTCTACCTAAAGGCACAACTTACATTTAGGCATGCAATCATGCTTAAACATGCATATGAGTTTGCATTATAGGGATCACCTACCTCCATACATGAGTTACCACCCATGCCATGCTCTGCACATTCCTCGCATCAACACCAAAGCTCCTATCTCAAGAAAAAGCATCCAAATAATAAATTATAACAATTTAAAATAAATTATTCAATTTAATCAAAAGAGGCATATTCATCCAGAAACTCATCGGGCATCGTCGCACCACTAAAACTGCACAAATCCTAGCACATTCATCCACCTAGGACCTCCTCTCACCAAGTTGAAAAAGAGACACATTTTTCTCCCTCTATTCCTCCATGATCTAGTGGAATTTATGCCAAAACCCTAACTCAAAATCATCACAAAATCATAGGGCTGGTGAAGGAGAACCAAAAACGGAGGAAGAATATGAAGATTACACCTTAAATCACCACAGAACCCCGCCATTAATCATACTACTTCAGGAGGGGATTGAACGGGAGGAAGATAGAGGAGAATCCAACTAAAATGGTCCACCCCACACACCTCTTGACCTAAAAATGAGGGGGGATTAACCTAAAAAAGATAAGTTTTACCTTATTAAAAAAACTACAATGTATTTTGGTTGCGACGTGACCATCCCTCACCGGGCTAGGTCACAACGCAGCCCTTATGGGTTGTGGTGTGACCGCCCCCAAGAAGAGGGGCCAACCTCTAACTAGAAATTGTCATGATGTGACCCTTTTGGTTCACGGTGCAATGCACCCTTCCAAGGCGAGGCCTAATCCTCCAAGGAACTACCTCCTCTCACCTGCCACGACGCAACTACTCACCTATAGCCAAAATCAGCAAAGGGGTCACCCAAACCCTAATCTAACGTTCACCAAAGCACTTGAACCACCTCGACCCTAATTAGCATAAAAAACATTTCCTTGAGATGTTTCAACCCTCATAATCTCAATATATGTAATGACCTGCCCATTCTCATTGGCTTGAGAGTACAACGAGTCATTACTTGGCCTTAAGTGACATCCCCAAGACGCTAAAGGCTAAAAATGAATGTTGAATGGTTTAAAATACAAGTGGAGGACGATTTAACCTTTATGAAATAAACCAATAAATCAACAACCCATAACCAAACCATTCACTAAATTATACATGAACAAAAGAAATACAGCTAAACAACTTAATGTATCTCAAAACCATATCAAAGTGTGCAACAACGGAAGACCAACCAAGTATCAAAGTACACAGCGGATAAACAAATAAAGAATCTCAAAAGACCGCAAGACTCCATACTCCCCAAGATCCAAGCTCCATAATCACTGAACATCCCAAACATCATGAGGTAGTGCTAAAAACATGGGACACATTACCTTTGCCCTTATTCCAAAAGATAGTATCTGCAAAATCACCAAAGTGACAAAGTAGGGGTGAGTGTAAAACTCAGTAGGTTTTCCTCAATGAATTCTCTACTCACACCACTAGGATAGAAAAGTTATCCACATTTATATAAAATATTTTATATAAAACAATTTACCAAAACAGTTTATAACCAAATGTAGGCAAGTTCCAAAAACCGTTTGTAACCCAGTGAAAACAAAACTAAATGAAACCAATTTCCAAAAAGTTATTTTTCCATAAAAAATAACTAATCAATGCTTTAAAAACATTTCACAATATCCCTTTTTGGAATACCCCAACCATTCGACAAACTCATGCAACCAACCATGCATGCTACGTGATGATAGTTCCATACTCATGAGGGTTTCCCATCAATCTACCAAGTCGTCACAAGGTAATTATATCCCATGTTCCAGTTGACTTTTGGAACCAATCACAAGGTCATATTTTAACCAAGACTCAGGAATGAAATATGAACACACACACAAATATGCCAAAGGATCATGCCAAAAAACTTTTTCAATAAAATCGCTTTTTTATTGAAAACCATTTTTAAAGACCCGGAAATTTCCAAGGAAAATTTTTTCTTAAATTCATGGGATTTTTACGAGTTTGTGAAAATTTACGGTGCTTGATTCTGAGGCCCGGTGTACCCGAAATCAATTTATGAAGTTTTGTTCAGGTATGTTTAGTAAACGTGCGAGCGGGATTTTATATCTTTTGAACCAGTGCTCAGAATTGAAATCTAAGGGCACCGTTGAACTCGTAGTGTCGATATTCACTTAAGAAGACTTTCACCTAGATGGCAGTTGGTCGAGAATGAAAGTTAGTTTTGGGGTTTTAAAGAATAATTTAAATAAAAATAAGGTGTGAAACTTATTTTTATTTTGGTGGTTAAAACCTCCAAGTGGAGGTTGGGGGGTGAGGGCCACCACAACTTAACCTCCCAGGAGAGGTTATGGTGGTGGGTCCCACCCACACATAACCTCCCTTGGTAGGATAATTAAGGTGGGTTCCACCTGGGATTGTAACTCTTGGAACCCCCAATTGAAGTGGAGAAAACTCTTCAACTTCCTTTAATTAATTTTATGCCAACCCATCTCATTTATTTAGTTAAGCTTTTACAATTAATTAAAT
The DNA here is from genome assembly GCA_963277665.1 of Viscum album. NCBI lineage: Eukaryota > Viridiplantae > Streptophyta > Magnoliopsida > Santalales > Viscaceae > Viscum > Viscum album. The sequence goes on along the minus strand of OY728147.1, from coordinate 864,389,847 downwards.
TTGAAATCTTTTGAATTCATGCCAATAATTAAATAATAGGAAAATAAATTATTTCATTTTGGTTGGAATATAATCATTTTGGTGGAGCTTCTGATAAAGGGCTTGGGAGAACTTGGAGAACCTTTGGAGAAACAAGTTCTCCAACGAAGAATGCCTCTTCCGCCAACGAAGAACGATCTTCAACCATGCCAAAGGAGAAGGAGTCGACCGTGAAGAACGTTGTCTTCGACTTCGTCACCTCCGAATGCTCATCCGCCAATGACAGATATCCTCTTACTTTCCCAACATTAACAAATCGACGCTGCCTTTCCGCGACTTCTTCAACGATCATCGTCATACGAGGTAGGGTTTTGAGTTGAATTTGTTCCCGTTCTACATCATTCAATTTATGGATTGAGAATTGTTGTTTGATATCAGCATAACATGGAGGGATCAGTCTGCATGAACATGGCCCAACCCTCCCCCTTTGATTGTTCTCATTTGATAACGACGGAGGTGGAGCAACGCGACCAGTGTCGGGTCGGCTGCAAAGAAAACGGCGGCGCAAGGCCGCAGGGTCGCCGAAAGGGAACGGCGCCATCGCTTCGTGCAGAGGAGCAGGGGGTTGCGGCCAGGCCGGGCCGCGGCGGAGGTGGTGTGGCGCCGTCGCACCGCACGATGGAGGTGAGCCGCGGCCAGGGCGGTCCACGACGAAAGAGAAGGGGCGGCCGGTGTCGGGCCGGCCGCCGGCGGTGCGGAACCGGATGGACGCTCGGCCAGCCGGACAAGGCGGGACCCCCCGGGTCCCGCTGGATACTGAACCGGCACCTAGTGCCGATTCTGTTCAGAAGCCAAGGGGAACGGAACTCCCCCCCCCCACGCGTGGCCAGCCGGGCCAGCCACCTGGGCCACGCGGGCCGCCAGCCGGGCTGGGCCGGGCTGCCCTCGGGCCAGGCCGCCCCCTCGGGTCGGGCCACATTCGGGCCGGGCCGCCCACTCGGGTCGGGTCGCCCACTCAGGATGGGCCAGGTCGGGCTTGTGGACTGGGTTGGACCTCGGTCTGGACCCGGGTTGGGCCAGGTCAATCCGACTGGGTCGGACCGAACCCGGACCCGCTATGGCCTGTTTACACCTTTTCGTTCATATCTTGGGCTTCGGGTGTCCGATCGACCAACCGTCTGCGGTGATAGAAATCTTGGAGTGAGACAGTTCTTTTGGAATACCCCACTTGAGGTTTGTACATAGTTGGGATACAGGCGGGTTGGTTTAAACTTAAAAACCAACCGGGCACTTGGAACGGAAATGCCAATAACTCATAGATCGGACGTCTGATTGACACGCCTTCTGTTACGTTGATACCCATGTGAAAAGGAGGAACTTTGAGATACTTTTTTTGTGGGTTTTCATGACAGTTGTAGTGTCGAACCATAGCTCGTGGAGCGGATCCTCCCGATGACGAGCGAGCAGAGTATGGAGACTTAGTAGCTGGCTGAGACCTGACGACTGCTGACCTTTCGACTCATAGTGTTTCGACTAGCCCAGTGGAAAGAACCTCTGTGTGACGCGGCAGACCCACAGTGGGGAGATCCTTTGTGTGATATAGCAGACCCATGGTACTCGACAGGAGGAGTACCTCAGCAGGCTATGAGGGGGAGCGCCTCTGTGTGACGCAGCAGACCCACGGTGCTCGACAGGAGGAGTACCACAATAGTCTAGGATAGTGGGAAGCACCTCTGTGTGACGCGGCAGGCCCACAGTACTCGATAGAGGAGGAGTACACCATCAGCTTAGGTTTTGACAGTTTGACTAGGAGTGTTACATGTTACCACCCCTAGAAAAAAATCCTGGTTTGGAGCTGAGTCAATGACTTTTGTGTTTTCCTCATGATTGAGATGGGTTACTAGATAACTTAGGTATATGTATGGTCATATACCTAAGTAATGGTTATCCGTTGATTTCATACTTGTGGTTTATCCTTGTGGGACTTAGTGAGACCTTGAGGGTCTTGGGGTCCCTACTGAGTATCATTATACTCACCCCTGCATGGGCTATGCCCACACCTCATTGTGTTGGATGCAGATGACAGACAACGTTGACTAAGGCAGAGAGAGAGTAGCAGGACTGGATGGTACATGGAGGTGGACCAAATGGCATGACGGTACATGGAGGAGCTGAACGGACATGGAGTGCTGAGGAGGTTATCTATACCTGCCCTTCAGGTAGGATTTCCCGGTGGATGATCCATCAGCTGTTTACTTTCTTCAGTTTTACTGTATATTTCTGTTTCCTTGTACTTTCCTGTTGGGCTTGTATTTCTGGCCCCTTTACTTTTTAGTACTCTTTTGTATACAGATTTGTTTAGTTTTTTACTTCCAATGTACTTTGTTTTGTGTGTTTAAGTTTATAAAGGCAATGCCTTCCCAATTTTTGGATTTATGCCTTTGGTGCTAGTCACCAGCCCCTGGCCTATGGAAGGCAGGCTTGGGGTAGTCACGATACAGGCCCCGAGGGATGGGTCGTGACAAATTGGTATCAGAGGAGTCAGTTCTACCGCATAACTTAGGACTCTGATATTTATTTTCTTTGAAGCAATAGTGTTAAGGGTACTAAGTGTGGTTTTCATTTTAGGTAATCCAGTGTTGGTGCGGGAGGCCAACGTATCCATACACCAGGACCCTGACTACTGATTTCTGACTTAGTGCACAAAAACACTGATTGCGTGTGTGTTTTCAAAAAAAAATTCTTTAAGTCATCTCAACCAGGTCAGCTCACCATGTATAAATCTTTTGACAGTGTCGCATATGTTTCTTTCAGGATGCCTCCCCACGGACGACCAATTAGATCCCCGAGAGACGTATGCTCTGATAGACCACCGAGTGACAAGGCCTCGGTGTAGGGCCCTTTACCAGTGGAGGCACCAGCGGTACCACTTCCCATTGGGCCACTGATGCCACCAGCCCCAGCAGCAGATGATGCACGCCGCTTGAGCGCGTTGCATGAGTTCCGACGCTAGAGGCTACCCAGGTTCCAGGGAGAGATGGACCCACAGGTGTCTGAGGATTGGATGGAGGATGTGGTAAGAGTCTTCAGGCTAGTAGGGACACCAACAGACCTCATGGTGATCCTTGCTGCGAGTCTCCTTCAAGCAGCAGCAGGCAGATGGTGGAGCCCGATGCTCCATGTGCACGATGAGGTGACACTACTCTAAACAGACTTCAAGAGCCTGTTCCGGGCGGAGTTTTTTCCAGTGACCCTATGAGCGGTACGGATATAAGAGCTACTTCATCTGCAGTATGGAATAATGAAAGTATCACAGTACTCTGTGAGTTTCACCGACCTCTCACGCTATTCCATGGATCTGGTGCGTGACCCATTCTTCAGGGCTCGAACCTTTGAGCAGGGGCTCAGGCGAGAGACCAGGGCATCAATGATCTCCCTCAGCATCTCGACACGGGTGGGGGTGTTAGAGAGAGCCCTCCTAGTGGAGATTTTTCTTGCTGAGCAATCTCCGGTAGCGAGACCCACCACTAGTCGACATGCAGCGGAGTCTTCTACAGTTGTCAGTAAACAGATGACGCAGAGGTCCAAGAGGAACAGACCCATGGGTGGACGACCGCATGACTCAGGATCAGTTGTTTGGGGAACCTGAGGTAGTGACATATATTCCAGGAGTGAACTGTGTTACTCATGCGGTGGGTAGGGTCACATGGCTCGTGACTGTCCGACACATCATTCAGATGATCAGCAGACAGTTGAGGGACCTCCCAGGCAGAGGAAGAGGTTCGATCTAGGCGGTCTGCAGGGAGCAGGCGGACATGGTAGAGGAGCTGGTCATACAGCTGGCGGTGGACGACGTTACGAGGTGCTATCGCCACCACCTCCAGATGGACCACCCCGACCACAGGGAGCAGGTGAATATGGGAGAGATCAGCTTCAGGAAGCTGAGGCATACGACCATGGTGCTCTGGAGATGATTCGAGGTACGATCTGTGTCTACTCCACCTTAGCTGCAGTTTTTATCGAAAAAAGTACCAGTCATTCTTTCATATCCACTACCCTCATTTGGATCTAGAAGATTCTGACGGAGCTATTGGCTCGATCCTTATGGCTAGAGACTCCTACAGGAGCAGACTTGACGATTACGCACTGGTGCCGGTAGTGTGAGCTTACTCTAGGAGGTGGGAGATTCAGTTGGGATCTCCTCGTAGCAGCATCGAGGCCTTAAGACATCATCTTGGATATGGACTGGTTATCTACAGTCCATGATCAGATTGACTATATTAGGCACAAAGTGCGGTGTGTCTGCATAGATGGGACCAGGTTCACCTTCACCAGTGAGAAGGGAACCTTTGCAGCATAGGACAGACTTACTCGAAGGAGGTTGCAGCCGATCACTCACCAGTTGGATTACCTTACCCTCAGGGCAGTTGATGTGGAGAGTCTGACTTTTCCTGTAGTGGTGGACCAGTACGCGGATGTTTTCCCTGTTGATGTTTTAGGACTACCTCCTTGTAGAGAGGTAGAATTCTACATTGACTTGTACCTCGGGATGGCACCGATATCTACTCCAGAATATCGGATGGCTCCCTCTGAGCTTTGCGAGCTAAGAGTATAGCTAGAGGACTTGAAGGGGAAGGGATTCATCTGGCTAGTGTTTCTCCCTGGGCAGCCCTGATTTTGTTCGCCAAGAAGGCGGATGGGATCTTGAGGCTCTGTGTTGACTACTATCACCTAAACTAAGTGACCGTGATGAACAAGTACCCACTTCCGAGTATTGAAAACCTCTTTGATCAGCTCAAGGTAGCTTGATAGTTCTCAAAGATAGACCTCAGATCAGGTTATCACCAACTCAGAGTTCGAGATGAGGATGCGCAGAAGACGACCTTCAGGTGTCGGTACGACCACTATGAGTTCTTGGTTATGTCCTTCGGCATAACCAATGCTCCATCAGTGTTCATGTGTCTCATGAACAGGATCTTCCAGCCATACCTTGATCACTTTTTCGTAGTCTTCATTGATGACATTCTGATTTACTCGACTACTGAGGAAGAGCATGCCTACCATTTGTAGGTAGTGCTGGACACACTCTGAGAGCACCATATTTATGGTAAGCTCTCTAAGTTCCAGTTTTGGATTTGAGAGGTTCACTTCTTTGGACATGTCATCTCGGAGGCTGGATTTGCAGTGGATCCAGCAAATATTGATGCGGTACTTGCTTGGGATCCACACAGGAATGTGACGGAGGTACGAAGTTTCCTGGGCTTGGCTGGATACTACCGGAGATTCGTTCCAGACTTCTCTATAGTTGCATCACCACTTTCAACCTTGACAAAGAAGGGGCAACCCTTCATGTGGTCGGAGATATTTCAGCAGGGCTTTTAGGATCTAAGGTAGAGGCTGACTAGTGCCCCCATCTTGAGGCTTCCAGAGGAAGGCGTAGGGTACGTATTCTACTACGATGCATTAGGGACCGGACTCGGGTGTGTCCTGATGCAGGAGCGAGCTATGATAGCGTATAGTTCTCGGCAGTTGAGACAGCATGAGCAGAACTACGCTACCCATGATTTGGAGTTAGCAGCAGTGGTCTTCGCCTTGAATATGTGGAGGCACTATCTGATGGGTGAGCGTTTCACAGTCTACTCTGATCACAAGAGTCTCAGGTATATCTTCTCCCAGAAGGACCTGAACCTGAGACAGCGGCGTTGGCTTGAGTTCCTCTAGGACTATAACTTTGAGATAGTTTATACTCTTGGGAAGGGGAATGTTGTTGTGGATGCACTCAATAATAGATCTGGTATACAACTGCTAGTAGAGGCTATAGAGTAGATGGATGATTTACAGATTTCTTATGTGGACCAAGATGGAGCATCTTTCCTTCAGTCTCTTACAGTCACTCCTCCACTTCTTCAACGAGTTAGGGAGGCGCAACATGAAGACGCTGACTGTGAGACACGGCATGCTCAGATATCCCCAGGGCAGGCACCTGATGGATTTTCTGAAGGTGGGGAGCATGTCATTCTCTTTAAAGGACATACTATGGTACCAGTAGCACTTCAGGAGGAAGTGTTGAGGGAGTTCCACACTTCCCCTCTAGTGGTACATCCAGGAGTGGCGAAGATGTACCAGGACCTTTGATGACAGCACCAGTGGCCAAGTATAAAGAAGGCAGTAGCTGAGTTTGTCTCACGATGCATCACTTTTCAGCAAGTGAAGGCGGAGCACCAGGTACCAGTAGGCTTGGTACAGCCCTTAGAGGTCCCAGAGTGTAAGTGGGATGGGATATCCATGGACTTCATGATGGGTTTTTCACGTACATCTAAGAGTCATGATTCGATATGGGTGATCGTTGATCGACTCACCAAGTCGGCCCACTTCCTACCGATCAGATAATAGAGCTCAATAGAGAGCTTGGGATGCCTCTATGTACAGGATATTGTGCATTTTCATGGAGTACCTTATTCTATTGTCTCTGACCGTGACACACGGTTTACTTCCCGGCCATAGAAGGGGTTGTAGGAGGCTTTCGGGACGCAGCTACGTCTGAGCACCGCCTTCCATCCTCAGATAGATGGTCAGACTGATCGGACCATTCAGACCCTCAAGGACATGCTCCGAGATTGTGTCCTCAACTTTGGTCGCAGCTGGGAGGATCACTTACCATTGGTAGAGCTTTCCTATAACAACAGTTATCACTCCACCATCGGTATGGCACCTTTTGAGGCCTTGTATGGTCAACCTTGAAGATCGCCACTATGCTGGACAAACCTAGAGGAGTCAACACTAGTGGGACCAGAGATGGTACATGCTACCATGGAGAAGGTGAAAATCATCTAGGAGTGGATGAAAACTGCACAGAACAGGCAGAAGTCATATGCTGACAGAAGACGGAGGCCTCTAGAGTTCGAGGATGGCGACCACGTCTTCCTATGGGTCTCACCTCGACGAGGTCTATGGAGATTTGGTCGAGGCAGCAAGTTATCTCCATGATTCATCGGACCATTCTAGGTCCTCAGCAGAGTAGGCGAGGTGGATTACCTTCTGGCTCTTCCACCTCAGTTGCACCGAGTGCACGACGTCTTCCACATATCTCAGATGAGGAGATACGTGCACGACCCTTCCCACATCATCGATCATGGAGAGCTGGACATCGATGATGAGGTGACTTTCACGGAGGTTCCAGTAGAGATTGAGGATCGATAGGAGTGGGTCCTACGTGGACGGTCGATACCGTTGGTGCGCATTCGCTGGCAGTACGGGAACCTTCAGGAGAGCACATGGGAGCGGGAGGCTCAGATGCGTGCTCAGTACCCCCATTTGTTCGCTTAGTTCGAGTTGTAGCTTACGGGGGCGTAAATCCCTGAGGTGAGGAGAATGTAAAGACTTAGAAATTTCCATGGAAATTTTTTTCTTAAATTCATGGGATATTTATGAGTCCGTGAAAATTTACGGCGCTTGATTCCGAGGCCTGGTGTGCCCGGAATCAATTTCTGAAGTTTTGTTCGGGTACGTTCAGTAAACGTGCAAGCGGGATTTTATATCTTTTGAACCAGTGCTCGGAATTGAAATTTGAGGGCACCGTTGAACTCACATCACTGGTATTCTCTTAAGAAGACTTTTACCTCGATGGCAGTTGGTCGAGAATGAAAAATAGTTTTAGGGTTTTAAAGAATGATTTAAATAAAAATAAAGTGTGCAACTTATTTTTATTTTGGTGGTTAAAACCTCCAAGTGGAGGTTGGGGGTGGGGTCCACCAAACCTTAACCTCCCATGAGAGGTTATGGTGGTGGGTCCCACCCACACATAACCTCCCTTGGGAGGATAATTAAGGTGGGGGACACCCGGGCTTGTAACTCTTGGAACCCCCAATTGAAGTGGAGAAAACTCTTCAACTTCCTTTAATTAATTTTATGCCAACCCACCTCATTTATTTAGTTAAGATTCACCAATTAATTAAATTTGAAATCTTTTTAATTCAGGCCAACAATTAAATAATAGACAAATCTATTATTTCATTTTGGTTGGCATCTATTCATTTTGGTGCAGCTTCTGAGAAAGGGCTTGGGATAACTTGGAGAACCTTTGGAGAAACAAGTTCTCCAACGAAGAACGCCTCTTCCACCAACGAAGAACGATATTCAACCGTGCCAAAGGAGAAGGAGTCGACCGCGAAGAATGTCGTCTTCGACTTCGTCACCTCCGAACGCTCATCCGCCAATGACGGATATCCTTTTCCTTTCCCGACATTGATGAATCGACACCGCCTTTCCATGACTTCGTCAACGATCATCGCCATATGAGGTAGGGGTTTGAGTTGAATTTGTTCCCGTTCTACGTCGTTCAATTTATGGATTGAGAATTGTTGTTTGATATCAACATAATGTGGAGGGCTCGGATCGCACGAACACGGCTCGACCCGCCCCCTTTGATTGTTCTCGTTTGATGAAGACGGAGGCGGAGCAACGTGACCAGCGTCGGGCTAGCCGCAAAGAAACCGGCGGCGCAAGGCCGCTGGGTCGCCGAAAGGGCGCGGCGCCATCGCGCCGCACAGTGGAGGTGAACCACGGCCAAGGCAGGCCCCGGCGGAGGAGAAGGGGCAGCCGGCATCGGGTCGGCTGCCGGTGGAACAGAACCGACTGGCCTCTCGGCCAGCTGGACAAGGCGGGACCCCCCGAGTCCCGCGACATACTGAATCGGCGCTTAGCGCCAGTTCTGTTCGGAAGCTAGGGGGCGCGACACCCCCCCCCCCCCCCATGCGTGGCCAGCCATTCGGGCCACGCGGGCCGCCAGCAAACCGGGCTGGGCCGCCCTCGGGCCGGGCCACCCCCTCGGGTCGGGCCGCCCACTCGGGTCGGGCCGCCCTCGGGCCGGGTTGGACCCGCGGACCGGGTCGGACCCCGGTCCGGACCCGGGTCGAACCTGCGGACCGGGTCAGACCCCAGTCCAGACCCGAGTTGGGCCGGGTCAATCCGACTGGGTCGGACCGAACCCGGACCCGCTATGGCCTGTTTACACCTTTTCGTCCATATCTTGGGTTTGGGTGTCCGATCGACGAACCGTCTACATCAACGAAAATCTTGGAGCGAGATGGTTCTTTTGACATACCCCACTTGAGGTTTGGACACAGTTGGAATACGGTCGGGTTGGTTTGAACTTAAAAACCAACTGGGCCCCTAGAACGGAAATGTCAATAACTCACAGACCGGGTGTCCGATTGACGCGTAGTCTGTTGCGTTGAGACCCCTATGACGAGGCTGAACTTTGAGATACTTTTGTGTGGGTTTTCATGACATTTGGAGTGTCGACCCATAGATCGTGGAGCGGATCCTCTCGGTGACGAGCGAGCAGAGTACGGAGACTTAGTAGCTGGCTGAGACCTGATGACTGGTGACCTTTCGACTCAGAGTGTTTCGACTAGCCCAGTGGGAAGCACCTCTATGTGACACGGAAGACCCACAGTGGGGAGCGCCTTTGTGTGACGCAGCAGACCCACGGTACTCGACATGAGGAGTACCTCAGCAGGCTATGAGGGGGAGAACCTCTGTGTGACACGGCAGACCCACAGTGGGGAGTTCCTCTGTGTGACGCAGCAGACCCACGGTACTTGATAGGAGGAGTACCACAATAGTTCAGGATAGTGGGAAGCACCTCTGTGTGACGTGGCATGCCCACAGTACTCGATAGAGGAGGAGTACACCATCAGCCGAGGTTTTTACAGTTTGACTGGGAGTGTTACATGTTACCACCCCTAGAATAAAATCCTGGTTTTGAGCTGAGTCAATGACTTTTGTGTTTTCCTCATGATTGAGATGGGTTACTAGATAACTTAGGTATATGTATGGGCATATACCTAAGTAATGGTTATCCATTGATTTAATACTTGTCGTTTATTCTTATTGGACTTAGTGAGACCTTGAGGGTCTCGGGGTCCCTACTGAGTATCATTATACTCACCCCTGCATGGGCTATGCCCGCACCTCGTTGTGTTGGATGCAAACGACGGATAGCGTTGACTGAGGCAGAGAGAGAGTAGCAGGACTGGATGGTACACAGAGGTGGACCACACAGTGTGACGGTACACGAAGGAGTCGGGCGGACGTGGAGCGCTGATGAGGTTATCTGTACCTACCCTTCAGGTAGGGTTTCCCGGTGGGCAATCCAGCAGCTGTTTACTTTCTTCGGTTGTACTGTACATTTTCGTTTCCTTGTACTTTCCGATTGGGCTTGTATTTCTGACCCCTTTACTTTTCAGCACTCTTTTGTATACAGCTTTGTTTAGTGCTTTACTTCCAACGTACTCTATTGTATGTGTTTCAGTTTATAAAGGCAATGCCTTCCCAGTTTTGGGATTTACGCCTTTGGTGCTAGTCGTCAGCCCCTGACCTATGGAAGGTGGGCTTGGGGTAGTCACGATATGGGCCCTAGGGGACGGGTCGTGACGCCATTTTCCATCAAAATCATTTCAATGCGAAACCATTTCAATAAAACACTCTTTTTATTAAAAACCTATTTCCCATCAAACCATTTAGAAATTCCAACAAATTAATAATTTAAAATCATCATTTTAAATCTGAGAAATTAAATCACTTTGCACAACAATTCATCAAGATTACATAATTTCTCCAAAACCACAAATCATCACTAAAGAAGATTTATTCCAAGAATTAACTCAATATTTCACAATAAATTTCATTCAAGATAATAAATTTGAAACTAATCCAATCAATTCTAGCAAGAGGAGTCGAGAGTGAAGCCACCTACCTTGAAGGTTTTGACGAAACTTGACAACGGATGAAGAACGCACAAAAAGGCGGGTCGATTCTCTAAGAACAGTCTTAGTTCTCTTATCTTGGCAAGATCACGATTCAACATTGAATTATTTAGCATCCAAAAACGTAGATCTTCACACTATAGGTGTAGATCTGATAAAGAATGGAGATCGGAGAAGTAGATCTAAGTAGATCTAAGAAAACATGACAAATCAGGAAAGAATGGTGACATACCTCAAGAATCGGATCAAGATTCCAAGAAAGCAGCTTAGATCTCTTCCTCTATCATGAACATGTAACAACTGGGTCCCGGTGACATCACAGACACCCCGCCATAACATGATCGTCGGGTCCTAGCCTACCAGGTACCACCAGTTGCCCCGAAGACATGTGGGGCCCACCCTAGGGCCTACCCACATGACTGAATGGGTCATGTGACTAATGAATGTCCTCACAGGCCAACACATGTCCTTTCCAGTGTGCTTTGTCCTCACTTACACACACCCTGAGAAACTTCCCAGAAGGTCACCCATCTTGATCACTACTTCAGACCAAGCACGCTTAACTGTGCAGTTTTAATCAGGTAGGCTCCTGAAAAAGAAGGTACACCTTGTTAACATTAGTCATATCATTTAGTCATTTAACCCTTTATCATTTGAGAATGTTACAATCACCCCCCTCCCCCCCTTTAGAGCACAACGCCCCCGTTGTGGACCCGACATCTCAACTCAGGCAGTGCACCGCACTTAAGGTTGGGTACCACCTCTAATACCAAATGTAACAACTGGGTCCCGGTGACAGCACAGACACCCCGCCATAACATGGTCGTCGGGTCCTGGCCTACCAGGTACCACCAGTTGCCCCGAAGACACGTGGGGCCCACCCTAGGGCCTACCCACGTGACCGAATGGGTCATCTGACTAATGACTGTCCCCATAGGCCAACACATGTCCTTTCCAGTGTGTTTTGTCTTCACTCACACACACCCTGAGAAACTTCTCATAAGGTCACTCATCCTGATCACTACTCCAAACCAAGCACGCTTAACTGTTGAGTTTTAATCGGGTAGACTCCCGAAAAAGAAGGTGCACCTTGTTGACATGAGTCATATCATTTAGTCGTTTAACCCTGTATCATTTGGGGATGTTACAGAACAACACCGTATTTGGATTTATTTTATGTGGACAATCTTAGATCTACCCATAGGAGGTGTAGATCTAAGAAAACAAGAAGAGAGAAGAAGAAGATCTAAAAAGCGAGACAAAAACGAAGAACATCGGGCACTTACCATGAGAATCAGGATTGAAATCACCAAGGGAGGGCTTCGAGTTGGCTCCAATTCATGTGGGGAGGGTTCTATAGCCTTCTAGGGATAGAAATATCAAATTATGGGTGTTTTGAAGCCAAAACAAAATAATTAAAGAAAAAACGAGCAAGTTCCTAGAAAATAGGATATAGTTTTGACCTCTCTGCTAGGTTTGACCGCACTATTTTGGCTGACCGTGCGACCTTTCTTTTGGCCCCAAAATTCCTTCCAAATCCCCCAAAATCTCTCATCCTTCACCCTTACCTTTTTTATGGGAACAACCTTATTTATGAAAACATCTTCCTCTATGGAAACACCCTACTTTATGGAAAACCTAACTTTATGGAAACTCTCAACTTTATGGAAACACCCAACATTATAGAAATACCCAACTTTATAGAAACAACCAACATTATGAAAACACCCAACTTTATTGAAACACCCAACATTATGGAAACACCCAACTTTATGGAAACACTCAACATTATGGAAACAACCAATATTATGGAAACACACAACTTTATGGAAACACCCAACTTTATGGAAACTCTATTTTATGAAAACTCTCTATTTTAAGGAAACTCTCTATTTTATGGAAACTCCTATTTTATCAAACCAATTCAAAGGCACACCATTTAAAAAAACGTCTCTTTTACATAAAAAACATGAGGAAAAGGTTATGTACTCGAAATCGGGGTACTACAATCCGAATCTTAATTCTTGAAACATATCGTGTTTCATGTCCAAAAATTCATTCTTCCTCTAGATTTCACAACTTGCAACGAAGTGGATTGTTACATGTTTTTTATTTATTATTTTTGTTCCAAGATGTTTGGTTAAATGGAACAGAAAATTATATTATAATGTATAATGGATTTCACTAGCCCATCAAACATAATCATTGTGCATCTTATGAGTATTCCAAGAGATTTCTTTAACCATTATGTGGATTGATCTTGTGGAACTTGTGAGACTCCAAAAAATAAACGAAATAAATCCTTCACCGATGTACTGAAAAAGGTAAGTTTACTTTGACACCCTGTGATTAAAACCCGGTATACATGTGTATTCAACAAAATCAGTCTAGGTGATATTCTTGCCCAAGACCCACATTAAAATTGATGCCCTAAATTATAAAGTTTGTTACAATAAAATGGATACAATTATTGCCTCTACAATGTATTTTCTGGCCCCGGAAACATGTTACCATAGCCAAGTGGGTATGGGACTTGGTAAGGGGTGGCTCTGGTATTAAAGTCGTATAAAATTTAATTATTTCATATGGTAATTATAATAAAAAAAAATATTACATTATATACGAATTTAATTTACAAACGGTCGAAAATTTGGTTGCACTATATAAATCTGACCGGCTTTAAAGTGGGGAATTGACCAGGAATTTTCAAACGTCGCCGGCAGCCACCTACCGGTTCCGTCCCCCCGTTTCTCTTAATCGAGTCCATCGCCGCTCTGCCATCCGGCATCTTCCTTCTATCCAAGGATCTTCTTCCTTGGGCTGTAAGCAACCCAGCCCTGTACTGCGGATCCCCGGAAACGACAATGGCGGCTTCTTCATCCGTCAATCTGGAGGATGTTCCTTCGACGGATCTCATGACAGAGCTCCTCCGTCGAATGAAGTGCTCCGCCAAGCCTGACAAACGCCTCGTTCTCATCGGTATTCGTTCGATTCTCTTCCGCCTTATTTTTATGAATGTTATTTATATTTATTCGCATTGAGCTTCGTTGATGTTGGAAATCAAAGGCGAATCGCTTAGATCCGGGGCTTCTTTGGGGTGTCCGTCGTAAATTCAGATCTATTTTATTTACAAAGGGGGCTGACTGAGCCCTCTATTTCACCTTCTGTTGTGGGCAACAAGTTTTGAGAGCAATTATGGTCTTGCATCTTTTATCCGTCAATGTGTTTTAAGGTTCCATGAAATAACGGCGCTCTCGTGCTAGTGCTGCCATGGCGTGTCATGATCTAAAGCGACAGGGAATTTCCGTTGATTTCAGGTTTAAAAGATTGACTTAACTTACCTTGGCTGAACCGTGAACCAAATTGCGGTAGAAAGTTGAGTTGAATCGATTTATAAATCAGTTATAAGGTTGTCTCCCTGTCTGTCAAAAACAACAGGTGATCTACTCTTTAGAGAGCAGTTTTCTGTTAACTGAAATATAGGAGAAGAAATCTCTTCTACAACACCGTCCTCCTGGAAATTGTGGTGGCTCACGCCGAGTGACAGCACATACTGAACTGCTTACATTACTTGTCACTTATAATAAGCGGTTCTATACTAGTGTTTCTAGATTGCCACTTAAATGGTTTTATTTTGCAATTTAAGTTCAACTGTTTTTCAGAAACAGAACAAGCACCGCTTATTTTTCAATATGTGCTTTCAAATGTATCCTACAGCTGCAGAACTCCCAACTTCTCTATTGGGCATTCCTTCTTGGCTACCAGACAATCCCAAGGGAAAAAAGCAATTCACTTCACTGCCAGCTTATAAAACCCTAATTTTGTGTGCTTGTCTGTTTACATAGACACACACACATGCACACACAGACATCATCATGTCTCAGATCTTCTTGCTTTAATCTTTTTCTGGAAACAAATCCCAAAATTAAACACACTGGGCCTCATATTTAATGGTTGGATCTTAACAGACTTACAGAAATTGATTTGAGCTTGTTAAGAAACATATTTCCCGTCCTGTTGTGTACTGAGGTCCCCGTGAAGCCTAGAATTGAGTGCATAGTGGTCATGCGTTGCAGAAATCTGACTTGCTTTTGATGGTTTGTGATTATATGATTCAATCTGTTGTTTTTAGGTCCACCTGGATCAGGAAAGGGTACCCAATCGCCAATTATTAAGGATGAGTTTTGCTTATGCCACTTGGCTACTGGTGATATGCTGAGAGCTGCTGTGGCTGCTAAAACCCCTCTCGGTGTTAAGGCTAAAGAAGCCATAGAAAAGGTGAAGGGTTAAAGCTAATATTAATTTATTTTCAAGATCTACATCTTTTTATGCTCTTATTAATATTTTGTTATTTTCAGGGAGAACTTGTCTCTGATGAACTGGTTGTTGGTGTTATAGATGAAGCAATCAAGAAACCTTCATGTCAAAAAGGTTTCATTCTTGATGGGTTTCCTCGGACTGTTGTCCAAGCACAAAAGGTTGTTTTTTTTATCATGTTCAATCTTCATTCATGTGTTTCAAGGCTCAAATGTTTGTCTGTTACCATGTGCAGCTTGATGAGATGCTCGGGCAGCGAGGGGTCAAAATTGACAAGGTGCTTAATTTTGGGATTGATGATGCAATCTTGGAAGAGAGGATTACTGGTCGCTGGATTCATCCTTCTAGTGGCCGGACGTATCACACAAAATTTGCACCCCCTAAGGTTCCTGGTGTTGATGATGTAAGTCTACAAGAATTAACATGTCTTTCTTTTAGGTTGTGTTTGGTTTTGAAAAATATTTTATGTTCTGCCAACTTTCATGAGAAAGTCTCAATATCTTATGAGTCTCCATGTATATAGACTAGAGGATTAGTTTAAGAATACTATCATGATATCATGATATCTCTAGGTGCTCATTATAGTGGAGAATTGCTATAATCTATTGTGCTGTATTGAATTCTTAGATGAATTGAAGCATGGTTTTCTGACATTATATTTAAGGTTACTGGCGAGGCATTGATTCAGCGCAAGGACGACACAGCTGAGGTTCTCAGGTCGAGGCTTGATTCGTTTCACAGGCAGACAGAACCGGTATTTTAGATTATCTTTGGAATCTTTCTGTTCTCATGCCATATGGGGCTTTTGGGGCATGGTTTATTTGTGGTATTTCATTCCAGGTGATTGAATACTACAAGAAGAAGGGCGTGGTTGCGCAGCTCCATGCCGAGAAGCCACCGAGGGAGGTGACTACTGAGGTCCAGCAGGCGCTGTCTTCCTGAAAACCAAGCTAACCCTATTTACTGGCGGTTGCCTCGGCAGTTTTGTGTTGTTATTCTATGCATGTAATTTTTTTGGGATCAATGAATCTGATAATTTATAAGGGGGTTCTTTCTTCTGGAGTGGCCTCCCCCTTTTGAGTTCATGGGTTTGTTCCCCAAATAAAATTGTGAATTGTTGTTGAAATTATGAATGCTGCAAATCATTTTTAAACAATGATGTGTTCTGGTTTTTTAATTGCACCAATGAGCAATGAGTTATCCTCGGTCAACATTGTCTTGTAGTTTTGATTTTGTTTACTAGCATTGTCATGCTTTACTGAGTTATGGGGCAAGGGGGCTTAAAGCTCCAAAGTTAGAAACCTCCTCCATACCTTACATATCTCCCCTATCTCTGGTACACTTAATGGTCAGGTCCTGGGAGTTGATGACTAGGATAATTAAGCTAATGATCTCTCAAATACACCCATTTACTCTCTAATCACCATCTCCTTCTCTTTACTCAACTTTATGCTCTTGCCTCCAAACTTCCTGAACCCCCTACCCAACCAGTACTCACTTGAATATGGAGCCAAACACCTGAATATAGAGCCCAAACAATCTGCTAATTTGATCAACATAAAATTTTGGTATGATGTTAATGCCTATCAATATAATTTAAACACCTAATTAAGCTAATGATCTCTCAAATACACCCATTTACTCTCCAATCACCATCTCTTTCTCTTTAATCAACTTTATGCTCTCTTGCCTCCAATCTCCCTGAACCCCCTACCCTACCAATACTTAAACACTTGAATATGGAGCCAAACACCTGAATATAGAGCCAAAACAATCTGCTAATTTGATCAACAAAAAATTTTGGTATGATGTTAATGCCTATCAGTATAATTTAAACACCTAATTATTTTAAATAAAAGTCTCAGTGGATCAAGAGATTCAGGGTGGTTAGAGAAGAATGTTCATCAAGAAATTTCATAATTTTGATGTTTTGATCTCAATATCAAGGTTAATCAAATTCAAGATATAATAATTAAAAATAGTCAATATCAAGTATAAACCATATTCTAAAAGCAAGAATTCTGAAAACAAATGTTTTATCAAATCAGTAAATGAGATTTGAGAATTTGATGAATCCATGATTTCAATCACACAATAGCACATTGCATCTTAATTTATGAGTTAATTTCGAAGAACCATGCCTGGATCTAGCCTCCCATACTCATTTTTGATCACTCATCTCATGACCTTTCTTCGTGTGTGTGTGTCGGGAGGGGGGGGGGATGTTAGTGTTCTTCATTGTCAAGGATGACCAGTGGTTAGGGTCGTTTGTTTCAAAGGGTGGATGTTCAATTCCCATTGGTTGTGTTTTGACATCGTAATTCCACGTCTGACTGATTTAACTATTTCGATAGTTCAAGGCAAGTCGGAGAGGCGTAGTTTTATCTGATTCAACTACAAGATGAAAAATGAGACTTGAAGTTCTTTAACTAACCACTACAATGTGAAGTCTAAGGCTTGTAATGGGGTGGGGGGTAAAAAAATAGAATCAAGCACCCGATGTGGTTCCAACCAGCACCTGGTGGGTACCAGCGGTGTGTAGAAAAGGTACTAATGGGTTCACAAGTACTTTCCCTAAGTGGAATAAGTATTTGATGGCCCTGTAGTTTACCCAATAATTCTAGTCACCTGGGGACTCTAATTTTGAGTGCTAAAAAGGTCAAATTAAGAGAAGTGGTAAAAAAAGAATTTGAGCTCTTAAAGCTAGTTTTTCAATTAAATTAGAATGAATTCATTTTGATAGTTATACAAAAAAAAATATGGATGGAATATTGAGGGCATGTCCTAAATGTCCATCCATGATAATGCTCACCGCTTATGTAATATTTGACATTAAATGTAAGCATTCATCACCAAGTTTTTATAGGAGGAAAATAAAGAAACCAAGATAAGGAAACATCAAGGTGCTAGTTGAAAAAATAACTGATTTCAGAATGCTTCAGACGTGCCTCGCCGTACGCCAGAGGCTGCCGACTAGCAGCGAGAGTCTCAAGTGGAACCATGAGGAGACTATATCCCCAATTAGAGTGCACAATAACAAACAAACAAACAAATTGCAATACAATCTGAATACACATATACCAACAATATAAATGAATGTAGAAACAACCAACTCAAAAGTCAAACAAAGATACAACAGTTGATCACCCATTGGACCAATCATGTATACAAATAAAGGTACACAAGTACAAGGATGCCCTGCAACTTCAAGCCTCTCTTCAGTTCGGTCTCCAACTCATAGAGAGCTATCCCGCTAGACAATCAAACCCGGGCCTCAACCCAACTTGTACCTGCAAGAAGTGAGGACTGCTTGGGTACCCAAGTTGATGGAGATATGCTCTAAAGCCTTATATATATATATGTGTGTGTGTGTGTGTGTCTGTTTGATGGATTGCATGTAAATTTTGATTTGCATGTAGAAAGGGGAATATTGTTTATACTGCCAATGATAATAGTTATCATTTGGACAGTTTGATTTTCTATGTGGCTATCATTTAATCAACTATTTCATAAGATGAAACGTTTGGGAGTTGCATTTATGTATGTGATATATGTATTGACTAAAATATTAACTCATGCGTTGAAACACGCGAGTTAATGCGTGCACTGTCGAGGAGCCTCCTTGTGGGCTATATAAAGGCACTACTATATGATGGAAGGTGTGCGATTATCCTTGGCCAAACCTCCCTATACCCAGAAGATTTCTTTCACCTTCCTCCTTTGCGTATGTGGTACTAGCATACCGTAGAGGTTGGTGAATCCCACTCAAACGTCAAGAGATTCAGGCACAACTCGTAGATACATTACGAAGATGAGATGTTTATGTTTGCCACTTATGTGATCTTTATCAAACATATATGAAGATCAAGAGTTGCAACAACCTCTTTGGTGTAAGGTACACCAGTTTGGTCAACTCCCATCATATCCCAACCTGAATCACCAGATCCAAGCCGGAATGCCCCATGACCTCAGACGTGCCTCACCGTATGCTAGAGGCTATCGACTAGCAGTGAGAGTCTTAAGTTGAACTATGGGGAGACTATATCCTCAATCAGAGTGAACAATAACAAACAAACAAACATATTGCAATATACAATCAGAGTACACAGATACCAACAATATAAATGAATGCGGAAACAACTAACTCAAAAGTCAAAGAAAGATACGACAGTCGACTGCCCATTGGGTCAATCACATATACAAATAAAGAAAGGTACAAGTTTATGTTTTCTTAGTGCATCACAATGGCTGACCAGGGTCGTCTCACTTGAGGAGCTTTTTTAGTTTGTTTACGTACTTAATCTAATTCACCTAAGAACTAATTATTTGTGTTGTTTTATGTTTTATGTAATAAATGGAATTTAATAAAATAAATGAAATGCATAAATAAGATGAAACTAACATTCAATTCTAAATTACCATGCAATGCTAAACAAAATGGAATTAGAGAAGAAAGGAAGTTCTCTCGAGAGAATTTTCAGGGAGCACCTTTATTGACCAGCTTCAAATCTCCTTGGTGAACACAGTCCATCGTATGTGTGCATACCTCAATCTACCCCGGTTATGAATGAAAAGTCTACTTAGCGATCACCAAACACACACTCCATTCACCTCCTCAATTGAGGGAAAATGGTTGTAGATCAAGAAGTTAAATTTTAGACAACCAACAGTGAGGATTACACCCTTTATAAATTATCCTTAGAATTAACACAAATAAGATAAAAAATATGGTCTCAGATTTAAGAACCAGATTACTCCCTCGAGATATTCCTCAGGTCAATTACTCAAGATCATGAGTATTATAGTTCACGATGGTAAGATGAGAAGAAGAAAAAAAAGAAGAATGAAAGAAAAATAAGGGTGACGAAGATGGATATAAAAATAAAAACAATGCATGAATTTATTAGAAATATAAATTATAATTAAAAACTAAAACAAAAATAAAGAAAACAAATAAATTAAGAAAAAAAGGGGAACATTTGCAGTCGGCCTCCCTCGGTGGAGCCTTGAAACTTCAAGCCTCTCCTGATTCCGGTCTCCAACTCATAGCGAGCTATCCTGCTAGACAATCAAACCTGGGCCTCAACCCAACCCATACCTGCAAGAAGTGAGGACAGCTTGGATACCCAAGTTGATGGAGATATTCTCTAAATCCTTATATATATATATGATATATATATATATATATATGATATATATATATATATTTGATGGCTTGCATGAAAATTTTGATTTGCATGCAGAAAGGGTAATATCATTTATACTTCCTATTATAATAGTTATCATTTGGATAGTTTGATTTTCTACATGGATATCATTTAATCAACCGTTTTATAAGATGAAACATTTGGGAGTTGCATTTATGTATGTGATATATGTATTGGGTGAAATATTAACTCATGCGTTGAAACACGTGAGTTAATGCATGAGCTGTCGAGGAGCATCCTCACGGGCTATATAAAGGCACTACTATACGATGAAAGGTGTGTGATTATCCTTGACCGAACCTCCCTGTACCCAAATCTTTATTTCACCTTCCTCCTTTGCGTATGTGGTACTAGCATACCATAGAGGATGGTGAATCCTGCTCAAATGTCAAGAGATTTAGGCACAACTTGTCGATACATTACGGAGTTGAGACATTTATGTTTTCCAATCATGTGTGAAACGTGCGGCCGATTGTCACCTATCGACCGGTCAAGGTTCCGGTGCTCTGCTAATGTGTATAACAGCACTCGGGTCGAATCCTCGGCGATGGTACTTCGTAATAGTCGATTGTTTTTAGTTGATTATATTTTGATTATGGGGGTTTGTTGCAGAGCTTAATTTAAATAATTGATTGACTATAATTGATTTAAAAAATTGATAAATATTGGGGTGAGTTCATTATTATGGAGTTAAGCTTGTGATATCCTTGAGCTTTGCTTTATATTGCATTTAAATTAACACCCACTTCACAAGTTGACGTCGATTAGAATTCCTAAGTGTTAAAGCTTTAATCCAAGCCTTAACTTAACTAGGATTATAAAATCAATCATTACTTGTTTATGGTAGTGTATTTATGGTTCCAATAATCCATGGAAACCACATGCTAAACAAATGATGTCATTAATCCATGACATATTAAGTCCAACATACACAATGTTAAATTAACGAATACTCATCGAGCAAATACTCTCAATCACTTAACATCCCTAAATTTTGAATCACCCCAATGAGATATTTACTCAGCCATTTGGGTGTTTAATATTCTGGTTATAATAATTATGATGATAAATTAAGAATAGAAGAAAAAGAAATAGATTAGAAAAGAGTGGTATGTCGAACACACACACACGAACAATGATGATAATTAAAAAAGATTTTTGATTGAATGAGGAAGCAAAATAAGGGAAGGAGATTTAACTGAATTTAAACTATTTTAAGAACATTAATATTAAAATACAGAAGGTGGAGGAGAATAAAAGATATTGAAGAAGAAACTTGCATTAAAACAGAATTACAAAAGAAAGGACTTACAAAATTACAAAAACAAAGAACACAAAAGTAAGTGAAAACAAAGAGAGGAGGAAAGGTATATAAAGTGAAAACTTGAGTATGGTAGGTCCTCCCAAGCCTTTGGAAAGGCTTTGGTCGTGCCAATATGTTCTCCTCTCTTCTGAAATGTCAACCCTTTTGAAAGGAGAGGAGGGGATGTATTTATAGCCCAAGGTGGTGGACTGTTTACATTCCAGAAATACCCCTCCACTTGGCTCGCAGATATGGACATCAAGAAAGCAGAATATCGAGCAATCTCCTTCTTAAAAGTTGTAGACAATAAAGTTGTCTGACTACTCTCAAAAGTTTGAGTCATTTGGACTTAATTATCAAAAGTTATGGCCGGTTGATTAAACAAAGTAAAACTGTCCATTTCAATCCAGTCTTTTTGAAGTCCAGAATGTGAAAGGGTTTTTGAATATGAAGATGCCTTCAAATCCAAAAGGGTTCTTCAACAAAGTCGGCCTCATATATCTACTATTTCACACTGAAAAATATCAGCTCGATTTGATGCTTACATCATGAGATATGTCATGCATACTATACTGATTTTAATTCTCGTCCAGAATGGTGGGCTGGACTTCAAAGCTTCATTTGGGCCCCTTGTACTTAGATTTGGGCCTTGAAATTTTTATCCAAGATGACATGTAGTGTCACCCAAATTATTGTGGAGATTTAATGTTTTTGGACTTCTGGATTGAGCCCAGTAAATCAATCTTCAAGGCTGGTCCAGTTTGTTCACAGATTATTTGGTCTTGTTTGTGAGGACCATATGACCCTTCAAATGGCAGAATTGGATCATGGTACCTTCTAATGAAATGTTTTATATTGAAATGAGAATCATAAAAAACAATAACCACACAATTTGGATTATTATAGTGATAGTTATTTTTAAAATATTAAACTGACTCAATTGGACTACTTCTAAAAATGCTCAAAAATTATACTTAATATTAAAACATTAATATTTCACACAAATTATGCACATTTCATATAAAATAAGTAAAGGGGGTATATAATAAGTTATGAAAATATTAATAACATCAACTCCCCCACACTTATTTTTGTGCATGTCTTCATGTGAAAAAAAATAAAAACATGACAAAATCATTTTTACTCACCAACAGATATTAAAATTTTGTTTTCTCCAATCAGGGAAGATTTAGACTATTTCACTCATCCATTTTGAAATCCACCATAAGTTTTTACAGAAACAATGTTCCAAAACTAATTCATTTTTTCATGCTCAAATTTAGAAATGGAAGATGAGGACACTCAAAACTCACACCTCTCAAGATGATAAAATTTATTTATGGAGGTTCACTCTTTTACCAACCAAAAGTGAAAATCTTAGAGTTTGGAAAGAGCTCTCAGCTTACAATCCCTATCCCAAGTGAACAATAATCAAGAGGTCTTTTAATGGGTTTTTCTGTGGCTATGGGACAGTAGGAATATAATGTCCAAGAGAGAGAATAAGAGGGTTAAAATACAAACATAGAAAAAGCAATGCACATTTTTTTTTGAAATAAAACATGGAAGGAAATGAAAACACGTATTTACAAGGGAATAATTGTGTGAAGAAAGACACGATAGAGGATGAAAATATGAAGGTAATGAGAAGATGAAATATTTACAAAACACAGAACTTCTCCCAATAAGAATATAATGCAAGTGTTCTTTTTTTTTTCTTCTCCTTTTTTTCTTTGTTTTTTCGAAAGTTGAACTTGGAAAAGATCTCACACTCATAACCCAACCCATGATTGATCTCCTCATGACACTAATTGTAATAGTTATAACAAGATCAAAGGTTGAGGAAGAGTGATTTTTGACCTACCCAAGACACAACCCATTTTTTCATTTTTTTTTTGATTTTTTTTCATCATTTTTTTGAACACTTGTCAATAACATTTACAAAATTACATAAATGGAAGTTCATTACATTCCCCAAAACACACTTAATGACAACCTATCCCCCACACTGAAATGGATGTTTGTCCTCAAGCAGATAATAACTCGTTGAAAATCAATAATAGGGTACCCAAACAATGAAATCTATTCCCCCCCACACTTCAATTTCAAAAACAAATTATGCAATGAAAATCCATGTTGATATTGGGTGGGAAAAGGTATTGGGCTTGTAATGTGGCTATCAAAGAAAAGGTTTTCATAGGCTTGAAGGGGCTTTCAAAAGGAGGATTAATGTAAGGGAAATGGGAGGCTATTTGGCTATTGTGATTCTCATGTGGTTCAGAAAATGCCTCTATCATATTAATACACACTAAGGTAGTAAATTCAGCTCAAAGGTCCACAAACTCAAGACTCAAAAATGGGGGTGGAAACACACATTTTGAAAAGATGGCCATAGGTGGCCTTGGCATGAAATCAAATGTTGTTCCTCACGGTTCGGGAAAAGCATTTTCCAAATCAAAAATTGAGCATTCAAAATGTGTTGGTGTTGACACAAAATTCTTTATCCAAAGTCATAATGAAAATACAAAATTTTTGAGATGAAAACATGTCTGTTAACTCCCCAAAATGGTTGGACAAAATTTCAAAACTCGATGGTGAGTAAGCATGACTCTTTTTTGTATTTTTTTTAAGTAATTGTGTTTTTTTTTGTGGTTATTTTTTAGTTTTTATGGTTTTTTTTAAATACACACCCACACAAGAAAGAGAAAAAGAAAGGGTTTGATGAAGAAAGTGGTAAAAAAATGAAAGAGAGAGGAAGAAGAAGAAAGAGAGAGAGAGGGAGAGAGGGAGAAGAAGAGTCAAAGGGAAAGAGGTGCCCCCTGGTTTGGATTTGGTGGGTTTCCATCTCCATCCAGTGGTGGGTCTACTGTGGATCCAATGGAAGTTGATGTTATTCTAGGATTTCATGTCTTCTCATGGTGATGTTTCAACCGATGTCCATTTACCGTAAATGTCCTTTTGGAGGAGGGGTCTTGGACTTGCACTGCACCAAATGGGTAAACGTTAGTAATAACAAAAGGACCTTCCCAACGAGAATTAAGCTTACCTGGGTGAAGCCGAAATCAAGAATTGAAGAGCATTACCTTTTCACCTTCATGAAATACCTTTCTCAGGATGTGTTTGTTATGGATTACCTTAGCCTTCTATTTGTACATATTGGAATTCTCATAGGATTCAAGTCAAAGCTCCTCCAGTTCAGCCAATTGCCACAATCTTTCTTCACCAGATTTTTCACAATCAAAATTACAGGTTTTCACAGCCCAAAAAGACTTATGTTGGATTTCAACTGGTAAGTGACATGCTTTACCAAAAACTAGCCTAAAAGGAGACATCCCAATGGGTATTTTATAGGCAGTTCGATAAGCCCAAAGGGCTTCACCAAGTCTCTCAGGCCAGTCTTTTCTGGTGGGCTTAACAATTCTCTCAAGTACCCTTTTCACTTCTCTATTAGAGAGTTCAGCCATGCCATTTGTTTGAGGGTGATATGCAGTTGAAGTTTTATGTACAACCCCATTCTTTTTCAGAAGAGCTTTCATGGTTCTATTACAAAAATGGGTTCCTAAGTCACTGATCAAGGAATGTGGTGTGCCAAATATTTGGAAGATGTGGGTCTTTAGGAACTCACTAACAGTATGAGCATCATCCTTCCTAGTGGGTTTGGCCTCAACCCACCTTGAAACATAATCGACTGTAAGAAGAATGTATGAGAATCCATTGGAAGGGGGAAATGGTCCCATGAAATCGATGCCCCAAACATCGAAGATTTCACAAAAGATTAAAGGCTTTTGGGGCATTTCATTTATTTTGGAGATTGTGCCGAACTTTTGGTAAGTGGGATATGATTGACAGAACTCATGTGAGTCCTTGAAGAGTGAAGGCCAGAATAATCCAGAGTCTAGGACCTTTCGGGAGGTCCTTTATGGTCTAAAGTGGCCACCTCCGAGAAGTGAGTGACAAAATTCTAAGATGGAAGAATGCTCATTTTCTTCAACACATCTCCTAATTACCATATCTTCCCCAGTTTTCCAAAGTTTATTTTCTTCCCAAAAATAGTATTTTGAATCACTTTTCAACTTCATTTTTTGTTCTTTTGAAAAATTTTCAGGAAAAACACCAGAAACCAAGTAATTTACAATTGGGGCATACCATGGTATTTTTGGAGTGAGAGATGAAAGGTGCTCAGTGGGGAATTCAGGATCGATGATTTCAGATTGAGAAGAATTAGAAATTATACTCAAGTGATCAGTCATAGGGTTTTCTTTTCCTGGTCTATCTTTTATTTCAAGGTCAAATTCTTGGATCATTAGGATCCATCTTATTAGCCTCGGTTTGGAATCACTTTTCTTAAGTAGGAACTTTATAGCAGAATGGCCTGTGAAGATGATGATTTTGGCACCTAAGAGATAGGACCAGAATTTATCTAAGGCAAAAACCACTGCTAGAAGTTCCTTTTCAGTGACAGTGTAGTGATATTGAGTTTCATCCAATGTTTTTGAGGCATAATAGATTACATGAGGAATATTTTCTCTTCTTTGACCAAGAACAGCCCCAACAGCTCTATCAGAAGCATCACACATTAACTCAAAGGGTAAGGACCAATCTGGGGGTTGGATTATTGGGGCAGATGTTAGAGCAGTTTTGAGTTCAACTAAGGCTCTCTTGCAAACCTCATCGAAATGGAAAGTGACATCATTTTGGAGCAAACGAGTGAGTGGGAGGGAAATTTTACTAAAGTTATGGATGAATCTCCGATAGAAATCAGCATGAACGAGAAATGAACAGATGTCTCAAATAGAGTTGGGTTCAGGAAGTGATTGGATCACTTCAATTTTGGCAGGATCGACTTCAATACCATCTTTTGAAACTATGTGACCTAGAAAAATCCCATTTGCAACCATGAAGTGACATTTTTTAAAATTTAACACAAGGTTACACTTGACACACTTCTGAAGGACTAGAGAGAGTGAATTCAGAAAAGATTCAAATGAATCACCATAAATGGTGAAGTCATCCATGAAGACTTCCATGCAGTGTTCAATGAATTCAGAAAAGATACTCATCATACATCTCTGGAATGTTGCAGGAGCATTGCAAAGTCCAAAAGGCATTCTTCTATATGCATATGTTCTAAAGGGGCATGTGAAAGTAGTCTTTTCTTGGTCTAGAGGTGCGATTGGGATTTGAAAATAGCCGGTGTATCCATCAAGAAAGCAATAGTGTGACTTTCCGGCTAATATTTCTAGCATTTGATCAAGGAATGGAAGAGGGTAGTGATCTTTTAATGTTTCAACATTCAATTTTCGATAATCGATGCATACACACCATTTTTTCTTCACTCGAGTTGTGACTACCTCTCCATGTTCATTTGTGACAACAGTTATCCCACCCTTCTTAGGCACAACTTGAATTGGACTAACCCATTCACTATCAGAAATTGGGTAGATAATACCAGCTTGAAGAAGCTTGGTGATCTCTTCCCTAACTACCTCAAGGATGAGTGGATTGAGTCTTCTTGGTGGTTGTCTAATTGGTTTGGATGATTCCTAAAGATGGATGTGATGCATGCAAAGGGCATGGTTGATTCCTGGCATGTCATCTAGGGTCCAACCTAAGGCCTTTTTGTTTTCCTCTAACACCTGAACAAGTTTGGACTCCTTGGTTTCAGTAAGGGTGGCAGAGATAATGACAGGATATGAGTGATCATGGAAGAGGAATGCATATTTCAGGTGTGTAGGAAGGGGTTTTAGATCAGTATCATCTCTCATTTGTGGTTTAGACATCTCAGGAATAGATGCAGGGACTTTAGTTGCTTTAGATTCATTTTCCTTAATATTGTCCAAGGTGGAGCAGTAGAGATCAGAGTTGATGTGGGATTCAAGAGAGTTTTCAAGTTCCTCTAGATTGATAGAGTCTATGAATGAGAGGTCCACATCAACTTCACCATTTATGACTTTGTTAATCATGGTGCAGATTTCACAAGATCCTTTATCATTAGAACATGAAGAACATGGTGGATTGGGGTTTGATTGACTCTTAGAAGTGTCCTCAGAAGCATAGATTGAGAATGCAGAGTGATCCTCATATGGGTATCACATGGCTTGGAAAATGTTGAACTTGACCAGTTGGTCACCGAATTCCATGGATAAGATGCCTGAATGGACATCAATCTTGGTTCTTGAAGTCATGAGGAATGGTCTTCCTAGAATTAGGGGATATTGAGAAGAGTTTTTCTCACCTTCCATGTCAAGGACATATAAATCAGCAGGGAAGATAAGATCATTGACTCGGACAAGGACATCCTCAATTATTCTCTCAGGACTGGTTGTGATTTGATTGGATAACTGAATGACAACACCTGTTGTATGTAATGGACCTAGACCAAGGTTGGAGAATATGGATTTGGGCATGACATTAATTGAGGCTCCTAGGTCTATGAGTGCATCATCAAATTTCGAACATCCAATTTGGCATGGAACCGTAAAGGTACCTGGATCTTTGCACTTTATGGGAATAGACTGCTGGGTGGAAACATTTTTGAAGGTCCTAAGTTGCCTCTTGTGGGTACACAACTCCTTGAGAAACTTGGCATACTTAGGAATTTTTTTATGGCATCTAAGAGGGGAATGTTGACTTCAACACATCTAAACATGTCGATCATTTCAGGATCAGGTTCAAAGGACTTCCTTGGTTTAGAAATGGCTTGAGGAAAAGGAATTGGGTTCCTAAGTGGAATTGAAGTAGGTGAGGGAATGGTTTTAGGTTCCTTTTCAAGTTTCTTTTTCTTTTCATTTTCTAGTTCAACATTAAAGGAGGGATAGAGGACTTATCTTGAGGCATAGCAATGTGATTTCCCGATCTAAGTGCAATTTCACTTACATTACCCTTGGGGTTGGGTAATGGTTGTGCTGGGAGTTGGGAAGAATTTGATTGTTGTTGTTGGCTCAGGTGGGATGTAAGTGTAACTATTTGAGTTTCAATGTTTTTAAGGCTAGAACAGGTGAAGTAGGCAAGATCTTCCACTGCACTTTCCCATGGTTGCTTGGAAGAAGAGGCTTGTCCCTGGTTGGGATTGCCTTGATTTTGGTTCTTGGTAAACCGATTGTATTGGTTTTGGAATTGGGAAGGCTCACTGGGATAATGGAATCCAGGAGGAGGATTGTTCCTTTGAGGTTGAGGAACAAAAGGATTAGGTTGATGGAAGTTACCACCACCTTGACCATATTGGAATTGGTTTGGGTTTTGAGGAGGGAATTGAGGGGGGTGATACATGGGGTTACCATACCTCAATCCTTGGTTAAAGTTAGAGGAGAAGGGATCAGAGTGTGGTTGGTTGAAGTTTCTAAAAAAACTGACCTGATAGTTGAGGATTGGTGTTCCGCTGAGCATATGCTGCATTGAGCTCCATTGGTCCAGATGAATCGGATTGATCCTCTTGAAGTTGTGGACATGTGTCAGTTGGATGAGATAGAGAGTTGCAGATTCCACAGTTTTTGACAGGTCCAAGAAATATTGATTGCGGAAAAGACGAGGTTGGGGATTTGGTAGCCACAACTAGTTGTCACACAAGACCTGTAAGTTCACACATCCACTCGGTCATTTTGTTCGGTTCAATTGATTGATTATCTTGGGCTTGTTTGACTTGAGCATGTGCTCAAGTATGGAATTTTTGTGTGTTTGCAGCCATGTTACTTATGAGATCTCTTGCAACTGCAGGAGTTTTATCAACAAGAGCACTGCCACTTGCGGCATCAATGAGAGTTCTCTCCATAGCCAATAACCCCTCATAGAAGTATTGGATCAAGAGTTGGTCAGGGATTTGATGACGTGGTCAGGTTGCAACAAGCTTTTTAAACCTCTCCCAATACTCATGGATTGATTCACTTGGGAATTGACAGATACCACTTATTTCCTTTCGGATAGTAGCAGTACGAGAAGCAGGAAAGAATTTCTCTAAGAATAGTCGCTTCATGTCTTTCCATGTAGTTATGGAACCAAGAGGTAGGTAGTAGAGCCATGACTTAGCAGTGTCATCTAGGGAAAAATGGAATGCTTGGAGTTTGATTTGTTCTTCAGAAACCCCTTGAGGCTTCATGGTAGAGCAAACTACTTGGAACTCTTTAAGGTGAAGATGTGGATCCTCACCGGCTAGCCCGTGAAAATGAGGGAGAAGATGAATCAAACCCGATTTAAGTTCGAATTCAGATTCTATATTTGGATATTGAATACCAAGAGGTTGGTAATTCATATCAGGGGCAGCGAGTTCTTTTAGGGTTTGTTCCCTAGGATTGGCCATTTCAATTTCAATTGGTTGGATGAGGACTGGTTCTTGAATTATTTGAGTATCTCTGATTTTCCTCCTAAGTTGGCGAAGTGTTCGCTCAATTTCAGGGTCAAACAAATCTGAGGGATTGTTTGGAAGACTACGGGGCATTCAGAGAGATTTTGGAAGAAAGAGGAAGACGGTTTTTTCTTTGTTTTTTTTCAATTTTTTTTTTAAATTTTGTTTTTTTTTTGGATTTTTTTTACAATAACCATAAACTAATGACTATATAAAGCACCATCCCTGGCAACGGAGCAATTTGAAACATGCGTCCGATTGTCGCCTATCGACTGGTCAAGGTTCCGGTGCTCTGCTAATGTGTATAACAACACTCAGGTCAAATCCTCGGCGATGGTACTTCGTAATAGTCGATTGTTTTTAGTTGATTGTATTTTGATTAGGGGGGTTTGTTGCAGAGCTTAATTGAAATGATTGATGGAATATAATTGATTTAAAAAATTGATAAATATTGGGGTGAGTTCATTATTATAGAATTAATCTTGTGATATCCTTGATCTTTGCTTTATATTTAATTTAAATTAACACCCACTTCACAAGTTGACGTCGATTAGAATTCCTAAGTGTTAAAGCTTTAATCCAAGCCTTAACTTAACTAGGATTATAAAATCAATCATTAATTGTTTATGGTAGTGTATTTATGGTTCCAATAATCCATGTAAACCACATACTAAACAAAATATGTCATTAATCCATGACATATTAAGTCCAACATACACAATGTTAAATTAACGAATACTCATCGAGCAAATACTCTCAATCACTTAACATCCCTAAATTTTGACTCACCCCAATGAGATATTTACTCATCCATTTGAGTGTTTAATATTCTGGTTATAATAATTATGATGATAAATTAATAATAGAAGAAAAATAAAGGGATTAGAAAAGAGTGGTACGTCGAACACACACACACGAACAATGATGATAATTAAAAAAGATTTTTGATTGAATGAGGAAGAAAAATAAGGGAAGGAGATTTAACTGAATTTAAACTATTTTAAGAACATTAATATTAAAATACAGAAGGTGGAGGAGAATAAGAGATATTGAAGAAGAAACTTGCATTAAAACAGAATTACAAAAGAAAGGACTTACAAAATTACAAAAACAAAGAATACAAAAGTAAGTGAAAACAAAGAGAGGAGGAAAGGTCTCTCAAGTGAAAACTTGAGTATGGAAGGTCCTCCCAATCCTTTGTAAAGGCTTTGGTCATGCCAATATGTTCTCCTCTCTTCTTAAATTCCAACCCTTTTGAAAGGAGAGGAGGGGATGTATTTATATCCCAAGGTGGTGGACTGTTTACATTCCAGAAATACCCCTCCACTTGGATCACAGATATGGACATAAAGACAGAAGAATATTGAGAAATCTCCTTCTTAAAAGTTGTATAAAATAAAGTTGGACGACTACTCTCAAAATTTGGAGTCATTTGGACTTAATTATCAAAAGTTATGGTCGGTTGATTAAACAAAGTAAAACTGTCCATTTCAATCCAGTCTTTTTGAAGTCCAGAATGTGAAAGAGTTTTTGAATATGAAAATTACTTCAAATACGAATGGGTTCTTCAACAAAGTCGGCCGCCTATATCTCCTATTTCACACTGAAAAATATCAGCTCGATTTGATGGTTAAATCATGAGATATGCCATGCATACTATACTGATTTTAATTCTAGACCAGAATGGTGAGATGGACTTCAAAGCTTTATTTGGGCCCCTTGTACTTAGATTTGGGCCTTGAAATTTTTATCCAAGATTACATGTAGTGTCCCCCGAATTATTGTTGAGAGTTAATGTTTTTGGACTTCTGGATTGAGCCCAGTAAATCAATCTTCAAGGCTAGTCCGGTTTGTTCACAGATTCTTTGGTCTTGTTTGTGAGGATCATATGACCCTTCAAATGGAAGAATTGGCTCATGGTACCTTCTAATGAAATGTTTTATATTGAAAGTAGAATCCTAAAAAAAAGAAACACACAATTTTGATCAGTATAGTGATATTTATTATTAAAACATTAAACTGACTCAATTGGACTACTTCTAAAAATGCTCAAAAATTATACTTAATATTAAAACATTAATATTTCACACAAATTATGCACATTTCATATAAAATAAGTAAAGGGAGTATATAATAAGTCATGAAAATATTAATAAAATCAATTTTATCTTTATCAAACACATATGAAGATCAAGAGTTGCAACAACCTCTTTGGTGTAAGGTACATTAGTTTACAGTGTTCTTCATTTTTGTATTTTTGCATAGGTTTCATACTATCTTGCATGGAGATCCTGAAACAAGGGTTTTAATTGATTCCACTAATTCTGATAAATTTTATTAGACTCTAACAAAACCCTTCAGTGGTATAAGAGGCATCTATGTTTAAGTTTTATGAAACTTGCGATGAAATGAAGAAGTGAATAAAAAAACAGAGTAGATCAATGTTTATGGAAATTCGATTTCATGTAAAGGGTGGGCTACATAAAGGTAACCATGCTCTTACCATTACATAGATAATATGTGTAAGGGTAACCAAAACTTTACCCTTACACATAGTGGAATGCATAAGGTTCATCGCGCCTTACCCTTACGTAGATCGGTTTACGTAAGGGTCACTTGACTTTACCCTTATGCAAGTAATGAAACTCAAGGCTTACCTTTATGTGAAGGGTTTGCATAAAGTTATTCTGTATAGTTACCCTTACACACATGGTTTTCATATAGGTAGTAAGTAAGGGTAATCAGGTTTTTCAAAAAGCTACATAAAGGTAAGACCTAATGCACCCTTACTCAAAATTTGTTGCGTAAAGGTATCCATTATATTTCCTATACATGAGATCTTACGTAAGGGTCACCAAAACTTTAGCCTTACGTGAGGCACTGCATAAGGGTATTGTGTAATGGTATTACCCTTATGTGAGGCACTGTGTAAGGGTGTTGTTTAAAGGTATTACCCTTACACGAGGCATTACGTACGGGTTATTTCCTCCGTACCCTTACGTAATTGGTGTGACTTAAGGGTTAAGGCCTTTCTACCCTTACTTCGACTGTCTATGTAAGGGTAAAGAGATAATACACTTACACAGGAATGAGTTCCTATGTAAGGGTAACTAGAAAATATTTTAAAAATTGTTTTTAATCATTTATAAAATCTTTACAAATCATTATAAAAGGTCTTTTAGAAAATTTTAATTTATAAAAGGTTTATAAATTAATTAATTATAATTTGTTTATAATTAATTAAATAAATGTTTATGAAATGTTGTATTCTCAAATATTAAATTTTAATATTTGAAACACCTTTTAAAAAAATTATATGATAATTCTTATGATATAGAAATAAATGTGTTTATTTAGAAATCATAAGAAATAATTTACAATGTTATACATTATGAAATAAAGAAAAAATATAAAAAAATTATATTTAATTATAATTTTTTTTTAATTAATTATTTTAAATTATTCAAAATAAAATGGGGATTTATTTGGATATTATTTAAGCCACATCAAAAAGTGTTTTGATAATTGATATGATCAATGTTTAAACACTATTGGATTTTAATGTTTTTATGATGCATACATGTCGCTGAAAGTCATTTGCAATGGGAATCCATTTCAAAAAGACCCTAAAAAAACAAAATCGCAAATATGAATATTTATGACACCCCATCACAAATATTTTTTTATTACGACAGACTTTCATCCCCGTTGCAAATAATCTCAAAGTTTTTTCTAAAAAACTATTTGCAACGACCCATTGCAAATATGAGTATGTGCGACAGAATGGTGTTTATGTCACAAATAATTCGGTAAAATTTTCTAAAAAAATAATTGAGATGGAATTAGAGATCCATTACAATTAGTCATATATTTAAAAAATAATAAAAAACAGTTAAAAAATAAAAAAATCACATATAATAAAAACATACATAACATTATTACACCATTTCACACAAAATATGTTTACAAAACCAAAATACATAACAGTCACAATAACAATAAACTAATATCATAGGAAGGAGGATCACCCGAAGGATCTGGTGGGAAAAACTCCATACTAACACCATGTGTAAGACGTCACATATAATCCAACATCTACTCATCTCTCTAATGTTACTGCTCACACTCCTCCTCCCACTCTCTCTATATTCGTTGTATCATCACATCCTAAGCTCGAAATCTCTCTTTATACTGTGTAGAGGAGGACGACGACTTGGAAAAATCTCCCTTTGAGCTAACTGACGACATCATAGAAGTATCATAATAACTAGTAGGTGTAAATTGTGAACCAATACCAGTCACCCGACCTTCCTCGATACAATGAAAAGTCACATGCATCCAAGCCCCCTCATCAAAACCTGACTCACAAATGGTATCTTCTTTACTCTTGGCTTGACTCTCTCATGAATGGGAAGTCAAATCCTCATAAATTTCCTTTTTAAATATAATTATAAATAAAAATAAAATTAATATTAGTAATTTTTTTAAAAAATAATAACCACATTTGGTGTTGTCTATCACTGACAAAATTTCGTGTACGGGGATCAATGTACATCTTATTTTAAACTACAAATTCTGTAATAGAGGGGTCAGTAGCAGCCTGTATAATATAAAAAACATTTTAAATTTAAAGTATATACACATTAATAAATAATATCACTTACCATATGTTATCAATGTATACCAAATGCATGACTCTTGAACCAATGTGTGACCTCCTACCTCCCTCAGTTTTGACACCCAAATGATAACCTCCTCCTAAAAGTCTCTCTTATTTGGTAGGAGAACGATCCATCTCATACCTGAGCTACAATATAGTCAGGTAGATGAGAGAAACAATACTAGTTTAAAATAGTAACATAAGATCTATCCATGGCTCTCATTCTTATGTTTTGTAAAAACTGATAAAAACATCCACGTATACAAATCTCTCATGCCTTCTGGATAGAAGCACTCATTCTGTCATCAATCGAAGTGCATAAATTCAGCAAGAAAATTAAAGAAACATGTTACTAATTAAATAAATATAAAATAAAATATATTATTTATTAACATACAATCCTGTATTCAGACATCTGCTGTCGAATAACAATGAGAACCTAATCCCATGAAACCCATGACGCAGAAAAATAATTTCTTAGAATCGCACCAGCCTGTCCAATAGCTAAAATGAAAAAAAAGTGAAAATAAAAATAAATAATCAGAATACTATTATCAAAATTAATGCAAAAAATTAATATAAAATAAATACCTTAAACAATTAAACATTCCTTTGTAAACAAGGATCAAAATCAAGAGATGGATTTCTTTCTAGAACATGGTCTAGAATCATAAATTTAGCAATGTCGCACCCCCTTCTAATAGGCGGTGTTATAGCAGCATCCCACGGGTCAGATGAATTGGGCTCATAATCGAGAAGTCTAACATCAGTGAGTGAATGAAATGGATCCTTAGGAGCATCTCCAACCATCTGAAACAAATAATATCACCTGTAATTTTTGTAATACAAATATTAAATAAAAAACTAATAAATACAATAATATAGTAATCTTACCTGTAAATACTTGTTAATATACATATCAAATATAAAAAACTTTTAAATTCCATAAAATACTAATTTCCTAAAAATAAATACAAGAATATAATTATCTTACCTATAAATAATTGTTAATATCAATATCAAATATAAAAAACTAATAAAAATCATGAAGAATATAATATTCTTACCTATCAATAATTGTTAATACGGATATAAAATATAAAAAACTAATAAATACTCGAATTAGCGAGGGAACAAAATAGATCGTCAGAAATATCTATATCCATCTCAAAACAAACAATCTTACCTGTAAATAATTGTTAATAAAAATATAAATTAAAAAAACTAATAAATACTTGAATATAATACATCATTCGTCATCTTCATCCTCATCTTCATTGATGAAAATGTCTTCATCTCCATCTTCAGTATCGCCAACTTCCATACGATTTTCAGTTTCATCACTCCTTATTACTTCATCAACATTATCAACATCATCAGCCCTTAACTAGGGGTTTTATCATCGATATTTATTTCTCGTCAGGTAAGATATATATTTGGGGATGTTTTTTTTAAAAAAATTCAATATATTTCACTTCCACATAACCATTTTTATTTTCAAGAAACTCATAGCCATACGATTTCATTTTTATTAAACTCCATTAGTCATTTAAATCTCTTGAAAAAATATAGTAATTTTTATAATAAACTTGACGTGTTTTTTGTGACAACATAATTAGATCATTTAAGGAAAGAATACTATTATATTTAATGTTAAAAACTCAATGTCATGGATGAACTCACGATCCCCAATTAGTATCAAACCAATAGAATTTAAACATTGTTATAAAATTTAGTCCCAGATAACATAACTCAATTATTTTATCTTACATACCATAAAAGACAACTTCACTTTCTTTATGATGAGATCATTTCAAACAAACACCACCATTAATTGATTTTTTTGATTCACCATATATTCATTTATGAAATCAAAATCTATTAACCACATACCCATTATTAGTTTTACCAATTTCAATGGAGGGTTTTTGAGAACACATAATCAACTGTCAATTTTACTTTTTTTGGATCGTTATTGATGGAAAATATGACTAGCAGGGGAGGGGGTGAATATTCATTTTAAAATTTAAATAAAAAACAATTATAGTTTATAAAATATTAAACAGTGGTGAGTGCAGTGTTCTTGAGTTGATTTGCAATGGAAATAAATTTAAAGAATGTAAGGATTTATAGTGGTTCAGATCACAAAGATCCTATTCCAATCCTCAATATCCTTTATTCCTTGAGATGACCGGTACCCACTAAGAACCTAAATTTTAAATGTATGAGATCCTTATTTATAGACACTTCCTTTTAAACAACCCAAAGGCACAACCTAGTCTTGATACAAGAGGCCAACTTAGTCTTATTACTTGACTTTTGATTGGGAATTATAACCTAGGCTTACTTTTAGGAGGTGGAATAACCAGAGAAAGGGAAGACTTGATTTTGATGGAAAAATCATAAACCAGACATGAGAAATTATAGACAGAAATAAACATATTACACAAATAAAAAAATAAAATGAAATTATCAGAAGATCAGAAATGTTGAAGAATTTGAATCTCGATGATCGTTGATCACTTGTATGGAATAATGTCGAAGATGAAGTCCTTCAGTGATCACAACAATATTTCAGAAGTCGTAGAAGACCATGAACAATTCAGAGCAGTAAAAATTTCAAAGACGTACCACCAGTAATCTTAATAAATGATTTGCATAGGTATATGTTTTTATTCTTTGAAGAAATCTCTCGGATCATTAAAAAAAATATCCTCTAGGAGCATATCCATGTCTAATATCTACACGACACTTGTTAGTGTATAACAATTAAATAATGTGTCCGTTAACTTTGTTTGTTAAATCCTTACTGAAGAAACATAGAATATAATTAGGCTTTACATTTCTTCATGAAATATTAAAATAAAACAATTAATATATTAATTAAAATAATTTTAAACAATTCATAATTATAAAACTATTGAAATAAAAAACTTAATTGCGTAGATTATACATACAACCAAAAATAAAGTAATACAGAGCATGATATGAATATCAAACCACATGAATAAATGAATATCAAATATTGTTATAATTATTTTAACATACTCTACAAATATATTTCAATATAAAATAATAAATATTTTAACAAAATAATTTATTTTAGGAACATAAATTGAAATAAGAAATAAAATTTTAGAAACATAAAATTTTAACTAACGATGGCTCATGACCTACCACTTAAAATAGAGGGTGGTGGCTCATAACCTACTGCTGAAATAGATAATCATGGCCTATGACCTGCCATTAGAAATTTACAAAGGTGGCTTAACAGAGTATAAGCTATCATTTCAATTTCAAGAATAAATAAAACCAGATTACCAAAAATAAATTTACTATATGTCTCTAAGTAATTAAAGGCTTCAAGAGAAGAAATAAATTTTTTTCTACCATTGGATGTCCAATGGTGACTCCTGACTCACTGTTGGAGATGTCCAGCAGTGACTCATGACCTACCGTTGGAAGTTCCAACAGTGGCTCACTGAAAACTTTTCCAAACAACAGGATGAAAAGGAGAAGATTAATAGATTAATAGTTTTCTTATGAAATAACAAAACAAATTTATAATTGAAATAACCTACTATAGAAACAATAAAATTTATACTATGAAGAAACTATCGGCACAAGGATTGATGAAGAAAAATATTAAAACATTATAAAAAAACTTCTAATAAAAATAAAAATAAGAATAAAAACAACAAGAAACTTACAACACTTGATTAAAGATGAGGAAGCTCATATGGGAGAATGATAAACCTACTACGAAGACTCTTTAACAACAAAGATCAAACAACCAGTGGGTAAAAAATAACCCACCATTGATGCCCAATGGTGAGTAATATGATCCACCGTCTATGTCCAATGATAAGTAAAAATACTCACCATTGAAATCTGGTAGTGGCTCATTGACCCACCATTGGTTTCCAATAGTGAATTGTGAATCACCATTGGTATCCAATGGTGAATCATGACTCATTGGTGGTGTTCAATGGTGTCACAGTCAAAAAACCATCAAAGAAGATGATTCGAACCAAAAGAACAATATGAGGAATAGGATGAAGATGAAAAGATTACAGTTAAAACTTGAAATAAGATACGTAAATATTAGTTGAGACCAAGTGAGATAGACCCGTAGGCTTGAAGAAATGAAAAATCAGTAACACGAGTTCAAGAAGATCGCAAAAAAGATGAAATCATCATTTGAAATTGTAGGGAAGAGATGCATTGGTGCATATATACCAATGAGATAAAGAAAAATTTGATGATCGAAGAAGATGATGAATAGGTGAATCATGGGATTTCAAAAGGAGTGTGTG
Source organism: Viscum album (assembly GCA_963277665.1). NCBI lineage: Eukaryota > Viridiplantae > Streptophyta > Magnoliopsida > Santalales > Viscaceae > Viscum > Viscum album. The sequence goes on along the minus strand of OY728147.1, from coordinate 864,350,961 downwards.
GGTTCAAATTATAACAGGTGGGATGTAACGACCCGAAATTTTGAATAAATCTTGTTTCCTAATTTTATGTGTTATTTTATTTTGTTTTTTATACTCAACAAAAATGTTTCATTTGATAACATGAGTATAATTAAAATAAGACCATTGGGTTTTGACTGTTATATGACCATTGGTCAATATGACCCCTGGAAACTAAACGTTTTCATTATTGTCTCTAAATACAAGTAATCTTGGTTAATTATTATAGAAAGAAGATTTGATGGCCTCACCTAGTAGTCTTGGACCGATCGAAGCCCATCTAACAGAACTTGGGAAGGATGTAGCACCACTGGGCTTTGTTCTAGACCAAACCCAAGCTGAACTTCATCGTGTGAAGCTAGAACGGAATCGCCTTTGCGAGAAGTTCAAACTGATAGAAATTACTACTCGTGCGATGTTAGTCGAGCCTCCCTCAGATTCTCTCACCTTAGCACACCTTACACTTAGGTCCTATACTGGTGTGATAAGGGGCAATGTAAGGAGACCGTAACTGCCTTGTGTAATCCTTTATTTTAAATAAAAATTGGGATTTCTTCTTATGATGAAGTTTATGAATTTCCAAATGATCGGATAAATATAGTATGCATATTTTTGATGAATTTTAGAAAAAGGATATTTTAAAAATGTTTATGTAAACCTTAAATAATTAAAAATGTGTAATGATATTCAAAAAATGGTCTTCTACAATTATGCTCAGTACAAAATTTAGAGTCTAATAAGATCAACTTAATTTTTGATGAATAGTAAATTATGAATAGTGATTTTATGATTAGGATTAGTAATGTGTCTAAGTGGATTAGTAATCTCACTTAAAGAAAGTATTAATATAATCTAGGCACCTTGATTAAGTAATGTGATTCAATAAAATGGTTAAATAACGATTTCATAAATTATTATTCAAGTATTAGTTTTTTCGAGTGAATAGTGTTTTTTAATTAAAAATTAAATTAAAAATATTTAAAAAAATTATTTTTATAAAATGGATTTCATTTTTGAACTCAGAGCACCGATATTATGTTATGGTAATTTTTGGGGTTTTTTCTGAAAAAATGAATTTTCGGTGAATAGTGTATTTATTTAAAAAATAATTTAAAAATATTTAGAAAATTATTTTTATAAAATGGAGTTCATTTTTGAAATCAGAGCGTTGATATTTGGTTAAGGTGAAATTTTGGGATTATTCTGAGAAAGTTGAATTTTCGATGAATAGTGAAAATACAGTTTTTAAGTTACGGGTGTTTAATGACATCATTAAATGATGTATTAAGTATGTAATCAATATGGTCGACTTATGAATAGTAATATAAGGTATGAGGTGTCCCAAGTGGCCAATACCATGGGCAAATACCATGGCAAAGCCCATGGTTTTGCCAAAACCACTAATGAGGTGTCCATTGGCCATTAATGCCTTGTCCCCTCACTTTCCCTATAAATACCAAGACATCCTCTCATCCATTCGACTCCCCACTCTCTCCCAACGAAGTTCTGGTCTCATTACCTCCCAAGGAGTCCTCCCAAGGTGCCCCCAATCCCTCAAGGTCCCAACCTTTGAGTTTTAAGAGTTACGTTTTAAGATAAGGGATCTGACCTCTCTTTTTCTTTTCAAGTAATCTCTTTTATGTCATTTCTTTTATGCTCCATGCTCTTATGTTGAAGGATGTTCTTTTATATTCATCTTACTACCCTTTTCATTTTCATATGATGAGATACCCCCTCTTTCTCTCATCATTTCATTTTCAGAAAGTTTAAGTGGCGCCGTTAGGCTGCCGAATTTTTAAGGGATTCTTTCACCCTTCTCATTTTTCAAAGTTCTACTTTCATGTCAAGTCTTTCAAGTTCCTTTTTGTTATTTTGGGGTATGATATCTATATTTATCATACTGATATTTTATTATCATATGATGAGATACCCCATTTGATCTCTTCAATTCAGTATTTTGAAGTTTTAAGTGGCGCCGTTAGGCTGCCGAATTTTTAAGGGATTCTTTCACCCTTCTCGTTTTCAAGATCTATTTTCATGTCAAGTCTTTCATGTTCCTTTTTATTATGTTGGGGTATGATCTCTATATCTATCATACTGATCTTTTATGTTCATATGATGAGAGACCCTATTTGATCTTGTCAATTCATTTTTTTCTGAAGTTTAAGTGACGCCGTTAGGCTGCCAAATTTTTAAGGGATTCTTTCACCCTTCTCATTTTTTCAAAGTTCTACTTTCATGTCAAGTATTTCAAGATCCTTTTTGTTATGTTGGGGTATGATCTCTATATTTATCATACTTATATTTTATGATCATATGATGAGAGACCCCATTTGATCTCTTTAATTCAGTATTTTGAAGTTTTAAGTGGCGCCGTTAGGCTGCCGAATTTTTAAGGGATTCTTTCACCCTTCTCATTTTCAAGATCTATTTTCATGTCAAGTCTTTCAAGTTCCTTTTTATTATGTTGGGCTATGATCTTTATATCTATCATACTAATCTTTTATGTTCATATGATTAGAGACCCTATTTGATCTCATCAAATCATTTTTGGTTGAAGTTTATGTGACGTCGTTAGGCTGCCGAATTTTCATAAGAGAAATCTTATTTTTTTGTCTTCCTTTCATGTTCTTCATTTCATATGGTATATTTTCAAATTTCATTACCATGTTCTTAAATCCCTTATATTTTGTCTCTCTACTGTTTTATGGGTCATTTATGAATGTTTGACCCATTTCCCCTCTCTTTTCAATGTTTTATAAAAGCCTGTAACATAGCCGTTATGCTGCAGAATTTTCGTCTCAAAATGCCTCTCTCTTTTCTCAAAATTATTTTATGTTATAAAGTGAATACTCAAAGCTATTATTTCTACAGGGGTATTCACATATATACCAAAATTTTCTATTTTAAATTCTGGGATTTATATACATGAAACCCGCTTTCACTTTTCCGTGGGTTTAAAGTGACGTAAAGATCATGTCTTTAAAGCAGTTTTTAAAATGTTATGATTATGAAATGAAACCCATTTATTTTATGCTATATGGGTTATTTATGAAATTTTTTATGATGATATATGTGGCTCACATGATAATAAATACAAATTTAAGGGTGCGCCCTGATAGCGTTCCAATGCATTGGGTAATGATGTAACCACTAGAGATTACAATTTTCACGATACCTTGGTGAATAACCTTGGTAATTTTCAAATGACACCTTGGGGATGGACCTTGGTGACATGTTCATGATTGTCTATATTAAATGTTTCTGCCACATCTTCAAGTTATGAAAAATGTTATTTTTATTATGATATGCCTCGTGATTTCTTCTCATGCCTTAATTTTCTTTTCATGACCTTATTGAAGTATCTTAAGTTCACATGTAAAATGTTTCTCTTGTTTCCCTTACTGGGCCTTCTGCTCAACCCTTCTTTTGATGTATGTCCCCAGGTTATGAGTTGCAGTAATGAACCTAGGATGAACTTAAGGAGAAGCCTTTCAAGTGTTTAAGAAGAATGTTTTTTGTTGTTTTCATGTATTATGTTCCTAGTTTCCAAGACACTAAACCTTAAAGATCCTCAATGTTGTGTAATGTAATGGAAGTTTATGTTATAAAAAGGTGGGATGCTATATGGGATAAGAGGATAGATTAGATATATTATGAAGAACAGATCCTATGACCAATAGTGTATTAGAGTTTTTAAGTTTGATGAACAGTAACACTCATATGAGCTTCCCACATTAGTTTGGATACACAGAGGTCAAGTGGTATATCAAACAAAATGCGCTGATCTTATGTTTGATATGGCTACTAAGGATAAGAATCAGTTAACACCTTATAGAAACACGGGATAAAGGTCCAGTGGGTGACCTATCCCACCCATGCGCCCGAGGGTGTGCTTTGAGGGCCTTATACATGGGCATGTATGCCTTTGGCGTGCACTATGAAAACCAAAATCATTAGCCTCCTTAAGGGGTGGCACTGGTGGGCCTTCCCATGGGGTTGACCTAATGGGTCCCCTATGTGGTTGAGGGATATATAGGAGCCTCCCAAGGATGAACAAATTTTTTACTTAAATAAAAATTAAACTTAAGTAAATAAACATATAAAAAACATTTAAGAATTATTAAAACAAAAAACATAACAATTACCATTTTTAAAACATGTAATTAAAAGGTATTAATTTCTTAAAAAAACTTAAGAATTTAATAGACTTAAGAATTTAATAAAAATTTTAAGAGATTAATTTATAAAAAAATAGAGATAAAGTATTAAATCACTTTCAAATACTAACAAAATCTCCTTTTTTGTAAATTACAAGATGAATCATTTATTAAATTTTCAACAAAAATATCCCCCTTTTTGAATTTTTTCAAAAAGTAAATTAATATTATTATATAAGAGACTCTATTTTAAACTAAATCAACTAATTTAAAATAAATAGAGTAATTTATTATCATAAGAACAATAATTTATTATATTATTCAATGAAAGAAATAATTAATATAGATTAATGTTTTAACAAAGTAATTTTAAATAGTATGAAGTACTTAGCATATAATCAGAGTATAAAAACATATTCAATTACAGAACATAAGTACAAAAATATTTAAGAACAATGATCATACTACTAGTGATTTTAAGTTTCTAACATACCCAATTCGAATTTCATCTTCACAAATTTAATATAATCTAAGGGTTTTGTGAAGATGTTAGCTAGCTATTTATCAATGGGAACAAATTCCATGAATATATCACCTTTATTTACATGATCTCTTTGAAAGTGAAATATTATATCTATATGTTTAGTTCTAGAGTGTTGAAGAGGATTTTTAGAAATTGAAATAGCACTTGAGTTATCACAGTAGATATGAATTTTATCAAAGCTGATATTGAAATCATACAATGTTTGTTTTAACCAAATGATATGTGAAAAAAAATAGTAGCAACAACATATTCAGCCTCAATAGTTGATAGTGCTAATGATATTTGTTTCTTATAGCCCCATGAAATTAAACTTTTTCCTAAAAAGCAGTACATGCCTGTAGTGATTTTCCAGTCAAGTCTACAACCTCCAAAGTCATAATTAGAGTAAGACAGTAAATCAAAACAGTTTTCATTAGAATATAATAGTCCAATAAAAACTGTACTATTGATATATCTAATTATTTTTTTAACTTCTTTAAGGTGACTTTATTTGGGGTTTGACTAAAACCTAGAACACAAATAAATTGAGAACATGATGTATGTTCTAAATGTAGTGTGATACAGTATACTGTCTATCATACCTATATATAGTTTAATATAAACTAACTTACCAGATTCATTTAAGTCCAATTTTGAATTAGTAATCATAGGTTTTTTCATACTTTTACAAGAATCAATTACAAACCTTTTTACAATTCCTTTATAAATATTAGCTTGATTTAATAAAATAACATCTTCCCTTTGATTAATTTGTAAAACAAGGATCAATTTTAGTTCTCCCATTAAGTTCATGTCAAATTCACTTTTCATTAGCTTAGAAAAATCATTACACAGAGAATCATTTGTTGAGACAAATATTATATCATCAATATATATCTTTATAATTAGTATATCACTTGAAAATATTTTTATAAACAAGGTTGGATCAACCTTAACTTTAACAAAATCAGTTTGAAATAAAAACTGTGTAAGTATTTCATACCAAGCTATTGGGGCTTATTTAAGACCATATAAGGCATTATTAAGTTTAAAAACATGATCTGAAAAATCATCATTTTCAAATCCAGGGGGTTGTATAACATAGACTTCATATGAAATAATTCTATTTAAAAAGGCACTTTTTTACATCCATTTGAAATAATTTGATGTTTTAAAAACTAGAAAAGGCTAATAGAATTCAAATGGATTCTATCTAAGAAACTGGAACAAAAGAATCTTCAAGTTCAATTCCCTATTCCTGGAAATAACCATGAAAATTGATTTAATTCATCATGCGTAACATTAATCCAATTTGAATCAATTAAACCATTTTCAACATTGATAGGAACAAAATCAGCAATAAAAGAAGAATTGTCACAACAAAGTAAAACAAATTTTCTAGTTTGAATTCCAGATTCTACATTACCAATTACTTTTTCAATAGGGTGATATTTAATATTTTTCCATTCTTTTGGATCAGTTTGAGAAGAAATATTCCCCCCTCAACTGATCAGTATCATTTTCTTGGTCATTATCTTCACCAAAGTTAAATTCTCTAAACTCGTCATTTTCTTTGAAAGATTCAGAATCATTATTATTATAATTGTTTTCATTAAACTTAACATCCACAGATTCTTCAACTACTAAAGTTTTCTTATTGAAAACTCTATAAGATTTACTAGTGTTGGAATATCCCAAAAATATCCCTTTATTTGATTTAGAGTTAAATTTGTTTAAATTATCTTTTGTATTTATGATAAACACTTTACATACAAATACCCCAAAATAACAATATTTATAATTAAATCCTTTTAAAAGTTCATAAGGGGCCTTATTTAGGAAAGGTCAAATTGAAACTCTAAAACATGAAAATCTTTATTTACAATTTCTTCCCACAAATATTTAGGTATGATAAATTCAATTATCATATACGTATCCATTTCTTAAATTGATCTGTTCTTTCTTTCTACCACACCATTACATTGTAGTGTCCTTAGGGATGAGAAATAATGTTTATATCCATTTGATTCACAAAATATATCAAATTATAAATTCAAAAATTCACCACCTCTATCACTTATGATAGATATGATTGAAGAATTTTTGAACTTTTGAATAAGTTTATAGAAAGAATAAAATTTGGATAATGTTTCATTTTTATGGGATAAGAAATAAATCCAAAAAAATATACTATAATCATCTACAATTAAAAATACATATCTTTTACCATAAAAACTATCAAGTTGTATATGTCCAAACAAGTCAAGATATAGTAATTCTTAACATCCAGAAGTACTAAAATCATTTATAAATTTAAATCTTTCTTTGTGTTGTTTACCTTTTAAACAGGAATCACACATGAAGTACTTACTTGTATGTAACTTGGGTAGTTGCGGTACCTGTTCATGCTTTGAAAGTTTGTGAAAAAGTATGAAATTTTCATTCCCAAGCCTCCTATTACACAAAATTTCAACTACTTCTACAACATTTAGACACTTAACCTTTTGTTTAGTTAGATCAGAAAAAATAAATAGTATATACATTTTCTTTTCTATTTGTATAAAATAAAACTAATTTATTTTTCAGAATGATACATTTATCATTTTCAAATATAAAATTTAATATATCATCACATAAATATGATATTATTATAATATGATGTTTTAAACCATGTAAATATAAAACTTTTGAAATAATCACTATTTTAAAAAAACCAACTTTACATATAACTTTAATTTGACCTTTAGAGTTGTCTCCAAATGTGACAAGGCCACCATCACATGAATTAAATGATAATAATTTTGAAATATCACCTATCATGTGCTTGGATCAGCCATTGTCTAAGTACCATGAGTCATTGAGACTTCTAAGGTAGATTTCCTGAAATTTAAAAAATCAAGTAAACTATTCTGGTACCCATGCCAACTTGGGTCCAACTGGATTAGTAGCAAAAAACTTAAGCACCCAAATAGATTTAAATAATTTAATAGTGGGGTGATTATAAAGTAAATCATTAGAAATGAAAGTTCTAGTATGCCCAAAAGATTTTGTAAATATTAGTGAGCACTCATTGGAACAATCTCCATTCATTTTTCATTTAAAAAAGGTTACACTTGAAATTATTCCTCTTGAGATTTTAACAAAGTTAGATTTATTTAATCTTAGAGTTATATTGTTGCATCCATAACCATTATTATTGGTGCTTAGTTTCATTAAATACTTAATATCATCATATTTTTTTAGATTTTACAAAATTATATAATTCATCTTTAATATTGAAAACTTCATTTTTCAAATCCATATTCTCTTTTTGAATAATTTATAAATCTGTAAATACATTTTTATTGGATCTAGAATTTGAATTTCTTAATTTTTTATTTTATTTCTTTAATTTCTTACATTTATTTTCTACATTAGTTAGATCATAAAAAACTAGATTAAATATCATATCTGTATCTTTATCATTTATAACCAAAAATTTTTAATCCTTTCATTTTCATCTTTTAGTTTTAGTAGTTTAGAATTATATTCCACTTTAGTTTTATCATTTTGGAAAACATTGATTTTAAAATTATTACATTCCCTTTTAATTTTATCATTTCACTTAATTAACTTATTATTATTAATTTTTAAATTATTATACTTTTCAATTATTTTGGCTCCATCATTCTTTAATTATTTATTTTCTTTAAGAAGTTGCTTAACTTTTTAATTTTCAGAATCAGAATCATAACATGAGTTAGAAAAAATTTCAATTTCATTTCCAGATAAAGAATTATGATCAAAATTTTCAGGATTTATTAACTATGTAGAAATATAATAATTTATCTCATAAGTAATACACATCATGTAAATATTCCCGGTCTCTTGTTCACTTCCAAAATCACCACTTGATTCAGAACTCTCTAACTAGTCCCAAACTCCAAACAAATATTGTTTTTCCTTTCTTCTTTTATCTTTATCTTTATTTAGATTTTTGAGTTTATGGAATTTAGTACTTATGTGACCTTTCTTCCTACACTCGTAACAGGTTAATTCTAAAACATCATTATTTTTAGTAGTATTGCCTTTCTTATAGTCCTTTCTAGACCTCCTCTTGAACTACCTCTTCCCACCTTTTTTTTCATGAACATGAAAAACTTCTTACTAAAGTGAGACATCTCTTTGTCACTTTATTGACTCTTAGATTCAGAGGCATTAGAGGTATTGATAAAATTTGATTTAAATTCAATACATTTTCTTTTAGTAGACTCCTCATCAGCAATATTCATCAACCCTAACTCATATTGAAACAAAGATCCTATAAGTTCATCTAATGCATACTTCTTAAAATTATTACTCTCATTGATAGACACCTTATTTGTAAGCCATATTTTTGGAAGATCTCTCAGTACTCTTTACACTTCAGGAGTGTTTTCCAATACTTCTCCAAGAGAACTCATACCATTAGTTATACTTGTGAACCTATGGAAAATATGATTTACAGATTCTTTATCTCCCATATTGAAGTCCTGATATTTGTCTTTGATCATTCCTAGCTTGGTTCTTTTTAGCTTGTCAGTACCATAATGAGTCACTTGCGATATCCTCTATATGTCATGGGATGTCTTACAAGACGAAACATCACTATAGAAACTTCTACTTATAGAACGTTACAAAATATTTTTAAATTTATAATTAAAAACATAATTTACAATTTCATTTCCTACTAGTGTCTCTAGATCCACTTTAGGTATCTCATATGGATTTTCCATGATTGTAAAATGATCCAAACTCAATTGTTTCAAGTAGGATTCCATTCTATCTTTCCAGTAGTCATATTCACTCCCATCAAAGAATGAGGGTTTCTATGGTATCCATATATCATCAACATCGACACTTTTCATCTTAAAAGAAAACTTTTATTTTATTCCTTATACTATTAAGTATAGGATATCAAGTTAGAACATGGTTAAAAATAATCAACATAAATAATCAGAGAGGATAACTATCCTTTAAGGAAGGTCCTACCCTCTGATATCAATTGCTGGATCATTATTTATGGAAAATATGACTATAGGGAGAGGTGAATTGTTGTTTTAAAATTTAAAGACAAAAACAATCAGAGTTTATAAAATATTAAACAGTAGTGAGTAAAATGTTCTTGAGTTAAGTTGTAGGGGAAAAATTTAAATAACGTGAGGATTTATAGTGGTTCAAATCACAAATATCCCAGTCCACTCCTTAATATCCTACACTCCTTGATATGATTGGTACCCACTAATAACCTCAATTTTAATGATGTGAGAACCTTGTTTTGAGGCACTGCCTTTTAAAAAACTTGAAGGTACAACATAGTCTTGATACAGAAGACCGACCTAGTTTGCTTACTTGAATTTTGATCAGGAGTAAAAACCTAGGCATCCTTTTTGGAGGTGGAATAACCAGATAAAGGGAAGACTTTATTTTGATGGGAAAATCACACAAATACAAAAATGGGTTATTGCCATGGTTTGAAACCATGGCAATAGGGCCCAAAACTGTGGCTACAGGCTACAACCACAGTTTTTCCCAACCGTGGGCACTATCACCATGGCAGTAGGGTCTAACCTATGGCCACAGTTTTAACAATGGAAATAGGTGGACCTGTTTTAAACCGTGGAATTTGACCTATGTCCATGGTTTTAAACATGAAAATAGGTGGCCTATTTCCACAGTTTTAATCGTGTCTATATCCCTAGAAAACTGTGGCAATAGCCTAAAGATAATGTGTTCCTAGCTGGATATGATCCCTGCACCTTCACTTCACATTTCAGTTCCCTAAACACTACACCACCAAGGATTTTGTGTATATATATATAATATGTTATATATATTATTAAAAACCATGGCAATATCCTGAAAATCGTGGAAATATTTCTTCCCGACATTCTTTTGGCGGGAAATTTTTTCTCCCATGCAAGGGTGGGAGACCTATAACAACAATTTTCAAAACCGTGTCTATATCATTTTGAAAAAAATGGCCTATAGCCACAGTTTTGAAAACAGTGGCTATAGGCCACATAACTGTGGCTATAGGTGTGGGCTATATCCACGGTTTTGAAAACCATGGCTATATCCCATGAAGAAATGTCCTATAGCCACAGTTTTAAAACTATGTCTATAGGCCACATAACCATTGTCGTAGCCACCTATACCCACAGTTTTAAAACTGTGGCTATAGGTCCATGGCAGTAGCCTATTTTTCTAGTTGTGGTATCTACCAAATATGATAAATTACAAATATAAAGAACAATATTACACAAATAAAACAAATAAAATGAAATTATAATAATATTAGAAATGTCTAAGAAGTTGAAGTTTGATGATTGTTGATCAATTGTATAGAACAATTTCAAAGATGAATTCCTTCAGTGATCACAGTAAGATCGCAGAAGTCGTAGAAGATCATGAACAATTCAGAGTAGCAAGAATGTCGAAGATGCATCACCAATAATCTTAATAAATGATCTTTATGGGTATATGTTTTTATTCCTTGAAGAAATATCCTAGATCATTAAAACAAAGATCCTCTAAGAGCACATCTGTAACATCCCAGGTAAATAAAGAATATAACATTTTCATATTTATTAAAATTTGTGAATTAAATATTAATTTTACTTTAAATGGTATGCTTGTTTGATGGTGTACCTGATATGCAATAACAGGTTTCTTTGAAATCTTATGTTGCACACAATGCTGATCCATACTGAAAAATAACAATGTAATATTATTTTAAATGGTAGTTAATGTCTAGCCGTTGTATTGGTAGGAATGGATATAACTAACTAAAATATTAATATACATGTTTTTTAATTTTTTTTACATTTATCCAATAAATTTTAGGGGCTTAAAATAAAAAATAATATGATTTTAAGCATAAATACTCTAATATTCTTTAAAAGGTCATTTTACCACCTTTTGATGGAGAACCCTTTTTAAATCCAGTTTTTGTTACTTTTATATGTTTTATTTGACAAAATATTATTCTTATTTATAATTGGGACATCAAAATTTACTTTGGATGAAATTTTGGTATTTTTTTGATAAAGTTCAATTTTTTTATGAACAATGAAAAATACTATATTTTAATTCAAACTGCCTTTTAATATAATTTATTTATATGTTTAGAATATATTTATAAATGGTTAAAAAGTATAATTAGATTATATTTTTACCATTCAATCCTATGTTGGTCATTGGAAGTAATTTTACTTTGAAATTGGACATAAACTAGTGTCAATTTTTTGATAGTTATTATTATTTCTTAAAAACACACTTTTTGTTTTAACAACGGGAATTAATTTTAAATTAAGTTATTCCACTTTTTTATTTTGAATTTGAAAAAATGTATTCAATATTTGGAATCATGAGGTCTAATTTTTTTAAATAGGTAACCTTTATTTTTGGAAATTATGAATATTTACTTCAGTAAATATTTTATTTTCCATGGTTAAAGGGTAAATCTGGTAAATAAGGGTAACAAAATATTATTATAATAATATAAAATTACCCTAAAATGTGTCATAATCCTATTGGTTGATATATTTATGGCCATGGGAATCCTTGAGTCAATTTTGGGACCCCATGGAGCCAATTGGGAGTGATAATGACACTTTATATTAGTTAATTTAAAGTAAAGACAAAAATGACTTAAACATATATCTTTTAGTAAATCAATTTTTATATGGGGTTATATAAGTTATCTCTTAGAATATAAAAATTAATTTGAAATATAAAAATATTTCCTACATAATTATATTTTTTTATAATTTTTATACATTAAATAAATAAAATTATTTATGACACAATAATGATGCAGTGTTTACCTCATTAATGAATGATTTAAATAAATAAGATTATAAAGATTAAAACAATATCTAAAACTTGTCCAATTATTATTGGATGATGTTATTTAGAAAATTAGTCATCTTAAATTATACTTTAATAATTTTTGGACCTTTAGAAACTGAAAATCATTATATATAAAATAATATTTTTAAACATTCCTAAAGAGCCCCCCCCTTATAAAAAGCCCTCACTTCTAACACATTACACACACTTCTAAATCCCCTTGTCTCATAAAAACTCTACCAAATTAACCTACCTACATCCCTATACTCCTCCTAGAATCCTTCCCCTAGGAAGAAGGCAATTCAAGTAAATGTTTTGGTTCAAACCAAAGGGAGATACCCGATTTAAAGGTAACGTCTTATCTTAAGTTCTTTTGTTTTATTTTACTTCTCCAACCACATAAACTCTTTTTATTACTTATATTTTATAAAAAAACCAGTTTCCTAAATATAATATGTTTTTTATGAGAATTATTCTAACTAAACTTACACACATCTCCATCTAATGGGTAAAAAACATATTGTTTCTGTGGACGACAAACTACTGCCTCACGAAATAATGATTGTTCAATCTTCTCCTACCACCTCTCATGGTGGCCATTATGATGGAACTGTATTTATATATGATATATATTATTTTTATGTTTTATCTATACTTCTGTAATTTTTATTTGCAAACATACCTTTATTCTTTCCAATATGTGTAAATACGATAATTTCATTTGAGGAAGTGTGGACTACCGCCCCCTCAAGATGATATGATTTGTTCATGACATACATGGAACATATAAAGGATGGAGTTAATGATATTATGTAACATATATATCATATTATATTATAATTTAATTATAATATACCTATTTATTATTAATTTTTCATTCCATTAAATATGAAATAAAAATGAAAGTAGCGTTCATGCGTACGTACTGTTTACCAACTCCATAAACGGTGAATTTCATTTCTTATCTCTAAATGTTATATAATATTATAAATACAAACATATTATGGATATATATTATATATATGTTATCTAAATCATTAATATGATTCTGTAGATAATGTACTTTTGACCACATGAACAACTTGTAATTATAAGAAGTTCATTTTTGACTCAAGTACCAAATATCGACAAAATGACCATTATTAATTTAAATGATTGAATAATGTTTATAACTTGGTAATAAGTGATATAAAAGGAATAATAAACTTGAAAAAGGTTTTTAATCAAGTATAAATTAAATTTAGTTTATTATTCAGGATATTAAAGAATGAACGGGTCAAGTCAGACACGAGGTAAGGGGTTTCTTATCTCACTTTTAATTCCATGATATTTCCATTATTTGCCACTTATTTCTTGAATGTGGTGTATTTTGTACTGAAATTTGATATATATTATCATGATTCTATTTATATTAATGGTATTATATAATTCATTTGGTGTTTATTAACTTTTTTACATACGAGTCGATTGATTACAACGTGGTAAGGGGTTTTCATCTCACTTTTTATTCCCATGAGATTCATGATATATTTGACACTATTTCCTTTTGTGTGGTGTATGTACTGTGAATGATTTCATTATTTGTATAATATAATTTAATTTATGGGTATTTACATCTTCATTGTATGATTCTTCTTTCATGTGGTGTATGTTTCGTAAGTTACCAAATCAGTAAGAGAACTTTTTAACCCAATTTCCATTCCTTGGGTTAATCTTATAATTCTTAATTATGTCATGCTATGATTATGTGTTGAATCATTGTTTATTTATTTATGTTGTAATTTCCACTCCCCTTTGTGTGTATATAATTTTTATACACATAATCACTCCATTGATAAATTCTCAAGTCATCGATATGAACTTGATAAGAGTAATTTTAAATCAATTTTCATTCATTGAGTTAAACATCCAAGTCATTGGTGTTGTTTTTAAAAAAAATGTGTGTGAATGTTCTATTATTTATTTACACTAAATATCCAATCATATTTAGTGTATTTATACTTGTCACACATTATTATGTCATTGATTTATCCTTAATCTAAGGATACAATTTTTTTAAGGGATTTCGCCTCAATTTACATTCCATTGAGACTTCATTGTTTTTATGAACCAATTCACTTTTATATGGTGTATATACTATACTTTGGAATATTATATCATGAATACCTTTATTCTCATGATATTATAAAGTTTTGATTAAATTTTATTCCTCAATTATTTGTATTCAAGCATCTCTCATTTGGTTAAGAACTCCTTAACTAAAATATTGTTTTAAAGATTTATTCTTCTAAATATTTCTCTTTAATGTCCATATTTTAAAAATGGTTTTAAGGATTTATTTATATGTACATTAATGTTTTAAAATTTCAATTCCTTTAAAATCTTCAAAGTGGTATGGGACACTTTGATTAAAAACTCTCTTTATTAAATGTTTTAAATGGTTTTGAAAATGGTTTGATAAAGCATTGATTATGTCTATATCTTGAAATAATATGTTGTAATTGTAATGTGGAAATTTTATCTTTACTTTATGCTTGTTTTTAAGTGTTATGAATATGTTATGGTTCTTGGGCATTGTTTACGTATACGGGTGGTTCCATGATAAACCTAGGGTGGGTGAGCCTGAGATAGCTCTCCAATGCATTGGGTAACGTGACGGAGGTAAACATTAATGTTTATCCTAAGAGATTTAGGGAATATATTGTGATGGGTATTCCAACATAACTCCCTATGTAGCTATGATAGATACATTGTAAGTATGTTTTGTATGCCACAAGTTACCTTTACGATTTATGATTTATATGTGTTATTCATAAATATTATGATTCCATGAGGTATGTTATGATAAAAAATTATGGTTTCATTGATTTGTATTTATTGATGGGTTAATGTTTCCTTTCCTTATTTTGTAACCCTTACTGAGCTTTTTATGCTCATCCAATTTTTTTGAAATGTTTTCCACAGGACTTAAAGATGAATAGGGTCAAGGATGGGATCAAGGAAAATTCATGCTGTCTAAAACTTGGAAATAGACATGTTTCTTTTTAAGTGTTTTTATTTTATGAAAAAAATGGATACTAAGTAGTAGTGTCTACTTGTAATTTTCTAGTTGATATATAATAGCTATGGACTAATTCTCTAAAACTCTAAACCTAAAAAGATCCTCAATGTGAATTTTTAATTTAATTCAAGATTATGTAATGTTTTAAGGTTGGGTCCTTATAAAATCCTTGTATAATATCTTCACGATACATGCTAGTGTATAATAATTAAATAATGTAATCGTTACCTTTGTTTGTTAAAGCCTCATTGAAAAATCAAAGAATACAATCAGGATTTATATTTCTTAATGAAATATTAAAATAAAACAATTAATATATTAAGTAAAATAATTGTGAACAATTCATAATTACAAGAAAATTTAAATAAAAAAATTAATCTCGAAGATTATACAAACAACAAAAATTGTAGTAAAATGGAGCATGATATGAATATAAAACTGTAAGAATAAATGAACATAAAATAATTTTATAGTTATCTTTACACACTCTATAAATATATTTCAATCTAAAATAATAAATCCTTTAAAAAATAATTTATTTTAGTAACATCAATTGAAATAAGAAATAAAATTTTAGAAACAAAATTTTTTAACTAAAGATGGATCATAACCTACCACTGAAAATAAAGAGCGGTGGATTATGACCTACTGTTAAAAAAATAGCGGTGACTTATGACATACTATTTTAAATGTTCAACGATGTCTTAATAGATCATAATATACTATTCTAATTTCAAGTAAAAATAAAAGCATCCCACAAAAATAAAATTTATTCTATGAAACTATGAAATTAAAGGCTTTAAGAGAAGTAATAAAAAAAATTCTACCATTGGATGACTAATGGTGACTCATGACTCACCGTTGGAGGTGTACTGTAAGAACTCGGTTCTTATTTTTGAGGTACGAGTTTCTTCTTTTCTCTTTTCCTTAAGTGTTTTTGAGAAAATAAACAAAATGGGGAAAAATCCTAATTTTTGGAAGTACACGCTGTGCACTTTTTCACACGTCGTGTACTTTTGTCCATGTGGGAAGAGTACACAGGGCGTGTAGTCATATCGGCGATGAAGGGTGTAAAAACTGACTACACGCCGTGTAGTGGTCCTTTACACGCTGTGTAGTCAGTCGACAGACGAAAAATTAAGGCGGTGAAAGCAGCCGCCAGCTGGGCGACAGTACACACCGTGTAGTCGGAAATACACGTTGTATACTCATGTCGACGGATGAACAGTTTAGCGGTGCCGCCAGATGAACAGTTAAATGAAGGAAGTACATGTCGTGTACTTGGAAATACACGCCGTGTACTTTGTTTTTTTCACTTAAAATGGGCAGTAGCCTCCCCTGTTCACAGGGAAGGCTTAGAACGGGAAGAAGGAGTAGGAGAGAGAGGTCGGAGCTTTGGAGATCCACTGAACGCACGTCGGGAATCCGTATTCTGCACCGTCGATCTCCCTAGAACCGCACGGGTGATTTCTCCCTTCTCCTGGAGTAGTTCTTACCAATTATTACTCTAAGGGAAGTTATTTAGGTTTGAATGAGTTTTCTTTCACCCCAGATCTACATCTTTCTAGGACGAATCGAGGATCGTCGTTCGCGTATATCGTTCGTGGGTGTTAAAGGTAGGTGGCTTGGTGTTTATTTCCAACTATCGTGCATTTTTGTGTGTTTTGAGATACGAACCAATATTTGGGGTGTCATGTGGTTGAGGCCGTGGATTTTTTTAATACCTAGAATTGTATAGGTGATTAAATAAGGTTGTAAAACTGTTGTTTGGGATCAGTGCTTGGATCTAGGACCACCCCGGGGGTGCGTTCCTCTGTTCAGCCGTTTGGCCAGGATACCTGAGGGTATTCCATGTTTAAATTATGCATTACTTTTTCCTTGCGAGGAATTGTATGTAAATTGCATGTTTATTCACATATTGGGCATGGCCCGGTTATATGTGCCTGAGGGAAGTGTTTTACTTAGCCTGCGGGCGTTGTTTTGCTTAGCCCAAGGGCAGTTGTTATCTTAGCCTGAGGGAAACTTCTTCCGTGCCCATGGGCAATAGACTCTGTGCCTGAGGGTGACACTACCTACACCTGAGGGCAAAATCTGTTATACCTGTGGGAAATTACCTGTGGGTTACGTTTCTGTTTACTTAAGGGTAAAGGTTTGCATGTCTGAGGACACTGACTGTTTACTTAGAAATGCACTGTGGTGTTTTATTATATTAAATGGATTAAATGAATAATTAAATGTCAATATAACTATTAATTTAGTTACTTTTGAGTACAGCTTGGTTTATTGCATTCACTACGGTACATTGTTGTTGCATTTTTACACCCAGTTGGGCACGGGCCTTTGGTGGGTGCCTACTGAGATATATTTCTCACACCCTGTTTGGGTCATGATTTTCGGCCCAAACAGATTAAGTTTCTACAGGTGTGGATAGGGTAAAGAGTCCCTATATAGGTACTTGATTGCTACTAAGGAGTAGGGGAGCATGGGACCGGGCTTAGGCCCGTGATGCTACCGGTTGCTTTGTTCTATTTTGTTGTACTCTGTATTGTATTTTACTGCTGTGTAACATGTTATGGCTGTTTTCTTAGAACTTGAGACATGTTGTATCATATCTATATATCTGGTTTGTTATCTTTTACTATAGTTGTTATATTAAATGTGTGTGGTTTATTGCTTCCGCTATTTTTTTATGTGTTTTATTTCATTCCGCTGCGCGACACTTTGACAAATGAGGGCATAGTTTCCCCACTATCAGACCTGGGTCCTCACTGCTAGTCGACAACCTTTGGCGTTTGGGGAAATGCACTTGAGGTCATGTAGAGAACCGGGTTCAGGGCACCTATTGAGTGGAACCCAGATCTGGGACGTTACATGTACAGTGGTGACTCATGACCTACCATAAGAAGTTTCCAATTGTGGATCATTGAAAACTTTTCCAAATGATAGGATGAAACATAGAACATCAATAGATGAATAATTTATGATAATAATAAGAAAACAAATTTAAAAGTGAAATAACCTATTAAAGCAAAAAAGAAAATTTCTATTATGAAGCTACTGCCAGCACAAGGATTTATAAAGAACAGGATTAAGAAATTATAAAAAATCTTCCAATAAAAAGAAAAATAAGAATAAAACCATTAAGAAACTTAAATCACTTGATTAAATAAGTATAATCTCCTATGGGAGCATGATAAATATGTTGTGAATAATCTTGAACATAAAATATGAAACAACCATTGGGTAAAAAATAAACCACCATTTATGTCCAATGATGAGTAATATGATCCACCATTGATGTCCAATGGTGTCTAAAAAGACTCACTGTTGAAATCTGGTGGTGGCTCATTGAACCACCGTTGGGTTTCAATGAAGAATCGTGACTCACCATTGGTATTCAGTGGAGACTCATGAATCATCATTGGTGTCTATTGATGTCACATTCAAGCAACCATAAATGAAGATGATTTGAACTAGAAGAACAATCCAACAAAGAAATGCAGATGAAAATATTACTATTAAAACTTGAACCAAGATACATAAATATTATTTGAGACCAAGTGAGACAGATCCTTAGGCTTGAATAAATGAAGAACTATTAACATGAGTTTAAAAATATCTCAAAAAATAAGAAATCATAGTTTGAAATTTTAAGGAAGATATGCACTGGTACACATACACTAGTGAGCTAGAGAAAGAGTATATGACCAATGAAGATTATGAATAGGTGAAACATGGGATTTCAAAAGAATCATAGAAGTTAAATTACAATGCAAAGGATAAGAGGATAGATTAGAGGGATCATAGGGAACAGATCCCATGACCAATATTGTATTAGATTTTTTAACTCAGATGAACATTAACACTCATATGAGCATCCCACATCGGTTTGGATACACAAAGGCTGAGTGGTATATCAAATAAAGTGCACCAATCCTTGGTTTGAGTTGGATAATGGGGATCATCATTGGCTAACACCATGCACACACATGGGATGAAGGCCCAACAGGAAACCTAGCCCATCTATGTGCCTACGGGTGTGCTTTAAGGGACTTATACATAGGCCCGCATGCCTTTGGTGTGCACTATGAAAACCAAAATCTTTATCCTCCTTAAGGGGTTCCACTAGAAGTCCTTCCCATGGGGTTTACCCAATGGGTCCTATATGTGTTTGAGGGATATCTAGGTTCCTCCCATGGAAGGATAAATTTTATACTTAAAAAAATTAAACTTAAGTAAATAAATATATAAAAATCATTTTAGAATTATTAAAACAAAATGTATAATAATTACCATTTTTAAAACATGTAATTAAAAATTATAAAGTTCTTAAAACACTTAAGAATTTAATAGACTTGAGAATTTAATAAAATTTTTAAGAGAGGAATTTATCAAAACAAAAAATAGAGTGAAAGTATTAAATCACTTTGAAATACTAACAACTTTTATATTGTGTTTCTTATAAAAACTAATAATTATTAATAATAGATATCATTAAAAAAATTGAATTAATATTCCATGCTCAAAAAATTATCTTAACAGTCTTTGAAACCAATATAAAAAATTCTTTTTTGATATTATTCAAGAGCATAAGGGGTAATTTTTATAAATTCTTTGATATTATCATCATATTTTCAACAAAAAAATAATGTAAATAAATTTATTTATTATAATTTGTTTAAAAAATAATAAAAAGTAGAACTTAATGCATAAAACATGTCATTTTTTTACAATTGAGAAAAACATATGTATGAGCTTCATGCAACTCTTCATCTGAAATCCATCATTTCCAATAATCACCAAGCCCAAGATCAAGTTGATTAAAAACTGGTAATTGATGGTCCATTAAATCATCAACATATGCCTCATTGTGACCCGTGTGATTTTGTTTTGAAGGATATTGTCACAAACCAGCTTGAATGCGTCAGTACCCTGACACCCGAGCCGGTCTTGACATAGCCCAAAGGGTGTTCTCAATCCCCACAAGTTGGAGAATATCACATGGAATCATATATAAATCATAAGGGAATTTTTTTTCCACAAAACAATATAAGATAACGATACAAATTAGTATGGTCAACACTCAAAGGGGAAAAAGTACCCAAAAAAATAGGTAAAATGGTACCCAAATGATACATCATTAAAAGAAACTATGTTTTCCAAGATAAAAAAACAGACAATCTCATGCAATAAGTAGATCATATCTCCATCGGTCACCTCCAACACTACGGGTCCCAAGGATCAAGAACATCAACAACCTCAAAGTGGCACTTTTCCATTTCTCGGATCTGGCATACGATAATCTACAAATTCTAAATGATAAAGGTAGGGTGTGAACTATAAATCCCAGTAGGGTATCACCAAGTGTTTGATAATCAATTTCATAACAATTAAACCAAATATGATTTTAATTTACATAAAACTATTAATGACACGAAATTTATATATTTTCAAAAAAACATGCCTTTATAAACCAAAAGATGAAAGATATATTAAGATAGACTTAAATGAACATTTTATATAAAAAAATTAATATAAATAAGTTGGAATGAATAAAATAATTCCATAAATCAATGTCATATAATCATCAAATTAAGTATGTCATATCACCATGTATCAAGATCTATGGAACATTATTTTCTAAAAAAAGGATCCTCACACTACTCATCAGTGATCCTGGGTCAATGTGAGCACATGTCCCACTACTCAGGTCATCGAGACTCAACTCACCATTAGGGTTTTTTTTGTTACAATATATTTATGGACATGTTGTAATCATCAATCCAGTTCTAGGGGGTTAGATCCTAGTATGATTTTTCTAATTACCACTAACTACTTAGGCTACATGTGCTTCAAATCAAATAATCAATCAAATGTGTAAAAACCAATCATTTCAAATCATTTCTTCTTTCAAATTTTAATTACCTCATTTTAGTTTTCAACATTCCTTTTCATTTCAAATCTAAATCATAGGTTTTCACCAAATTCATTCCCTTTTCAAATCATATTCATTTAAATCCATTCTTCTCAAATTAAGGAAAATAATTTTAGAAAACAATTCCCATCATAAGACATATTTTCCCAAATCATTCCATGTCTCAAAACCACCCAAGTGAGGTTTTTTATTTCACAAACACATGAATTTGAAATCATACATCAAATACACTTTAATTCAAATCATAATAAATTATATTTAAATTATATTTGAATAAATAAAGAAAAAAAGGTTTCAATTGTGTGTATAAAACATTATAGAACCACCTACCTTTAATAATGGGATCAATGATCAACACAACAACCACAATGGGAACACAAACGAAGAGACTCAGGCATGAGAGATCAAGGAACAACCCATAGAAATACCATCAAACAAAACACATATCCAATCCATCACCAATATGAGGATTCGTCACTCTTAAAGGAGAGAATAGAGGAAAAGAGGGAATTCCAAAATTAGGAGATATCACTCACTGAAGAGGAATTAAACTCTTAAATTGAATCATTAATATAAGAAGAATGGATTTTGGAGGAGTTTAAATGCCTCTATGGATCTTTAAAGAGCCAATAGTTTGAATGAGGGTCGAATGGGAGAAAAAGGAATATAAAACAGGGCTTAGGGAATTTAAGTTTGTGAAAACACAGACCACATTACAACACCCCCACATGGCAATGACACAGAAATGATGAAAACAAGCAGACCATGGTACAACCTCCTCAGAACACACTGCAACCACCCTCAGTCAACCAACCTCCCTAATGCATACTGCAGACCTCATCAATATTCAATTTACCTGACACAAAGGACTATGAAATAACCCAAACATCACACAATATACCTATGTGATTTAGTAGTGGCTCTAAAAAATTCCATGTTGTAGTTGGTTCCCACAGCACAACTATGTTAAAATAGTTAGTAGCATAGAAATGAATTGCCCTGGGCTCCACAACACGACTATGAAAAAATTGGCAGTATCCATGAAAACCAACCTCCATCTCCCCCACGCCACAACATAATGTCACATGATGTAGCTTGAACTATCCATTCCATAGTACCTACACCATGACACAACTCACTACTGACACATTTTTACCTGGACTCCACAAATTTCAAACAAACATACATCCCCAAACTTTAGGTCATTTCCCCCCCAAAAAAATATCTCCTTTTTCAAATGGTTTGAGACATACCCAAATAAAAAGAGGGAATAAAAACTAGATTCAATAATTTTCTAAAAGAAGGTAATGGTATGTTATAACCTCCCCACCATAAACACTTTCTGTCCCCAAAAATCCTATCAAGAAGATTCTATATCAAAGAGATGATGTCACTTCTATTTCACCTGTGCCTCATGCTCCCACATCTCATGTGAATCAGAACCATGCTTCCATAGTACAAAGAATAAAGGTATTATATTCCCACAAAGAACCTTTATTTCAAAATCAATAATCCTGAATAGATGCTCAGTCATGGATAAATTAGGCTCAACATCAAGATCATCCCAGCTCAGAACATGAGAAGGGTAATAAAGATAATTTCAATGATATGATACATGAAACAAATTGTGGATCAAATTTAATAGTGGTGGAAGTACTAAATGGTAGGCCACTTTCCCCACCCACTCAACAATCTCAAAAGGACCCACAAACATTATCACAAACTTTCCCTATTTTCCGAGACATTGGTAACCCAACCAAGGTGAAACTCTCAAGAATACCTGGTTACTGACTAAAAACTCCAATGGTCATTGATGACGATCTGCATAGGATTTATACTAGATTTGTGTCATAAAAATTATCTGATGAATCAATTGAATCCTCATCATCATATTTGGACCAAACTCGGTCCATCCAAGTAGTGATCATCAATATCTGACCAATATAATAGAGATCTACAAGTCATACCATACAGGGCATCAAAAGGATCCATTCTGATAGTGAACTAGTAACTGTGGCTGTCGGAAAACTCAACCAATCCTAAACGGTCATCCCAAGATCCACTAAAGTCAAGAACATAAGCACATATCATGTACTAAATAATATGTATAGATATCTCTATGTTTCTAGCCTTATTGAGATGATATGTCATGATCAAACATACCTAGGATTCCATGGCCTCCTAGAGGCCTCTTTAGAAGTGAGAAGTGAAACAGGGATCTCTATTAGATACTACAATAGGATGGGACTCCATGAAATCTGAAAATCTTCTGCACATAGAGACATTACAATTCCTCAACTTTTGTTGCATCTCAAATGGTTATAAAGTGATACAATTTTGTTAGCATGTGGATCAAAAACCATATCGCATTCTTCTCTCAAGGGTTACATGGAAACCCAATGAAAAAGTCCATAGAAATATCATCCCACTTCCAATTCATTACTGGAAGTGGGTGAAGAAAACCCAAAGGTCTCTGGTGCTTGTCTTTGACATGTTGGAAGGTATAGCAATGAGAAACAAAGTTGGAAATGTCTTGTCTCATACCTAGACACCAGAATAATTGCTGCATATTATATAACATCTTTGTGGTACCCAAGTGAACCGCCCAGTGGGAACTACAAAATTCCCCCATCACAAACTTTATCATAAGAAAAGGTATAAAAAATTGGTTCTATAAACATAGGATACCCTCTAAAGAGAATTACCACTCACCAATGGTCTCCCCACCATAGAGTCCCTATTGCCACAAAATTCATCATCAAGTTGTTTCTCCTGAAGAAGCATCTCAAGAAGAGAGGGGTTCAAATGAACTATAACCAAAACAAACTCAGACTCATTCTCCCAAAATTCCAAATGAAACTAAGAAAAGTGAGCCATCAGGTTCCACTATTCTGATGATTATTTCATAGACAGAGATGGAATTTTCCTACTTAAAGCATCAACAATGATATTCCCCTTAACAGGGGTGTAGAAAATGTCAAAATCCAAATACTGTAGGTATTTCACCCAATGACTTTGATGGAGATTCAAATATTTTTGAAAGAAGATATAACTTGATATTTATTGTTCAGAATAAATGGTAAAAATTTCATTGAAAATATAATACTACCATCTCTTAAGAACATACATCTCAGCTGTGAGTTCGAAATTAGGAGTCATATAATTCTTTTCATGTGGAAAAAGATTTATGGAACCATAGGATACCACATGATTACCCTTCATAACGACACAACCTAAACCTAGATTTGATGCATCAAAAAAGACCATATAGCCCTACCTATCCTTTAGAAGAGTCAACACCAACACAAAAGTCAAAATATGTTTCATCTCAACAAAATAACTCTTACATTTCTCATCCCAAACAAACTTCACTCCTTTCCAAGTGAGAGTGGTCATCAGAGAAGCTAACTTCAAGAAATATATGATGAATCTGTGGTAATATCATACCAAACCCAAGAAGATCTGAATCTCAAAAACATTACATGGTTTCTACCATATCATAATAGATTGGAATTTCTTAGGATCAACTGAAATGGAATGTTCTGAGACTACATGTCCCAAGAACTTAACTTATCAAATCCAGAAATTACATTTTGATAACTTCGTGTAAATTTGATGATTTCTCAAGGTTTATAGAACTGATCTCTAATAACGAATATATTCCTCCTCAATATTAGAGTAAACTATAATATCATCTATAAATACCACTACAAACAAGTCAAGGTACTCATGAAATATCATGTTCATCAAATCCCTAAAAATTACAGGATCATTGGTTAGACCAAATGGTATAAAAAGGCACTCATAATGGCCATAACTACTCCTAAAGGTTGTCTTATAAATTTCATATTATTTTATTCTCAACTGGTAATAACCACTTATCTCCTCTCAACTGGTCAAACATATCATCAATCTATGACAATATTTTTTTATTCTTTACTATGAATCAAATGAGTTTTTGGTAATTAACAAAAAGGTGAAGTGTTCTATAAACTTTCTTTGAAAAGAGAATAGGCACCAACCAAGGTGATACACTTAGGATTATAAATCCTTTCTCTATAAGATCATCCAACCGAGATTACAACACTTTCAGCTCTGTTGGATCCACATAGTAATAAGGAATAGATACTGGTTGAGTATTAGGTACTAAATCTATAAGTCCCTAGCCTTAAACATTGCATAATCTTCAGTTAAATCAAGAATTCATAGTGAGGATATTTTTAGGTTTAGAGTTTTAGAGAATTAGGCCATATCTATTACATTACATCTCAAATATTATAAAGTATACACTTCTAGTCTAACCAATTTTTTTCACAACAATAAAACTCATTAAATAAAACAAAAATTATTTTCTTGATAAAAAACATCGTGAATTATTCCTTTCTCTTAACCTTACTTATTCCCTATGAAAAGCATTTAAAAAACATGGGATGAGAATAAAAATTTTAGCAAGGGATATAAAATAAGGGAAGAAAACATTGGTCCATGAATACATACAAAGCAAGAAATAATAATTTTCATTCATAAAACATAATCTCTTTAACATTCCTCATGAAATAATAAGATTTATGAATAACACATAGAAATCATAAATCATAAAGGTAACTTGTGGCATCCATAAAATAATTACATTGAAGCTTTCACAACTAAATAGGGAGTTACGTTTGGAATACCCATCATAGTATATTCCCTAAATTTATTAGGAGAAATATTAACGTTTACCTCTGTTACGTTACCCAATTTATTGGAGCGCTATCTTGGGCACATCGCCCTTGATTTATCATGGAACTTCCCGTATATTTAAACAATCCCCAATATCCATAACAAATTCATAACACATAAAACAAGCATAAAGGAAAGATAACATTTCCACATTGCAATCACGATACATAATTTCAAGATATTGAAATAATCAATGATTTCTCAAAACCATTTTAAATAAAAAATATGTAAAAGGGTATATGGTATTTATTTTCCGTTTAAAAACATTACAGCTTTTTAAGGAATCTAAATATCAAATAATACTTGCGGCGACGGAAAGGTCGTCACCGTGTACGTTAAAAAGAAACATTCCTTTTGTCGTTTAGTAAAATGATTCATAGAAAAAGATTAATTTTGAAAAATGTTGAATGAAATTAAAATAAAAAGGGTATAATTATACACTGTATAAAATAAGTATATGTATATTATCAAAATATGCCTCAATGAAAGAAGATTGATATGAACTACCTTACCTTGAGTCTGACTTGTCTCGTTCGTTCTTTATATTCCTGAATAATAAAATAAGGTTAATTTATACTTTATTTAAAAAAAATTAAGTTTATTATTCATTTTATATTACTTATCATCATTTTATAAAAATTACATGATTATTTACATTCATTGTAGAGACCCGAAGCCTAACGTACATGAACATTACATTACTTTTGCGGAATACTTAGTACATAACAAAAATATACACACAAGGATCGTAATAGTTTAGTGTCTTTGGAAACTCGGAACGTAATCTTCTAATCCTGGTGAAAGATCTTCAAAATCTCCCACAAAGATCTTCCTTTTTTTTTTACCTAAAACCTTTCTTTATATCCTGGGGAAAAGAAAACATAAAAGGGTGAGCTCAAATGCTCAGTAAGGGTAAACAAAAGAAATATCAATCACATAATTTTCATAAGAACATAACATTTTTGGAAATCTTAACCTGCAAAAGAGAGCATAATTTCATAACATGGGATAAATCATAGTAGTGAAAATGAAACCCTTACTTAAAACATTACTCATTGTGGCATACACACATAATCATAGAGAATCATTTCTTGTTAGTCAAGACTCATTGCCAAGACTATCTTAGTGGACAAAGTCCCTTTCTGAATCGAGTAATCCTCGTTTCAGTCCTGTTTCACTGAACCGGTATAACCTACCATTCCAGCCATGTCTATCTCATGAGATATGAAATCTTTACCCAATGCATTGGAGGGAGATATATGTCCCACCCATCTCTTAATGAATCCTTTCTTATGTGTGCCACAAAATCATAAATCATACATCATTTCATAACCCATGTAATAAAGATGGGATTCTTAAACAACATGACATCATAAAACCATTCATATAAGATAAAGGAATTCATAAACATAATTTCATCACAACATAGTCAAATCAATGTAAAAATATGGATAGAAACAGAACCCTTTATTATCTTATATGGAAAATAATTTTGATAAAACACTTGAATTGAATTCTTGAGGAAAATATCCTTTCTTCTTTAAAATCAATTTCTTTTCACAAAACATCATGCAATTTTAAAAGAAAGAGATTTTATTGAAAATAGTCATGAAATCTTTTAGAGGAAGCTTCATGAAAATAAGGCTTTATAAAACAGTATAAATCCGTTCGTGCCGTATAAGTTAAAAAAAACATTCTTCGTACTTTTGTCGGAAAAGTCAAAAAGTACCTCGTACGAAAAACGAAAAAAGATTCCTTTCATATCCTTTACTAAAAACTCATAGAAGGGTAAAATTGGATTTAAACAATTGTAGGTGGATGGAAATAATATTACATATTGAGGGAACATGGATGTGGATGATAAAATACACCCCAGTAAATACTTACGAATAAACAATCTCGGATAAAAATGAGATTGTGATATTTCCCTTACCTTAGGTCCGACTTGATTTGTAAGTGTCCGAACCTCCTGTATAATGATTTAAATCATGTTATTGACTTATTACAGAATCATATTCATTGTTATGATATCATATATGGTTCACTTATGACATTATATTACCCGTTCTTTTGTAAATTCCATGTTAAAGAAGCGTTTTGGGTAAAATCGTTTCATTTATCGTAGGTGTTTTGACTTGTTGTTATTGACATCATTATTACTTATATCATGATTTACTTACTTCCAGAATATAAAATATGATTTATATATCATATATATTCAGTATATATATATATATATATAATAGGTAGATAAATAAAATGAAAAACACCGTTCATGGAGACGGTAGTCCGTACGTACGCATGAACGCTGTTTTCCTTTCCTTATTGTCTTGAAATGGAAGTAAGTAGATGACATACATATGTATATATATACATAAATCCAGTAGCTTTATAATGTCATATATTTCATTATTATTTCTTATATATACATTATAATCATTCTTAAATGGTTAACATGGAGAATGAATCTCATCGCGTCGTGGAGACGGTATTCCGTACGTACGCACGAGCGATGATATCATTTCTATAAATATTGAATTGAATTGGAGTGTATTATACAATATATCAGAATCAATATGATGTTGTAATAACTATGTATAGTTATTCTTTACACCATTATACCCATCCATGTAAGGTGGTGGTGGAAAATAGATTACACCACGGCGTGGAGACGGTATTCCGTACGTACGCACGCGCGGTGATTTCTTTTTCCGTTGGATGGATAGATGGTGAAATAGGGTTGTTTCATACTTATAATAACATATCAGTATATGAGTGATACTGATGTTATTACTTCATAATGAAACAACCTAAGAAGAATAAGTGGAAGAAGAAATAAAGATGAAAGAATTGGTAACGGTAATTACCTCTTCTTTGAAGTGCCTCTTTGAGACCTCCTCTTAGGGCACTAAAATTGGTCTTTGAGGAAGACCAGAACCTATAGGATGTTTCTAGGGAAGTGGAGAGGATAAATTGGCAGGGGTTGGCCGAGCTTGAGTGCTCAAATTGGTGTGAGGAGGAGGGGGAGGAGGTGTCCTTTTATAGGGGAGGAGAGGGGCACCTTAGGAATATCTCAAAATATTATTTTATATTAAAGTCAAAATCGGTTTATAATGGTTCCAAAGGGTCTTATTTCGAAGATAAAGTGGGGATGGGTCGAAATCCTATCAACCAATAGGATTTAGACAAGTTTAGGGTATTATTTTAACCTTATCAATTAGATTTAACTCTAAGTTAAATAATTTAACTTTTACCGTGTCTTTTTGTTTTCTTTCACTATATGGTTAATAAACTTACTATAACATGCCAAACGAACCCCAAATTGTATATTATTAATACATATATCCTTATCTAAGTCATTTGGCCGAACCTTAGATTTTTATGAATAAAATAACAATTAATAATATAATATTTTATTTAAAAACTATTTTGTGTCAATTTTGACACTATTTGATATATGATTTTTGTGAAAGTCATAAAAGAATTATATGTTCGAACCAAGTTGATTAAATCAACACTAATATATCATAGTAACCTAGAAAATTAGTGGAATTCATAAAAAGTCTTAAATTACATTTATTTTGGTATTTATATTATCAATTATGTCAATATTTCATTAATAAGATAATTACTGCATCATTTTTGTGTCATAAATAAATTATATTATTTGATGTCTAAAAATTACAAATAAAATACCATCATGTAGGAAATCTTTTTATCTTTCTAATGAATATTTATAGTCGAATTTATCTTATGTATAACCCCATATTAAAAATGATTTACTTATTAAACTTTGATTTTAACTATTTTAACCCTTCTTTAAATAAATTAATAATAAATGTCCTAATCTAATCCAAGTGGGCCTAAATGGTCATATTTTATTCCTAAGTTTGTTTTTGGTCGAATTAAACTTGTCCAATAGAATTAGGACATGTGTTAGGGTAATATTAATATCATATTTACCCTTAGTTACCTTATTTACTATTAACCGTGGTAAAAAAAAGTAAAAAGTTACTATTCACCAAAAAATTATTTTCATCTCATTGAACCACATTTTAGTCCTTGATATTAACCGTGTCTCTCGGATTTTCGAAATTCCATTCGCAGAAGCGGTAAAATTAAGTTTTATGCAAAATTCAGTTTTTAACCTACCACTTAGTAGTTTCACTATTCATCAAAAATTGATGTTTTTCAGAACAATGCCAAAATTTCATCCCAAGCTATATTTCATATTCCGAATTCAAAAATGAAGTCTATTTTACCAAATTCATAACATAAAAGTTTCATTAATTAATTTTATAATTAAATCCCGCTGTTAAAACAAATAGCGTGTTTTTAAGAAACAATATCTATCAAAAGATTGACACTTGTTTATATCTAGTTTAAATGTGAAACTACATCCAATGACCAACATTGTATTAAATTGTAAAAATATATTCTAAATATACTTTAAAACCACTCAAATTAATGATTTATCACTATTAATTATTTCGATTAAAAAAGTTGTTTTTAATTATAATTTAGTAATTTTCACTATTCAACAGAATATGAAAGTTATCCGAAAAGTACCAAAATTTCACCTTAGGCTAAATTCGATACTCCGAATCCAAAAATAAAGTTCATTTTGAAAAATAAGATTTACTGGATTTCAAAAAGTGGTTATTACTATTCATAACGGCTAGTTTTAATAATATTTTTATAGCATATCGTTGTTTCGTGAAACTCAGTATTGCGTACTACACACGCTATCGAGGAAGGTTGCGATTGCGTGTAATGCAAGGCAAGTCAAGGATGCGTGTTATGAAAGCTCCTTTTGGTGTAGCGTACAACACAAGACATTAATAAAATTAAAAAGAATATTTTTTATAAAATCTTGGGCTGTTACATTCTACCCCCCTTAAAATGAATTTCGCCCTCGAAATTCGTCGGGGTTATAAATGGTTTACTATTCGAAAGTTTCTTTAATAGAAACCCACATCGTAAAAAGGAATACCAAAACTTGTCTTTAAAAACTAAAGTATGAAATGTAACGATTACTCAAATAAACTAATCACTGGGTTTCCACATAGGTGAAAATATGGATATGGAAGAGAAATCTAACCATCATGTTCTGATGGAGAGTGGTAGAGAACATGGCTATGGAAAAGCCAGTAATCACAAATCCATAGATTTGTGATGATATAAGGTACCATCTGATTCATCAGGTATAAGATCACTAGGACAACATTTTTGGTTTTCAAGATCATTTCCCTAAAGTTGAAAATTTGAATTAGAATAAATACTTACTTTATTTTGGTACAATCTCACTGTTGTTCGTGCCTTGAACAATTTCCACTTCATCTCTTAAATAAATGAAGTTGAATTTGTTATTCGTGAAGTGTTAGCAGATCATGTGATAGAACGACGGGTCATTCCATCTGTCTCAAACAAAAGGTTAGCAAAAATTATATACATAAGTCGATCTATAGTGAGATTAATCATATATGGTTCCTAAAATGGACTTATACCTCATATATCATACTGCTTAATATAATAAAACTAGTTTCTACTAAACAGGGACTTCCTGTAGGCCAGTGGTAGGCGATAAAGGCCAGTCGCACTTCAGTTGTGGGTTCGATTCCCACAGCCTTGTCCGACGCGATGGGTTGTCTCCCGTCCTGTAGGTTGTCCTTTTTCTAAACCTACATTACTATAACATCACATAAATAATATCGAAAAACAAACAATACTAACTTATGTCCAACATAATTCATTCCAATCCTTAGGCTTATCCATAATACTACAGTCCACTCTCATAACAAAGTGAAAACGATTACCAGAGATTTAATACCATCGTTGATCCCCATATATCATAAGATATGTTTTGTTGGTCACATTCCAAACATTCAAAGTCCTTAATCATGTATTCTCTTGAATACCTTAGTGAAAACATGAATGCAGTTAAAAGTTAACACCTTCCACATACCAAAATCCTCAAAATTCTATATACTCAAACCATGATATCACTTAGTCCTTATATCAATCATGAGCTCATGAATATAATCAAACACCCCATTATCTTATTATTCCTTCATTGTGCGCATATCATCTAAATTCTAAAAATATCTGAATAACCTTTCATGGATAGTGGTACCATTAATCATACACTTTCATAACTCAAGGAAAGACAACAGTGTAACAATCCTTAGACGTCTCTTTATTCCATAGTACCATGAGATTTCTTATACAACATTACACATGATAAACATGTAATCATTCCACTACATTCTTAAACCATTGACCTAGCTTCAAAAATTCTTTCATCTCACATATCATTTGTAGTCTCTTCATCATCATCCACATAAATACTACCCATATGACCATACTGATTCTCTTCATGAGTCTTTCCCTTAGGGCATTTGTTTGCATAATGCCCATACATTCCACATTTAAAACACTTAACCATTTTTGATGTCGTAGCAATACCATTATCCTCATCCATGGTGTTAACCGACCCTTTTCCTTTGCACTTACTTGCTTTGTGTCCTTCTTTTCCACACCCAAAGCATCTTCCAGTTCCCTTGAAACATTCTCCTTGATGCCTCTTCCCACATGATTTACATAGGGGAAACTGAACTTTCTTTCCTCTATGATCATCATGGAACTCCATCTTTCTCTTATTAGTCGAGTCAGGAAACTTACCAAATTTTACTTTATTGATCATATTATGAGATTGCTGATTCGGCATAATAATGATCTTTGGACTTTCAAATCCCATTTCATTTGGTTTCTCATGAAGAATATCATTCCATTGTCCATCATATCCTCCATTATCATGAATCATCTTGTTTCCAGCCATTTTCTAAAACCCAAAAAAAGAATAGTGTGAGAGGCAAAAATCATGCTAGGGAAAACAACATAATAAAGGTGGAGTATCCTTGATATCTAATATCTTAGGTTTAATTCTATGATCGTTAGCGTAATTCTAGTACTATAACCTATACGTATACTTAACCTTAGGGACATCCCTAGACATACCTTAGAAATATCTCTAGGGATCTCACTAACGTTTTCGCATCCTAGTTTCCAAAGGTTGACTAAACCTTTCCTCTGATACCAACTGTAGAGACCCGAAGCCTAACGTACATGAACATTACATTACTTTTGCGTAATACTTAGTACATAACAAAAATATACACACAAGGATCGTAATAGTTTAGTGTCTTTGGAAACTCGGAACGTAATCTTCTAATCCTGGTGAAAGATCTTCAAAATCTCCCACAAAGATCTTCCTTTTTTTTTTACCTAAAACCTTTCTTTATATCCTGGGGAAAAGAAAACATAAAAGGGTGATCTCAAATGCTCAGTAAGGGTAAACAAAAGAAATATCAATCACATAATTTTCATAAGAACATAACATTTTTGGAAATCTTAACCTGCAAAAGAGAGCATAATTTCATAACATGGGATAAATCATAGTAGTGAAAATGAAACCCTTACTTAAAACATTACTCATTGTGGCATACACACATAATCATAGAGAATCATTTCTTGTTAGTCAAGACTCATTGCCAAGACTATCTTAGTGGACAAAGTCCCTTTCTGAATCGAGTAATCCTCGTTTCAGTCCTGTTTCACTGAACCGGTATAACCTACCATTCCAGCCATGTCTATCTCATGAGATATGAAATCTTTACCCAATGCATTGGAGGGAGATATAGGTCCCACCCATCTCTTAATGAATCCTTTCTTATGTGTTCCACAAAATCATAAATCATACATCATTTCATAACCCATGTAATAAAAATGGGATTCTTAAACAACATGACATCATAAAACCATTCATATAAGATAAAGGAATTCATAAACATAATTTCATCACAACATAGTCAAATCAATGTAAAAATATGGATAGAAACAGAACCCTTTATTATCTTATATGGAAAATAATTTTGATAAAACACTTGAATTGAATTCTTGAGGAAAATATCCTTTCTTCTTTAAAATCAATTTCTTTTCACAAAACATCATGCAATTTTAAAAGAAAGAGATTTTATTGAAAATATTCATGAAATCTTTTAGAGTAAGCTTCATGAAAATAAGGCTTTATAAAACAGTATAAATCCGTTCGTGCCGTATAAGTTAAAAAAAACATTCTTCGTACTTTTGTCGGAAAAGTCAAAAAGTACCTCGTACGAAAAACGAAAAAAGATTCCTTTCATATCCTTTACTAAAAACTCATAGAAGGGTAAAATTGGATTTAAACAATTGTAGGTGGATGGAAATAATATTACATATTGAGGGAACATGGATGTGGATGATAAAATACACCCCAGTAAATACTTACGAATAAACAATCTCGGATAAAAATGAGATTGTGATATTTCCCTTACCTTAGGTCCGACTTGCTTTGTAAGTGTCCGAACCTCCTGTATAATGATTTAAATCATGTTATTGACTTATTACAGAATCATATTCATTGTTATGATATCATATATGGTTCACTTATGACATTATATTACCCGTTCTTTTGTAAATTCCATGTTAAAGAAGCGTTTTGGGTAAAATCGTTTCATTTATCGTAGGTGTTTTGACTTGTTGTTCTTGACATCATTATTACTTATATCATGATTTACTTACTTCCAGAATATAAAATATGATTTATATATCATATATATTCAGTATATATATATATATAATAGGTATATAAATAAAATGAAAAACACCGTTCATGGAGACGGTAGTCCGTACGTACGCATGAACGCTGTTTTCCTTTCCTTATTGTCTTGAAATGGAAGTAAGTAGATGACATACATATGTATATATATACATAAATCCAGTAGCTTTATAATGTCATATATTTCATTATTATTTCTTATATATACATTATAATCATTCTTAAATGGTTAACATGGAGAATGAATCTCATCGCGTCGTGGAGACGGTATTCCGTACGTACGCACGAGCGATGATATCATTTATATAAATATTGAATTGAATTGGAGTGTATTATACAATATATCAGAATCAATATGATGTTGTAATAACTATGTATAGTTATTCTTTACACCATTATACCCATCCATGTAAGGTGGTGGTGGAAAATAGATTACACCACGGCGTGGAGACGGTATTCCGTACGTACGCACGCGCGGTGATTTCTTTTTCCGTAGGATGGATAGATGGTGAAATAGGGTTGTTTCATACTTATAATAACATATCAGTATATGAGTGATACTGATGTTATTACTTCATAATGAAACAACCTAAGAAGAAGAAGTGGAAGAAGAAATAAAGATGAAAGAATTGGTAACGGTAATTACCTCTTCTTTGAAGTGCCTCTTTGAGACCTCCTCTTAGGGCACTAAAATTGGTCTTTGAGGAAGACCAGAACCT
Organism: Viscum album; assembly: GCA_963277665.1. NCBI lineage: Eukaryota > Viridiplantae > Streptophyta > Magnoliopsida > Santalales > Viscaceae > Viscum > Viscum album. Next base: position 864,315,295 of record OY728147.1, on the reverse strand, counting down.
CTAGGATGTTGCTAGGGAAGTGGAGAGGATAAATTGGCAGGGTTTGGCCGAGCTTGAGTGCTCAAATTGGTGTGAGGAGGAGGGGGAGGAGGTGTCCTTTTATAGGGGAGGAGAGGGGCACCTTAGGAATATCTCAAAATATTATTTTATATTAAAGTCAAAATCGGTTTATAATGGTTCCAAAGGGTCTTATTTCGAAGATAAAGTGGGGATGGGTCGAAATCCTATCAACCAATAGGATTTAGACAAGTTTAGGGTATTATTTTAACCTTATCAATTAGATTTAACTCTAAGTTAAATAATTTAACTTTTACCGTGTCTTTTTGTTTTCTTTCACTATATGGTTAATAAACTTACTATAACATGCCAAAAGAACCCCAAATTGTATATTATTAATACATATATCCTTATCTAAGTCATTTGGCCGAACCTTAGATTTTTATGAATAAAATAACAATTAATAATATAATATTTGATTTAAAAACTATTTTGTGTCAATTTTGACACTATTTGATATATGATTTTTGTGAAAGTCATAAAAGAATTATATGTTCGAACCAAGTTGATTAAATCAACACTAATATATCATAGTAACCTAGAAAATTAGTGGAATTCATAAAAAGTCTTAAATTACATTTATTTTGGTATTTATATTATCAATTATGTCAATATTTCATTAATAAGATAATTACTGCATCATTTTTGTGTCATAAATAAATTATATTATTTGATGTCTAAAAATTACAAATAAAATACCATCACGTAGGAAATCTTTTTAGCTTTCTAATGAATATTTATAGTCGAATTTATCTTATGTATAACCCCATATTAAAAATGATTTACTTATTAAACTTTGATTTTAACTATTTTAACCCTTCTTTAAATAAATTAATAATAAATGTCCTAATCTAATCCAAGTGGGCCTAAATGGTCATATTTTATTCCTAAGTTTGTTTTTGGTCGAATTACACTTGTCCAATAGAATTAGGACATGTGTTAGGGTAATATTAATATCATATTTACCCTTAGTTACCTTATTTACTATTAACCGTGGTAAAAAAAAGTAAAAAGTTACTATTCACCAAAAAATTATTTTCATCTCATTGAACCACATTTTAGTCCTTGATATTAACCGTGTCTCTCGGATTTTCGAAATTCCATTCGCAGAAGCGGTAAAATTAAGTTTTATGCAAAATTCAGTTTTTAACCTACCACTTAGTAGTTTCACTATTCATCCAAAATTGATGTTTTTCAGAACAATGCCAAAATTTCATCCCAAGCTATATTTCATATTCCGAATTCAAAAATGAAGTCTATTTTACCAAATTCATAACATAAAAGTTGCATTAATTAATTTTATAATTAAATCCCGCTGTTAAAACAAATAGCGTGTTTTTAAGAAACGATATCTATCAAAAGATTGACACTTGTTTATGTCTAGTTTAAATGTGAAACTACATCCAATGACCAACATTGTATTAAATTGTAAAAATATATTCTAAATATACTTTAAAACCACTCAAATTAATGATTTATCACTATTAATTATTTCGATTAAAAAAGTTGTTTTTAATTATAATTTAGTAATTTTCACTATTCATCAGAATATGAAAGTTATCCGAAAAGTACCAAAATTTCACCTTAGGCTAAATTCGATACTCCGAATCCAAAAATAAAGTTCATTTTGAAAAATAAGATTTACTGGATTTCAAAAAGTGGTTATTACTATTCATAACGGCTAGTTTTAATAATATTTTTATAGCATATCGTTGTTTCGTGAAACTCAGTATTGCGTACTACACACGCTATCGAGGAAGGTTGCGATTGCGTGTAATGAAAGGAAAGTCAAGGATGCGTGTTGTGAAAGCTCCTTTTGGTGTAGCGTACAACACAAGAAATTAATAAAATTAAAAAGAATATTTTTTATAAAATCTTGGGCTGTTACATTCATATTGGTCGTTTTGTCGATATTCGGTACTTGAGTCGAAAATGAACTTGTTTTGATATAAATTGTCTATGTAGTCAAAAGTTCATCATCACCAGAATATAATTAATGATTTAAGTATAATATATGTCCATTATATATGTATTTATAATAGTCCATAACATTTGGATATAATAAATGAAATGCATCGTTCATGGAGATGGTAAGTCGTACGTACGCATGAACACTACTTCCATTTCTTTGTCATATTAAAGGAATGAAAACTAAATGATACATAGGTATATTATAATTAAATTATAATATCTATGTTATAAATGTTACATAATTTCATTAATTACATCATTTATACATTCCATGTATAGCGTGAATGAGTTATATCACTTTGAGGGGGCGGTAGTCCGCACTTCCTCAAATGAAATTATCATATTTACAGATCATGGAAAACATAAAGGTATGTTGTAAATAAAAATAAATAAGTATAGATAAAATATAAATATAATATATATCATATATAAATAAATTTCCATCATAATGTCCACCATTATGGGTAGTAGGATAAAATTGAAAAATCATCGTTTTGCGAGGCAGTAGTTCGCCGTACACAGAAACAGTATGTTCATATCCATTAGATAGAGGTGTGTGTAAGTGTAGTTAGAATAATTCACATAAAAAAATTATATTATATTGAGGATATTGGTTTTGTTATGTAATGAATTAATAATAAGATAATAGGGAGTGAATAAGTAAAATAACGGAAAGGAACTTTAGAGAAGATGCTACCTCTAAAACGTGTAACTCCTTTTGATTTGAGCTAAAATGATTTTTTGAATTGCTTTATTCCCAAAGTAAGATTTATAGGAGGAAGGGAGGGATGTTGGGAGAATATTTGGGCAGAATTTGGATGATACAAGGGGCTTGAGTGGTGTGTGCTATGTGGGTAGAGGTGGTGTCCTTTTATAAGAGGGAGGAGGGGCACTTTAGGAATGTTTTGAAATATTAATTTATTATAAATTATATTTCGATTAAAAATGAGTCCAAATTAATTTAGTTCTAAGATAAGATGAATATAAGTCAAAATAAAATCATCCAATAAGAATTAAATAGGTTTTGGATATTTTTTTAATCCTTATCCTTTTTAACCTTTTTTTACTCTTACCGTTTTATCAAGCATTTAATACTTTGAGAACCAAAATAGTTAACAAAACATGAAAAATGTCCAATTAAAGAGTCATTAATAGAATTTTAGACATATAATAACCATTTTTTAGAATCTTAGATTTTTTTGAAATTTTATAGTATTTAATAAAATATTTTATATTTTAAAATATGAATTATGTCAATTTTGACACTATTCATATCATGACTTTTTAAAAATACATAAAAAACTTGATTCCTTATAAAAAACGTCATTAATTCAAATATAACATGTCATATTCATCCATAAAATTCATGAATGGCATAAAAATAATCAAATTAAATTTATTTTTAGTATTTATAATATCATTTATTTGAATCCTTTATTGATGAAGCAATCACTGCATCATCATTGTGTCAAATTAAATTTATTTATTTAATGTATAAAAATTATAAATAAAATACCATGATGTAGGAAATATTATTATATTTATAATTACTATTTATAGTCATAGATATCAGTTACATAACCCCATATAAAAATTGTTTTAGTAAAAGATACATATTTATGTTATATTTCTCTTTACTTTAAATTAATTCTTATAAAATGTCATTTTCATACCCAAGTGGCTCCATGGGGTCTCAAAATTGACCCAAGGATTACCATGGTCAGAAATATATCATCCAATAGGATTATAACACGTGTTAGGGTAGTTTTATATTATTATAATATTATTTTTTACCCTTGTTTTCCAGATTTACCTTTTAACCATGATAAATAAAATAATTACTAAAGTTACTATCCATAATGTCTAAAAATAAAAGGTACTTATTTACAAAAATTTTACCTTATGATTCCAAATATGGAATTCGTTTCTTCAAATTCAAAATATAGAATTTTCATAAATTACTTTAAAATTAATTCCCGTTGTCAAAACCAAAAATCATGTTTTTAGGAAGTAAAAACTACCAAAAGATTGACATGTGTTTATGTACAATCAAATTATATAAATAAATTAGATGAAAAGGCAGTTTTGAATTAAAATTTAGTATTTTTACTATTCATTAAAATATGAATCTCATCATAAAAATACCAAAATTTCAACAAAAGTAAATTTTGATGTTCCTCTTCTAAAGAAGAAGTTTATTTTGTCAAATAGAACATATAAAGGTGTCAAAAAATATATTTAAAAATGGTTCACCATAAAAGGCGGTAAACTGACCTTTTAAAAATATTAGGGTATTTCATACTTAAAATTAGATTCATTCTCATTTCAATCCTCTAATATTCATTGGATAAATTTAAAAACATTTAACAAACATGTAAAATCATAATATAGTTAATTCTATTCATTATCACTAATACAACGGCTAGGGGTTAACTACCTTTTAAAATAATAATATTATTATTGTATTATTTTTTTTTATAACTCAACATTGTGTGAAAAGTAAGATTTCATAGAAACTTGTTGTTGCGTGTCGAGTACGCTATCAGAAAAAGTGTCCCTTTAACTTAAAATTAATATTTTATTCATAAATATTAATAGAAAAGAAAAAGTATTATTCTATAAATACCTAGGTTGTCACATCATTCCCCCCTTTTGGGAATTTTTCCTTTCAATTCTATACACCTATCAAATAAGTAGGGGTATTTATCCCTCATAGAATTTTCAGATTCCCATGTTTCCTTTTCAACTATATGTTTTTTACACAAAACCTTTACCTGGTGAATTACCTTATTCCACAATACTTTCTCTCTACGGTCAAGAATCTAGACTAGTTGTTCCTCATATGAAATATTCTCTTCCAATTGAACTACCTCTAGACTCAAAACATGAGATGGATCTGGAATATACTATCTCAACATTGAAACATGAAAAACATTATGTACCTGGGATAAACTTAGAGGTAAAGCCACTCTATAGGCAACTGATCCAACTTTCTCAAGGATTTTATAGGGTCCAATGAACCTCGGACTCATCTTTCCCTTCTTACCAACACACATCACACTTTTCTATGGAGAAAATTTGAGAAATACATGATCACCTACCTTGAAAGAAAGATCCTTCCTCTGGTTATCCACATAACTTTTCTGCTTGTTATGTGTTGTTCTCATGTTCTTATGAATCAACTGAACTTTTTTTGCCATCTCTTCTACCAATTTTAGTCCCATAAAATTTCTTTCATCTACTTAATCCCAAAAATCTAAAGTTCGACACCTCTTTCCATATAATTCTTCAAATAGTGTCATTTGTATATTGGAATCAAAATTGTTATTATAAGAAAACTGTAGGTTGCGAGCGCAGCGAAAGCGCATTGGTGGGAGTTTTCCCAACTTTAATGTTAATATTGAACAAAGTTCAATTAGAGATCCGTCATGATTTAAAACACCAAATATTTGGAATAAAACGAAGAATGAAAAACTTAAGAGGGAATCCCAGAACCATAGAGATAGAATCATCATATGTTGGTTATAATTAATTTAATTAATTCACAAGAATTACCTTAGTGGAATTCTTTCTTCGTTGATGTATCTGGTCACGATCCTATGATCAGTCGTTGCGTCGTAGAATCCAAGTGTAGAATTCCTCTAGCGGTGATCCACTTGTGTGCCACATATCTTCGGACGTCACTGAAGTGATCTTCGGGTGCTAGCGTGGAAGAACCTTCGCTTGTGATGTCCTCCTTCGATCGCCTTGGTCTCTCGGTCTTGAGAGTGTTCTTGGAGGAAGGAGTTATTTCAGCCTTGAAATAATTCTCCAAAATTGTTGTGCACAACAATTTATTAGAAAATTTTTGGGGTTGTGAGGATATTTATAATCGGGTTTGAGGTTATAGAGTTATGACAATAAATAAACGTGTTACGTGTTTTATTTATTTCATTAACACTTATTGAAACTCCATGTCGAATTATTAATTTCTTGACATGCACCCATGCTGATTATAATTAATATCATTTAATAAAACAATATTATATCCTCAAAAATCTGACTGGAAAACTACATGGTGTGTAATCAATAGTACACGGCGTGTACTCGTTTTCCATAAAACTACACGGTGTGTATATTTAATATACATAGCATGTACTTTTATTTTCCACTTTACTTTATTTCCTCCACCACATTTATTAGTCCTTGAGTAATGGCTATTTATTTTTTAAATAAATGTAACTGCATTACTCACCAATAAATATATTATTTCGCCCACAATATATTCTCTTGAATAACTAGTGTCGAAATAAATGCAATCAGGCATCCTTAAATAATTATTAAACCACAGTTGGGAATAATATTTATTTAACTTGTTAAATTAATATTTAACTGAGATACATGGACACACTTAGTGTGTGACCCTCTAGGCCTCTTTCTTATTGGCATTAGGCGGGCTTGCCTAAAGTCGAAGATTACTGTCTAGCAACAGGTCAAGGAACCCAAGAGAAAGAAGTTGACGCCGCATTGACGTGTCACCTCATATGAATGCTTACCGTGTAATATAATCCATTTTCCATGATATCTCGAATCAAGCAGGTTGCATGCTAGTGTCATCAACCCACGTGCTCGGTTATTCTTTCTTCGACTTTCCAGAATTGAACTCACTCATACCTTACCATGGCCATGGATTTAGTTAGGCTATATCAATTCCATCAAAGGGCCTGAGATATCTACTTTCGTTATGGAACAGAAGGGAAAAATCCATTCTCGCATTATCTATTAATGTAGTATTACTCGTGACACATCCAACGTATCCTACCTCACTACGAATAGTGTGGCATCACAGTTTTCGTCAATACATCTAAGTGCACGAGTTGTAATACCCATTAATAATAATATTAAAGTCTAAGGACCAATACACACATCTGCAGATAGGAACATCCAATGACACTATGAAATGTGGATTTCCTACTGGCGGGTCTCGTTCTCATAATATCCTCCTGGATATTACCAAGGGCGCACACCATGAGAAGGTGCCTCAAAGTTTTATGAGTCCTCACCCCTAATGACCTGTATTATTTATGTCCCTCAAATAACATCATCCAGACATATAACATATATTCAAGAACAGTGTTATGGAACTTCCGGGTTCTCATCATAGTAGGGATCCACTATGACCCATTAATGCAACAGTTGTCCTTAGGACATTATCACATGAATTTTCACGCAGAAGAACAATCAAGATGTGATAAGTCATTTATTAATGAATAAAGTACAAAGTAGTTGGTTCTAGTCCACAAACTCCAACAAAAACTCAACCAAAAAAATATGTTGGTCCCAACTTCCCTGGTAATCCATTGAACAAGCACATAACATATCTTCCAATGTATGAATAGTTCATTCTAAATTTCCATTTGATTGTGGATGAAAAGTTGTACTAAAATTTAATTTAGTACACAACGACTTCTGAAGGCCTTTCCAAAAGTTAAAAGTAAACCTAAGATCACGATTAGATACAATGGAGAGTGAAACTCTATGTAACCTCACTATCTCTTTAATATAAAACTGAGAAAGTTGATCTAGAGATAGAGTATCACAAATAGGAATAAAATGAGTAGATTTAGTCAATCGATCAAAAATAACCCAGACTACATTGTTACCATGAGAAGTATTTGGTAATCCCACTACGAAATACATGGTCACATTTTCCTATTTCCACTCTGGAATAAGAAAAGGACGAATCATCCCTTTTAATAACTACCCCTATGCTTTAACCTATTTAAAAATCAAACATCTCAGGGTAAATTCAGAAATATCTCTTTTTATTCAATCCCACTAGTAATACTCCAGAAGATCTCTGTACATCTTAGTACTATCAGGATGAACTAAAAGCAGAGAACTATGAGATTCACATAACAACTCTCTCTTCAACTGTGAATCACAAGGCACACATAAACTCTTTAAAAACCTTAAAACACAATCTTTATTAATGTTAAATTTAGGTAACTTACCCTTCTGAACCAATTCTACCTTTTTTTGCAACTCACTATCTTCTTTCTGCACCTTTATTCTATCTGCTAGAGATGATTGTACTAAAAACTAAAACAAAACAGAGGAATTACCTATACCAATAACTTCTAATCCAAAATTAATCAAATCATAAACCAAAGGATCTCGTTCCAAACATATCATGGTTAATATAAAATTACACTTTCGACTCAAAGTGTCAGCCACTTTATTTTCTTTTTCTGAATTATAGTGAATCATGTAATCATAATCCTTGATTAATTCCAGTCATATTCTCTATCTCATGTTCAATTATTTCTAATTAAATATATACTTAAAACTTTTATGATTAGTATATATTTCACACTTTACACCATACAAATGATTCCTCCAAATTTTTAAATCAAAAACAACAGGAGCTAATTCCAAATCATGTGTAGGGTAATTTAACTCATGAGTTTTCAACTAATGTGAAGCATAAGAAATTACCTGATCATTATACATTAGGACACAACCAAGTCACTTAAAATAAGCATCACTATAGATAACAAATTCACCATTTCTAGAAGGTAGTTCTAAAACTAGAGCATTCAACAATCTTCTTTTCAATTCCTAAAAACATTCATCACATTATTTTGTCCAGATGAACTTAACAACTTTTCAAGTTAGCTTAGTTAGTGGGATAGATAACCATGAAATTTTTTCAAAAAAACTCTGTTAATAACCTACTAAACTAGGAAAAATATGAATCTTGGTTATATTTTTGGGTCTTGGACATTATTCAACAACTTTTGTTTTAGCAGGATCAATAATTATTCCATCTTTAGAAACAATGTGACCAAGAAATGAAATTTATTCTAACAAAAACACACACTTGATGAATTTACCATACAATTTATTTTCTTTTAAAGTTTTCAATACAACCCTTAAAATACTTTCATGCTTTTTTTACTTTTAGAATAAACCAAAATATCATCAATAAACACAACCAAAAACTTATCCAAGAACTCGAAAAAAATTCTATTCATAAGATCCATGAATACAACAGGTGCATTGGTTAACCCAAAAAGCATAACTACAAATTCATAATGGCCATATCTAGTACAAAATGTGGTCTTCAGAATGTCTACTTCCTTTAATTTCAACTGATGGTACACCAACCTCAAGTCAATCTTCAAAAAATACTGATCTCTCTAGAGCTGATCAAACAAATCATTGATATGAGTCAAAGGAAACTTGTTCTTAACAGTGATGTTATTAAAGGCTCTATAATCAATGTAAAGTCTCATTGAACCATATTTCTTTTTAACAAACAATATAGGATCACCCCATGGTGATGTGCTAGGTTGAATGAAACCTTTATCTAATAACTCTTGCAATTGATTCTTTAACTCTAAAAGTTCATTTTGATCCATTTGATAAGGTGTTTTTTTAAAATTTGCTTAGCATCGGGAACCAATTCAATAGTAAATTCAACTTCCCGATCATGTATTATACCAAACAACTCATTATTAAAAACATCAAGATACTCATTGACCACTAACGCATCATTAATCTGAACAATTCCTTTATTTTCAAAAATATGTGCAAGGTAACATTCATTTATATCTTTTACTAGTTTCTCAGCTTATTGATATGTTTTCAAAAGTAAGGGTCCATTCTTGTACTCAAACTGAAATTCTTTCTTAAAAGAAACCTCTTTATCTATAAATTCAATCTTAACATGATAAATGAAAATCCAATCCATGCCCAAAATAACATCAAACTCTAATAGAGGAAAAACAATAAGGTTTGTAGGTAGATTCTTTCTACACACAAGAAAAAAAAGGTTCTTATAATTTCTTTTTATCTCAACATTTCCTCTAGGTGTTTTTTATCACAAGTTCAGGATTCAGATCTTGAGATATAATTCCCAATTTACTAGAAAATTTCTCAGAAATGAAAGAATTTGTAGACCCAAAATCAAACAAAACATTGGAATAATATGAATAAACAAACAATGCACATGATAATAATTCATTTGATGGACCAACATCTGCTGAAGTAGTTGCAAAGGATTTCACCACCCCTTTCTACTTGTAGTCCAGCTACTTTCCATCATTTGAGTTCTTCGTCAGACACTCATTTTCATAATGACCCATTTCATTGCACTTAAAACATTTTACTAACTGTAAATCAGATTATTTCTTACCATTACCCGGATCTTTTTCAGTGTAATTACAAGCTTTATATCCCATTTTACCACATTTTAAGCACTTAACATAATTCAAAAGACATTCCCCAGTGTTCTTTTTACCAAAAATTTCACAAACTGTAAACTTAAGTTTCTTACCATCAGACTTTTTTGAAGAGTTCTTCCCTTTTGTCTATCACCTCATCCTCTTATTAATTTGTTTGTCAAAGAACACTTTTTCATTATTAAACTCCCTTTCCACCTTCTCCGCACATTGAACAAGTTTTTTTCACAACATTTTAACTCATGAGAAGATAAATCCCTTTGATACTTTTTATTTAATCTTGAGTAAAAATGTTTGATTTTACCATCAAGATCCTGTATGAAATTTGGATTATACCTTACCAGTCGAGTGAATTTCTCTTCATAGTAGCAACTGAGTCATCCTCTTGCTTTAATTACAAGAATTTTTTTTCCATCCTAAGTCGAACCACCTTAGGAAAATATTTCTCAAGAAACATATCTTTGAATTTACCCCAAACAAGAGCATAAATCTCCTCATTGTCCCTGATATTTTTAACCATCGACCACCACAGATCAGCTTCACCTTCAAAATGTTAAATATAAAGACTAACACTTTGATTTTATGAACACCACATGACATCAAAAATCTTTTCCAGTTCTTTAATCCACCCTTCATCTAGCACATGGTCAGATGATCCTCTAAATGATGCGGGATATTTCTTCATGAAATTCTCCACTACTAACATGTTCCTTTGTGGTTGATCTGTATTATCTCATGCATGGATACCACCACCATTTATAGACTGATTCAACTATTCCATCACCATAATAAACTGTTCAATTCTGATTTCGACCATTTTCAGTTGCTGATTTGGTAGGTTGTTTTCCTCTTGATGTCGTCCCATCATATCTACCCTATTTCCTATGCGGAAAACCATTCTGAACACAAACATATCTTAGATGAAGAAACATGGTAATCTTTAAATTCTATATCATTTCAATCTTACTATAAAGTAAAAATAATTTTTGGATATTAATTTAACAATATCATAACTCCTAAAGTTATCTAAACCAACCTATGATACCAACTATAAGGCCCTAGCCTTAAAAATTACATAATCTTGAGTTAAGTTAAGAATTCACATTGAGTGTCTTTTCTATTTTAGAGTTTTAAAGAATTATTCCATAACTATTACATTACATCTCAAATATTACAAAGTATACACTTCTAGTCTAACCATTTTTTTCATAATAATAAAACTCATTAAATAGAACAACAATTATTTTCTTGATAAAAATATTCTTAAATTATTCCTTTCTCTTACCCTTCTTTATTCCCAGTGAAAAACATTTCAAAAATTTGGGATGAGCATAAAAAGCTCAGTAAGGGATATAAAATAAGGGAAAAAAACATTAGTCTGTGAATACATACAAATCAAGAAATAATACTTTTCAATCATAAAACATAAACTCTTTAAGATACCTCATGAAATCATAAGATTTTTTAATAAAACATAGAAATCATAAATCATGAAGTTAACTTGTGGCATCCATAACATAATTACATTGTAGTTTTCACAGCTACATATGGAGTCATGTTTGGAATACCCATCACAGTATATTCCATAAATCTCCTAGGAGAAACATTAATGTTTACCTCTATCACGTTACCCAATGCGTTGAAATGCTATCTCAGGCTCACCCGCCCTTGTTTTATCATGGAACCAACTATATATGTAAACAATTCCCATGAACCATAACATATTCATAACACATAAAACCAACATAAAAGAAAGATAAAATTTCCACATTTTAATCACAATATATCATTTCAAGATATTGACATAATCAATGCTTTCTCAAAACCATTTTCAATACCAAAATATGTAAAAACATTGAATGAAATTAAAAGAAAAAGGGTATAATTATACACCATATAAAATAAAGATATGTATATTATCAAAATATGCCTCAATGAAAGGAGATTGTGATGAAGACCCTTACCTTGAGTCTGACTTGTCTTGTTTGTTCTTTATATTCCTGAATAATAAACTAAGGTTGTAACATCCCGAATCCGGGTGCCACACAATAGGTGCCCCGAACCTGGTTGGTCACATGACCTCAAGCGCATTTCCCCAAATTCCATAGGCTACCAACTAGTAGTGAGGGCCTAGGACTGATATTGGGGAAACTATTCCCTTATTTGTCAAAGTGTAGCGCAGTGGAATAAATATAAAACACAAAAGTGAATGCAGTAAACAATATAAACCTGAAATGGACAATGAAATAGAAGTAAAAAAGATAACCAACAGTCATAGATATATGATGATTCAACATTTCACTAATTCTAAGAAATCATCCAAAATAGGATACACTAAAATCAAATACAATACAGCACCAATTACAAGTACAGTCAAACGAAACCAAAGCAGTGCAATAGGAACTCAACAGCATCACAAGCCTAAGCTCGGTCCCATGCTCTCCTACTCCTCTACAACAATCACGTACTTGTATAGGGACTCTTTCCCTTATTGACACCTACAACAATATAATCTGATTGGGCCCAAGAAATGACCCAAACAAGGTGTGAGAAATAAATCCCAATAGGCAACCACCAAAGGACCGTGCCCAATTGTCAGTGAAAAAGTGCAACAACAGTGTGCAATAATGAAATGCAGTAAACTAGGAAGTACTCAAAAGTAACTATTCACACCAATTACATTTCCATTTTAATAATTATTTAAAAATTCCAAGCCTGTGCTTTAGCTTGGCAGGTACAACATAAGAAATCACCACAGTGAATATTCAAAGTAAACATTGTCCTCAGAAATGAAAATCCTTACCCTTAGGCATACAGAAATGAAACCCTCAGGTGACTGCCCTCAGGCATAACAAACATTTCCCTCAGGCATAAGAACCATTTCCCTCAAGATAAACAAAACCTTTCCCTTAGGCTAAACAGAACCTTGCCCTCAGGCTAAACATAACCTTGCCCTAAGGCTAAACATAACCTTTCCCTCAGGCTAAATAGAACCTTGCCCTCAGGCTAAACAAAACATTTCCCTCATACTAAATAGAAGAAAAGCATGTAATCAGGTTGAACCCAAAGTATAAGCAAACAATTTATATATATTTCCTATCAAGAAAACTCAAAACATGTTATAATCATGGCATACCCACGGGTATCCTGGCCAAACGGCTAAACAAGGGAAATTCACCCTCAAGGTGGCCCTAGATCAAAGCAACGATCCCAAACAGAAGTTTATACTTATTCATTAGATTACCTATGCATTTATAGGTATCTAAACAGTCAAGGCCTCAGCCACACGACACCCCGAACATGGGCATGTGGCACAACGGTGCAAAAAATCAACTCAAAAGTTGGAAATAAACACAATACCACCTACCTCGATCTCCTATGATCGATATACATGAAAGGTGCCTCCCAAAACGACCAAGAATGACTTATATCTGAGATAAAATATTACTCATTCAAACCCAAATAACTTCCCTTAGGGAAATAATTGTAAGGATAGGTTCAAGAAGAGGGAATACCTTACCTGCGCGGTTCAAACGAGATCGACGATAGAAGAATCGGAGTCCCGGTGTGCGATCGGGAGCTCCTCCAAGTCCCAACCTCCTCTCCCATGGCTCCTCTAGAGTTCTATTCCTCCTCTGCTGAATGAGGAGGCTATTTTCTATTTTTAATGAAAAAACATAACTACACAACATGTACTCTAAAGTACACGATGTGCACTTTATTTTTAACTATTCACTAGTGGCTACTCTCCACCGCCTTACTATTCATATGTCGACTGGTTACACAGCGTGTATTACAAAGTACACGGCGTTTACCATCGTTCCTCTGGTGGCTACTTCCACCACCTTACTGTTCACCTGCCGACTGATTACACAGGTTGTATTACTAAGTACACGACGTGTAGTTAGTTTTTACACCCTTAATCACCGACATGACTACATGCCCTTTATACTCATCCCACACGGCCAAAGTACATGGTGTGTGTACAAAAGTACACGACATGTACCCATAAATTTGGGATTTTTCCCACATTTCCCTTGTTTTCTCAAAAAAACTTAAAGAAAAAGGAAAAGAAGAAACTCGTACCTCAAGAATAAGAACCAAGTTCTTACAAACTTCCCTCCTTAAAGAAATTCATCCCCGAATTTACCTTCCAAGGGTGGTGAAGATAAAGCTGAGAACAACTCTGGCCACTGAGCACGTACATCGGTCTCCTGCTCCCAGGTTTCATCCTTCACTCGGCCATGCTGCGATAGCACCCGTATGAGAGGAACTAACCGGTCTCAGAGAACCTTCGTGCTCCTATCAAGAATATTAATCAGATGCTCCTCAAAGGATGCATCAACCTAAAGCTCAACCTCCTCGGGCTAAAAAATGTGAGACATGTCTGAGCGATAATAGTGCAGCTGAGATATGTGGAAGACATGGTGCATAGCTCGGTACCTCTATGGTAACTGCAACCGATAGGCAACCAACCCGACTCTCTCCAAAATATCAAATGGACCTACATACCTCGGTGAAAGTTTACCTTGTCTCCTAATCCTCCTATGTCCCAACCTTAGTGAAACATGCAAGAAAACTCGATCCCCGACCACAAACTCCATGGGTTGTCTATGACGATCAACATAAGATTTCTGATGAGACTGTGCAGTAGCCATCCACTTCTGAATCAATTGGACCTACTCTAAAGTCTCCTGCACTAGACATGGTCCCAGTAAAGCTGCCTCACCTACCTCCAACCATCACAGGGGTGATCGGCATGGCCTACCATATAAAGCCTCGTAAGGTTCCATCTCAATAGTTTCCTGGAAACTATTATTGTAGTCAAACTCGACTAGGGGTATGTGCTTCTCCCAAGAGCCCCTAAAATCCAGGGCGCATGCATTTAGTATGTCCTTTAGCACCTATATAGTACGTTCTGACTGTACATTGGTCTGAGGATGGTAAGCTGTGCTCAGAAGCACCTGTGTACCCAGTTCCCTTTGAAAACTCTGCTAGAAACGAGACGTAAAATGGGCGTCCCTATCCGAAACAATAGAATGAGGGGCCCCGTGAATATTTACTACCTCTCAGATATAAAACTTTCTGATCTCGGCAACACCTAAGGTCTCCTTGATCGGAAAAAAGTGAGCTACCTTCGTAAGTTTGTCCACTACAATCCATACGACATCATTGCCTCGAGGTGACCTCAGCAACCCGGTAACGAAGTCCATCGTGACATCATCCCATTTCCAGTCTGGAATGGGTAACTGTTGTAACAGTCCGACTGGCCTCTGATGCTCTTTCTTCACTTGTTGACAGGTTGAACATCTCATAACAAAACCAACTACCTCTCTTTTCATACCCAGCCACCAATAATGACGTCTCAAGTCACGATACGTTTTGGTAACTCCATGACGCATTGTGCAAGCTGAATCGTGAAATTCCCACATCAATTTCTCACGTATATCCCCTAGAACCCACACTCGTCCATGGATATGTAGTACCTCATCATCGCCTATCGTCTAACCAGGAGGAGGGTTCTCATTTGCCACTGACTCCCATAGAACTAGGCCTTCTGAATCTGATAGATGTCTCATCCTCACTCTATCCAAGAGGGTAGAAGTCACAGCTAAGGATAAAATATAGGCTCACTCCTGACTATCATTCACCTCCAAATGCATCTCAGAGAACAGATCCATAATATGCCACTCACCACTAGCCTCTTGCACTGCCTGTATCTGAGTCCTCTTAATCAGTGCATCAGCTACTACGTTACCCTTACCAGGTGTATAGGTAAGATCAAAGTCAAAGGAATGAAGGTATTCAACCCACCTTCACCGACTCAAATTCAAGTCACGCTGGGTAAAGATGTATTTAAAACTTTTGTGGTCTGTAAACACCACAAAATGTTCTCCCAAGAGATAATGTCTCCAACAGCGTAACACATGAACAACTGCAGCCAACTCAAGGTCATGTGTCGGGTAATTCCCCTCATGTGGCCTCAAATACCGAGACCCATACGCAACTACTTGATCGCCCTACATCAACACTGCTCCAACCCCAATACCTGATGCATCATAGTAAACCGTATAGTTATTCTCTTGCTTAGAAAGTATCAGGACTGGTGATGATGTCAACCTTCCCTTTACATCCTGAAAGGTTGTCTCACAAGATTCCAACCAAATGAACTTCGTACCCTTCTTAGTCAAACCCGTCAACGACACTGCTAAGAAGGATAAGTCCTGTATGAAGTGCCTGTAGTAACCATCCAGCCACAAGAAACTCCATATTTCAAACACGTTCTTAGGCTTCTCCCAAGAAATTTAATGTCCCAGATTTTTCCATGTATTATTTTAATATTATATGGGAATTAATTCGAGACCAGGATCTGAGACGGCGTGCAGTTTCGAGGCCCGGTGAGCCTGAAACAAATGTTTGAATTTAATTTAATAATTCAATTACATGTGCATGCGGTTTTCTTGAAAAAGTAGAGTAACTCATGAACGGGTGCTCGGATCAGAAATCTGAGGGTACTGTTGCGTTCGGAACAGCGTTTTTACCTTAGGTGGGGCCTAACTTTGGTTGGCGCAGGTCGGTGGTGAAATCTGGTTTTTAGACGTAACCGTAATAAAATATTTAATTAAAATATTTTATTTTAAATCCTTTTTGAAACAAAATCTTTTATTCTTTTAAATAGATATTTCGTAGTGAGGGTCAGGGTTATAATCCCCCTAACTCTGATTTTATCTGGAGAGCTCTGGAGAAGACCTCCTGACGCGGCGACGACGTTCTTGATGATTTTCACCAGCAACGATGACGCGACAACCGGATCATCGCCAACAAATGCCGCAGATCTAAGTAGGATGTTTAAATTGTGATTTCTTCCCCATTTTTGATTTCCACGACGAACACGGAATAATCCATGAACAGATTAGCCCGCGGTTCGATCGTTCTTGTGGGATGAGCTTTTTGCGGGAATCGTGGGGATTTGATTCTTAAAATTAATTTGGTTTTCATTCAACCTTATAATGGTGATGAACCAAGATCGAAACGAACATCGATCGAGGTTTTTCCCTCTCGATTGTTGTGTTTTTTCTCTCCTGATTCCAACGCGTTCTTTATGTTCATTCTACGCGTTCTTGGAGGAAATCGATCGTTGTGCATTCATTTGTTGGTGCAACGATCTGAAATCAAAGATCCAACAGCAAGACGACCTAGTGGAGGTGCGACGATGACGGAGGTAGACAAATCGATGTGGTTTGGAAATTCCCATTCTTCGAGCATTTTTGTGCGAGCGGATCGGGACGCGCCATCAAGGCTGATCAGAATCCCGAAACTGACGGAATCGGTTTCGTAGGGGCTGTACGACCCCAAATCCAGAGTTTCGTGATGATCGGACGGTTGGATCAAGATCTGGAGGATCAGCCAAGGCGCGTGGAGGAAGACGACGCTTCTGGAAATTTCCCGACTACACGCAGTGTAGTATGGGCTACACGGTGTGTGTTCGTCGGTAGACCACCTGGCGTGTACTCCGGGAGTACACGGACACGGGCAGGGTACATGGATAAGGACACACCGTGTATACCCCTCCCCGGCCAGACCCGACCAGATACACAAGATACCCTGTGTACTGGTACACGGGCAGGCGACACGGACACGGGCAGAGACCTTGTACGGGCACATGGCCAGTGTACACGGAGCGAGTCTAGGTGCTCGGACACGGTGTGTGATTCTTATACACGTTGTGTATTTTTTTTCTATCCTACAAGCTGAATGACACGGGCCATTTACACGGGCAGTACTCGGGGTCAAGGAACACGGCGTGTACTTTTTCTACATGCTGTGTAGTTTGGTTTTACATAGCTTGAACAGATGACATGGTCTGTTTACATGGGCAGTACCCGGGGTCAAGGAACACGGCGTGTAACCATACTACATGCCATGTAACCTATTTTAAATGGCTTGAGCCACTTGTATTCTGTGGCTTGGACTAGATTTTCTTAGGGTCCGTACCCTTGGTCTTTCTTCTGAAGGTTTCCGGTATCATTTCCTACACACAGGAGTATGATCCCTTCAGCAGGACCTCCTGAATAGAGTTGTTGTAATTCCCTCTATGAGACTTAGAGTTGGATCCTCCATTCATTCCTGGAACCCTAGGTAGAGTTCTTGGTATTGACGTGACCAACTTTACCTGAGCGCTGATCCTCTTCTTAACGGATTAGCTCAGACTGAGTTGTCAGAATCACCCCATGACTTGGTTGTGATCCTCATCTGAGCATCATGTTCTCAAAGTACTTGTGGAGTGTGTTATCCCAGAACGAGTACTTCATATATATTTCTCCTCAGACCTAGGAGTGTGTTTCTCCTTGTTACGTGCTTAGTGGAATCTTCGAGATGGATCTTAGTGGTGGTATTCGCGATAGTTGATCGTGTATGAGTATATCTAGATATTCTTGTTATATGTTCGGTAGACATATACTGTGTAGAGCTGACTGTATCTTTCCTTTGTGGTATTTCCCTTGTTGTATTTCCTTTGTGGTTTCGGGGTGTCCTACTGGGTTTTGTTATACTCACCCCTACACGATCTTTGCCCGCACGTGTCGTGTCTTGTGCAGACGAGCGCGCCTTTGACAGGATTCTAGGTGGACCAGGACCGGATGGTGCTGAGTGAGATCAGGCGGGCTGAGGTGTGTTCCTACGGCTACAGATTTCAGTCCCAATACCTTTCCTTACAGGTTGGACTTTGTTACAGACTTTCTTTTGGTGGGCTTGTACTTTTGGCCCAGGGTTTTACACTTGTTGTACTTTGCATTCCTGTCATACTCTGTTGGTTGAGATTTTTAGTGTATGTATACATTTACATTTTTAGTAGTTTTTACTTTTTAGCTTTGTGGGCTTAGAGATGTGCATGCATGTGTACAGGTTTATAGTAAATGCCTCCCATGTTAGTAGCATGCCTACTCGGTGGGGAGAGATAAACATCGATGGGGATTGCGGAGATTTGGCCGAGGCGGAAAGCTATCTCCGAGATTCATTGGCCCTTTTCAGATTCTGAGTAGAGTTTGCGAGGTGGCGTATCGCTTAGCTCTACCTCCTCAGATGGACCGGGTACACAACGTCTTCCATGTGTCGCAGCTGTGGAGGTACGTGCATGATCCATCGCACGTTATCGACTGGGGTGAGCTGGATATCGATGATGGAGTGACCTTTGCAGAGTACCCAGTGGAGATCGAGGATCGACAGGAGAAGATCCTTCATGGACGAGCGATTCCCTTGGTGCGTGTCTGGTGGCAGCATGGGAATCTCCAGGAGAGCACGTGGGAGCGGGAGGCTCAGATTCGCGTGCAATACCCACATCTTTTTTGAGTAGCCCTTGTTTTGGCTTTTTGGGGACGTAAAATCCCTAAGGTGGGTGCGATGTAATGTCCCGGATTTTTCCATGTATTATTTTAATATTATATGGGAATTAATTCGAGACCAGGATCTGAGACGGCGTGCAGTTCCGAGGCCCGATGAGCCCGGAACAAATGTTTGGATTTAATTTAATAATTCAATTACACACGCGTGTGGTTTTCCTGAAAAGTGGAGTAACTCCCGAATGGGTGCTCGGATCAGAAATTTGAGGGCACCATTGCATTCGGAACAGCGTTTTTACCTTAGACGAGGCCTAACTTCGGCCGGCGTAGGTCGGTGGTGAAATCTAGTTTTTGGACGTAACCCTAATAAAATATTTTATTAAAATATTTTATTTTAAATCTTTGTTGAAACAAAATCTTTTATTCTTTTAAATAGAGATTTTGCAGGGAGGGTCAGGGTTACAATACCCCTAACTCTGATTTTATCTGGAGAGCTCTGGAGAAGACCTCCCGACGCGGCGATGACATTCTTGACGATTTTCACCGGCGACGATGACGCGGCAATCGGATCATTGCCAACAAACTCCGCAGATCCAAGTAGGACATTTAAATTGTGATTTCTTCCCCGTTTTTGATTTCCACGACGAACGCGGACTAATCCATGAACAGATTATCCCGCGGTTCGATAGTTCCTGTGGGATGGGATTTTGCGGGAATCATGGGGATTTGATTCTTGAAATTAATTTGGTTTTCATTCAACCTTCTAATGGTGACGAACCAAGATCAACACAAACATCGATCGAGGTTCGCCACTCTCTATTGTTGTGTTTTTCTCTCCTGATTCCTATGCATTCTTCATGTGCGTTCTACGCTTTCTTGGAGGAAATTGATCATTGTGCATTTGTTTTTTGGCGCAATGATATGAAATCAAAGATACAACATCGAGACGACCTAGTGGAGGTGTGACGATGACGGTGGCAGACAAATCGATGTGGTTCGGAAATTCCCGTTCTTCGAGCATTTTCGTGCGGGCGGATCGGGATGCACCATCAAGGCTGATCGGAAGCCCGAAACCAACGGAATCAGTTTCATAGGGGCAGGAAGACCCCAAATCTGGAGTTTTGTGATGATCAGACAGTTGGATCAAGATCCGGAGGATCAGCCGAGGCGCGCAGAGGAAGACGACGCTTCTGGAAATTTCCCAACTACACGCCGTGTAGTATGGCCTACATGGCGTGTGTTCGTCGGCGGACCACTTGGTGTGTACTCCGGGAGTACACGGACACGGGCAGGGTACACGACCAAGGACACACCATGTATACCCCTCCTCGGCCAGACCCGGCCAGATACACGGGATACCCCGTGTACTGGTACACGGGCAGGCGACACGGACACGGGCATAGACCATGTACGGGCACATGGCCAGCGTACACAGAGCGAGTCCAGGTGCTTGGACACGACGTGTGATTCTTATACACTCTGTGTAGTTGCTTTCTATCTAACAAGACGAATGACACGGGCTGTTTACACAGGCAGTACCCAGGTTCAAGGAACACGGCGTGTACTTTTTCTACATGCCATGTAGTTTTATTTTACATAGCTTGAATGGATGACACGGGACGTTTACATGGGTAGTACCCGGGGTCAAGGAACGCGGCGTGTAACCATACTACACGCCGTGTAACCTGTCTTAAATGGCTTGATCCACTTGTCTTCTGTGGCTTGGACTAGCTTTTCTTAGGGTCCGTACCCTTGGTCTTTCTTCTAAAGGTTTCCGGTATCATTTTCTACATACAGGAGTATGATCCCTTCAGTAGGACCTTCTGAATAGAGTTGTTGGAATCCCCTCTGTGAGACTTAGAGCCAGATCCTCTATTCATTCCTGGAACCCTAGGTAGAGTTCTTGGTATCAACATGACCAACTTTACCCGGGTGTCGATCCTCTTCTTAGCAGATTAGCTCAGACTGAGTTGTCGGAATCACCCCATGACTTAGTTGTGATCCTCATCTGAGCATCATGTT
This sequence comes from Viscum album, assembly GCA_963277665.1. Classification (NCBI taxonomy): domain Eukaryota; kingdom Viridiplantae; phylum Streptophyta; class Magnoliopsida; order Santalales; family Viscaceae; genus Viscum; species Viscum album. Next base: position 864,293,682 of record OY728147.1, on the reverse strand, counting down.
CTCAAAGTACTTGTGGAGTGTGTTCTCCCAGAATGAGTACTTCGTATCTCTTTCTCCTCAGACCTAGGAGTGTGTTTCCCCTTATTACGTGCTTAGTGGAATCTTTGAGCTGGATCTTAATGGTGGTATTCTCGATAGTCGATCGTGTATGAGTATATATGGATATTCTTGTTATATGTTCGGTAGACATATACTATGTAGATCTGACTGTATATTTCCTTTGTGGTATTTACCTTGTTGTATTTCCTTTTTGGTTTCAGGGTGTCCTACTGGGTATTGTTATACTCACCCCTGCATAGGTTTTTCCCACATGTGTTGTGTCTTGTGCAGACGAGCGAGCCTTTGACAGGATTCTAGGTGGACCAAGACCAGACGGTTCTTAGTGAGATCAGGCGGGCCGAGGTGTGTTCCTACGGCTACAGATTTCAGTCCCAGTACCTTTCCTTATAGGTTGGACTTTGTTATAGACTTTCTTTTGGTGGGATTGAACTTTTGGCCCAGGGTTTTACACTTGTTGTACTTTGTTTTCCTATCGTACTCTGTTGGTTGAGATTTTTAGTGTATGCATGCATTTCCATTTTTAGTAGTTTTTACTTTTCAGATTTGTGGGCTTGGAGATGTGTGTGCATGTGTATAGGTTTATAGTAAATGCCTCCCATGTTAGTATCATGCCTACTCGGTGCTAGTCACCAGCCGCTGGCCTATTGGAGGCGGGCTTGGGGAGTTGCGGCTCAGGCCCCACTAGGACGGGTCGTGACAGGAAACTACTGCTCTCACTTTCTTTGGGTCTACCGTAACTCCTACCTATGAGATAATATGACCCAAGAAGTGAATATGGTCCATCCAAAAGTGGCACTTTGAGAGCTTAGAATATAACTGATGCTCTCTCAGTGTACTCAGTACAATCTCAAGATGTGTGGCATGGTCGTGTCGAGTGTGAGAGTACACCAAGATATTGTCCACAAAGACTACCATAAAATAATCCAGATATGGACGGAACACACAATTCATCAGAGCCATGAAAACTGTTGGCGTGTTCGTGAGTCCGAACGGCATGACCAAGTACTCGTATAGACCATATCTGCTCTGAAAGGCTGTAAGCGGTATGTCCGATGGTCTAACATGCAACTGATGATATCTGGATCTCAATTTGATCTTCGAGAACATTAGTGCTCCTCAAATTTGATCAAAAAGATCATCAATCCTTGTTAAGGGATATCAGTTCTTGACCATCAACTGGTTCAGCTTTCGATAATCCACACAAAGTATGAGGGTATCGTCCACCTTCTTAGAGAAAAGGATAGGTGAACCCCAAGGAGAAGTACCGGGTCGGATGAAACCCTTTTTCCTACAACTCCTCCAACTGCTTCTTGAGCTCCTGCAATTCTGGCGTAGCCATTCTATTAGGAGGAATGGACACCGATGTCGCTCCTAACACAAGCTCAATAGAGAAATCCACCTCTCGCTCTGGAGGTATACCTAAAAAGTTCTCCAGGAAGACATACCTGAAACAATTAACCACTAGAGGTAAATCCTTCTGACAAGTTCCCCGGTAATCCAGATATAAACTCACAATCTGGGCTGTCACTCCACCTCACCCACAATGCTCGGGTCCAGCTCGGCTCGCCTGGACATCCCATTCACCCTTGTATTGAAACTCTCTGACCTCTAGTGACGTGAAACTCACCCTACAATGATAGCAATCTACAAAGGCTCAAAAGGGTACCAACCAGTCCATCCCGAGAATGACATAATATCCCATCATCTCTAAGACATAAAGGTCCCATAGAAAGTGACACCCACCAACCTCTAGGGGTAACTCCTTGCACTGATTCACACTTGTCATTCTAATTCCTAACAAAGTGTCTAGTGTCATGATATCAGAAGAATAAGAAACATAGAGCCCAAGTATCTCCACAACGAGCATAGATATAAATCTATGCGTAGCACCAATATCGAAAAGTACCAAAGATAAAACAAAAGAAACTATAATAATACTTATGACAGTGGAAGGTCCAGGATCCTGCTCTTGTTGGGTCTATTGCACTGCATATGTCTGCCCAGTGTCGTGGCCCAACGACACAGCCTGGCTACCCTGAGCTAACCCGCCCTGCTTTCTCTGAGATCCTAGTGTCTGGCTACCATGGCCACGATCACCAACTCGTCCTTAACATCCTGACGTGTTCCAATTCCCTGACTAGTAAGAAGCTGTTGGCCCTGATCCTGCACACAGAGTCTGCACAGAACCCCTCTCACTAGTCACTAGTGGAAACGCCTTGCAAAAATGCTGAAGATGATCCATCTTGCTGCAAGCTTGACACTCCACTGGGTCACGGGGACACTGAGGTCTCCTGTACTCCTCTTTACCACACTGGTATCACATTACCAGGACACCTGAAGAATTATTCTGGCTAGTATTTACACCGTTAGAGAAATCCATCTGCCTCTTCCTCTTGTCGATAGAAATAGTACCAAAGAGCGGTGTTGAACTACCCTGGTCTGCACCACTGGCTTACCATAGGTTTCGCTTAGTAATCAACGCCTGGTTCACAATAGCATGCACTGTAGGAAACCTAAAATCATTCACCAGTGCATGAATGTCATATCGAATACCATCCTTGAAGCGTCTAGCCCTCAACATCTCATCACCCACCAGAACAGGTGCAAAACACTATAGATTAGTGAAGCGGGTAGAATAGTCCATCACTGACATGGAGCCTTGCTGAAAATTCATGAACTCTCAAGCTCAATATTCCCTTAGCGTCTCTGGAAAGAAAAATTCATAGAAGACTTCATGAAAATCTTCCCATGCCATGTCTCATTGATGCTTAGTCTGGGTGGTAACATTCCACCATCTCTTGGAGGAATCACATAGAATATAAGTAGTGAGCTTGACCCTCCTCCCCAGAGGAGTCTCCATATGCTCGAAGATCGTCTGCATAGAATCCATCCATGACTCTGCAGCCTATGGTCCGCCATCCCCCAAAAATGTAGGTGGATGTTGTTGCTGGAATAAACATTTCAGCTTTGCCATAGATGTGGCAATTTGTGGTGTTCCCTGAAAGGTTTGCATGAACCGCATGAAGCCTTCACGGAACTGCACATCCCCTCCTGCATCTGGTATAACGGTTGGCGCCACATCTGGAACTACTGGAGGATCCATCTATAGCCCATAGCCTACCGTCTCTGGAGTATAATCATTTCCACTCTCTTGGTGAATAACTTGTGGTCGTCTCGGTGTCATGACTCTACAAGGTCAAACACACACCTTAGATCAAGATCATCAAGGACTAAAAACTGGAAAATTATGGAGGGAACAGGAGAAATAAAACATTCAAGTTTTACAAAATAGGACTTACACGGTGTGTATAATAACTACACGGCGTGTTCCCTTAAGCCTTTCACATGGGCATGTACCTCTGCCAGAACTGGTCGTGTAACACCCCACAAACACGGCGTGTTGTCCCTACACACAACATGTACTTGAATTACCTTCCCCTACCCGAGTCCTTCTACACAGCTAAGCCACACAGTTCCCCCTTAGAACAAGGTTACATGACGTGTTACACCCGCACACAGTGTGTACACCACCATGTTTCCCCAGCCACACGGTCTCTCACTGGTCAAGACTACACGACATGTTCCATATGTACACGATGTGTGCTAGACGGGCTTTACCGACCCATGTTGTTTGAGACACGACCGTATACATGGCTCACACTACACAACATGTTCTAGAAGGACACAACGTGTACTTGAAAATAGAACATTGACCCGTGTTGTTAGCTACACAGTCGGATCCCAAGATTACACTATACAACGTGTTCAGAATTGACACGACATGTACAAGATAATATTTCTCCGTCCATGTTGTTAGTCACACGGGAAAACACAGGGTCAACCCTATACAACGTGTACAACTGGTACACAGCATGTTTCCCCAAGAACATCCCTATCTCGTGTCTCTACCCACACTGCCTATGACATGGTTAGAGACTACACGGCATGTACATAAGGTACATGGCATGTACTTATAAATTTTTCATTTCCTCCCGAACAGAAGAGTACACAGTGTGTAGTCAAAATTACACGACGTGTATTTTGGGTTTTCTGGATAGTAAGCCTCAGAAACTACTTCAGAGTCTATAAAAACACTGAAACAAACACAAAAGTGCCAAATTCGGATCCATGAGGGCCCATACTCCCCGCGAACCAAAGTTTGGAATCTTATACGTGTTATAACAAGGTAAACAAATCGATGATCCACCAAATTCCAGTTGATGAGGGCCCATACTCCACAAGAACCAAAGTTTGGAGTTCATTCACAAAACCTTACATAACAATACCCTATCAAATAGCAGGTATTTTATCAAGGCATATATCACAACAACATGCATTTTCTAGCACAACATCTATCACAACAACATGCAATTTCTAATGCACCTACATGGCATGGAAACTATGCATGACATGTGATTCTAATATGTGCCTAAATGATACATGAGATGGCATACCCTCATCTCATCGGGTTTCAACTAAATATAACCCACATATAAAATATAAACATCACACCACAAGTGCATCACCCAATGGTGGAAATCAAATCAACTGTAAAATCATAAACAGAAAATCACAATTTAATTGGAGGAAATCCGACCTTTTCCTGTACACGAGGTAGCTACTCCTGGGCATATTTTATTACTGAATCCCTTAATAATCTATCTCTTTATGTTTTCACCAAATAATAAAATAACTCAGATAAAAAAAATCCTTTGATACCACTTTGTAACACCCCGGATCCGGGTGCCACACAACAGGTGCCCCGAACCTGGTTGGTCACATGACCTCAACCGCATTTCCCCAAATTCCAGAGGCTGTCGACTAGCAGTAAGGGCCTAGGATTGATATTGGGGAAACTATGCCCTCATTTGTTGAAATGTAGCGCATCGGAATAAATATAAAACACAAAAGCGGAGGCAGTAAACAATATAAACCTGAAATGGACAACGAAACTAAGTAAAAAAGATAAACAACAGTCATAGATATATGATGATGCAACATGTCACTAATTCTAAGAAAGCATCCAAAATAGGATACACTATAATCAGATACAATACAACACCAAGTACAAGTACAGTCAAACGAAACCAAAGTAGTGAAATAGGAACTCAGCAGCATCGCAAGCCTAAGCTTGGTCCCATGCTCTCCTACTCCTATGAAACAATCGTGTACCTGTGTAGGGACCCTTTCCCTTATCGACACCTATAGCAATATAATCTATTTGGGCCCAAGACATGACCCAAACAAGGTGTGAGAAATAAATCCCAGTAGGCAACCCCCAAAGGTCTGTGCCCAACTGTCAATGAAAAAGTGCAACAACAGTGTGCAATAATGAAATGTTGTAAACTAGGAAGTACTCAAAAGTAACTATTCCTACCAATTACATTTCCATTTTAATAATTATTTAACAATTCCAAGACAGTTCTTTAGCTTGGTAGGTACAATGTAAGAAATCACCACAGTGAATATTCAAAGTAAAAATTGTCCTCAGACATGAAAATCCTTACCCTCAGGCATACAGAAACGAAACCCTCAGGTGACTGCCCTCAGGAATAATGAAAATTTCCCTTAGTCATAAGAACTGTTTCCCTCAGGCTAAACAAAACCTTGCCCTCAGGCTAAATAGAACCTTTCCCTCAGGCTAAATAGAACCTTTCCCTCAGGCTAAACAGAACCTTGCCCTTAGGCTAAATAGAACCTTGCCCTCAGGCTAGACAGAACCTTTCCCTCAGGATAAATAGAAGAAAAGCATGTAACCGGGATGAGACCAAATCATAAACAAGCAATTTATATATGTTTCCTCTCAAGAAAACTCAAAACATGTTATAATCACGACATACCCATGGGTATCCTGGCCAAATGGCTAAACAAGGTAAAAACGCCCTTGGGGTGGCCCTAGATCAAAGCAATGATCCCAAATAGCAGTTTATAATTATTCATTAGATTACCTATGCAGTTCTGGGTATCTAAACAGTCAAGGCCTCATCCACACGACACCTCGAACATGGGCGCGTGGTATAACGGTGCACAAAATCAACTCGACGGTTGGAAATAAACACAAGGCCACCTACCTCGATATCCTCTGATCAATATACGTGAAATCTTCCTCCTAAAACGACCAAGAATGACATAGATATGAGATAAAATATTACCCATTCAAACCCAAATAACTTCCCTTAGGGAAAGAATTAGAAGGAGAGGTTCAAGAAGAGAGAAGACCTTACCCTCACAGTTTAAACGAGATCGACAGAGGAAGAATCAGAATCCCGATGTGCGGTCAGGAGGTCCTCCAAGTATCAGCCTCCTCTCCTACATCTCTTGGAGATTTCTCTACCTCCTCTGCCGAATGAAAAGGCTACTTCCTATTTTTAACAAAAAAACATAACTACACGACATGTACTCTAAAGTAAACAGCGTGTAATTTCTTTTTAACTGTTCACTGACAGCTACTCTCTACCACCTTATTGTTCATCTACTGACTAGTTAAATAGCGTGTATTATAAAGTACACAGCGTGTACCATCGTTCCTATGGCAGCTACTTCCACCGCCTTACGGTTCACCTGCCGATTGATTACACGGCGTGTATTACTAAGTACACGACGTGTAGTTAGTTTTTACACCCTTGATCGCTGACATTCCTACATGCCCTGTATACTCATCCCACATGGCCAAAGTACATGGCGTGTGTACAAAAGTACATGGAATGTACCAATAAATTTGGGATTTTTCCCATATTTCCCTTGTTTTCTCAAAAACACTTAAGGAAAAAGGAAAAGAAGAAACCCGTACCTCAAGAATAAGAACCAGGTTCTTACAAAGGTTAATGTCTACTTGATTCAAAACCTTTTTCAATTTTATTATTCATTTTATATTACTTATCATCATTTTATAAAAATTACATAATTATTTAAGTTCATATTGGTCATTTTGCCGATATTTGGTACTTGAGTAAAAAATGAACTTATTTTGATGTAAATTTTCCATGTAGTCAAAATTTAATCATCACCATAATATTATTCATGATTTAATTATCATATGTGTCTATTATATATGTATTTATAATACTCCATAACATTTGGAGATAAGAAATGAAATGCACCGTTCATGGAGACGGTAAGCCATGCGTACGCTTGGATGCTACTTTCATTTCTTTGTCATATTAAAGAAATGAAAATTAAATGATACATAGGTATATTATAATTATAGTATAATATCTATGTTATATATTTTATATAAGTTCATTAATTCCATCCTTTATACATTACATGTATGGCGTGAATGAGTTATATAACTTTGAGGGGGCGGTAGTCTGCACTTCCTCAAATGAAATTATCATATTTACACATTATGGAAAGCATAATGGTATGTTGTAAATAAAAATACAGAATTATAGAGAAAATATAAATATAATATATATCATATATAAATACAGTTCCATCATAATGTCCACCATGAGAGGTGGTAGGATAAAATTGAACAATCATCGTTTCGTGAGGCAGTAGTTCGCCGTACACAGAAACAGTATGTTCATATCCATTAGATGGAGGTCTGTGTAAATGTAGTTATAATAATTCACATAAAAACATCCTAGTATATTGAGGATATTGGTTTTGTTATTTAATCAATGAATAATAAGATCATAGGGAGTGAAGAATTAAAATAATGGAAAGGAACTTTAGAGAAGACACTACCTCTAAAACGTGTTACTCCTTTTAACTTGAGCCAAAAGGATTTCTTGACTTTCCTTATGCCCAATATAAGTCTTAAAAGAGTAAGGTAGGGATGTTGGGATCTTATTTAGGCATAATTTGTATGATCCAAGGGGCTTAATAGGTGTGTGTTATGTGGGTAGAGGTGGTGGCCATTTATAAGAGGGAGGAGGGGCACTTTAGAAAAGTTTTGAAATATTAATTTATTATAAATTAAATTTAGATAAAAAATGAGTCCAAATTCATTTATTTATAATATAAGATTAATATAAGTAGAAATAAAATCATCCAATAAGAATTATATCGGTTTTGGATATTTTTTTAATCCTTATCCTTTTTTATTTAACCCTTTTTACTCTTACCATTTTATCAAGCATTTAACACTTTGAGAACCAAAATAGTTACCAAAACATGACAAATGTCCAATGAAAGAGTAATTAATAGAATTTTAGACTTATAATAACCATTTGGAAGAATCTTATATTTTTTTTGGAATTTTATAATATTTAATAAAATATTTTATTTTTTAAAATATGAATTATGTCAACTTTGACACTATTCATATCATGACTTTTTAAAAATTCATAAAAACTTGATTCCTTCAAAAAACATCATTAATTCAAAGATAAAATGTAATATTAATCCATAAAATCTGTGGATGGAATCAAAATAATAAAATTACATTTATTTTAATATTTATAATATCATTTATTTGAATCCTTTATTAATGAAGCAATCACTGCATCATCATTGTGTCATAATTAAATTTATTTATTTAAAATATAAAAATTATAAATAAAATACCAAGATTTAGTAAATATTATTATATTTCTAATTACTATTTATAGTCAGAGATATCAGTTACATAACCTGTTGGGAAAAAATCCCTCAAGGCATCATTGAAGCATTTTTGAGGTGATTGTGTTTGTTGACAAAGTGGACATCTGAGTGGTGATTGTCGAAAAAGCAAAAAAATGACATATATTTTTTTTGAAAAAGAGCATTTCTTGGTGTCTTTTCAAGTTCAAGAGCTGTGGTTAACGATCAATGTTTGATTCAAGAACGTTGACAAAAGGAATGGATGATCTGGAGGCGGTACAAAAGAACAGATACAAGGTGGTGTCGTTTTCTAGTGTTTGTCAAATTTCTGGGCCTGAAAATCAAAAAATGCAGAAAATTGGTTTTTGGCAAAGGGAATTGTGCACCGTGTATATGAAGGCTTGTAAACTTGCACGCCATATGTTTTTCAAGATCAGATCATCAAAATATGGCAAAGGGATAAGGGTCGCGCAAGTTTTAGTGAGGTCGCGTAGGTGACTTGCGCGCTGTGAAAGATACTTGCGCGCCGATGCCTTGGAAGCTTGAGAACTTGCGTGCCTATGGTTTTTCAATATCATAAGATCAAAATATGGAAAATCCAATAGGTTTTCGCAAGTTTGGAAGTGGGTCGCGCAAATGACTTGGAGGGGCAGAGAGCTGCGCGTCGAGACTTGCACGCCGAGGGTTGACTTGCGCGCCGTCGCGTAGGGTGGTCAATTTTCCTATAAATACTGGACCACCCCTCCTCATTCTACACTAGAGTTCAACACTTTGAGAAATCATAGCTCCCGTCGCATAGGTGTGGTGGTCGTGCAAGTGGTGTGTGGTCGCGCAAGTGAAGTTGCGCGCCAGTGTGAGAAGTTACGCGTCGGTTGGCAGTTGCGTGCCAATATTGGTTTGGGCGTAAAAGGAAGAGAGTCTCGCAAGTTTGGAGTTGGGGAAGCTTGTGTCTCACAAGTGTCTAAGGTGGACTTGCGCGCCGAGTTAGACTTGCGCGCCAAGTAAGGTTTATTTCCAACAGTGATTTTCGGGCTGCGTGGAAGCTGGAAGTTTTCCCGATACCTTCGGTGCAAAGAGATATTCATCTATGGGTGAAAGTTGGACTTCAACAGAGCATCTATATACATAGGAAGATGCATTCGTTCATGCAAATGAAGAGACCTACAGGTCTATAAACTGTGAGTGGATTCCTTCCAAGAGTAGTGAGCAAAGGAAGAGAAAGAAGGTGGTCCTCTCCACCGGCAGTGAGCCAGAGAGAGAGAGATAGGGAGTGACCCTTAGGAAGTAGTGAGCTGACCCTAAACATTGTAAAGGCAATGAGCCTGGGCATAGAAGTGATCTAGCCCGAACTTTGTATCCACATATAGTGAAGAATAGTGGAATTTGGTACGACCAGCAACTTGTCGGCGTATGCTCCTTGGACGTAGCCCAGTGAGGGTGAACCAAGTAAAAATCTCTATGTCTGCCTGTTTTCTTCCCTGCATTGCATTCAAAGATTCATCATTAGATAAATAAGTAAAGACGTTATCATAGTTTACACACAAGAGCAAACAAAGTGACCCTTGTAATAAATAGTTCAAGATCCAGTGGGATAGGAAGAACTTTGAAAAAGAATATTCATACCCTGATTCACCCCCCCTCTCAGGGTATATAGGCCCCTATTGGTCCTAACATAACCCCATATAAAAATCGTTTTAGTAAAAATACATGTTTATGTTATATTTCTCTTTACTTTAAATTAATTCTAATAAAATGTCATTTTCACACCCAAGTGGCTCCATAGAGTCCCAAAATCGACCCAAGGATTCCCACAGTCAGACATATATCATCCAATAGGATTATTACATGTGTTAGGGTAGTTTTATATTATTATAATATTATTTTTACCCTTATTTACCAGATTTACCTTTTAACCATGGTAAATAAAATAGTTACTAAAGTAACTATTCAAAATGTCTAAAAATAAAAGGTAATTATTTAAAAAATTTAGAACTTATGATTCCAAATATGGAATCAATTTTCCAAATTCAAAACACATAATTTTATAAATTAATTTAAAATTAATTCCAGTTGTCAAAACCAAAAAGCGTGTTTTTAATAAGTAAAAACTACCAAAAGATTGACATGTGTTTATGTCAAATTTTAATGTGAAATTACTTAAAATGACCAAAATTGGATTAAATGATAAAAATATAATCCAATTACAATTTAAAACCAATTAAAATGACAATATAACTATATAAATAAATTAGGTGAAAATGCAGTTTTAATTAAAATGCAGTATTTTTCACTATTCATTAAAATATGAATTTAATTAGAAAAATACCAAAATTTCAACAAAGGTAAATTTTGTTGTTTTGATTCTAAAGAATAAGTTTATTTTCTCCAATAAAACATATAAAGGTGTCAAAAACTATATTTAAAAAGGGTTCTCTATCAAAAGGCGGTAAACCAACCTTTTAAAAATATTAGGGCATTTCATGCTTAAAATTGAATTCATTATCATTATAATTTTAATCCTCTAATATTCATTGGATAAAGGTAAAAACATTTAAAAAACATGTTAAATAATTATATAGTTAATTATTTTCATTTCCCTCAATACAACGGTGAGGCTTTAACTACTATTTAAAATAATAATAATATTATTATTATTGTGTTTTTTCGGTATAACTCAACATTGTGTGCAACGTAATATTTCAGATAAACCTGTTGTTGCTTGTCGAGTACTCTATTGGAAAAAGTGTCCCTTTAACATAAAATTAATATCTTATTCCTAAATATTAATAGAAAATTATTATTCTATAAATACCTAGGTTGTTACATCATTCCCCCCTTTTGGAAATTGTGTCCTCACAATTCTATTCACCTATCAAATAAGTGGGGGTATTTATCCTTCATCGAATTTTTAGATTCCCATGTTGCCTCTTCAACCATATGGGTTTTCCATAAAACCTTTACCTGATGAATTACCTTATTCTACAAGACTTTCTCTCTACAGTCAGAATCTGGACTGGTTGTTCCTCATAAGAAAGATTGTCTTCCAACTGAACTACCTCTGGACTCAAAACATGATATGGATCTAAAATATATTTTCTCAACATTGAAACATGAAAAAAATTATGCACCTGGGATAAACTTGGAGGTAAAACCGCTCTGTAGGAAACTGATCCAACTTACTCCAGAATTTCATAGGGTCTAATGAACCTTGGACTCAACTTTCTCTTCTTACCAAAACACATCACAATTTTCCATGGAGAAACTTTAAGAAAGACATGATCACCTACCTAGAAATAAAGATCATTCCTCTGGTTATCCACATAACTTTTTTTCCTACTCTGAGCAGTTCTCATGTTCTTCTGAATCAAATGAACCTTTTCTTCCATATCTTCTACCAATTTTGTTTCCATAAACTTTATTTCACCTAATTCATCCTAAAAATCTAAAGTTCGACTCCTCTTTACATATAATACTTAAAATGGTTCTATCTATATACTGGAATGAAAAATGTTATTATAAGAAAACTCAACCAAATAAATATGTTGGTACCAACTTCCCTAGTAATCCATTTAACAAGAACATAGCATATATTCCAATGTCTGAATAATTCATTCCGATTTCCCATCTGATTACGGATGAAAATCTATACTAAAATTTAATTCAGCACCCAATGACTTCTAAAGGCCTTTCCAAAAGTTAGAAGTGAACCTGAGATAATGATTAGATACAATAGAGAGGGGAACTCCATGTAACCTGACCATCTCTTTAATATACAACTGAGAAAGTTGATCTAGAGACAAAGTATCTCGAATAGGAACAAAATAAGCAGATTTAGTCAATTGATCAACAATAACACAGATTTCACTGTTACCTATAGAAGTATTTGGTAATCCCACTATGAAATCTAGGGCCACATTTTCCCATTTCCACTCCGGCACTGGCAAAGGCTGAAGCATCCCTTTCAGTAACTGCCACTTTGCTTTAACCTATTGAAAAATCAAACATCTATGGGTAAATTTAGAATTATCTCTTTTCATTCCATCCCACCAGTAATACACCTGAATATCTCTATACATCTTAGTACTGCTAGGATGAATTGAAAACAGAGAACTCTGAGCTTCACATAACAACTCTCTCTGCAAATATGAATCACAAGGCACACATAACCTCTTTCAAAACCTTAAAACACAATCTTTATCAATTTTAAATTCAGGTAACTTACCATTCTAAACCAATTCTACCTTTTTCTTCAACTCACTATCTTCTTTCTACGCTTGATTTATTCTGTCTACTAGAAATGATTTTACTAAAAACTAAAACAAACAAACGAATTCCCTACACCAAAAAATTCCAATCCAAAATTCATCAAATCATAAACAAAAGGATATCATTCCAAACATATCATGGTTAATGTAGCATTAATCTTTCGACTCAAAGCTCCAACCACTTTATTTGATTTTCCTGGATGGTAATGAATCGTGAAATCATAATTCTTGATTAATTCCAGCCATCTTCTTTTTATCATGTTCAATTCTTTCTGAGTAAATATATACTTCAAACTTTTGTGATCGGTATATATTTCACACTTTACACTATACAAATGATGCCTCCAAATTTTTAAATAAAAAAACAACAGAAACTAATTCCAAATCATGTGTAGGGTAATTTAACTCATGATTTTTCAACTGATGTGAAACATAAACAATTACCTAATCATTCTGCATTAGGACACAACCAAGTACTTTCAATCAAGAATCACTGTAGATAACAAATTCACCATTTCTGGAAGGCAGTGCAAAAAATAGAGAATTCACCAATATTATTTTCAATTCCTAAAAACATTCATCACATTCTTTTTTCTAGATGAACTTAACACTGTTTAAAGTTAACTTAGTCAGTGGGCTAGATAACCATGCAAATGTTTCAACAAACCTCCAGTAATAACCTACTAAACCAAGAAAACTACAAATATTGGTTATATTTGCGGGTTTTGGGCATTCTTCAACAAATTTTTTTTTATAAGTATCAACAATTATTCCATTTTTAGAAACAATGTAACCAAGTAATGAAATTTATTGTAACCAAAACTCACACTTGTTGAATTTCCCATACAATTTCTTTTCTTTTAAAGTTTGAAAGAAACCCCTTAAATGAATTTCATGCTCATATTCAATTTTCAAATAAACCAAAATATCATCAATAAAAATAACCAAAAACTTATCTAAGAACTCATAGAAAATTATATTCATAAGATCCATGAATATAGAAGGTTCATTGGTTAACCCAAAAGGCATAACTACAAATTCATAATGGCTATATCTAGTACGAAATGCAGTATTTAGAATTTCTGATTCCTTTACTATCAACTAATGGTACCCCGACCTCAAGTCAATCTTCATAAAATACCGATCTCCCTAGAGATGACCAAACAAATCATCAATATGAGGCAAAAGATACTTATTCTTAATTGTGATGTTATTCAAGGCTCTATAATCAATGAAAAGTATCATTGAACCATCTTTATTTTTAACAAACAAGATAGGTGTACCCCATGGTGATGTTCTAGGTCGAATGAAACCTTTATCTAATAACTCCTGCAATTGATTCTTTAACTCTAAAAGTTAAATTTGATCTATTTGATAAGGGGGTTTTGAAATTGTCATAGCATCAGGAACCAAGTCAATAGTAATTCAACTTCCCGATCAGGTATTATACCAGGAAACTTATCAGTAAAAACATCAAGATACTCATTGACCATTGGAATATCATTAATCTAAATAGTTCCTTTGTTTCAACAATATTTTTAAGGTAACATTCATTTCCATCTTTTACTAGTTTCTCATCTTCCTGATATTTTATCAAAAGTAAAGGTTCGTTCTTGTACTCAAACTAAAATTCTTTATGAAAAGAAACATCTTTATCTCTACAGTCAATATTATCATGATAAATGAAAAGCCAATCCATACCCAAAATAACATCAAACTCTACTAGATGAAAAACAATAAGGTTTACAGGTAGATTCTTTCCACACACAAGGACATGAAGGTTCTTATAATTTCTTTTTGTCTCAACATTTCCTCTAGTTGTTTTTACCACAAGTTCAGGATTCATATCTTGAGATGAAATTCCAAATTTACTTGAAAATTTCTTAGAAATGAAAGAATTTGTAGACCCGGAATCAAACAATACATTGGAATAATCTGAATAAAAAACAATGTACCTGATACTACTTCATTTGATGGCTCCACATATACTGAAGTAGTTACAAAGGATTTCACCACCCCTTTATGCTTGTAGTCCAACTGATTTCCATCATTTTAGTTCTTCATCAAACACTCATTTGAATAATAACCCATTTCATTGAACTTAAAACATTTTTCTGACTGTAAATCAAATTTTGTCTTACCATTACCTTGACCTTTTTTAGTGCAATTAAAAGCCTTATATCCCATTTTATTACATCAGAAGCACTTACTAGAATTCAAAATACATTCCCCAGTGTGTTTTTTATCACAATTTTCACAAACTGTAAACTTAAGTTTCTTACCATCAGACATTTTTGAAGAGTTCTTCCCTTTCATATGACACCTAGACCTCTTATTCATTTGTTTGTAAAATAACACCTAATCATCAAAAAACTCCATTTACACCTTCTTCACACATCAAAAAAGTTTTTCATAACTTTTGAACTCATGAAAAGCTAAATCCCTTCGATACATTGGATTTAATTCTGAGTAAAAATGATTGATCTTACTATCAAGATCCTGTATGAAATTTAGAGCATACCTTTCTAGTTGAGTGAATTTTTCATCATAAGTAGCCACAGAGTCATCCTCCTATACCAATTACAAGATTTTTTTCCCATCCTAAGTCGAGCCTCCTTAGGAAAATATTTCTTGAGAATCATACCTTTGAATTCATCCCAAACAAGAGCATAAATATCCTCACTATCCCTAGTATTTTTAACCATTGACCACCACTGATTAGCTTCACCTTAAAAATGGTAATCAATAAGACTAACCTTTTAATGTTATGATCACTCCATGACATTGAAAATCTTTTCCAGTGCTTTTATCCACCCTTCAACTAGCATAGGGTTAGATGATCCTCTGAATGATGGGGGGTTTTGCCTCATGAAATGATCCACTACTGACATGTTCCTTTGTGGTTGATATGGATGATCTCATGCATGGATACCACCACTATTTATAGCCTGAGTCAATTGTGCCATCACTATAACAAACTGTTCAGTTCCGATTCTGACCATTTTGAGTTGCTAATTTGGTAGGTTGTTTTCCTCTTAATGTTGTCCCGTCATAGCTGCCCTATTTCCTCTGTGGAAAACCATTATGAACATAGAAATATCTTAGATGAAGAAATATGGTAATATTAAAATACTATATCATTTAAATCTTAACATAAATTAAAAATAATTTATGGATATTAATTTAACAATATCCTAACTCCTAAAGTTATCTAAACCGGCCTCTGATACCAACTATAAGGACCCAGACTTAAACATTAAATAATCTTGAGTTAAGTAAATAATTCACATTGAGGATCTTTTTAGGTTTATATTTTTAAATAAATATGCCATAACTATTACATTACATCTCAAATATTACAAAGTAGACACTTCTAGTCTAACCAATTTTTTCACAACAATAAAACTCATTAAATAAAACAATAATTATTTTCTTGATAAAAATATTCTTAAATTCTTACCTTATCTTACCCTTCCTTATTACCAGTGAAAAAAACATTTCAAAAACTTGGGATGAGCATAAAAATCTCAGTAAGGGATATAAAATAAGGAAAGAAAACATTAGTCCATTAATAAATACAAATCAAGAAATCATACTTTTCAATCATAAAACATAAGCTATTTAACATACCTTATGAAATCATAAGATTTATGAATAACACATAGAAATGATAAATCATAAAGGTAACTTGTGGCATCCATAACATACTTACATTGTAGCATTCACAACTACATAGGGAGTTACGTTTGGAATACCCATCACAGTATATTCCCCAAATATCTTAGGAGAAACATTAACATTTACCTCTGCCATGTTACCCAATGCATTAGAGTGCTATCTTAGGCTCACTCTCCCTTGTTTTATCATGGAACCACCCATATATGTAAATAATACCCAAGAACCATAACATATTCATAACACATAAAATAAGCATAAAGTAAAGATAACATTTCCACATTGCAATCACAATATATCATTTCAAGATATTGACATAATCAATGATTTATCAAAGCTATTTCAATACCAAAATATGTAAAAAGTTTATATGGTATTTATTTTCCTTTTAAAATCATTATGACTTTTTAAGGAAGCTAAATATCAAATAATACTCGCGGCAGCGGAAAGGTCATGGTCACCACGTACGTTAAAAAGAAATATTCCTTTTTGTCGTTTAGTAAAATTATTCATAGAAAAAGATTAATTTTTAAAACTTTTGAATGAAATTAATATAAAAATGGTATAATTATACACTGTATAAAATAAGGTGATTTATATTATCAAAATATGCCTCAATGAAAGGAGATTGAGATGCAGTCCCTTACCTTGAGACCAACTTATCTTGTTCGTTCTTTATATTCCTGAATAATAAACTATGGTTAATTTCTACTTGATTTAGAAACTTTTTAAAGTTTATTAATCATTTTATATTACTTATCATCATGTTATAAAAATTATACAATTTTTTAAGTTCATATCAATTGTTTTGTCGATATTCGGTACTTGAGTCAAAATGAACTTGTTTTGATGTAAATTGTTCATGTAGTCAAAAGTGAATCATCACCAGAATATTATTCATGATTTAAGTATCATATATATCCATTAAATATTTATTTATAATATTCCATAACATTTGGAAATAAGAAATGAAATTCACCATTCATGGAGACGGTAAGTCGTACGTACGTATAAACGTTACTTTCATTTCTTTGTCATATTAAAGGAATAAAAAATAAATGATAAATAGGTATATTATAATTAAAGTATAATATATATGTTATATATGTTACATAAGTTCATTAATTTTATCCTTTATACATTCCATGTATGGAATGAATGAGTCATGTCACTTTGAGGGGGTGGTAGTACGCACTTCCTCAAATGAAATTATCATATTTACACATTATGGAAAGAATAAAGGTGTGTTGTAAATAAAAATATAGAAGTATAGAGAAAATATAAATATAATATATATCATATATAAATATAGTTCCATTATAATGGCCACCATGAGAGGTAGTAGGAGAAAATTGAACAATCATCTTTTCTTGAGGTAGTAGTTTTTCGTACACAGAAACAATATGTTCATATACATTAGATAGAGATGTGCGTAAGTGTAGTTGTAATAATTCACATAAAAACATCATAGTATATTGATGATACTGGTGTTTTTATGTAATCAATTAATAAGAAGATCATAGGTAGTTAATAAGTAAAATAATGGAAAGGAACTTTAGAGAAGACGCTACCTCTAAAGCGTGTAACTCCTTTTGATTTGAGCCAAAAGGATTTCTTGAATTTCCTTATGCCCAAGGTAAGGCTTCTAAAAGGAAGGGAGAGATGTTTATAGATTATTTAGTCATAATTTGGATGTTCCAAGGGGCTTGAGAGGCGTGTGTTATGTGGGTAGATGTGGTTTCCTTTTATAAGGAGGAGGGACACTTTAGGAATGTTTTGAGATATTAATTTATTATAAATACTATTTCGATTAAAAATGAGTCCAAACTCATTTAGTTCAAATATAAGATGAATATAAGTTGAAATAAAATTGCCTAATAATAATTAGATAGGTTTTGGATATTTTTTTAATCCTTATTCTTTTTTATTTAACCCTTTTTTACTCTTACCATTTTATCAAGCATTTAACACTTTGAGAACCAAAATAGTTACTAAAACATGAAAGATTTACAATGAAAGATTCATTAATAGAATTTAAGACTTATAATAACCATTTTTAAGAATCTTATATTTTTTTGTAATTTTATAATATTTAATAAAATATTTAATATTTTAATATATGAATTATGTCAATTTTGACACTATTCACATCATGACTTTTTAAAAATCCACAAAAACTTGATTCCTTCAAAAAAACTTAATTAATTAAAATATAACATGTCATATTCATCCAGAAAATTTGTGTATGATATCAAAACAATCAAATGAAATTTATTTTAATATTTATAATATCATTTATTTGAATCCTTTATTAATGAAGCAATCACTGCGTCATCACTACGTCATAGTTAAATTTATTTATTTAATGTATAAAAATTATAAATAAAATAACACGATGTAGGAAATATTATTATATTTCTAATTAATATTTATAGTCAAAGATATCAGTTACATAACCCCATATAAAAATTGTTTTAGTAAAAGAGACATGTTTATGTTATATTTCTCTTTACTTTAAATTAATTCTTATAAAATGTCAGTTTCACACCCAAGTGGCTCCATGGGGTCCCCAAATCGACCCAAGGATGCTCAGGGTCATAAATATCTCATCAAATAGGATTAGGACATTTTTAGGGTAGTTTTATATTATTATAATATTATTTTTTACCCTTATTTACCAGATTTACCCTTTAACCTTGATAAATAAAATAATTACTGAAGTTACTATTCATAATGTCTAAAAATAAAAGGTACTTATTTACAAAATGTGTAAATTTTTATTCCAAATATGGAATCCATTTTTCCAAATTCAAAAAACGGAATTTGGAGAAATTAATTTAAAAATAATTCTTGTTGTCAAAACCAAAAGTGTGTTTTTAAGAAGTAAAAACTACCAAAATATTGACATGTGTTTATGTCCAATTTCAATTTGAAATTAATTCCAATGACCAAAATTGGGTTAAATGATAAAAACATAATCCAATTATAATTTAAAACCAATTAAAAGGACAATTTAACTATATAAATAAATTATATGAAAAAGCAATTTTGAATTAAAATGCAGTATTTTTTCACTATTCATTAAAATATTAATTTAATCTGAAAAATACCAAAATTTCAAAAAAAGTAAATTTTGTTGTTCTGCTTCTAAAGTAGAAGTTTATTTTGTAAAATAGAACATATAATGGTGTCAAAAACTATATTTAAAAAGGGTTCTCCAACAAATTTCGGTAAACTGACCTTTTAAAAATATTAGGGTATTTCATGCTTAAAATTGGATTCATTCTCATTTTAAGACTCTAATATTCATTAGATAAATATAAAAACATTTAAAAAACATGTAAAATAATAATATAATTAATTTTGTTCATTCCCGCCAATACAACGGCTAGGCATTAACTACTATTTAAAATAATAATAATATTATTGTATTATTTTTCGGTATAACTCAACATTGTGTGCAACGTAAGATTCCAGAGAAAACCGTTGTTGCATGTTGAGTACGGTATCAGACAAAGCATCCCTTTGACGTAAAATTAATATCTTATTCATAAATATTAATATGATAGAAAAAGTATTATTCTATAAATACCTGGGTTATTACAAAATCAGTAGAAAATCCACCTCATATATCGGTGGAAATCTAGATAAATCACGAGGAAAAATATTGGGAAACTTAATGAAAAGTGGAGGGATATTATTAGTCAAAGATTCCAACTTCAAGCAGAAAGAAAAAACTGATATTACCCCCACATCAGTATAAGAAGTAATATTTATAAAAAAACCCATGATTAAACATCTAATCATCAAGCCCTCCTCATATCATTGGATAAAACCTCAGGTGAAAACTGAAAAATCTCATAAAAATGGTTTTTATATCACATCACAGTCTTGTAACCCCACTAGAGGTTGATAAAATTCATACATTCTTCTAAGAACATTAAATTTGGATAGAACTAATTAGTTAAAAGAAATCTAAAGTTGTTACTCTAATACATCATGATTCTTCTTTATCTTCATCAAATTCTACCATCTCTTTCTAGGCCCTTCCAGATTAAAGGCATCACACTTTACCTTTATCGAGTCAGGAATTTTCAAGAACTCAAAAAGTATATCGATGTTTTTTAACAAATCTTTAGCCTCTCGAGAATCATTTGAGCCTTGGAATTCTGGTGGTTTCTAAAGGAGAAAATCTTGAGTAAGATCTCTTAATTTATCCCTTCGAGGTTCCACTACTAGAGACTGAATGGGAACAGAAGCAGACACTTGTCCCAAATCTTGGATAAAAAACACCACTATCTCAACAAAAATTTGGTCTGCTAGAGGATTATCTAACTATGGTTCACCAACAGCTCCCTCCTTTGGCCTATTTAAACATCCTCTAAGAGGCATGATGGAAAAAAAACATCAACAAACAACACTAAAAGTATCAGCAAGGATACAAAAATATAAAACAAGAATCAAAGTAATATCAGTTCCATCAAACAGAATAAAAGATGTGTTTTCAACATAATTATATCAAAAGCATAAAAAATTCTAGAAAACAGATCAAAACATTTATCAAGACACTTTTTCCAAACATCCATGGAGACTTAAGGCTTGTTATGATGAGATGTGGATAAGAACTCGCTCACAACTACCTCCTAAGTCCCATCAATCCTACCTCTTGTCTACCAGGAAAACCTAAATACATATTAACATCAAGGAAATATGTATAGCATACACCTTTTATACCACTTTTTCATGAACCAGCCAGGATACCTTGGTACCCTAACACCCAAGCTGTCCCTAACATAGCCTGAAGATAATTCTCAATTCCCATGGGTTGGTGACCATCATCTGGCATCATATATAAATCACAAGGGAACAATTTTTCTACAAAACAATTTAAGATAAAAATACATGTCAGTATGCTCAACACTCCAAAGAGAGAAAGTACAAAAAACAAACTTGTAAAATATTACCCAAACGATACATCATCAAAAGATATTATGTTTGCCAAGATAAAAAAATATACAATCCCATGAAATAAGTGGATCATATCTCCACCAGTCACCTCCAAAACTCTAGGTACCAAGGATCAAGAACATCCACCACCTCCAAGTGGCACTTTTTCTTTACTCATACCTGGAATAAGATAATATACAAACATTCAAAGGAAAATGTAGTGTGCGATCTATAAATCTCAATAGGGTCTCACCAAGTGTTCCATAATCAATTCCATAAAAATTAAACCAAATATGTTTTCAATTTAAATAAAACTAGTCATGGAACAACAGTAACATATTTTCAATTAAACATGCTTTCATAATCCAAAAGATGATATATATATTAATAAAATATTAAATGAACATTTTATATAAAAATTTTATATAAAGTAGTTAGAATGAATAAAATAGTTCAATAAATCAATGGAATGTAATCATAAAATCAAGTATATCATAACACCATGTATCAATCCCCAAGGTACCTTAGTTTTTGGTAATAGGAACCTCTCACTAATAATCAGTGATGTCGGGTTAATGTGTGTACAATTCCCATGAATCAGGCCATCAGGACTCAACTCCCCATAAAAGAAAAAATCATGCCACAATATATTTATTTCAATGTTTTAATCATTAACCCATTTCTAGGGGGTTAGATCCTAACATGATTGTCCTAATTACCACTTGCTACTTAGGCTGTGTGTTATTCAAATAAAACAACCAACCAAACATGGGAAACCAATCATTTTAAATCATTTATTCTTTCACATTTCAATTGACCAGTTTCCATTTTCAATATGACATTTCATTTCAAAACCAAATCATAGGTTTTTATAAAATTCATTCCCTTTTCAAATCATCTTTCATTTAAATCCATTTTTTTCAAATCAAGAAAAATCATTTTACTAAATAATTCCCACTACAGGAAATCTTTTCCCAAATCATTTCATGTCTCAAAACCACCCAAAAAAAGATTTTTATTTTACAAACACATGCCTTTGAAATGATACATCAAATCCACTTTAATTAAAAGCATAGGAAATTAGTTTTAAATTAACTTTGAATAAATCAAGAAAACAAGGTTTAAATTTTGTGGAAGAAACGTTATGAAACCACTTACCTTTAATTCTGAGATCAAAAATAAACAAAACACCTATAACAGAAATGTTGATGGAGAGACATAGGCATGGGAGATCAAGGAAAAACCCCTAGAAATACCATCCATCAAAACATGTATCCAATACATCACCAACATGATGATTCATCACTCTCAAAGAAGATAAGATATGACAAGAGGGGATTCCAAAACAAGGAGAGACCACTTTACAAAGAAGAATTAAATGCTTCCACTAGATATTTGATATGAGAAGAATGGAGTATCAAGGATTTGAAATGCCTCTAGGGAGTCTTTAAGAGATAAAATTTTGAATGAGGTTTGAGTGGTAGAAAAATGAATATAAAATGGGGCTAAGGGCATTTAAGTCTATAAAAACACAGATCGTGCTATATCCCCCAGTGAAAAAAGGATGAAAATAATTATACCATGACACAACCTCCTTAGACCACACCACATACACCCCTAGTTAAGCATCCTCTTGAAAGAAGGTTGCAGACCTCACCCAGACCCTCTTTACCCAAAACATGGGGCTATGACACAACCCAAACATCACATCAAAACCCTACTTGATTTGGTAGTTTCTCTAAAAACCTCCATGACGTACCTAGTTTCCACACCACAGCTATACCAAAATAGGTAGTAGCATTGAAATGTAGCTCACCAGGCTCAACAATATAACTTTGTCAAAATTGTAAGTAGCCATGAAAACTAACATCCATCTCCCCCACACCACAGCCTAATGGCCCATGATGCAACTTGGAATCTCCATGATTCATTCCATACACCATGGTTCAACTCCATATTAACACATTTATACCTAGATTCTACTAATTCCAAACAAACATACATCCCTGAACTTTAGGACATTTTACCCAACAAAATCTCTCTATTTTTGAAAGGCTAAAAAAAACCCAAAAAAATAGGGAATCAAAAAACGAGTCAATAAATACCTAAAAGAAGGTAATGAGATGTTATAGATATTTAAATTAAAAATAATAAGAGTATAAAATTGAAATTTCCCCCTACAAGTACACTTCTACAATTGACGCTTCAACTGATGATTTGTTATGTACTTTCTTCATTAATTTTTACCTAAATCTCTCAAATAGGTGCATCCATTAGAATTGTACTGGACCTCCGCATTTAGATTTATATATAAAATTAAATATTAAATGTTTCATTGAATCAAAAAATTCCATCAAAATTATTTTCTCCAATTTATATAAACTTAAAACAACATCATTTTTTAGCATAATCAATGCATCATAATATAATGTTTTTGCACAAATATCTTGAAATAAATATTATATTTCATTCAAAGAATCCCAGATTGAAGAATTCAATAGCTCTAAGACTAAAAAGAAGTATTCTTTCCATTATGACATGGAATTCATGAATTTTTAACATGATAATATGTCCATTTATGATGGAACAAGACAAATTAGAATCATAAGCATGCCGTAACCTCAAATCTATAATCTATTGACATAATAATAAACATATTTCATTAAAAATTGGGTAATATAATTATGGATTAATTAAATTTTTTGATATTCCATCTTCAAATAATTAAATTTCTGAATGCATGGAAATTTGTGCAAGATCTAACTATGCATTTACATTATCTTTGGTCTTACTGAGTGTGTCCAACACGGTATAAAATATGTTATAAAAAAATTATTCTTAATATATGTTACATCTAACATGTGATGAACTAGAAAATTAGACCAATATGAAAGGTTCTAAAAAATAATCCACTTTATCCAATTACGATCTCTCCCAAAACCACATATATTTTTTCATTTATTGTTGGTATAAAAGTAACATAAGGTAATGCAATGATGATAGTTTTTACTTGATTTACTGAGAGCACTGCTATAGGTTCATCTCTATCAATTATACCTTTTGTAAAATTATTTCCTTCCCTTCTAAAAGGGAGATCCATAGGAATAAATCTCCAATGATATCCAAAATAACTAGTATTTCTTACATTAAAAATAATAAACACTTTATTATCAACCATATAGTATGGAAATGATTTTAGACCATGTGTACTCCATCCAGATAACATACTATACACCGAAAAATCACTGATTATCCAAATTAATTACACATTTAGTGTAAAACTCTGATATGAAACTATATCATATGTAGTTACACCATCAATCCATAATGAAATTAAATCATCAATTAGTGTCTTCAAATAAACATCGATATTCTTCATCAGATATCCTATTATTAATATTTCAAAATATATATATTGATCCTTCATCCACATTCAAGGAGGTAAGTTATACAGAGTTATGAAAACATTCCAACAAGAATATTCAATGCAGTAAGAACCAAATGGACAAAAACCATCAGTATAAAGACTCAATCATATGCTATGAGGTTCTGAAGAAATAGAAGGATGTATCTGATGAAAGTGTTTCCATGAATCACTATCACATGGATGGTTTAAGACTTTATTGATGAAAATATTATGTTTATTTTATTTTATTGATATGGATGTGTTGCGAGACATAAATATACACTGTAAATGATGTGTAATAAAAAATACCTCAACTATTTTATAGGAAAATTGGAATTTCTTTATTTTTCATCGTTATACCTTGATTCTTTACATGTTGAACAATTAACTAATGATTCATACTCACCATAATATAATATTTTTTCATTTGAACATGCATGTATCTTATGATAACTAAGACCCAAATTATGGACCAACATCCTACTTTCAGAGAAACTTGTAGGTAATGTATTTCTGTTAGAAAAAGGTGATTTAAAAAAAGAAAATATTTAATTAAAACAACTATTTAACATCCCCAAATTAGATTTAATAGTCATAAATTTTGTAATAGATTCAATTTTTCTTATTTTAAATCCTAGATATAAGGCCTCCTCAACAAATTTCAACAAATTATAAAATTAAGATGGTTCTGATTTAGGATTTGGAATATCATTCTGAGTTATAATTTCCTGAATAGATGAGCCAACAACCTCATGAAATAAATTATGAAATGATGGATCTAGAACAAAAAAAATATTTTCTATTGAATTCCTTTCACCATGTTGATAAAAAAATATAATCTTTCCAAAAAATATATAAGATATGTAGCCCAAATTTTTCAAACATTTAGAATCTTCAAAGATCACATTTCGTACATGGAAATTTAATTGTTACTTCATAAAAAAAATTCTGAATTTGACAATGAAAATGATATAAATGTTTCAACACCCTCAATGTAAACAAGATTCATACTAGATTTGTTGGAATTTTTTTGATGATTTACCCAATCACGATTGCATAATAGAAACAAGTGTCTATTTCATGAGTCCATAGTTATCTAAAAAAATATAAATAAGAATAATTATTACTCATTGATGCTAATTAAAAATTATTATTCTATTTTAATTATGGATAATTATGTCTGCTTATCATGAATTATTACTAATTTTTAGTAATTATTACAAATAATTTTTAATTTTTACTAATTGATATAATTATTTATTAATTAATACTAATTATTTATTAATTATAACTAAATTTTTAATAAATATTAATAATAAAATATATCTACTAAAGCAGGGTGTCTTCTTAATATGTGTCACCCAGCTATGCTTCCACATCACTCTAAAAAATTTATTCCTCCCTCAAAAAATTGTGATCCCTCTCACGCAACCGCATAACCTCTCTGTATTTCTCCAATATAGGGTTCCTGCTATGTGGTTCTCCTCTTGAAAACTAGGTACCAAATCTTACTCAGTGTTTTAGTCCTCCACTTTAGTGGGAGATCCTCTCCAATCAACTGATACCATTGTGAGGTTCTTGAATTTGAAGGTTGACGAGCTCTGACTGTCTACTCTAAATGATTAGCTTCAGTATTTTCTGATTTCACATGATATCAATCCATTCCTTTGAGACAACTTAATTTTGTTAATTTCATTGCCTGTATCTAAGGTGACCATACATTTATGTTGTAGTAACCTTGACACATTACAAAACCACCTCCCGATTATGATTACTTTTTACTCTAAGGAAACACTATATTTTATCTGATGCTACCCCCACGCCCTGCAACCCATAAACAAATTTCTTCCCCCATGATCTATTACAACATCTACATTGGTTGTCTATTTAACTCATCCACCTCTGCCTACTCTGACACCATTTTTTCTACGACTACCTCTCCCAGAATGACTATCATGACTCATGGTTTCCCCTCATAGGACATTGACGAGGCCTGAGGTTCCTTAATTTGGATCCCTTGTATTTTTTCCCTTCCACGATGATGAAGCCTTCCCAAATTTCCCCTTCAGTATATTCCCTTCACATCATATTTTTATTTTCATTTTGTTAGTTTTTTTTACGTGGTTTAACTTTGTTTTAACTACTTTTATGGAATGAAGAGTCTATAAGGTTTTATTTAAAATCTATAATTATATATGAATGTTTATTTTGAGTTTTATTGATCTCAAATCATCTATGTAGTTGATGGAGAATGATGAATCTATTAAATTATTTCCATCAAACTGCACTAATCAGAGCCCTGATTGAGGTAAATCCTTCACCGATCAGAGCCCTAAATGATGAGGAAAATCTTGCAGTGATCAGAGCCTTGAATATTTATCCCCAATGTTATTATGATGTTGTATATACTAGTGGTGGATGTAGGTTTCTCCGTTATTAGGGAGGATAGAGTACTCTTGCCAGCTCAATTGTAATAACCAGCATTACATCTGTTTCTATGGGATCTTCATTATACAGAGTACCCATTCGATGATCATTTTTTAATAATATTATTTTCCCACATTCTACTTTTTATTATTGTTTTCCACTTACTATTTCATTTTTTATTAGATATATATTAACTAGCATTACATATGTATCTATGGGATCTCCATTATACAAAGATGCAATGAAAATGAGTGAAGTGTGCCACTATTGAAGGTTATTTTTGTTTTATATGCATTTTATTTTTTCTAATAATGATTCCATTAAATTTTTTATTTTTTAAATTTAGTTATTCATTTTTTCATTTATCTTTTATTTTAAAAAATTTAGTTACAAATTTATTGTTTCATATTATACATGCATACAAAAATTGATTATTTTTCTCATCAATTATTTATCGAGAATCAGAGTATTTAGGTAATTATTCCTATTATAATTTACATATTTTGGTATTTTTACATATTTATAATTTTCATTCATTGTTTTTCTTGTATTTTTTTCTTACAATGACATGAATCATCTCTTTTAAACTGATTTTAGTTCTTCAAAACTAATTTCATTCTTCATTGATGATATATTTTCTAATTTATGTATTATTTCCTTCTCATAATATTTTCATTGGAGTTTTGTGGTTTCTTTCCATGTCAAAAATATATTCTATTGAACAATGACAAGTATTTTCTTAACTATACTCAGTTAAAACTAATAATTTTTATGAAATGTAAAAACTTATTATAATCATTTTATTATAAAATTTTTATTAACCATATATTGTTTGTTCTATAGGGTTATCGATTTCAATTTGATTTCTTTATCTTTTTCAGTAGAAACTGATTTCTCCAACAAGGTGATAAGTTCATTTCAAATCCCTGTATACCTAATATTATTTTCATTCTTCCTTCTAATATTCTTCCCCCTTTTTTTATGATTTGTAAATTGTTTTTATATTTAATGATCTTTTTAATGGTTCCCAATGTGATAACATGTATTCTTTAATTTAGGTTTCTTTATCACCATCTCTAGTTTTTGAATGCAATGGTAACAAAGATTCAAAGTAATTTTTCATGTATTAAATTATTTAATTTCTATTTCTATTTTCATAAATCGATGAGTTCTCTTCTATAGTAGTAAGACCAATTTTACATGCCTATTTTCTCCAGTAGATTTTTATACATTTAAATAAATGAAAAATTCTGTTTTTTTTTTCTTTGTTTTATATTTGTTTTTGTTTCTAATGTATTGTTAAATTAGTTGTATTTATGAGTATTTGATTATTTCATCTTATATTTTAACTCTTCCTAGTTTGGAATTATTAATTTTAGATGAAATCTTACAATACTACAATTACTTTGATCAGTTTGTGATTTATTGTTAATTTAGCTGTATTTTTGAGTTTTCATGTATTTTTTAGTAAACAACATTAAGATATCTATAAAATGTACTCTATATTCTTTTTTAAATTTGATAAATTGTAAATGAACTTTACCAAATCTACTATAATTAACAATTAAATTTTTTTCCTTATGCTATTTCATTTCTTCTTGCATCCAAATCTATTATTTCTTCATTTAATGCACATTATCTAATCTCTATACTTTCATCAAATTTTTGTTATGCTTCTAAATAAGTCATTTCATATTTTAGGATTTTATATATACTGATAAGTATACTTTATAAAATTAAGTACTACTAATTAGATTATCCTAAATTCATTTAAAATCATAAAATGTAAAACTTTTCTCTTTTTATCCTTTTTATATAGAATCATCATAGTAGTGGATCTTTACAAGTAAGTACCTATATTGAAAAAAAACTAGGTAAAATTGTTTTCAAGATATATTGATAAATTTACTACTATTAAAAAACACAACATTATGTGCAGCACAGACTTATGTTAATAAAAATTTTGTTATCTTTTCTTGGTTTGAAACATAGAGGAGTTTCATTTCCATCAAAAAATAGGTAATTTTATGGGAAGGTGTTGGTTCATATGAAGTTGGTACCTAATGATTCCATAAGGACTTTCACTACTTTATATCTCTTTTATGTTCTATTGTAGTGTAGAAATGGGAAGAAACATGATCATCGCCAACACATTCAAGACATTTGCACTACTCATATTGTTTGCACTGGGTGGATTTATCCTATCATGAGGTATAAGCAAAAATCTATTTTTTTTTATGAAACTTATAGGATTTAAACTCCATAAAAAATGACATACATACAGATGACATCAAGGGTTGATGGATATGGGGGTAATGGATATATCTTATGATGTATGCTCAAAATTCAATATTAATAAATGAATTCATGGGGAATGATTAGAAGAAGGTATTTTTTCCTCATAAATATTTATTTTTCTTGTGTTTTCCTTGAAAAAATGATTTCCTATTGTGATTTTTTAATATATAGAGGTTCTTCCAGGTGAAAAAAAATTGGGAGTTAAAACCTTAGAGTATTATGGGTTCTTCAATGATTCGTACTGGTACTGGATGAGTTCATGCTTGCATTCAACTTCTTCCAAATTATGACTCTCGCTTTCTTAAATCACATGCCTCTGTAATTTCTAATTTCTAAAAATGGATTTCATGAGAGCTTTATATCTATTGATTTTTATGAATAGTCACAAAATTTGAAAAGACTCAGACTATCACTACTGAATAAATCATGTAATAGGGTGTACTTTTTGGAGGTATGCACTCTTATAACATGAAGGTTCTATGCGTGTCTTTCAGTGCATTTACGATCATACTTTACTTGATAAATGTCATGGAGGCAGTGGAGATGAAATGAGTAGCATCTCTTCAGGGATGTCCTCTACTAGAACTAAAGCCTTCGCTAAGTAGTGTAATTCTTTATTCTCTGTTTCTTTTGGTCATCCAATAAGCCATCTACTTCCTTTTTTTCATTCATTTTTCTATTCTTATGATTATTAAATAGGATAAGGATTAAATTATTACTGAATATCATGTATTTTAATCTCATGCTTGATTATCTGATTAAGTGTAGTAATAAAAAAATGTATATAATTATGCAGTTTTAACACAAATGTTGATTGTGTCACTTTAAATTTATATACAGTTTCAACATGAATTCAATATTCATACTTTTGTATAATATACAATCATAAATGTTATTATATGTTCATGTATATTTTCAAGTACCATTGAAATTTCAAACTTCAAACTCATGTACAATATAAATTATCTTAAAAATTATTTTGTATTAGTTAATCATAATGTAATATGTAGTTTCAATCTAAAGAGTGCCTTGAGAAGGTAATTAGATAAGCAATGTTGTTTGTCAGAATCTACAGGCCACAAGATCTTGTAATTAAAAAAATCACCTCTTATTTTCATTTAAATTATACCACTATCTCACTGATTTATTATTTTATATAAACTTTTGGAATGATTTTTTGGTGGTAGAGTAGTACATGAATTATGGATATGTCAAAATTTTAAATTTTCTAAACTTTTCTACTGAAATATATCACTGGATTGAAAATGGGTAAGTCTCTAGGTTTACTGATAATTTATTTTATTAAAAATAATAATAATTATCCTTTAATTTTTTGCAGTTAAAAAACAAAACTTATCACGCTAGAGTTTACCACAGTGATGTCTTTGGGTTGGAACAAGACCAAATGAGAATCCTTTTTTCTTATATGTCGTTATTTTTCTCAGCAAATGGATATATTTTCCTTCTATCCTTTTATGTGTAATATTATTTTGGTTCTCCAAGAATGTAAATGAATTTTCATCTACTTATAACTAAGGGGAGAGTTAATGGAGATATTGATTTTTGGGGGGAACATATGAAGCTTTTATGTAAGTTCTTTCAACATTTTCTCTTCTCATTCTTGACCATGTGTTTAAATAGTACTCTCATTTTCTAAATATCCCCCTTTCATGATGCTTCTCCATCCTTTGCTGCAGTTTTTGATGTATTAACTT
Source organism: Viscum album (assembly GCA_963277665.1). Classification (NCBI taxonomy): domain Eukaryota; kingdom Viridiplantae; phylum Streptophyta; class Magnoliopsida; order Santalales; family Viscaceae; genus Viscum; species Viscum album. The sequence continues at coordinate 864,262,360 of OY728147.1, read as the reverse complement.
TGTAGTGAAAAGTATAGATTATTCATTGAATCTAATATTCCAGTAGCCAAGTATTGATTGGGTAGTGTAATTCCTTAGGTTTTCTCAGTTCTTTATTTCTCCTTTATTTAAAACTGAATCCATGGAGCGAGAAGTCTTGGATGTTGATTCAGGTTTGTCTTTATCCCGAACAAATTCACATATCTACATATATCAGTTCATATTTTTAATTTCCTACTTAGTTTGTGCTAATGAAATGTTTTCTGTTGAATGTTATATCACAATGTGAAACAAAACAAAACCATAGAATTTAATCATGTTGTGAAAAAGGATACTTTTCATCTCGAACAAGTTTAATGACATACCATTGCAGTTGGTTATCCTTTTAATAGGTTCTGTTGGGGTAAGTTTTCACATTTTAGTTAATTTTCATTCACTAATATCGTGGATACATTTTCAATTCCTATTTTACAAAACAAATTACCCTTTTGTTGCATGTAATGGAATAAAAAAATCTTGGCTGATGCTGTGGAGAAAGAGATTAAATTACAGGATCAAATTTTGAAGCTATAGAAAAACTACTTCCATGGTGGATTGATGAAGTTTGATGTCATTGGGGGGAGGTGAAGTTTTTTATTTTGTGATTATTATTGTTTAATGCACTATCCAATGTCCCTTTGGATTACAAAAGGTAATATTTTACATGGAATATCATTATAGAAAAATGCATCTCTTGATTTCTTTTTATTCAGAATTAACATGGGTAATACTAAAATATTTTAACTAATAATGTAACATTTTATTTGGTTTTAAAATGTCAATGAAAATCATTTTTTTTAAATACCTTTATTACCTTGTAAGACTTCACTTTTATGCTCTTCCTCAACTGTAAGGTAATACTACAATTTGATTTTTTAATTTATTTTCATTTTTTTTTCTGAATAAATATTCACATCAAGAAGGTTATTAGTCTATATAGTTCAGATAATAGTTATTTGAATATCTTTACCATGCTCTGTTAAGGAGCCTCTTGGAATCTGCCTAACATATTTTCTATGTACTCCATTTTAGTTCTATACAATATTTTTTCTAGAGTAATATTTGTTGACTCCATTATATATGGAAACTATTGTGTGATCCTTGATAGATCCATGTTTTCCTTTCTAAATTTATGTGTTTTTTGTGATCCATATAATGTTTAAGAATTATATTTCATATGTAAACTTCTTTCACATGGTTAGAAATAGAAAAAAAATCATTGAACCAGAAAATTAAATCACTATAGCTCAATAAAAGTGAACATTACAATGCACTGTTAGAACTGCAGATCTTAAGGTCGCACTTTTATCATAGTTAGCACTGCACTGTTAGCACTATTTCTCAATAAAATTGAACATTTAAACTTCATTAGTTTCCATACTATTCAAGGAGTGCATATCTTAATCACACACACACTATTAGAACCTATGCATGAATGATGAAATCCAAATGCATTATCACCAGTATTATTAGTGTATCTAGATTGATTACTTAAATTTGAACATGTTTGATTCCTAGTAATTTTCTTCATACTATAATATATGTTATGTTCCCATTTACCTACAGATGAATCCTATCTTGGATATTTAGTTTTAGGAGGAGTTCATGTCTCTCCTCCTTTTTAAGAAAAAACCATATATGGGTGAGTAGACTAGGAGGTTGTGATAACATATTGGGTATGTACAAATATTGTTGAATGTACAAAACTTGTACATAAAAGTTCAATAAATCTCACATGTCCTGCATAAATTGTTTTTGTTAGATTTTATTTGTACTTATTCTAATTTTTATACTTTATATTTATAATTTTTTCAATTATTCTATACAAAAATTATTTAATGTGTTGGGAGATATTGAAGTTGAAGATTCAGTACAAAGGTACAATATCATTATTCTTTATGGTTTCTATTGTCTCAAATGTCTGCATATTTGTAATCCACTTTTATTGCATTATGTTGTTCCACTATTTTTTGCTTTCAATATATTCAACATAGTAAATATTAATGTAGGGTTTCGATCATGCATGCAAGGTGAAAGGATTTACTATAATGGTATTTTGGAGAAATACAACATCATGGAACATAGAAGCTGTAGCATATTTTGGAGCAGTGACTGACTGAAAATTACTTTTTTATTTTCAAACACTTTTGAGGGGAAGTGAGAGCCCATGTCCATACAAGAACAAGCATAACACAACAAAAGATACTGACGAACCATTGAAATCAAGTTTGATACCATTAGACACATTATTCCTAAGGAGTTTCCAGAGAAGACTGTTTACCTCTAAATCTGGGTCATCTTTGATAAGGTCCTCGAACCAGATAGCAAGCCCATCCCAAGTCTGTATAAACCCCTCCATGCTTAACTCCCCTGCATTAAATCCTCTTGCTAGAATATGGTCTTGCTTATCAATCCACTCTGTTTTCACCTTACTAGTGGCCACCTGAAGTGCCCTCTCAGACATCTTATCGCAATCCTCTTTCGAGCCGTTGAATGGAATCGATTTCTCCAACATCTCTTCCTTAGAATGGATGATAACTTCCCATGTCTCCCTAAGTGGAACCTCCAACATCTCGGCTGAATTATGTTTTTGAAAACTAGATTATGTACTCTGTTTGAGAAGTGGATGATGTATTTCATTTGACAAGTGAATTTTTTTAGATCACTGGAACATGTATTTTATTTGAGCAGTGGATCGAGTATTTTAATTGAGTAGTGGATCGTTTTTTATATCATTGGATCATATCACCGTGAAAACACACGAGAGAGTACTAGTTTTTAAATTTTTTTATATCATTTCATATATTTTTTATATAATTTATTACAAATTATCTTAATTTACTAATATTTATAAATTATTAATAATATTTATTAAATAATATTATTAGGTCAGTTACATCTGCCACCACAAAACACAACGCAAGGAAGAAAACCCCAATAAATCGCAGGTCAAAGAACTTGACTAATTATTTATTAATTACAACAAATTATTTAATGATTATTACTAATTATTTTAATCAATACAACATTTTTACTAATTATTATAAAATTTTAATAGTATTTTTTATATTTTTTACATGGCATTACAAACTTTTTACTAATTATTACAAATATTTTAATTTTTTTACTAATCGATACAATTATTTATTATATAAGACTAATTATCTATTAATTATAAATGATTTTTTAATAAATATCACTAATTTTTAATAATTATTAGTATTTAATTATTATTATTAATTATTTAAATTATCACTACATTTTTACAAATTATTGAAATTTTAAATATTTTTTTAGTATTTTTTATATTTTTTGACAAGGTGTTAGAAATTTTTTACTAATTTTTTTAAAGGTTGGGGACAAAGCCTCATTTATTACTTATTTTTAATAGTTATCTTTTTTTCATTAAAAAAATATTATAAATTTTTTTCTAAAAATTGTTTTTCATATAAAAAATGTATTGTTCAAACATTTTCTTTAAATTGATTTTCTCATCATTTTTATAAAAAACACATTTCCTATTTATTTCATACATTATATATATATTACATGATTTCTTAATCAAATATATATACATCAAATATATTTTTACATGTTTTTTTTAAATAGATATACATATCAAAAATACACACACACACACACACATTCATTCATACATACATACATACATACATACATACATACATACCTACATACGTACGTACGTACGTACGTACATACATACATACATACAGACATAGATACACACACACACACACACACACATACATAAATGCATACATACATACATAAATACATACATACATACATACATACATAAAAAACCTCACACATTTTTTTAAAATTTTTATATATGTATATTCACATGTTAATATATATATATATATATCCAAATGTTTACAAAACTATATTCACGTGTTTTAAATAAATGAAAACCAATCATAATATAATAATCAAATATGGTTTAACATCACAACCACAATCTAAGAATTATCAAAATTGACTAAAAATTATATCATCATAAGATCACATTCATAATAATCACAATAAGACATATCATTTGATAATCTGTTTAAACATATTCAACAAAATTCACTACGTTTGAATTAAATGCTTCATTTTAGCATGATTTTTACTGTAATTATGATTTATTTTATATTTATTTTTATAAGTCTATAATATTTTTTTACTTCATAAAATATTATATTAAATTATTTTGAGAATTATTTAATATTTATTAAATACTACACTACTATTCTTCATACTTTAAAATTATATGGCATCATCATTCTATAAATTAAATTTCATAATTTATATTTCATGCAATACCAATAATTGATCAATTAAATATATTTATATAAACTTTTTCAACATTTATATAAATATAAGATACCCTAATAAATAATTTCCATAATAATCATTTTTACAACAATAACATAACATAATAAATACCAAATTATTTTGATACAACTAAAAATATGTACATTATAAAAAATATATAACTATATATAGGTCTAAAAAAGTATTCAACATATATATATATAAGTTTATAAGGTTTCCTTGTTTATATATATAACTTTCAATATTTTTCAATCATATATATATATATATATATATATTCTACATATATATGTACATGAAGTATGTGAGATTTTAGTAGGTGAATGCGCACCGAGAGTCAGCAGGGCGGCCATATACCTCAAAATAAACAAAGAAGAAAACCAAAATAGAAAAATATAATAAATATAAAGGTTAAACTTTTACCAAAATACATAAAATAAATTAGAATAAACTCGTGTGAATCCACAACATGTTGCATTCGATGGTGGACACCCAAATATAGAAAAATAAATTTTTAATAATCCAAAATACCAAATAAACCATAAAAATCAGGTAAAAATTTTGACCTAGGTTTTGAAAAAACCAATTTTTACAATATTGAATGAGAAATCACAAAAATAATGAAGAAGTAGATAATATTACTCCATAACTAGGAGATTCAAACATATATTTTTAAGAAATCAAGTGTGAAGAATGATTTTGGGGGTGGGACATTTGGGGGTTGTGTGATGGGAACCACTGCATGAAGGAGAAGAAAATTTGGGGAGGAGGGGAGATAAAGGGTTCACATGATTTTAATTAAAGTTTATTTGTGTCAGGTTAATAGAGATGGAATTTATATTGCTAAAAATAATTATGAAAAACTTTTTACGATGGATATCATTATCCATTTCTATTAATATTTCCATGAAAACTAATAGTGACGAGCCATCGTAAATACCCCTTTCCCATTGAATGGTGTATAGTCACGCCAAAATCATTTGCGATGGGGCTCGTATTCCATTGTAAATGCCACATGATTTATGGTTATCTGTGATGATAATTCTATACCATTGAAAATAAACACACATTTTCGATTATTTATGACAGGATGAGATTCCATCGCAAATAACCCATCATAAATAACAATTTTTATTAAAGTGAAAAGATGATTAAATATGTGATATTTGATTATGTAAAATTTTTACATAATAGAAATTGAATTATAAATTTGTTATCATTCATAAAATATCATATATTTAAAATTTAAATGTCATATAATGATAAATATGAAAGTGTTCATATTGGAATGAATATAAAATATTTCAAAATTATGGAATATACCTAATGTTAAAGTGGAAAATTATTAAAGGGTTTGTAATACTCTTTGATTTATGAATTGTTTATAAATGTTTATCTCATGTTTAAATATTTAAATTTTTCATTTTCATTCTTTTTCATATTTATTAAATTTTTTAATAAATCTGAATATTGTGTTTGTTTTAGTTTAAAATGTAAAACTATTTTTAAGATAGAGCCTTACATTACATGCTAGGATTGACTACATAATGAATTTAGTTTTTCATCTACCTTGACCTTAGTTTGTAATCAAAGTTCTGAACTTGAATTTAGTTATTGGATATAGTTTGTACATATTATGTGTTAATGTTATGATGAATTTGATTCTGACTTTTGTAAAGTGTCCCTGAGTAGAGGGACTTGGGGTCAGACTACCTACTTACCTGGAGGCTTATTCCTTATCTCAGCTGGTGAATGGGTCTGACTATCTATTGTTCTAGGATTACTCATGAGGAGATTATAAATCTTATATAACTCTATTCATTTACATGAAGTGTTCATGTACTTTATGCATATGATTAATTTGGATATGTATGAATATGTTTGACTTTTATTTTTGGGTAAGTAACACAAACTTGTGGGTTTAGTAAAGAGTTACATATTAATATGGTTTGAACATATTGATTTGGTGGAGGGAATATGATTCCAAAATAAATTACTAGAAGTGTGCATACATAAAATGGAATAAAATGAGTAAGATGATGAGAATAAAATTCCCATTCAAATACTAAGTTTGATATTCCTTCCAAAATGACACTTATCAAGACCTCTATCATCCAACCAGGTAAGTCAGACCATAGTTGGGTTCCCCTAGATTATCTTGTGTATGTAAAGAAAGGATGGGTGACACTGGATCATACTTAGGTAGGTCATTCCATAGCTGGGTTCCCCTTGATTTTCCTTTGTTATCTTATTATTGGTGATTGTTTTGGTTTGCACTAGCTGGGAGACCCTAATAGGATTAGATTAATGGAGTAATAGAGTTGAGTTAATCCATATGATGGATTGGATAAAGGGTTATCAACTAAATTATCCAATAATAATATATGATATGATTGGGATGAGGCCCTACCTAAATAAATAAGTGTTGAGATAAATTCCATATATGACTCATTGCTTAGTGAAATATGGATCTTGGCTTACTAATGAATATGATGTGTTTTTAAAAGGGTTCATCATTTTAGTGGGAGCATATTTAATAAAATTACTTATTAAATGGTTAATAATACATGATGCTCAAATAATAAAAGATCATTTCATAGATAATATCATCATCACCATCAAGATAAACGTTGGGACCAATCCTTAATAAGGAGAAACTTAATGTAAGCTACTCCTAAGACTGGTAGCTCAAGAAAATTTCTTAATAATGACTATAGATTTAAGAAAAAATCTTAAATAAAAGTCGATGTGTCAGAATAATTTCTTCTCTAGTAAACAAGTGTTGAAGTTGTTCGAAAAGTGAATCTAGATTCTTATAGAAGCATATAGTGATTCATTTAGGGTTTCAAAGGAATTAGATGAAAAATGACTAAAATAAACATAATCTCAACTCATTTACTCAATATTATTGGGTATATCAATGATTTTAGTCTCATATACTCAATATAATTGGGTGCGTCAAATGATATTCAATATGATAGAATATTTTAAATGACTTGGTGATACTGAAGGTTACCTTAAATATTTAATGGTTATATAAATCAATTCTATTATTCTGACATATATATGATATCAATTGTATTTTTTAATAAGTTTTGTAAATATACATAAGGTTAGAAGATGAAAATAATTGAAGCTTGAATTTTGTTTTCAAGTCATGGGGCAAATGAGTTTCTATATTGATGACTTGAACGCCTCAATATTGGATAAAATCATCATAAGATGTGTATTTTATCTCATTTTTCTTTTTTGAAGATCATGAAAAAAATTTGAAATTTAATAAAATGAGATAAGGTGTTATTGATACACATGGTTATTATTTGTTCAGATCTATAACATGCTTTAATGGGAGACTAAAAAATCTCTTATTCTAGTTAGGTAATTTATCCCATTATCATATATGGAAATGTTCTAAAAATATGATTGAATTCAAAGAACATTTATCTGATATTATAAAATTTATGGGAATATAAATATAAATTAGGGATATGATGTCTAGGTTATATTATACTATATAGATAGTAAAAGTAGGTAAATGTAAAACTGGAAGAAGAAAATTTGGTTTAAAAGTTCAACAATGTTTCTTCAAGAATCCAATCAAAGTTATTGAAACATAGGGTTGTTAGGAAGGAGTAATAATAATTCGATATGACTGGATTATCAAAGATATACCTAAATGAGTTTAGGAAACTCCATGGAATTTCCATGTCAGGTAAGGATGTTATATAAATTAATTATTCAATTTTGAAGGGTTTTGAAACTAAATTTATATTTTACAAAGCATTGAAAATATTTAGGAGTTCAAAATCAAAGGAATAATTGATTTTTCTTCTAGTTTATATTCATGAGATGAAGTAAATAGTTACTAAATTGAGGATTTGAATGTATATAATTTTATCAAAGCTCAAATGAATCTAAGTAAAAGATTTTTATCTTTATCTCATTTACCTTATGTGATAAGAGAAGTTTTTTTACAACAAAGAGTTTTTATTAACAATATGAGATGATTAATTTTATACACATGATTTTTGATATATTTTAATAAAATATCATTTTCAAATAAAAATGTTCTAAACACATAGAATACTATATATGACATGGAAAAATAGTTTATTTGTTAAATATTCCCACTAAAAGAAAATAAATGTTATTTTCTCACACAAAAGGGTTTGTGTATCTTAGAAAAATATGCTAAAAATAATTTATTTCCTAAGAGGCTAGTGGGAATATGTTTGGACTTATAGAATTTCAAAATTAGTAGATAAAAGATAACACCAATCTTATGTTTAAGTGTTTTTCCACTTAATGTCCTAAAATGTTTAGGATACATGTTGGAAAAGAAAAATGTAAACTATTAAATTTAAAAGTGGATATTAATATTTTTTAATGGATTATACTAGTCTATGATAAAGTGTAATTCACTCAATATCCTAAAAGAGTTTAGGATATGTGATGATAAAGAAAAATTTAAAGAGTTACATTTAGTTTTCATGAAAAATGAAAGGCATTATTTTATGAAAGATCGTATGGGTTGAAATAAAAAAGCGAATTACACTTGATATCCTAAAAAGAGTTTAAGGTATGGAAGAAAAGAGAAATGTAAAGGGTTACATTTAGTTACCATATTAAAGTAATTTTCACTTTATACTCAAAGAGTTTAGGAATACAGGTAAACAATAATGTAAGTAGTTAAATAATTTTAAGGAAAGAGTTTGATGGTGTATGAAAAGAGTTATATTCGACTTGTTAGAAAATAAAATGGAAATGATGGCTCTCGACGCGAAAGCCCACTCCTCGAACCCTAATCTGTTGAAAATCTTTGAAGATTAGCTTCTATTCTCTGAATCTTCTTTCCATGGCCTTGTTTGATCCTCGCTGGGAGCTTCCCTTCGATCCCACAAGTAAACACATGAAGGAGGTGTTGTATCTGGAGAAAACTGAGCCATTACAAGCAATGAATTTGAGGATCAAAGGGATTTCCTTCCTCGAAGCTTTGACGGGTTCAGATCACTCCAAACTTCCATCAATGAAGCCATCAAAGATAAATAAAATGGAGGATGGAAGTTTTTCTATTGAGGCCGACCCAGATGTGTTACAGTAGCGTACTCAACTCTGTAAGTTTTCAATTATGGGTCGAGTTTCCTACCTCAAAGGTGACAAACCCTGGTCCTATTCTGATTTGAAGACTCAAATTGCTTTGTGTTGGGGCTCTAACTGGAAACTGGTCCTTCTTGATAAGGGATACTTCCATATTCTCCTTTTTATGCAAAATGATCTTGATAGATTTTGGAAATTAGGTAACCTTCAATTGAAACCTGGTTTCCTTCATATTTCTGAATGGGATTTTGCTTTCAATCCTAACAATCATAGGAACACCACGGCTCAGGTATGGGTTAGGTTGCACAAACTTAATTGGTTTTTTGGCACCCTCAAATTATTAATGATCTATCATATTGCATTGGTACTCCCCTGAAAATTGATCAAAGAACATTAAATTGAGACCTAGGTATCTTTGCTTGGGTTATGATTGAAGTTAATCTTGAAAGTAAGTTACCACTGTCTATAGTTTTCAATGATAATGAGTATAAGACTATGGTGAAAATTGAGTATGAAAGGCTCCCCCCTAATGTGAATGCTACAAAATTGTAGGGGACTCAGTCCTTAATTGTAGGATTTTGCACAAACAATCCCCTCATCCTAGTTATTCTGAATGGACAGAAATAAAAAAACAAGAATAAAGAACCTATTTTTGACAAACCTGAAACATCTAGGATGAAAGAGGAGAAATGGGTTGTTAAACCCAAAATATCAGGACAGTTGGAAGCTGGAAATGTGAAAACATGGGCATACCTTATTGAGGAATTGTATAATGAATCTATTTATTGGGTTATTAGGAAGGACATTGAAACAAAAATATGGGGAATCATGCACTCCCATTATTATTCTGGTCCCTCCTGTAATTATTTATAGGTCTCTGCTCCTATTTTGAACCTCTCTAATGAACTGATCCCTCCCCCTTTGAAGCTATTTGAATGGATGAATGCTCACTCATCCCTTTCAAAGAAAGTGGACCGACCTTGCACTTATCACAACCCCCATATCATCCCTACTGCTTCAGAAATCATTTCCCCTAATGCTCAAATTTTCATCACTGAGCCTAAGATCCCCCCATCCGAACAGAAGATTTATTCTATCCATGTTGAGCCTGGATATATCCCTGCCCTTCTAGACAGCATGGGTAATCAATAGGAAAGCACTGTTGTCCATCTTGAAGGTTCCTTGCAACCTAGGAGGATAGACAGTACGACTGTCCTCCTATCATCTCCCAACTATCCTACAATTCTGGACAAACACTCTGCTATTAAGCAGGTCTCAAAAGCACCTGTCCAAAATGATTCTAACTCAAATATGGAAAATCATATGGTCTTGGCTTCATTCCCTCCAGGTGATGTTGACTCTCTTCTAATTGTTAGTGCAGGTGCCACTAACACCTCTTTGGTTTCCTCTACATAGGTGAACCAAGGCATCACTAATCAAACCAAGACTTCTCGAATTACAACCAGATTAATGGCAACTGGGTGAAAAAAGGAAGGGGACAACCCCCCTAAAAATAGGTCCAAATGATTTTTTTTTTCTTGAATTGTCAGGGCATTGCGAACCCTGACACCTTTAATGTCTTAAAAAGATTTCTTATCACTCATCGTCCTAATTATTTTGTCATTGTTGGACCAAAAATTAATTATGCTTCTAAACTCCTGCATCTATGTCCTTTTGGTTATTCCTTTCTAGGAGATTTTAATAATGGTAAGACTATTGAAACCCTCTGGATGTTTGCTAATTCTTCCATGAAAAATGTGAACACTCATACTATCATGAATCAGAGCTTTACTTGTGATTTCATATTTGAACATTCTCATATTTTTACTACTTTTTTCTATGTTAATAATAGATATCAAGATAGAAGGCCTCTCTTGAATGAGATCACTCAACTTAGTATCACTATTCAAAATCCTTGGTTCATATTTGGGGACTTCAATGCCATTTCAACCCCTAGTGAGAAATTGGGCCCTTCTCACTCCACTATTTCTTCTAGATAATTTAAAATATTCATTGAAACTAATAATTTTATTGAGGTAAATTTAACTGGTTCCAAATTTACCTGGTATAGAAATCATTATAATAGGGTCATGGCCAGTAAGTTTGATAGGGATTTTACTTATGATCAATCCCTGGATAAATGGGATAACATTTCATGAATCACCCTTTCGAAAGTTGCCTCTGATCACTACCCTATTTTGGTTAATTTTTCCCATAATCTCATCAAACCTAGGCTTCCTTTCAAATATAAAAATGCCTAGTCCTCTGATCCTGACTATGTGAATATTATCAAAAACTCCTGGACTAATGTGTATGATCATATAGACCCATTTTTTTGTCCTTTGAAATTGAAAAATCTCAAGCAAGTCTTAAAGAATTAGTGTAAAAATAAATCTAAATAAATAGACAATGAAATTACCATTCTGGAGAATGATCTCACACAAATTCAAAATAAAAATACCTCCTCAAACTTCACCAACATTTTCCAGAATGAAATAAATGTTTCTTCTAAGCTAGTCATGTTACTTAACTTTTAGGATAACCTCAAAAAACAAATTTTTTAAACCAGATGGATCAATGATGAATATAGGAACACTAAGTTCTATAACTCTCTTCACAGAGTTAGAAAGTATTTTAGGCCTATTTCCTATCGTAGAGATGAGGAGCATCTTATTGACACTGATGGAGGTATTGCCAATTTTGTGGTATCCTACTTCTGTGATATCTTCAATAGTCCTAGCATTGATAAAGATATTCTCCATGATGTCATTCCAACTATGGTGTCTGGAGATGAAAACTTTTTACTTAATAGTATCCCTTTGGATCAAGAAATAAAAGACATTGTCTTTAGCCTCAACCCTAACAGTGCTCATGGACCTGATGGTTTCAATAATGGGTTTTACCAAAAGCATTGGGATATTATTCACGACGATGTCTATCGCATGGTTAAAACTTTCTTTTCTAAAGGCATTCTCCCTCATGGTTTAAACTCCCAATTTCTTACCCTTATTCCTAAAATGGAGAATTCTAATGAAATACATCTCTTTAGACCTATTTCTCTCATAAATTATCTCTTCAAAATTATCACTAAAATACTTTCTAATAGAATCGATTCCATCAGCAATAGAATTGTCTCTTGGAATCAATTCGGTTTTATAAAAGGAAGATCAATACAGGACTGCATTTTCCTTGCCTATGAATCCACCAACCTTTTAAACAGAAAAAATCGAGGTGGGAATGTTTCCATTAAGCTTGACATGACAAAGGCTTTTGACACCATAGATTGGAACTTTATTTTTAAGGTCCTTACGCACTTTGGTTTTAATGACACCTTTATTAACAGAATTAAAACTCTTTTTAACTCAGCTCATATTTCCATTCTAATAAACGGTTCCCCTAGAGGATATTTCAAATGTTCTAAGGGGGTCAGGTAAGGAGACCCTCTCTCTGCTATTCTCTTCTTAATTTCTGAAGACTATTTGAGTATATTACTCACTCAGTCTGTGGATCAAGGCAAGATCAAACCGATCAATGCCTCCAGAAACTTGAATGCCCCCTCACATCTTCTATATGATGATGACATTATTTTGTTTCTTTAGGGGGACAAAAGAAATATTAATAACCTTAAAATAATTCTCAATCACTATGAAGAGGTGTCTGGTCATCACGTCAATTGGCAAAAATATTTTATTTACTTTGGAAAAGGATACCCCCTAGCAAAAAAAGCAACATTATCAGTGCTTTGGGGATCAAGGAGGGTTCTCTACCCTTCACTTATCTCGGTGTACCTATATTTTGGGGAAGACCTAAGGCTACCTATTTCTCTCCCATCATTGACCAAACCCTTCGACAAATCTCCTATTGGAAAGGTAAAAACCTCTCCATGGCAGAAATAATTTTCCTTTTCAAATATACCATTGTCTCCAAACTAGTTTATTCCATGATGATCTATAAATGGTCGGCTGGTCTCCTGAAACGCATTAATGTTTCCATTAAAAACTTTTTCTGGATAGGAAGCACTCTTGAGAGAAAACTGGTTATTGTTCCTTGGTCCTCTTATTGCAAACCAATTGAAAAGGGAGGCATTGACATAAAAAACCACAATAATTTTAATGAAGCACTTCAAGCTAAGCTCACTTGGAACCTCTTTCACAACAATTATCCTTCCATAGATTTTCTTAGGTCTCACTTCCTTGATAAATTAAGAAATAAAAATTTCAATTATTTGACCTCCTCTATCTGGCCCTCCATCAGGAATACATTTGTTTCTATTATGACTAACTCCAGATGGATGGCTAGAAAAGACTCTAATTTAAATTTTTGGCTTGATAACTGGACTGGTACACCCCTTATCTTTTTGTCACATAACACTCAACTTCCTGAACATACTAATGATACCATCAAGGACATTTTACAAATTCAAAATCCTTTCTTACCCGACAATATAAGGCACGTTGTGGAAAGTTATCCCTTCACTATTACTGATGATATTCTAATTTGGGAACCTGCTCATAATGGTATGCCTGATTCAAAAAAATACTATAACCATTTATTCAACAATGATGATAATAATTTAAGCTGGTTAATTTTCTTTTTAATAAATCTTGGTTAAAGCCCTTGAGATTCACTATCATTTGGCATATTGCTCATGGTAGGCTTCCCATTGATATCTGTTTACAATCTTTCAGGACTAATCGCTGTTCCAAATTTCATATGTGTAATCCGCATCATGAGGATATTAATCACCTCTTCCTTTCTTTTGATACAGAAACTACCCTTTGGCATTACATTTTTGATATTTTTGAGTGCATATGGTTGCCTTATAGATCTATAACATCTCAGTGGCAGTGATGTTTGGACTTATCTAACTCCCAGCAAATCAGGAGTCTTTTTATTTCAGCTAGAACAGATCTCCTACATGTGATCTGGTATGGCAGAAATGAATATATTTATTCCAATAACTCTTATAAGGTTAATGTAGGTAAAATGAGAATTCTCAATGCTATTTGGGAGGCTGCTCTTCTTCAGAAGGATCATTGCAACAACTCGGTTAGAGATCTTGGGATTCTTAGGTACATTAGTGTAGATGGGAGGTACCCTTGACCTAAATACACCATGAAAGTATTTTGGAAAGCTCCACCTCCAGGTTGGATTAAAATCAATGTTGATGGGGCTTCTAAAGGAAACCTAAGCCCTATGGGATGTGGTGCCATCTTCAGAAATCATCTGGATCAGGTTCTTGGCTGATTCTAAGGATCTTGTGGCTTCGATTCTTCCCTGGAAGTTGAGATGATGAGTGCGATTAATGCTACTTCTTTTTCCAAGTTTCATAACTGGAACAACATCTGGATCGAGAGCGACTCAACTATTATAGTCCAGGCCATTTGGAATGGCGTCGTTCACCTATCTTGGACTCTCACTCCCCACTGGATGGGTTGTTTTCACTCTCTATCAAAACTCAACTTCATTGTCACCCATACCTACCAGGAAGAAAACAAGCTCGCTGATGGACTTGCCAACATGGGAGTTAATCATGAGGTCTCCTGGAGGGATGACCTTCCTCCTGAGTTACTCCCTCTTTATGTCAGGTATGTTCAAAAAAATCATTACTTTAGACTCATGTAATATTTTCTTGTTCTTACTTTTATAATAAAGTTTGTGTTTTGGTCTTTGACCAGAACACCACCTCTCGAAAAAAAAAGGAAAGATTTTGATGGAATAGGGTTCCAAGGATGATGATGATGAACTTAAAAATATTTCTAAGTAGACAATAGAAGTTTACATCGTACATTTGATATTTTGAAGTTAAGAAGTTTGAATATGTTCAAAGAGTTAAAAAATTAGGAACATGATTCATATATCTCACCATTATTCAAATTGGATTACTTTATAGATGTTTCTCACTAAATATTTTAGTGGGAAGGTTTTATCAGATGGACACATAAATATGTGACGTGGTCATATAGAGATATGATGTGGATTACATATGATGTAATGAGTTAAACGGGTGCTTATGTTGTCTTTATTAAATATTCTTAAATGGATTAAGAATATTAATATGTATCATATGAAAGGAAACCACTATTTTATCATTCTTTAATGTTGTATATATCAATGTATATATAGATATACATTTCATGAAGTGTAATGATAATTTACCTCTCAATGTATGACTTTGAGTTTATCCCTAACCAATGTTCTTCATGGATTATTATAGGTTATGATAAAATGTTAAGGTTAGTGTGAGTGGGATTATTGTATAGAGATATATAATATGGTCACGAGGCACAAAAAAAGAATAGGATATTCTTTGTGTACACCAGATGACCCACTAAGTATACCACATGGAGTGTCATACAAAAATGTATTTGGTATACTAGGGGTGTATGGATCATATTTTTTTGTCCCCACTACCTGAGGTTGGTGAGATATTTATCTTTAGAACCTTCATAGTTTGATACCCTACTTACGCAAGACAATATACAAACTTAACTAATTCGGGGGTGGTTGGGTATATTTCTGATTATGTCATCAGTTGGAGCTTAACCAATATTGGATTTTTCCTCTCATATGATGAGTTTGACATTTCAGACCTCGATTGAGATCGACTATAGGAGTGTGTGGTTGAACCTAGATAATTTATATCTATCCAAATAAGGGACATGTAATGTGCTTATCTAGAAGGATGAATGAAATATGATGTATTCATCGACCAGTTTATTCTAAACTTAGAGAATTGAGAATATAGGAGTTTCCTATATGGTATTGAAATATTCCATATCCCATGGTTACTTTATTTCTTATAAAAAGAAAAAATATGATAATTCACAATTTTATATGATATCGACTGGTGTATAAAAATATAGAGATACATGTGTCTGATGGATATCACACCAGATCCCTTTATATCTTGAGTAGCAATGATACTTTGCTAGAGGGGATATTTTCTTACTTATATGGATCTAGAGATTCATATTTTTTTCAATGATGTAAAGGCCCATAGGGTAACAATTTTTGGTTGACTTAATATGGATTGAGTTTGGCTCATAATGCTACTCTAAATGTAAGGACCCGGCCTTAAACATTATATAATCTTGAGTTTTAAGTCAAGAATTTATTTTCTTTCATTTTTGGATCTTTATAGTTTAGATTTTTAGAGAAATAGGCATCACCCTAACATAAATAAACATTACATCACAAAGTGGACACTTCCACTTAGTATCCATTTTCTCACAAAACAAAACTTTAATGATATAAAAAAATTTCTTTCCATGGTATATCTTTAAAATTTTCATCTTGACCTCATCCTTGTCCTTACTCATCCTTAAAAACCTATGATTTTTTTTAAAATGTGGGATGAGCACAAAAATCTCAGTAAGAGAAATATAAAAATAAATAAATAAACTTATTAGTTAATGATTACTTATACAAAATTTATCTTTTTATAAATTAAACTTTGGGGTCAAAATAAAAAATTTATTGTCCAAGAAATAAAATTTTACACCCAAATATTTTCATAAAAAATTTATAAAAAGTCTTATTGAAAAAATAAATCCCACAAAGTTTCCTTTTCAATCATGAAAAACTTATGATGAATTTTTCAAAAAAAAGTTATACATTTTACCTTTATGAAGTAATACATACTTTCCTTTAAACATAAGCTCATGAGTAATCACATGGGAGCATAACATAAAGAACATGGTACCATAGGATCATGGAAACATAGGAAATGTGAAAGAAACACAAAACATAACATTAGAATAATTCAATTATAACTTCCAAGAAAACATCACATGGTGGGGAAAGTCCCATCATGGGTTATGTTTACTCCCCAATCCCATACATAACATCACATGAGACAAAAAATTTATCCAATGAATTGGAGAACAATCTGGGCACACCCATCATAACATATTCATGATTATGTGTACCATAAAATAAAATCAATTATCACGACCCGTCCCCTGGGGCCCATACCGTGACTACCTCAAGCCCGCCTTCTATAGGCCAAGGGCTGACGACTAGAATCAAAAAGGTGTATCCCTATAACAGGAATGCATCACCTTTAAACCTATATAAACACACAATCTAAGAGCACAACAAAAAGAAACCACGAAGTAAACTGATGTAGTAAAAAGTGTACTAAAAGTAAAGGGGCCGAAATACAAGCTCAACTGGAAAAGTAAAAGTATAACTAAAAAGAGAAAATAGATCCTGGATCGTCCACCAAGGTTCCTACCTGAAGGGTAGGTAAAACTCACAATCAGTAGTCACTGCAACACGTCACGTAAAATGGTCCACCTCTAAGCACTGTTCAATCCTTTCTCCCTCAGCCACGATCAACACTGTCTGTTGTCTGTACAAGACACAACAAGGTGCGGTCATAGCCCGTGCATGGGTGAGTATAACAATACTTAGTAAGGACCCTAATACCCTCAAAGGTCTCCCAGAGTTCCACAAAGGATAAACCACAAATAAATACCTCAAACACAAAGCACTAAGTAGTCATCAGCTCTACTTAGGTATATTCCCATACATATACATAAGTTATCAAGATATACTCATCTCATACATGAGGAAACATAAGGATCCAAAGTTTAAGCCTTTAGAACAAATGATCCATGAGGGAAGAATACCACAAGGGTAACACCATGAAGGTAACACCGTGAAGGTAAAAGTACCACAAAGGTAACACCACAATGGTAAAAGTACCACAAAGGTAACACCACGAAGGTAAAAGTACCACAAAGGTAACACCACGAAGGTAACACCATGAAGGTAACACCATGAAGGTAAAGAATTAGCTCACACCAGGTATATAACTCAAGTACAGAAGTATAGATGATTATTCATAAATCTAGATCATCTTATTCTGTCGAGAACCTCTGCTGCTGAACCACACAAGATCGATAGATGCTGACCCACACAAGATCGCTAGGTGTTGACCCACAAAAGATCGATAGATACTGACCCACATAGGATCGCTAAGTGCTAACCCACACAGGATCGATAGATGCTGACCCACATAGGATCGATGTTCTTTCTTCATGTTACAGCCAGCCATGAGATTCCCTCACTAAGCATGCTTGATTCTGGGAGGATCTTAACCTCAAGCCATCGGTCATATTTCAACAAGCATGAAGTACCACGTAGAAGTAACCTAATGAAACTACATGTCATAAGGGTTCCAACACGATAGACAGCGCGTCAATCAGACGCCCAATCTATGACTTAGAAGCATTTTAGTACCAAGGGACCGGTTGGATTCAGATTCGATCCCACTCGGTCATACTACAACTTTCTCCAAAACTCAATTGAAGTATACAAGAAGTATTGTCTCACTCCAAGGATCCCATCTTCGTAGACGGTTCGTAAAATGGATGCCCGGTTCACAAGTTATGGCTCTTTTAGCGAAACTGGCCCTGGAAGGGTTTGGGTTTGGTCTGATCCGGTCGGACCGACCCGACGCGACCTATTCTGGACCGACCTGACTCGGTTCAGGTCGACCTTACCCGGTCCGGGTCTGACCCGGCTCGGACCAAACTAGCCTGGGCCATGGCCTGATGGGCAAGCTAGGCTCGCGCGGCCCGGCCTGCAGAGGCACAACTCACCAGGCTCGCTCATCCCGGCCCGCGGAGAGGCGTGACCCGAACCTCTAGAGGCACGATGTGTTGGAGAGGGGCCTACCCTATCTAGAATTGGGGGTAGTACTCCTACCTTCCTCCCAAATGGCTAAGTCGTTCGGGTAACAGATCGGCAGCGCCACGTGGTGCCGCCTGGTCACCGCAGGATCTGCAAGGGCAGGTCCCTCCACCATCGCAGCTTTGTGCCGCGTCCCTCTCCAGTGGCGCACGATGGCACGCCGCTCTGCCTCCACAGCCGGCCGGCACTGGCTTCCCTGCTCGACCGCCGCATCTAAAAATCTGTGGCCTTCTCCTCCAACGGCACGCGACGGCGCGCCACACCACCTCCATGGTCGGCCAGTGTTGGTCGCTCTGCTGACTGCTATGGCCTCCTCCTGTGGCGCGCGATGGTGCGCTGCCTCTTTCACGGCCAACCAGTGTCGGCCGCCACCATCGCTTGTCGGCGCGGGTCTCCAGTGTCGTCACACTAGTACCACACTGACGGTCTCCCATGGGATGACCTCTTCGCCGCTTGACCTTCCATTCCAGGTTCCGTCCAATCCCAAATAAAAAAGTCTGTAAAGAACACGTAAATCAAAAAAGTAGTGGAGGGTCTGAGCCTTGTTTGTTTGGCCCACGCCCTCTTCGTTAGCTTGATATCATGAGGTAAGAATAAGATTCAATAATCTATTGAAATTAAAACAAGATAAATTCCTACCTCAGGATTGTTGGAGAACGTCTGCATTTGAAGAAGAGTTGG
Organism: Viscum album; assembly: GCA_963277665.1. Taxonomy (NCBI): domain Eukaryota; kingdom Viridiplantae; phylum Streptophyta; class Magnoliopsida; order Santalales; family Viscaceae; genus Viscum; species Viscum album. The sequence goes on along the minus strand of OY728147.1, from coordinate 864,242,521 downwards.
TGTTTGTCGTTCCCGCAATAAGCCTCCAACAACACCGCTCAATTGTTGTTCTTCGATTTGTGATTCAATGGTGCTCATCACCGATCATCAGAACTGGTCTCATCCTCCAAGTGATTGGCGTCGTGGTACTTTATCGCTTAGTGAAGTCGTGCCAACACCCCTCCCCAAGCTTCATATAAATAGTAGAGGGGGAGTGTGAGTAACACACATGGAATTAATGAGGTTCATTTAATTAAGGAACCTTCCTAATTCCAACGGTACAATTACAAGTATAATGGGGAATCAAGCCATTTAATGGCTTGACGTGTCATTGGTACCGCCACCACCACTTGTCCCTTGGAGGAAAAGAAAAGAAATAAAATAACATTGTTATTTTATTATTCTTTTAGAAGTTCAAAATCTAACTTTTTCTCCCGACCTACTGCGGTCGAAGTGAAGACTCTCTTAAGTGAATCCTGACACTACGGATTCAACGGTGCCCTTAGATTTTTAATCTGAGCACTGGTTCAAAAGATAGAAAATGTCGCCCAGGTGTTTATTGAACGTAACTAAAAAAAGTTCAGAAATTCATTCCAGGCACACCGAGCCTTAGAATCACGCGCTGTTAATTTTTGCAGACTCGTAATAATTCCATATAATTAAAAAAATTACATAGAAAATTTGGGTCTTTACATTCTCTCCACCTTAGGGATTTTCATCCCTGAAATCCACAACATAGACTAAGGAAACAAATGGGGGTACTGAGCATGAATCTGAGCCCCCTACTCCAATGTGCTCTCTTGGAGGTCCACGTGCTTCCAGTGAACGCGCACCAGAGGTATCAATCATACATAATGGACCCGCTCCTGTCGATCCTCAATCTCCAATGGAACCTCCGTAAAAGTCTCCCCATCATCAATGTCCAGCTTACCCCAGTCAATAACGTGTGATGGATCATGCACATACTTCCTCAGCTGTGACACGTGGAAAACTTCATGCACCCAATGGATCTGTGGGGGAAGAGCTAAGTGATACGTCGCCTCACAAACTATACTGAGAACATGAAAAGGTCTGATGAACCTTAATGATAGCTTTTCACCCCAGCAAAATCTCCACAAACCTCGTCGAGGTGAGACCCATAGGAAGACATGGTCTCCCTCCTTGAACTCTAAAGGTCTTTGTCTCTTGTCAGCATAAGACTTTTTTCTACTCTGTGAAGTATTCATCTACTCCTGGATGATCTGCACCTTCTTAGTGGTAGCCCGTACCAACTCTGGACCCATAAGTGCTGACTCCCCTGGGTCTGTCTAGCATAGAGTTGATATGAAAGGTCGATTGTATATGGCCTCAAATGGTTTCATACCAACGGTGGAGTGATAACTATTATTGTATTAAAAATACACCAAGGGTAAGTGATCCTACCAACTGCGACCAAAATCTAGGATGCAAGCATGAAGCATGTCCTCCAATGTCTGAATGGTCTGCTCTGTCTGACCATCCGTATACGGATGAAAGGCGGTGCTCAGATGTAGTTGAGTCTCGAACCCCTCCTATAATCCCTTCCACAACTGGGATGTAAAACATGAATCACGGTCAGAGACGATTGTCGATGGAACCTCGTGAAGTCATACAATCTCTTGTACATAGAGGTGTCATAAGCCCTCTACTGATCCCTGCTCTCGGATGGGTAGAAAGTGGGCCGACTTGGTGAGTTAGTCAACAATAACCCAGATGTAATCATGTCCCCTGGACGTATGTGGTAGTCCTATCATGAAATCTATAGAGATACCATCCCACTTCCACTCTGGAACCTCTATTGGCTATGATAATCCTACTAGAACCTAATGCTCGACATTCACTTACTGATATATGAGGCATCGTTAAACAAACTCAGCCACTACTTTCTTCATCCCTGGCCACCAATGCTAACGTCGGAGGTCCTGGAACATCTTCGCCACACCAGGATGTACCGCCAGAGGGGATGTATGTAACTCCCTCAACACCTCCTCCCTTGGTGCCACTGGTACCATGGTGCGTCCTTTAAAGAGGATGATGTGATCCCCACCTTAAAAAAATCCATCAGGTGCTTGTCTTGAGGATATCTGGGCATGTCGAGCCTCATAGTCAATGTCCTCAAGTTGTACCTCCCGAACTCACTGAAGAAGTGGGGGAGTGATAGTCATAGACTGAAGGTAACCTGCTCCATCTCTATCCACAAAGGATATATGTAACGCGGCTAACTGCTTTGTCGCCTCACTCATCAACTGTAGACCAGACCTCCTGCTGAGTGTGTCTGCTACTATGTTCCCCTTCCCATGAGTGTATACTATCTCAAAGTTATAGTTCTGGAGGAACTCTAGCCAACTTAGTTATCTCAGGTTTAAGTCCTTTTGTGAGAAGATATACCTAAGACTCTTGTGATTAGAGTAAACTATAAAATGTTTGCCCATTAAGTAATGTCACCACATCTTCAAGGAAAAGACCACTACTGCTAACTCCAGGTCATGGATAGCGCAGTTCTTCTCATGTTGTCTCAACTATCATGAACCATAATCAATCACTGATTTCTCCTACATTAGGACACATCCATGTCTGGTCCCTGACATGTCACAGTAGACTACATACCCAATTCCCTCTTATGGTAGCATCAATATGGGGGTACTCTTAAGGCTTTGCCTCAATTCCTGAAAACTTTGCTGGCATCTCTCCGTCCACACGAAAGGATGTACCTTCTTCGTCAACACTGACAAGGGTGCCGCAACTTTGGAAAATTCAGGTATGAATCTCCAGTAGTACCCATCCAACCCTAGGAAACTCCTCACCTCAGTCACACTCCTGGGTGGCTCCTAAGCAAGCATAGCCTCTATCTTTGCCGAATCAACTGAAACTCCAGCCTCTGAGATAACGTGTCCTAGGAAGTGAACCTCTCGTATCCATAACTAGAACTTCAAGAGTTTACCATAAATCTAGTGCTCTCGGAGTGTATCTAGTACTATTTACAGTTGATTGGCTTGCTCCTCCTTTGTCACTGAGTACACCAAGATGTCATCGATGAATACCACCACAAAGCGCTCGAGGTATGGCTGAAAGATTCTGTTCATGAGTCCCATAAATACTACAGGGGCATTAGTCATGCCGAATGGCATAACCAAGAACTCATAGTGGCCATACTGATATCTGAAGGATGTCTTCTGCACATCCTCATCTCGTACCCTAAGCTGATGATAGCCTGATATGAGGTCTATCTTCGGAAATCATCGAGCTCCCTTCAGCTGATCGAAAAGACCATCAATCCTCCAAAGTGGATACTTATTCTTCAAGGTCACCTGGTTCAGGCGTCGATAGTCCACAAAGAGTCTCAAACTCCCATTTTCCTTCTTGTAAAACAAAATCAGGTCTGCCCATAGAGAAACACTAGGCCTTATGAACCCCTTCTTCTACAAGTCTTCCAGCTATACCCGTAACTCACGAAGCTCTATGGGAGCCATCCAATATTCTGGTGTAGATATCGATGTCGTCTCGAAGTACATGTCGATGTAAAAGTATACCTCTCTACATGGAGGTAGTCCCGAAACATCATTTGGGAAGACATCGACATATTGGTCCACCACTACAGGATAGATCAGACTCTCAACATCAACTACTCAGAGGGTAAGGCTAGACAACCGATGTGTGATCGGTTGCACCCTCCTCTGGGTAAGTATATCCTATGCTGCAAAGGTTCCCTTCTCACCAATAAAGTAAAACTTGGTCCCATACTTGTGAACATAATGCACTTTGCACCTAATACAGTCAATCTGAGCATGGACTATGGATAACTAATCCATACCCAAGATGATGTCATAAGACCTTGAAGTTGTTACTAGAAGATCCCAGCTGAAGCTCTCACCTTCTAAAGTAAGCTCACATTACCGACACCAGTGTGTAATCATAGAATATTCTCCCATAGAAGTCTCTAATAACAAGGATGGAGCCAATGACTCCACCAGAATCTCCGAGCTCTGAACGAGAACCGTGACAATGAAAGAGTGACTGAAACCTATGTCAATAAGTACTGCAGCTAAGGTGGAGTAGACAAAGATCATACCTCGAATCATATCTAGAGAACCGTGGTTGTAGGCCTCAATTTCCTGGAGCTGAGCTCATCCCTGACCACCTGCTCCCTGTGGTTGGGGTGGACCACCTGGAGGTGGTTGCAGTAGAACCTCGAATCGCCGCCCACCGCCTGCTGCACGACCAGCTCCTCTGCCACATCCACCGCCATGCAAACCTCCTTTCTCAAACCTCTTCCTCTACCTTGGTGGTCCCTCTACCTTCTTCTAGTCATCCATACGGCGAGTTAGGTAGTCATGATCCATGTGACCCTTCCCACCGCACGAGTAGCACTGCCTTCTCCTCATCTATCCTCCTATATCCTGTGATCCCCTCACCACCAACCCTGTATCCTGAGGTTTTCCACCAGAAGGTATGGCCTACTTGGGCCCCTGTGTCATCCATTTATTGCCTGCTAAAAATAACTCTACTACCTGAGTTCCAGTGGTGGCTCTTGTTGTTGGTTCCTGCTCATTTAGGAAGCTCTCCACCAAAAGCACTCGCTTTAGCACCCCAACTTGCGTCGAAATGCTGAGCGATATCATCAATGCTCTGATCTCTCATTGGAGACCCTAATCAAAGGTTCGGGCCCCGAAGAAAGGGTCTCATACCATGTCGGTGGAGTAGTGGGAGAGATCAGTGAACCTCGCCGAGTATTGGGCCACGGTCATGCTGCCCTACTGTAAGTGCAGCAGCTCCTATATATGCACTGAGCATAGGGTCATTGGGATAAACTATGCCCTGAGGCCCATGCCATGACTACCCCAAGCCCGCCTTCCATAGGCCAGGGACTGGAGACTAGCACCGGAAAGGTGTATCCCTGTAATGGGAAGACATTGTCTTTAAACCTGTACAAACACACAATCCAAGAACACAACAAAAAGAAACCACGAAGTAAATTGTTGTAGTAAAAAGTGTACTAAAAGTAAAGGGTCCGAAATAAGAGCCCAACTGGAAAGTATAAGTACAACTAAAAAGAGAAAATAGCTTGTGGATCGTCCATTGAGGTTCCTACCTAAAGGGTAGGTACAACTCACGATCAGTAGTCACTACAACATGTCACATCAAATGTTCCACCTCTGAGCACCATCCAGTCCTTGCTCCCTTAGCCTCAATCAATATTGTTCGTCATCTACACAAGACATAACAAGGTGTGGGCATAGACCGTGCAGGGGTGAGTATAACAATACTCAGTAGGGATCCCGAGACCCCCTAAGGTCTCTCGGAGTTCCAAAAAGGATTAACCACAAATTAAGACCTCAAACACAAACCACGAAGCAGTCATCATCTCTACTTAGGTATATCCCCATACATATACCTAAGTTATCAAGATATACTCATCTCATACATGAAAAAACATAAGGCTCCATATTTTAAGCCTTTAGCACAATTGATCCATGAGGCAATAATACCACAAGGGTAACACCACGAAGGTAAAAATACCACAAAGGTAACACCACAAAGGTAACACCATGAAGGTAAAAGTACCAAAAAGGTAACAACACGAAGGTAACACCACGAAGGTAAAAGTACCACAAAGGTAACACCACAAAGGTAAAATTACCACAAAGGTAACGAATCAGTTCACACCAGGTATATAACTCAAGTACAGAAGTACAGATGATTAGTCGTAAATCTAGATCATCTTATTCTGTCTAAAGGCTCTACTGTTGACCCACACGAGATCGATAGATGCTGACCCATAAATGATCGATAGATGATGACCTACACAGGATCGATAGGTGTTGACTCACATAGGATCAATAGATATTGACCCACATAGGATCACTAAGAACTGACCCACACAAGATCGATAGATTCTGACCCACACATGATCAATGTTCTTTGTTCATGTTACAACCAGCCACGAGATTCCTGCACTAAGCACGCTTGATTCCGAGAGGATCTGATCCTCAAGACATCAGTCATATTTCAACCGGCACAAAGTCCCACATATAATTAACCCAATGAACCACCATGTCGTAAGGGTTCCAACGTGACAGATGGCGCGTCAATCGGACGTCTGGTCTGTGACTTACAAGTGTTTTAGTATCGAGGCCCCAGTTGAATTCAGGTTCGATCCCACCCAGCCATACTCCAACTTTCTCCAAAACTCAAGTGGAGTATACCAAAAGGACCGTCTCTCTCCAAGATCCCAGCGCTAAAGACGATTCGTCAAACAGACGCCCGGTTCACAAGTTATGGCTCTTTTAACAAAACTGGGCCTGGAAGGGTCTAGGGCCGGTCCGACCCAACCCGACCTGGTCCGACCCGACTCGACCCGACCCGGTCCGGGTCGGACCCGACCCAGCCCGAACCGGCCTGGGCCGGCCCGGTTGGGCTGGGCCACGGTCTGGCTTGGCCCGTAGAGGCGCGGCCCGCTGGGCTCACACGACCCGGCCCGCGGAGAGGCATGGCCTACTGGGCTCGCACGACCTGGCCCGCAGAGGGCACGACCCGCTGGGCTCGCGCGGCCCGGCCCGCTGAGGGGCACGACCCACTGGAGGTGCGGCCTGCTGGAGTGAGGCCCGCCCGAGCTGGCACGTGGTGGTAGTGCTCCCCCCTTTCTCCCGAACGGCTAAGTCGTTCGGGTAGCGGAGCGACGACACCACATGGCGCTGCCAGGTCGCTGCGGGACCCACAGGGGTGGTTCCCTCCTCCATCGTCACAGTTTCGTGCCACGACCATCTCCAGCGGTGTGCGACGTCGTGCCACTCCGCCTCCTCGGCTAGCCGCCCTGCTCACCCGTCGTGACTAAAAAGTCACGGCCTTCTCCTCGATGGTGCACTGCCTCCTTCATAGTCGACCGGTTCCGGCTGCCACCATCACCTGCTGATGAGGGTCTTCGGTGCCACTACGCTGGTGTTGCGCCAGCGGTATTCGACGGGACACCCTCTTTGCCGCTTGACCCTCCATTCCGGGTTCTGTCCAACCCCGAATAAAAATGTCCGCAAAGAACGTGTAGATCAACAAAGTAGGAGAGGGGTCGAGCCTTGTTCGTTTGGCCTGCGCCCTCTGCGTTAGCTTGATATCACGAGGGAAGAATATGTTTCAATAATCTCTTAAAATTAAAACAAGATAAATCTCTACCTCAGAATCGTTGGAGAACTTATGTGTTTGAGGAAGAGTCAGTGTTCCTTGTTCCCGCAACAAGCCTCCAACGACGTCGCTTAATCGTCATTCTTAGGTTCGTGATTCGATGACACTCGTCACTGCTCACCAGAACCGGTCCCATCCTCCAAGTTATTGGCATCGTGGTACTTTGCCAATGTTTTGTCGCTTGGTGAAGCCGTGCCAAAACCCTTCCCCAAGCTCCATATAAATAGGAGAGGGGGGGTGAGTAACACACGTGGAATTGATGAGGTTCATTTAATTAAGGAACCTTCCTAATTCCAACGGTGCAGTTACAAGAATAATGGGGAGTCAATCCATTTAATGGTTTGACGTATCGTTGGTCCCGCCATCGCTGCTTGTCCGTTGGAGGAAAAGAAAAGTGAGAAATAAAATAACATTGTTATTTTATTATTCTTTTAAAAGTCTAAAATCTAACTTTTTCTCCCGACCTACTACGGTAGAAGTGAAACCTCTCTTAAGTGAATCTCGGCACTACGGATTCAACGGTGCCCTTGAATTTTTAATTCGAGCACCATTTCAAAAGATATAAAATGCCGCCTGCGCGTTAACTGATTGTACCTAAAAAAAGTTCAGAAATGCATCCCGAACACACCGGGCCTCGGAATCACGCGCCGTCAATTTTCACAAACTCATAATAATTCCATATAATTAAAAAAAATTACATTGAAAATCTGGGTCTTTACATCAATCATATGAAATAATCATAATAATTACCCATGGAAAGAAATGTGTTGTATAATCTTGTCTCATATCACAATCAGAGGAAATTTCATAAAGAAGGAATTTGAGAAATGAACATAAGGCATGTATTGCCCAATCAAATGAAAAGAGAATAATATAGGTATATTTGTGAGGGACATATATATATAATTTAAAAATATTCCATAACATTAAATAGAAAGATAAAATGAGTCATAGAGAGAAAGGTCATAACCCAAAGAAAAATTGTAGTTCGGAGAGATCCCTTATTCTTATAACACTACAATAAAAAATGATAATTAGTTTTTTTTTTGTGTGAGATATGTTTTAAAACATCTATAATTCATTTATCGACATTTTTTGAGAAACTTCGGTAAATAAACGTTGCTAAAAAAGAAATGTTTATAAACATTGCTAAATAGAGATGCCTTATTTACTAGCGTTGTAATAACCCAGACTTAAAAATAACTTATTATAGTGTTTTTTAATTAGAATTAAATCATAGGATATTTTAAGTTTAGAGTTTTATAGAATTAGGAAAAACTCTTACAAAGTAGACCCGTACATTACATGTTAACACTTATAGTCAGTATCTATTTTTTTCCACCAAAGGAAACCCTTTAAAAAACACAACTTCTTTTCGAGACACATCTTCAATTCTTTAATCATGACATCATCTTTGTACTTACCAATATTAATATCTCTGAAAAACATTTTAAAATTTGGTATGAGTACAAGAAGCTTAGTAAGAGACATAAGAAGAAAGAAAACCATTAGTCCGGTGAAAAACATAAAAACCTATTTAATGTTCTTTGAGAGAATGAAACAAAACATTTTCACATGAATAACAAACATAGGTTTTTCTATAACAAAATAATTAAAAACAATAAAAATAAATTAAAACTCTTTTAGGTGACTTAGAGAATCATATACATAAAAACCTTTCAAAACCTTTTCAATTGGAATAACCATATGGCCGACTTTCAATATTATTATTACCAAATGAATTGGAGATCTATAATGGGGATAACCCTTCATATAATCTATATCGGGCTCACCCGTGAGCTATAATTGGACTCATCCCTTCATATAAGGTATATTGGGCTCACCCATGAGCTATAATGGGTTTCAACCATTCATATAAATTGTATCAAGCTCACCTGTGAGCTATAACGGGGCCCAACTCTTTCTATAAGCTATATCAGACTCACCTGTTTCATATAAAGTTCAAGTACCATATCATTAATAAAAAAACTTTCACCATTAAACACTTTAAAAACTTTTTTAATCCCATATGAAAACACTTCTAGATAAAAATACCCTTTTCTTTCAAGAACTCATTTTCAATACCAAAATACCATTTTCATTCAAAAAACATTTTCAATGCCAAAATAACTAAAAATATAAATATGGTTTTTTCATTTAAGGAAACATGAAATATTTTAAAGGAATATTATAATAAAATAAAGGCCATGATGGTGGAAAACTCCTTGTCATCATATATGTTAAGAATAAAACATTATTTTTTTTCATTTTTCAAAACATCCATTAACTGTACTAAAGAGCATCCCCTCCCCCATCAACTTGTCTCATCCACATTGTTTCTCCATTACATGTCGGCCTCTCCGACTCGCTCGATTCATTACAGCCCATCTTCTTTTCGAACCCCCTCTCCCCCCTCGCGATACCATTCTTCCCCTCTTCCTATTTGACCAATCTCCCTCTGCACATTGAATCCTTTCGATGCCATTCCATTCCTATTCCGATTCAACCTCTCTCTTTCTGGCGGTGAATCCCTGCGATACCATTCCGCCCCTATTCCGAATCAGCCAATCTCTCCCTCTGCACGGCAAACCTAACATCCTTGTGAAAAACAACTATGATTATGGTCGTCCCCTCTTCACCTCAGCCTTTTATTCCACCACGTCAATCTTTCCTTATGCATAGCAGCACCTGCATCGCTAAACCCTAGCACAGGTTCGTCCTCCATTCAGATCTGCAACCATATGCATCATCATATCACATTAGGTATGTATATTTTGTAGTCCATATTATGTTTCATATTTGCTTTCGTTCAAATATCCCAATATATTTTGTACTACAGATTCGTCCTCCATTCAGATATGTTCCATTCGGTGGCCATGTAATATCGCCCCTATAGACAAATCGTACCACAAAATCGTACGACAAAATCGTCCACCTTTTAGATCTGTTTCCATCCACTCACGCATTTCTCCTTCAGTTCTTATCCACCTTCATACGCATACTCTTGATAAATTTTATATTCATCCTAATTGAACCTGTGAATCCATACCTGATTTCCTTATTCCAGCTTTTATCAGCTTCCATCTTCTCACACAAAGGATGACTACTTCTGAAGGTGATCTTCATGGCCGCTGAATTGAAACTTCGGTGCCTTTAGTATTTCTGGCCATTAAGGATGGTTAACTATACCCACCACATTTGGAGGTATGATTTCTGTATATTACATGTTTATTCATAGTCCATATAAAATAAATAAATTCCCTGACAAATTACTATTCCTTTCAGTCATAGACTATACAACATTGGATGTTTTCCAACTTCACACAGTCTCACAGTCCGCAACAGTGATAAAAAACTAAAAGGTTTATTTTATCTTCACCCTAGAAGGTTAAATTATTTTCAATCATATTTTTTTACTTTAACTCTTATTGCATAAATTTTTTCATATTTCTGAAATTAGAGCACATGAAAAAGTCATATCAGTAATTCCATTCTTTAATTGTAATTTATTTTACACAGCGCATGATTTTGCTTTCATTGTTTGATTTTTTATTCATTTTTTTTAAGTTTTGTTAAATCTGGGTGTGCTGTTGTTGTTCATATGTATTGGATGATTCTTCTTTTCTAATTTGTTTTCTCCCTCCCTGTCTTTGGATCTTTCACATCCAAAGTAGATATTTGTTGTGTTGAAAAACCGAGTTTTCTTGTGTTTTCTTCTCCAACTCATTTAGTTGTTCTGGATAAGCAGGGTACAGTACTACAAGAGCATTTTTTTATCAACAATATATTTTAACCCCTCTTCATTATTCATGCATTGCATCTCCCGGTCACATCACCCTCCAATTCACTCACATCCTATTTCTATTCATCACAGGTTTCCTCCCACCTCTCAGGCCCCCTTCCTCTGTCGGTAATCTTGGGTTCATCATTCGGTCTTATGACGAAATCACGAGCTCTGTCAGCTATGTTCTGTTCATGATGCAGTAATATCCTTTTAGTCTTCAACCCCAAAATTACTCAATGCTTGTGTTTTGTTCTCTGTCACACGTGTTCTACTGTGTTCTTCTTTAATTTCATTCCATAATAATAGTTATTATTTATTCTATTTAACTTTTCAAAGTATGATTTCTTTTAAAATTTTCACTGTAAAATGATATTTTAGAGATCTAAATACACATTTGGTATACTGTATCATTAGACCATTGATCTTTAATTCCTGCTAAATGCTCTTTAATTTGTATTTTTTGACTGACTTCCTTTAGTTGGTTTGTTTTCAGGGGCATCAACAAGCATTGACAGAGTGCTAAGGTTAGCCAATCTTAAGACCCAGTTTGTTAGAGAAAGGGGAAGGGAGAGGTGTTTTCCTCAAATGATTGAATTTTTATTCTAGGTAAATTAAAAATGATGCATAACATGAATATTTCTTTTTTAAATTCAGTTATGTATTTGTTACTCAATTGGTGGATGATGATATGTTCATGTTTTGTTTAATTAATGTGGTGTGATTAAAATATACTTTCACTATTATGTTATGTTCTTGATGCATTCTTATAATTATTTGTGTTTTTAATGAACTTTATTCATGTTCAAAATTTGGTTCTCTTTGTACAAGTACATTCAATACATCATAGTACATTTGGTTTATACACTTTTTTTAAGAAACTATAATTTCTGTTTATACAGTTGATTAACTGCAATTTCTGTGTAGACAATACAGAGAAATTTTAATTTCTGCAAATAGTTGATTAACAGTAATTTCTGTTTATACAATACCGTTGATTAATTGTAATTTATGTGTATAATACAATTGGTTTAAACACTTTTTTTAAGAACTGTAATTTATGTGTATACAATACAAATTATACAAGTACTTTCTGTTTGATATGTACCTGTAATTGCAGTATGTATCGTCCAATTGTTTCCTCAAATTTTATGATCTTCATCTTTCTATTGACGACTAGCTTACCACTGTGGAGAGTGGACTCATCTAACATGTCGTAATCTACCAAGGCACGGCCATTCTCAAGCAACTTGATGTTGTAAACCAGCCTCTGCTCATGTATCGGCCAATTCTTCCCTAAAATTTTATGAACTGGTATGGTCACATTTCTATTTTACAATAAAATTTAATATTGTTAATGAACTTTATTTTCATTGTGAAAATGAAAGAAACTATATTTTCATTGTGAAAATGAAAGAAACTGTATTATAATTTTATCTGTAGTTTGTTTCAATAATTTAGAAAAAAAATGTTGAGGGCGTGAACAGCTACCTCAAAATTTCTAAGAAAATACCAATACTCTAGCAGAATATTGAGGGCGTGAATATAGCAGTTCAAAAACATTGAGGGTGTGAACATACAGTTACTATGAACTGGTATGTTCTTATTTTATATTTTTGAGGAAAACTGTATTGATATTTTGAGGTAGCTATACTTTCATTTTATTATAAAACTGTATTTTCATTATATATAGAATAGTGGTAATTTGACCAGTTCATAGTGTTAATAAAATATAGTTTTCATTATTTTTGTTTTATAATGAATTACTCCAGCAATGTGACCATACCAGTTCATAGTAACAATGTAACCATACCAAAACATCAATGTTTTGAGGAAAACTGTATTTTTTTAAAAGCAGGGTGTGAACAAATATCTCAAAGACATACAATTTTTGAAAAAAACTGTCAATAAAATAGGAATAATGAAAACTATAAAATATAAAATACAGTTTTTAAAAGTAATAAAATGAAATATAAACATTGAAATTGTCAATAAACATTGAACTATTCACCCCCTCAACAGAGTTATTAACTACTTGACAAATACTAGAAAATATATATTTCAACTACTAGAAAACTGAGGTAGCTGTTTTGGAGTATTTAGGGTATGAAAAGATATGATTTTTAGGTACCTATATTTTTAGGTAACTGTGTTTTGAGGGTGTGAATAGATACCTCAAAAATATAATTGTTCACGTCCTAAATTGTATTTTGAGGTAGCTATATTTTGAGGTAGCTGTATTTACACCACCAGTTACCTCAAAACTATATTTTTGAGGTAACTGTATTTTGAGGTAGTTGTTCACCCCCTAAATATTTTGGTGAAGTAATTAACTATTGGACAACTACTAGAAAATACAATTTTCAAAAAGCTGTTCATGCCCTCTATATTTTGCTGAGGAGTATTGGTTGTGGACATTTTATTGACAGTTTGTTTCTAATGCATGTTTTCTTAGAAGAAGGGTGTGAAAGAAACTGTATTTTAAAAAATATGTATTTTCATTTTATTGACAGTCTGTTTTAATAGGGGGGATGCAGGATTTGTGTCCTCAATGTTTTGAGGGAAACTGTATGTTTTTTAGGAAAACTGTATTGTTACTATGAACTTGTATGTTTATATTTAATTTCTCATGCCATAAAATCTCTAATAGTACAATCTGGTACTATATTATATTGTTATAAAAAGTTATCGATGAAGTCTTCCACCCATATTAGGTTTATGAACTACTGATAGTTCTTTATATTCTAATAACCGGTTACACAATGTTGAGGTCACAACTCCTACGTCCTTCAATTTTATCATTGAATAGATTGCAAGTCAACTCCCACCAATAGAATTGACAGAAAATAGTACGATCGATGTTATTCTATATCTTTATCTATCATTAGGTTTTGTATGTTTTCTTGGAACTTGTGAAAAAAAAATTGATTCTAGATATTCAATTACAGGTACGTCACTGGATTATGATCAACCTTAATCCAAGTTAACATTTACTTGGCACCCATTGGTTTAATTTCTTCACTACATTTCCCCATTCCCTCTACCCATTTTCCCACCATAGCCACCCATAGACCTTCCATATGTCTTTCCATCCCCAATTATTTTGGGTTCATCTCTCTTTATCTCAATTTGTTTTCCTCACAGGTTATGGTTCCAGCCTTCATAAATGTTCTTACAAACACTTTCTTCATTCTCAAAAGTGATGAAACCAAAGCCTCTGGATTGTCCAGATCGGTGGTTGAGAAGAATCTGGTGTTCAAAAATGTCACTGTAGGCAGAGAAGTAGTCACTTAATTCACATTCTATAAAATATGGTGGTATACCACCAATGAAGACTTTTTTTGTTTTAGAGACCCCTTATGGGCGACCTGCTGGTGCATGTATTCCCATTGGATTGTTCTGTTCACCTATACAGATTGACCATCTATAAGATGGTTATCCACCAAAACCTCATCAAAAACTGGTGGGTTGGCTAATGTCAAAAACCTGAAACTGCATGGCCTTCCAGAATGCTTATCTATCATAATCGTAGAATCTAGAATTTCTCCATTCTTTTAGAAATAATTGGAAAATGTTTCTTCTGTAGTCTTCTATGAAATGCCTCCATTGAATAGTTTTCCTAAAGAAGAGTTACAACTATCCAAAGAATGCTTTAACTCATTATCAGAACTATCTATGTTATCAAACTGTTCCTTACGGTTTGAAGAGAGTTTATGGTTTTGTTCCAGAACAGACTCCATGCGGAGTTGATGGTTTTGTTCCAGAACAGAATCCATGCCATTATAGGCGATTGTTTCATCTACTTCGTAAGGACTATATCCTACGTCAAATTCCATTTGTATCTACACCTTTTCTCTTTACCTAGACCCGTAGACTTGTAATTGGAGTGAGTTTCTATCTAGGGTTTTGAGTCAAGTAACTGCAAGTGCTTTACGGTATGACACACCAATTACTGTTCCTATCCTGTTCAAAATTATCCTCAACATAAAGATTGATTACAACTATCATTAGTTGATATATCTTGAATATTTGATGTATTACCACCTTTCAAAAGACTATAAATGACCTATAAAAATGGGTTGTGAATGTGCATAAAATCATCCTTGGAACTATACAAGTTTTGGATGCTTCAATTTTTTAAATTCCTTGTCCCCCCAGCATTTTAGTTCACTTCTCTCTTTTTTCTATTTGAAAACCTATGCATACCTTGCTAAGATTTCTGTTTTGATTTTAGTTTCTTTAGTTATTTATCTCTGCTAAAGAGCACAATATCTACAACGTCTATCCATGATTTCCCTTTAGTATAGTGAAACTTAGTTGGGGTTTCCTTGCATTATTTTCGTATTATATAATTTTTAACTTCACTGACCAAAATTATTTTTAGAAAATCTACCAAATTCAAATTTTCAAAGCAAGAGCCAAACCATCAGTTCGTCTATTTCAATGGAAACAATGATTACAAGCATGTCAGAATATGTTTCTGCAACCTGTATGTATCCTGATGCTTTTTGTGTTATTTGATTTTCATTACCATAAATTTTCACACTACTCAAATATATAATCTATTTTTTTCCAGGTTCAACTATTATGTGTAATGAGAATCTTTCATTACGTAAAGAGAATCTGGCATGGGTTATTCCAGATACTTAAATTACTAATGTTATTCTCTCTTTGTGCATCGATTTTTTTCCTCATCCCTTCTCTCCCTAAGAGCTTAGTTGTTCTTTAATACCACGAATTTCATAGCATTTGAGTGATTCTAATAGACATAAAGGTATGTTCTTGATAATGCCTTAACTGTATTTTTTTTGCGCATAGCTACTTATTTTCTTTATTACTGTCATTTTGGTCAGCAAGTCGATTATTCAAAGATGTTGAAATGTGGTCAGGCGGTCCTTTGGAACCTTGATTATTAGTGGAACGCAAATCTTCATCCATTTTTTCTTCCTTGATTTTTAGAAGACGAGCATTTTCTTTTCCAAATCTGGTTCTTTTGTGTTGATCTCAATATTTTTGAGTTTTCAAGCAGCCGGGGACGATAGGTTTGTGGTAGACAAGGAGGAATGCGTCTCTCACAATGTTAAATACGAAGGGGATATAGTTCATGGTTCATTCGTGGTGATTCAGGATGATTCATCCTAGCATTATAGTGAAAATGGTGTTGATCTTGTGGTGGAGGGACCTTCTGGTGAGCAGATTCATGATTCTCATGGAAAGACAAGTGACAATTTTTGAGTTTGTGGTTCATGAGAAAGGACTCCATAGATTATGCTTCACTAATAGGTCTCCTTACCATGAAACCATTTATTTTGATGTACGATCTTCACATTTATCATATTACGATGAGAATGTCAAAGATGAGCATCTCAAGCCCGCGGTTGAAAAAATATCAAAACTAGAGGAGGCTCTTTACAACATTCAATTCAAACAGCACTAGTTGCGGAAAGCAATAGTGAATGAGGGGATGAGAAAGTGGGTAGTGTACTAGTCCATTTTTGAGTCATTGGTGCTAGTTTGGGTTAGAATTCTGCAGGTTATCCTTTTGCATTGCCTCTTCGAACGGAAGGTTGGGATGGCCAGAGTTTAGCTTTGGAATGTTTTTTTAATTATTAATTACCCATAAACAAAAATAGTTTTGTAACATTCCTGTTATGAATTATAATGAGCTATGCAATCTTAAGGATTATTAAAATATGACGGGTTTGTGTAAATTATTGGGTGAAACTATAGCTTATGGCATGAATTTGGTTGTGTTATTGATGTTTTTTGTTCAATGTTTGGTTTTAATTTGTATCTAAAATCTGATTATAGCTTATCGCATGAATTTGGCATGAATTATGTTTGGCATGAATTTGGTTGTGTTATTGATGTTTTTAGTTTTTAGTAACTAAAAATTATGTGCGTGTATGAATTTTTAATTAAAATGATCACGTCGTGTAAATTCACGGGTTGGGTACTAGTTCCATATAAAAACATGTAAAAATATTCTTTTTTGAAAACATTTGAATGAAAATAAAAATAGATACAAAATTTGTTTTGTATTAATTTTATATCCATATAAATAAATATGTAAAAAAATATCCAGAATATTGAAATGGATAAAAAGATTTTATAATTAAATATTCAAACATTCAAAGTGTCCCATACCACTTTGAACATTTAAATCATAATCTTTATGAAAAAATAAATTTAACAAAACATTAAATAACATGATTATATATAAAATTTGGATATGAAATTTCATATTAGTTGTATATACACCTTTTAAAACAATAAAGGTGTATATTATCAAGAAATGCCTTAATGAAAAGACATTGAGATGAACTCTCGTATCTTGATTCACCGCATGTTCTTTATCTTCTTTTATAATAAATTAATGTTAATTATTTACTTTTTTGATAACCTTTTTCAAGTTTATCATTCCTTTTATATAACTTAATATCATGTTATAACATTTACTGAATTATGAAACTTCATGTTGGACGTTTTGACGATATTTGATATTTGAGTCCAAAATGAAATTGGTAAGTCAATTATGATCAAGAAGGTAATTAGCCCATCATCCACATAATAATATTCATGAAATAATAATAATAATTATAAATCAATCATAATTTTAAATCCATTCATTAAATATGGATATGAAAAATGAAATATGTTACACGTATGGGTAATGTTTTCAATTTTCAATGATCATTATGGAAAGAAGATAAGTATTATTTTATATTTAAATAATTACAATAATATAATTAATATTATATTAATAATTTAAATATACTTATATATATCATCCATGTGATGTGGTGATAAAAAATGAATCACATTGCTACATGGAGGTAATAGTTCACACTTACGTATGAACGACGTTATCATTTTCATGTGCATGGAAAGTAAGAACATAATTGAT
The DNA here is from genome assembly GCA_963277665.1 of Viscum album. Taxonomy (NCBI): domain Eukaryota; kingdom Viridiplantae; phylum Streptophyta; class Magnoliopsida; order Santalales; family Viscaceae; genus Viscum; species Viscum album. The sequence goes on along the minus strand of OY728147.1, from coordinate 864,224,663 downwards.
ATATAATTATTTTAAAATGATAAATATTTCATGTATATAATATATAAAAATTAATCTCATCATTATAATCATTCTTGAGATACGGTAACAGAAAACGAATTGTATCAGTTTTTGGATGTGATAGTTAACACGTACACACAAATGATTAATTAGTTTCCCATTTTATGGAATTAGAGATGGATTTAGGTGATGATATTACTATAATAACATCTCAGTATATTGATGATATTTGAGTTATTATCTCATCATGGTGGAGAATATTTTAAGTGGAAAAAGAAATGAAACAAAAACACTTAATGAAAAATGATACCTCTTCTTCGGATGATCACCTTTGATTAACACCTTAACACCTCTAAAGAGAGTGTTTTGCCTAAAATAAGGACTCTAGAATGTGTGTATGTATTCTAGGAAGGTATTTGGGTAGAGATTGACTGAAAAAAAATTTGTTTTTAATTGTGAATAAATGTTAAGTAGTACCTTATTATAAGAGAGGAGAGAAGAACTCTTGGAATTATTTAAAATATTAAATTATTATAAATTAATTTTTTAATCCAAATGGCTCCTAAATGATTTATTTCAAAGATATTATGATTTTGGGTCTTATATAATTCATCCAACTAAAATTATACAAGTTTTTACTATTTTTTAATCTTGATCTTTTTGTTTTAACCAATTGTTATTGTGATATCATGTAATTTACACTTTGAGGGTCAATATAATTATCATAACATACCAAAAAAACCCCATAAATGAGTCATTTATTAAATTCCAGAACTAATACCAGTTATTTTTACAAAGGATTTTTTTTAAATTTTATATCATTTTAAAAAATAATATTTATGCTAAAAAATCAGTAATATTAATTTTGACACTATTCATTATTTGACTTTAAAAATTTCATAAAAAATGATATCTTCAAAAAATATCCATTAAATAATCCCTAAAATGTCAAATTAATCCATAAAATTCATTTATGACATCAATTGTATCATGTTATAATTATTTTATTATTTTTAATATCATTTGTTTGATTCTTTCATTAATTAAGCAATTATTGCATCATTATTGTGTCACCACATAGATTAATTATTTATTTCCTAAAAATTATAAATAAATTACCATGATGTAGGTAAATATTTTATATTTCTAAATAATATTTATATTAAAAGATATCCCTTGTATAAACCCATATTAAAAATACTTGATAAAAATAGGGGTGTGAAAAAATTGTCTTCTCTTTGAATATAATATTATACATGTCTTAAATTCATCAAAGTGACTCTAAGTGGACATAAAATCGTCCCAAGAAATATTTTGGTTGAAAAAAACTCATCCAATGAAATTATAATAAGTGTTAGGGTAATTTTATATTAGTTATCATATTATTTTTACCTTTAATTACAGGATTTACCCTTAATCGTGCTAATACAAAATATTACTAAAGTTACTATTCATAATGTCCAAAAATAAAAGAGACCTAATTAAATAATTTGGACCATCTAATTACAAATATGGAATTCATTTTTCCAAATTCAAAAACATATAATTAACATATATCAATTAAAAATTAATCCTTTTAACGGAATGAGAAAATGATTTTTTAAAGTAAAAACGTTCAAAAGTTCACAAAGTTTTTATATCCAATATCAATGTAAAATTGATTTCAATGACCTAAATTGGATTAAATGATAAGAAATTCATTTAATTATACTTTAAAACCATTTAAAATGATAATATAACTATATAAATAAATTAGATGAAAATGCAGTTTTGAATTAAAATGCAGTATTTTTCACTATTCATTAAAAATGAATCTTATCAGAAAAATACCAAAAGTTCATCAAAAGAAAATTTTGATACTCATATTTAAAATAAGAAGTTTATTTTTTAAAATATAACTTATAAAAGTATCAAAAACTAGATTTAAAGTGGATTTGTTATCAGAAGGTGGTAAAACTGTTTTTTTTTTAAATATACATTTTTATGCATAAAATTGAATATGTTCTTATATCATTACTAGAAAGAATATAAGATAAATTTTAAACATTATAATGAATATTATATTATATATATATATATATATATATATATATTTCATCAATATAACCCAACAAGTGATTTGATTATTTTATAAACATGTTTTTTCACACTTAAATAGTTTTTCCAAAAAAAATTGTTTTGTTTTACAAAGGGTTTTACATTCATTTATAATTAATTGGTCAAATAATTAATTATATATACATGTGTATTTTTTTCATAATTCAAATAATACTATTCATTCCCTCCATTCTAACGACTGTTATAATGATAACATTTAAATAATAATATTTACTTGTTCATTTAAACTTGATGTGGCGTTCATGTATGCTATTAAACATAGTATTTTTCTTTTTTTAAAACTTGGGATGTCACAAATATTTTTAAGAAACATTAGTAAATAAGCATCTCTATTTAGAAACACCTCAATTACTGACATTTTTTTTATAAATGTCGATAAATGTGGTGTCGTTTACCAACATTTATAAAAAACATCAATATTTTTTTTAGATTATAATTTTTTTTAATTTTTTTAATAAGATAGGTATATATATGTGGGACATATATATAGAATTTAAAAGTATTCCATAATATTAAATATAAAGAGAGAGTGAGTTAAAGAGAGAAAGGTCATAACCCAAATAAAAAGGGTGGTTCAGAGAGATCCATTGCACCCATAACACTATAAAAACACTAATTAAGAACATTTTTTGTGTGTGTTAACGATATTTTAAAATGTCGTTAATTCATTTATAAATGTTTTTCAAAAATGTCGGTAAATAAATCTCACCAAAATAGGGATGTTTATAAACATTTCTAAATAGAGACACCGTATTTACAGATGTTTTTGAGAAACATTGATAAATAAACGTTGCTATTTCATGACACATTAATTACCCACATTTTTATAAACATTGGTAAATGAGGTGTCATTTATAAACACTAATAAAAAACACTGATAATTTTTTAAAAAAATTGGATTTTTTTTAAAAAAAAATTATTTTTTTTTATAAAAAAATACAATACATGATATAGGTTCCCAATCCACGATCCAAGGAAACTCTTTAAAAAAATCATAATTTTTTTACAATAAAAAAATACAATACATAATACATGTTCCCACTCCAAGATCCATTTACAAAGAAAATATAATACATAATATATGTTTCCACTCCACGATCCAAGGAAAGTCTTTAAAAAAATTTATAGTTTTTTTACAATAGAAAAAATATAATACATAATATATGTTTCCACTCCACGATCCAAGGAAACTCTTAAAAATGATTTTTCTTATAATAAAAAAATATAATACGTAATATATGTTCCCACTCCACAATCCAAGGGAACTCTTTAAAAAATTTATGTTTTTTTAAAATAGAAAAATATAATACACAATACATGTTACTACTCCACGATCCAAGAAAACATTTAAAAAAATTTATAATTTTTTTACTATAAAAAAATATAATACATAATATATGTTCCCACTCCACGATCCAAGGAAACTCTTTAAAAAAAATTATATTTTTTTTGCAATCGAGACTCATTACATAGCCTGAAGGCCAAGTGGCCTGAATACAAGTCATGAAAGCCCATATTTTGACCCAAAGGGCCCCTTGGTGAACAGTGCTGCTATAGTACTCGGGCTGCTACAGTCCCTGCTACAGTATCACAGATTTGATCCTGGGTCATTTGGATGCCAAGCAAGAGCTTATACCACTTGGATACAGGCTCGTTGACATTTTATATTATATATATATGTTTATATTATATATATATGTTTATATATATATATATGCTTATATATCTATATATTATTATATATATATATATGTTTATATTTTATGTATATATATATATATATTTTATATTTTATAGTTATATTTTATGTTTATATATATGTTTATATTTTATATATATTATATGTTTATATGTTTATATATATCATATGTTTATATTAATATATACATGTTTATATTATATATATATATATATATATGTTTATACATATAAATATATATGAATATATGTTTATATATATATATGTGTGTGTGTGTGTGTGTATAAATATATATGTGTATGTATACATATGTATAATTATAATTATATATATATAATTAACAATGTTTTAAAACAATGGTAAAAATGTCACTAAAATAGCCATGTTTTCTTAAAAACATGACTAAATTTAAAATATATATGTTTTTATATGTATAAATATATGTATATGTATATATATATATATTTATATATATATGGTTATATATATGTGTCTGTGTTTATATATATTAATATATATATATATACACATATAAATTTCTAAATATGTGTCTGTGTTTAAATATGTTTATATATGTGTCAGTATTTTAAAATTTAATATTATTTATATATATTAATATTTATAAATTAATATACATATATTAATATATATATGTTTATATGTTTATATTTTAAAAATTAATATTATTTATATATTTATATATTTTTATGTTTATATATATATGATTATATTTTACATATATGTTTATATTATATATTTTATATATATGTTTATATTTTATGTTTATATATATATATATGTTTATATTTTATATTATATATATATGCTTATATTTTATGTTTATATTTTATGTTTATATATGTTTACATTTGTAGTTGGAGTTTGGCTTAGTGGTAAGCACCCCGTAATACTACATCAAAAATGGGTGTTTAGAACCCATTGAGCGCAGGTATTATAGCAGTACTGTAGTGTATTATAGCAGCAATGAAACTGTTCACCAGCGGCATTGTAGCGGCGGATGACACTGTAGCAGTGGCTGGTACTGTAGCAAGTATTGTAGCGGTGACAGTACTGTAACAAGTATTGTAGTGGTGGTGATACTATAGAGAAAACTGTTGCAACTAGGTTACTATTCACAGAATGGGTCATGAGAAAAAAAATGCAATGGGCTTCATGCCCACTAGGCTTTTGGGTCAAAAATATTATGTAATAAACCGACTTGTTGGGTGGGTTATCCCTTGGGAGAGGCTATGACATGCCTTTCATGCTTGTGTGTGTGCGGTGTGTGTGTTTAATGTAATTATACCCCCAAGCACCTAATACATATATATGTTTATATTTTATACATGTCTTATGTCTATATTATATATATATTTCATATGTTTATATTAATATATATATAAGTTTATATTATATATATATGTTTATATTTTACATACATGTTTATATTTGATATTATATAAATATGTTTATATATCTATATGTTTATATTTTATATTATATATATATATATATATGTTTATATTTTATGTTTATATATATATATGTTTATATTTTATATTATAAAAATATATATTTTTGTATAAATATATATAATTATAATTATAATTAAAATTATATATATATATATATATATATATAAAATTTGCCACGTTTTAATGAAATGGTAAAACTTTCACTAAAATAGCCACATTTTATTAAAAGTGACTAAATTTAATATATATATGTGTGTGTGTGTGTTTTTTTTTAATTATAAATATATGTATATATATGTGTGTGTGTTTATATATATGTAAATATATATATTTATATATATATATGTGTTAGTGTTTATGGATATTAATATATATATATATATATAAATATATTTACATCGATGCGGGGAAATGATATATATATATATATAGCAACATTTTTAGGAAACATCGGTAAATTAGTGATGTTTTCAGGAAACATTACTAAGTTAGCGATGTTTTTAGGGGATGCTGATAAATTAGTGACGTTTTAGGACATGTCTCTAAATTAGTGATGTTTTTCATGAAACGTGGATAAATTAACGATGTTTTTATGAAACGTCGCTAAATTAGCTCTATTATTTCACAAAATATGGTCAAATTAGCAACGTTTTCATGAAACATTGCTAAATTAGAGATTTTTTTTCACGAAATGTAGCTAAATTAGTGACATTTTCTTAAAACATCGCTAAATTAATGATGCTTCCTGAAAAACGTTGCTAAATTTAAAAATTAGTGACTTTTAAAAAACATCTCTAAAAAACATCGCTAAATTACATTTTTTTGTAGTGTTAGCAAAATATTTATAGATATCAAAATATCCATTCCATTTAATTTTTTTTTAAATACTTTGAATATATGTAAAGAGGGTTTTTTCTTTGAAGGAAACATGGAGGCTTATATAGGAATCCAAACATTATGGAACAATTAAGGTGGTAGGAAAAACTATTAACACTATATACGTTAAAATAAAACATTATTTTTTCTCTTTTGTAAAGAAAGTCAAAACGTTTTGTATAAAATACATAAAAATATTCATTTTAAAAACCTTTGAAAGAAAGTAAAAAAGTGATATAAAATTTTATTTATAATTAATATATTCCCATATAAATACATCAATAAAATAATTTTAGGAATATGGACATGGAAGAGAAATGTTTATAAAATAAATCTTTAAAACATTTAAAATGAGGTTTTTAAAGTAAAGAGTCCCTTACCTTGAGTCTGAATCATCATGTACCTTCTTTATATTCCTGAATAATAAATCTATGTTAATTATTTAATTGATTAAGAACATTTTTCAAGTTTTTTATTCCTTTTATTTTATCTATTATCCTGTTATATTCAATTACTTAATCATTTAAGTTCATATCAGACGTTTTGACGATATTTTGCTTATATGTCCAAAATGACATTGGTATGTTGAATAGGGTTAATGAGGTCATTATTTAATCATCTCAAGAATAATAATCAGGAAATAATTATCATTTTTATATTTCAATTATAGTTTTTAAAACCAATTATGAAATATGGTTATGAAAAATGAACCACATTAACATTTCTATTTTTCAACAATCATGATAAAAAGAAGGTAAATTTTAATTTATATTTTTAGAATTATGATTATATAATAAATATCATATCCTTTCTTTAAATATATTTATATGTAGTATCCATGTGATTTGATTATGAAAAATGAATCACATCACTTAGTTGAGGTGGTAATCCACACGTACGCGTGAACGATGTTATCATTTTCCAATGGATGGAAATGTAATAAAATAAATGATATATTATCTTTTTATATTTTTAATTATATCATGAATAATATACACACACACACACACACATATATATATATATTAAATCCATCATTATAACCAGCTGTGAGAGGAAGTGATGGAAAATGAATTACATCGGTTCGTGAGGCGGTAGTCCACCATACACACGAATGATAGTTTCGTTTCCCATTTGATGGAATACGAGATGAATATTGGTTATAAAATTAAGATAATAGAATCCAAATATATGTAATATACTGATTTTATTATTTCATCATGTTTGAAAAATATTTTAAGGAGTTAGAATAGGAAACAAAATTAAAATATTTGGTTAAAGACTATACCTCTTATCGAAAAACTTCCTTTGTTTTACACCTTAAACCCTCTAAAGTTGGTATTATGCCTAAAAAAAGAACTCTATAACATGTAGAGGGATTTTAATAAGGGATTTGGTATAGTATTGGTCGAATTAAAAGACTTTTTAAGTGTTAATACAAGAGGAGAGGAGGTTCCCTTTTATAATGAGGGGAGAGAAATTCTTGGAATTTCTTAAAGTATTAAATTAATATAAATAAATTTTCCTCTTTAAATAGATAACAATTAATATAATTAGAACATAAGGCAAGGAAGAGCCAAAATCATCTCATCCAATAAAAAATGAAATAGTTTAGGAGAATTTATCATCCATATCTTTTTGTTTTAACCTTCCATTAACCCTTTTGACGATTACTATGATAACAAAGTTTTTTACTCTTTAGAGGTAAAAATAGCCAGTATAAAAGGATAATCAGCCTATAAATAGGCAATTATTAATGTTTTAATCCACATCCCAATCAATTGTATGAATATATGATTTTTATAAAATTGAAATAATTTAATAAAATATTTTTTATTATAAAATATCATTTATGACATTTTTGGAAATACATGAAATATTATAATATAATATGTGTCCAACTCATGTAAAATGGTTCCAAAATGACATGGATTTAAATATAAGGAAGATATGGTATTAATATAATCATAAAAATTTTATAAGTTTTATTATATTTTTAAACCATATCATTTAGATTAACCTCCTGGTTATCCAATTTTAACCTTAACCACCCTAATGACTTTTTCAATATTAAATGGTTATAATTTTAATTATAAGGTGAAAATAGATCATAAATGGAAAAGAGATGAAATTGTTGACCATTTATCATCATAATTGTCCATTTTAAATATTTCTATGACCTTTAAATAATTTAATAAAATATTATTTTACATAAAATATCATTAATGCTATTTTTGACACTATTCATTTAATTTGACTTTGAAAAAAACATGATAGTAAAGGAATTAGAATATAATATTTTAAAACATCAATGAAATGTTAAATTTACATTAAAAATTCATGGAACACAATAATTCATTCAAATTATATTACTTTTATTAATTTTATTATTTTTGAAATCATTTTTTTATTTTCCTATTAATTGAATAAATATTGTTTTGGTGTTGCGTAAGTATTTAAGGTAATTATTTCATTAATAAAAATAATAAATAAATTAACATTATAAAAAAAAAATTATCTCTAAAATTATCATTTATAATCAAACATATCCTTTGTTTATCCCTTTGTAAAAAAATTAGAGATAATAAAACAAAGAGAATTACATTTTCAAATTTTCATTACATAAAATAATATAATGGTCAAAATCAAAGAAATTTGGAACCATGTTACCATATTTTAGAATATTGGATGGAAATAGATGAACTAAACTAATCTAATAGTATAAAGGAAAGTTTTAGGGTCATTTTTTTGTCCTTATCATATTTTTTAGCCTTAATTACCCGATTTACCCTTACCGTGGTGATAATTATTTACTACAGTTACTATTCATAATGACAAAAAATTAAAGAGACCTATTTAAAAAATTTGGATCCCATGATTCCAAATATGGAATAAATTTTTTAGGATTAAATTTATATAAGTGGAAGAAATTAATTTAATATTAAGACTAAAAACACAATGTAAAACAGTATTTAAAAAAATGTATTTTTAAGTATAGAAATGTTTTTATACCAAATTAAAGTATAAAATTCATTAAAAAGAATACAATTGGATTATATTTAACCAAATTAACTAATTAAATTTTAAAACTAATCCAAAATATAATTTTACTTTGTAAATAATTTAAAATAAAATACAATTTTCAATAAAAATCGGTATTTTCACTATTCAATGAAAAATCAAAATTTTCAAAAAAATCCAAAACATCAACTCAAAGATAATTTTGAAATTTTGATGTCAAAAAATTATATAACTTTTATTAAATAAAATTACTATAATTTTCAAAAATTAATTATAAGATTCACTCACAAAAAGAAATAAAATCCATTTTTTAGGAAAACTTATTTTTGAAGAATACAACGGCTTTAGTAAAAATTGAGTACTTATTTACTAAGAATTAATCTATAATTTTTTATTTATTAGGACCTTTATATATATTTCAAAATTTGGTTAATCCCATTCATACCTTCCGATTCAATGTTTAGGTTATAAAGATCATATTTAAATAATAACATTTCATGGTTCATTTATACTTGATGTTGCATGTCATATATGATATCAAATATAATGTTCTTATTTTAAAATATCAAGGTGTTACATTATACCCCTTTAATAAATTTCATCCTCACAATTCAAACTTTAAATCAGTAATAAATTGTTTGACATTTGAAAATTCTTTTTTAGAAATCTCACATCATAAAAAGGGTTAATAGAACATCCACTTGAAAAGAGAGAAAAAGAAGTATGGAGTTCATCTAGAATAACACATACTAGGTTTATAAATATGAAAAAATTAGTGATAATTAAAAATATGTAAATGGAAGAAAAGTGTAATGTCTAAATAATGATGGATAACGAAAGAGATCATTTATCATAAGAAAGTTAATGATCACGAGAAAGTTAACTACCACAAAACCATAAACCAAAGAGGTGTGGAATGGACCATTGATTCATTAGAAAAAAAGGTAATAAGATAAAATTTTTGTTTCAAGATTCTTTTACTAGATTTTAGTAATTAATTTATCATTTAGAAAATGACCTTAAGGAAATATACGTAATTGACAAGTATAATCTCATCCTCTAATCAATTTCCACCATAATATAATATTTTAATCGAAACGATGAGTATTCAAGATGAATTTTCAAGCCTGAAGCACTAAAATATACTTCTAATGGATTACATAATTCTATAAAATGATAACAAGCTATTAAACCTGTATTTATACATTAACCAAAAAAAAAAATGGTTAGCACATGGTAAGATAATTCCCCAAATGAAAAAAACTTTATAAAAATAAGTACAAAATTAATGTTCAAAGCCTCAAAAATAACACCAAAAGTTTAACTTATATCATTTTATAAATAACTAAACTTAAAATTATTAAAAATATTTCCAACCAAGTTTGACACTAAAAAATCATAAGGATTTGATCAAAAATTATTTTGAGATTAATTTAATATTGATATCTAATTAACTTTAGTCACTCATAAAGTCATATATACAAAAATGTATATGCCCCTATCATGTAATCTCCAAAATATGATAATAATTTCCATAAATAAACTGAATCACCATAACGTCACATTAAAATCATATATACTTACAAGAGATAATTAAACATTTATTCCTCAAGTAAAATCTCATAATATTATGTTTACCTTAATCATATAATGTTTCCATAAATTATAGTTATATTCTTAAAAAATAACATTAATCACTTAATCAACAAATCAATTTTCAATCCCATGGTTATTTATACAATAAAAGACATGTTTCCAAATTTTAATGACCCATAATTACATCAATTTAAAATATCATACAAACCCTAATGGTTATCAATAAATTTAAACTTATTTCCAAAAAATTTAAAGGCATTATTCCACAAATAACCTTTTCATTAAAATCTATACTCAACCCAAGTGTTATATTAACATAAATGTCTCCCAAAATAATCTTAATCATCTTAGAATTCCATCACTTAGAATCTAAAAAGGGGTGTATAATCCTTTAAAATTTTGATCAACCTTAAACTTACAAACATAAGATGACATCCATAACACTTAAGTTAACCTCACATGAAAACATCCCGATCCCTAAAGTTATCTAGACATTTAATTTGATACCAACCATAAGGACCCTGTTGGAGTTGGTGGCCTAGAACCAACTACTTTGTACTTTATTTATTAATAAATATCTTATCACATCTTTATTGTTCTTCAGCGTGACAATGAATGTGATAATGTCCTCAGGATAACTGTTGCATTAAAGGGTCATAGCGGATCCCTACTATGATGAGAACTCGTAAGTGCCATAACACTATTCTTGAATATATGTTCTATGGCCTGATGACGTTATTTGAGGGACATAAATAGTACAATCCATTAGGGGTGATGACTCATAAAACTTTGAGGCACCTTCTCATGGTGTGCGCCCTTGGTAATATCCAAGAGGATATTATGAGAATGAGACCTGCAAGCAGGAAATCCACATTTTATAGTGTCATTGGATGTTCCTATCTGCAGACGTGTGTATTGGTCCTTATACTTTAAGATTATTACTAATGGATATTATAACTCGTGCACTTATATGTATTGATGAAAAATATGACAACACACTGCTCGCAGCGAGGTAGGATATGTTGGGTGCATCATGAGTAATACTACATTAATAGATAATGTGAGAAAGGATTTGTCCCTTCTATTCTATAATAGAAGTAGATATCTCAACCCCATTGATGGAATTGATATATCCTAAATAAATCCATGGTCATGGTAAGGAATGGGAGAGTTCAATTCTGGAAAGTCAACAAAAGAATAATCGAGCACATGGGTTGATGACACTAGCATGCGACCCACTTGATTTGAGATATCGAAACAAAGGGATTACATTACATGGTAAGAATTCGTAGGAGGTGACATGTCATTATAGTGTTAAATTTTTTATCTATGGGTGCCTTGATGTGTTTCTAGATGCTAACCTTGGAATTTAGGTAGGATCTTCCTAATGCCACTGAGAAAGAGGCCTAGAGGGACACACACTAAGTGTGTCCAAATATCTCATTTAAATATTAATTTAAAAAGTTAAATAAAGATTATTCCTGATTGTGGTTTAATAATTATTCAAGGATTTCTAATCGTATTTATTTCGACACTAATTATTCGAGAGAATATATTGTGGAAAAAATAATATATTTATTAGTGGGTAATGCAGTGATATTGATTTGAGAAATAAATAGCCATTATTCAAGGTCTAATAAATGTGGTGGATAGAAATAAAGAAAATGAAAAAAGTACACGCCGTGTATATTAATATACATGTCATGTAATTTTTATAGGTATTTTTGATAAATAATATTATTTATTTAATTAAATAATATTAGGAGTAATTTTCTGGGCACATGTCAAGTAATAATAATAGCCAGCTGTTATTATTAGACATGAGGTATTACTAAGAATTAAATGAAATGAATAAATGCTTTTGGGTAATTAATTCATTTTATTATTCTAAGTAATTAAAGTCACAATTATATAATTCTCATTAGCCAATCCATTTTTTGGGGTGTGCACAATGGATTTGGAAAAGCTCTCAATCCAAGAGAGAATTATTTTTTACACTAAGAACACTCTCAAGTTATGAGATAGATCCTCCTCCACTGGATCAAGGAGAGCGCTTTGGAAGCGACTCTCAAGGCGATCGAAGGCGGACATTGCAATCGAAGGCTTTTCCGTGCTAGCACCCAGATATCCCTTTGGTGATGTCTAGAGATACATGGAGCACATGTGGATCAATGATAGAGGAAACCTACACTTGGATTCTATGATGAAATGATAGATCACATGGTATCATAACTAGAAACATCAACAGAGGAGAGAGAATTACATCAAGGTAATTCTTGTCTTTTAATTAAATTAATTATAACCAACATCTGATGATCCTCTCTATGGTTCAGGGACTCCCTTCCTTTCTTTTGTTCTTCGTTCTATTCCAAAGATCCGACATTTTATTATCGTGATAGATCTCAGATTGATCATTGTTAATGGAAAAATTATAGTTGGGTACACCCACCAATGCACTTCCACTGCACCCTAAAACTACAAGTGGTATCAGAGGGTTCATATCATTAATTATAATTACTTAGTTTTTCATTGATGATTTACACATTTAATAATTTACTTGCTTCAATTAAAGTTAATTGTTCTGCAAATCTTAATCTTGAGATCTATTCCTCCTCTTTCGTTTTTTGTTCACTGTACAGAAATGATCTTCTCTTTTAATTTTGGTTAAAATAAAATAGAGGATCTCATCTGGAGGTTCCAAAGCTTCTTGAACATACAACAGCAGAACCCACGGTGTGTATTCGGTAGTACATGTCATGTAGTCAAGATTAAATGCACCAGACTAGTCCGCCAAACCAATCCATGTGTCAGAGTCTTTCTAAGTCTTAAATGAATCCATGCGTTGACCAGGAACAGGTGGCATGCGGTTTCCAGATTACACTCCATGTAGTCTACTGGACATGGCATGTAGTTCCTTTGGGTTAGGGTTGGATCGTGTACCCCGTACACTGCTTGCCCGGCTGGAAACAATGTAATTCAGATACTACATGGAATGTGGCCCACTAAACACACCGTTTACTCCAAATATTTCTGAAGTACATCTATACGCCATGTCCCCAGGCATGTACTTTGGATGAATGATGAATGATAGTACACACCATGTAGTCGGAACTACACACTGTGTACTTATTTGTTTAAAATTATTATGGATGAGAATCTCAAGGAAAATTAGAAAAGGGTTTAAGATAAAATGATTGATTAATTAAAGATAATTAATTGATTCGAGCATGATTTATCTTAAACAAGAATGATTAAATAGTTGAATTATAGTTTTATTTATGTGTAAATATCGTTGCATGTATGAATTTTCATGATCTAGACCATGACCTTTGTATGTGAATGATTTATTTTAATTAATTTATTTAAATTAAATTTGTTGGCCTGAGAGCCTTCTCCTCATTAATATGTAGGGCCAGCGTGCCCAAGGTTTATTTTATGTAAAACCCCATTTTACCCCTCATCTGTGAGTGAGATAAAAGCCTATGTAATGGATGGAGCTCCCAAGTTAGTGGAGGTGACTCAAGTTAGGAGCCAAGGTGAAACCAATCGAAGGAGATACAAAGGTGGACAGGTGGAAAGCTGTAAACACAAACCCAAAAGGTTCAATGTGTTTCTCCCCCAGGTCTTGGGTTAGTTTATCAACTGCTAGATAAAATAACCAATAGAACAAGATCATAATCATACCATTTATTTTTTTCTATCAATTTCATACTTTATTTATTTTGGTTGTGTTGTCACGATCACACAATTAATGAATTAAACAAGCATCCAAGATGGAACTAAAATAAGACCAGATTAAGCATAAATATTATCTTAGACATGGTTAATCACTTAAGTATATCCCACTTAATATTAATAAGAATTTAAACAAAGATAATAAAATATAAATTTACTTATAAAGAAAAAATCCCTCCAAGAAATATTAAGTCGGTATAGCCTTCTATAATCTTGGTTAGAATCGAACCATAGTTCAAAGTGCTTGAGCAACCCTAGTTGGGGTGATTTCAATTATCAGGGAATTCTAATTCAAGTTTTTGGGTTGACTTGAATTGGTTCACATCAAGGGTCACTACTACAATACAACTCTTTAGCGACCGCCAAAAGCGGTCGCTAAAGGCCTTTACCGACCGCCTAGCGACCGCTTTTGGCGGTCGCTGTTGCTCCGTCGGTAAAGACCAACAGCGACCGCCAATGGCGGTCGCTAAAGCTTATATAAAATATTGCAGGTACCGCGTTCCCTGGAAATGGTATGTGGTGCGAGCCGGACGTCGGGGGACTGGGGGTATGAAGAGGAACCTTCGAAGCTCTTGGTCACCGGCCATGGAGGATTTCCGGTTGCCGGAGGGAGGGGCAGGTGCGCCATCGAGGGTATCAGTTTGGCGGTCGAATATCGGGGGGCGTGGGGTTCAGCAGTGAGTGTGGTAGAAGTGACGCGAGGCCGTGGAGGTGGTGATGGGGGCGACCGATGGTGGCTGGACACCGACGGGGGAGACTGCACCAGTTGCAGCGGTGATTTTTGGGGAAGACAGCGGCAGGGGCGGGAAAAATCCCGCTATTTTTTCGCCCGCATTAGCGGCCGCCAATGGCGGTCGCCCGTTTCCCCAGCCGCAAAAGCCAATATATCTAGTAGTGGGTTGACTGCCATAGCAGGACTTGGTGTGACTAAGAGGCAAAGGTTGAGGAAATCCAAAATAAAAGGGCTTTAGGATTGGGAAGTCCACTCAGTGGATCAAGGAACTGCGATTTAATGCAGTTGGAATTTGGAATTCCTACCTAAAACCCTTAAAGTTTCTTGACCAACCCTAGTTGGGGTAATTTGAAGGGAAATATGGATACTTTTTACTAGAATATTCAGAAAACAAAATATTCCGAAGTTAATGGTGAGGGCTATTGGATTTTGATAAAATAGTGGGAGACTAATAAGTATTAATTTATTTATTTGTGTTAGTTTTATCACGATAAAGTACTAAAATATTTTCTCATATAAATTTTTAGAAACGAAAAGATAAATGAATTCAAACATATCATTTTGAACCATACTCGAGAAGGAAAACCTTCTCACCGACACCAATTTCCAGGAATGGAAGAGGCATTTACACGTCATCCTTCGCCACGAGAGGAAATTTTACATGCTGGAGGAGCTTATTATAGTTGCACCTGGAAAAGAGGCCAGTGATGAGGAACTATCTCTCTATATGAAACATATGGAAGATTCCAAAGATGTCCAATGTTTCATGCTATCGACCATGTCTAATGAGATCTTGAAGCAACATGGAAACATGGACATATATAACATGATTTCTCACTTTAAGGATCTCTATAAAGAGAAGGCGAGATAAGAGAGATATGATATCTACAATGCTTTGTTTACAACTATGCTTGGAGAGTCTATGCTAGCTGGGCCTCATGTAGTCAATATTTTTGGATACATTGAATTCCTAGACATCTTAGTGATTAAGTTCCTGGATGATTTGTGTACAGATCTCATCCCATCATCACTACCCAAGACCCTATCTAGCTTTATTGTCAACTACAATATGTGAAACAATGAGTAGGTTATATCAGAACTTCTAAACTTAATTCTCCATGTAGATAATGACATGAGGCGTGATAAAACCGTAGTCCTTATGGTGAATAAGAAAAGTAAGGACAAGGCAAAGGGGCCAAGGATTCATAAACGGTCTGAATCCCATGATCACCATCCCTCCAAGAAACGGAATATATAGATGCAAGGTAAGGAATGAGAGGTGGTATGTTTTTCATGTGGAAAGCCTGACCACTGGAAGAGGAACTGCACCTAGAAGCATGAGGATGCTAAAGGTGCGTTCGTTATCGAGTGAAATCTTTCCATTTCTACACATTGGGTATTAGATACATCTTGCAGGGATCAAATCTATATTCAAATTTCAAAACCAAGTAGATTTAGAAATATTTCCATAGGAGAGGTGGATCTTTGAGCTGCCAATGGCGTGAGGTTAGCTGCATTGGCCATTGGTGATTACCGTCTCTCATTTCCAACTGAGATGATTTTTGTTTTACATAATTGTTATTATGTACCCAGTGTTACCAAGAACATAATTTCTATATCATGTTTGGATATGGATGGATTTATTTTCAAGTTTGGAAATAAGGGTTGTTTCTTTTATAAGAACAATGTATGTTATGGTATGACACATTTAAATAATGGTTTGTATGTATTAAATTATGAAAACCAAGTGTTGGAAATAGATAAAGAAACAAACTCACATGACTTATACATCACCTAGTTGTGGCATCACCATATCGGTCATGTAAACAAGAAGTGCTTGACAAAGCTCTACCAAAATGGTTATTTAGACTCTACAGATCTAAAACCACTTGATATATGTCACACTTGTTTACAAGGTAAAATTAACAAGCCGCCTTTCGGTGGATGGGTGAAAGGGAAATAGAGATTCTAGGATTGGTGCACACGGATGTGTGTGGACCATTTCCAGTAGAATCTAGAGGTGGATATTATTACTTCATTACTTTTACTGATGATTTGAGTAGATATGGCTATGTCTAATTAATGAGGTATAAGTCAGGGTCCTTAGAGAAATTTAAGGAAGTCAAGAATGAAGTAGAGAATCATATTTGTAAGAATATAAATAAACTTTGATCGGATTGAGGTGGAAAATATCTAAACCAAGAGTTCATCGACCTTTTACAGGAGTCTAGGATTCTATCTCAACTCACTCATCTTTATACACCACAGTGGAATGGTGTTAGTGAAAGGAGAAACTGTAACTTTTTGGACATGTTGAGGTCGATGATGAGTCATGTAGATCTTACATTATACTTTTGGGGATATTAATTACAAACTACAACATATACATTAAACCGAGTACCAACTAAGGTGTAAAATGGAATTCCCTCCGAGATATGGAATGTAAAGAAACCCATTTTATCGCACACACATGTATGGGGATGTGAGGCGTTTGTTAAGGCCTTATCAGGCAACAAACTAGAACCCTGTGGCATGAAGTGTATCTTTATAGGATATCTCAAGGAAATAAAAGGATATTACCTATATAACCCTTCAGATAAGAAAGTCATTATCACCATACAAGATGTCTTTCTTGAGAGGGAGAAAATCCTCAAAAAGTATAGTGAGAGAAAGATTTACTTTGACAAAGTTAATGCTCAAGATGCATAGGAGTTGGTACATTAAAAAGTTCTAATGGTCCCCATGGAAGAGGTTCTAGAAATAAAAATACTTATTAGGATCTCAAGAGAGGTAAGGGAACCTGAGAGTTTTTGTTTCGTAGTCACTGAGGATGGTGAATCATTATTGTTGGACAATGGTGAAACTCTCTCCTACAAGGAAGTAGTAGAGAGATAAAAAGCTGTAAGATGGATAGAAGCTATGAAATCTGATATGGATTCCATGTATCAAAACCATGTCTAGGTTCTGGTCAATGAGCTAGTTGATGTAAATCATGTTGGAAGCAAATGAGTATTCAAGATAAATTTGGACATGGAAGGTCAAGTTAGCACCTATAAAGCAAGGCTAGTTGCTAAAGGATTCATACAACATCAAGGAATTGAATATGATGAAACCTTCTTGACATTTTCCATTTTTAAATCCATAAGAATCGTACTTTCCATAAAAACTTACCATGACTGTGAGATTTGGCAGATGGATTTCAAAACAACATTCCTTAACGAGAAACTTTAGGAAGATGTCTATATGACGCAACCATAAGGGGTTTTGACACCAGGTGAAGCCAAATGAGTTTTCAAGTTATAGAAATCCATTTATGGATTAAATCAAGCATCCAGGTCATGGAACATTCAATTTGATGTTTTCATATTGGAATTTGGTTTCATTAAGAATGAATGTGATCCATGTGTTTATAAGGGGTTTAATGGAAATACAGTCATTATCCTAGCAGTCTATGTTGACAACATATTACTTATTGGAAACAATGTACCAGTCTTATAGTTAGTTAAGGATTGGTTGAACAAGTGTTTATCCATGAAGGAACTAGGTGAAGGAACCTATATTCTAGGGATCAATATCATTCGTGATAGATCCAAGAGGTTTCTTGGACTAATTCAGGGTATATACATTGACCAGATACTAAAGAGATTTAGTATGGAACAATCCAAGAGGGGATTGGTTCTAGTATCACATGACCTACATATTTATAAAAGAATGTGTCCTCAGACAAAACATGAAAAAGATAGGATGAGTAAGATCCCATATGATTTGGCTATAGGATCCATCATGTATTGAATTGTTATGTATCAGGCTTGATGTTTCCTATGCATTGAACATGGTAAGAAGATATCAAGTAGATCTAAGAGAACAACATTGGACTGCTTTTAAGACTATCCTTAAGTATCTGATAAGAACTAAAGATATGTTCCTGGTGTATGGAGGAGACAAGGAGCTTGTCATCAGAGGGTATACTGATGTTGGTTTTCAGAAAGATCAAAATAATATGAAGTAACAATCAAGATATGTTTTCTATCTCAACGAAGGAGCTGTGAGGTGGAAGAGTTCAAATCAGCTAGTTGTCACCGATTATACAGTGGATTTCGAATATATAGCAGCTTCTAAAGAATCCAAGGAATCCATCTGGATTCAGAACTTTGTCCATGAGCTTGATGTGGTGCCTAGCAGTAAAGATCCTATCACATTATATTGTGATAATACTGTAGTGGTGGCTCTTGAAAAAGAACCAAGGTCACATCAACAGAAAAAACACATACTCTGAAAGTATCACCTATTGAGGGATTTCTATCAAAGGGGTGAAGTTGTAGTGATAAGAGTGTCCATGAAAGAGAACATGGTGAACCCCATAACTAAAGGCCCATCTCATCAGAAGCATAATATCATGTGAGAGCTAGCGGGTTAAAGGTTGTTAGTAGTTGGATCTAGTCCAAGTTGGCGTTTGTTGGAGTTGGTGGCCTAGAACCAAATAATTATTACTTTATTCATTAATAAATACCTTATCACATCTTTATTGTTCTTCTGCGTGACAATGCATGTGATAATTTCCTAAGGATAACTGTTGCATTAAAGGTTCATAGAGGAT
Organism: Viscum album; assembly: GCA_963277665.1. Taxonomy (NCBI): domain Eukaryota; kingdom Viridiplantae; phylum Streptophyta; class Magnoliopsida; order Santalales; family Viscaceae; genus Viscum; species Viscum album. Next base: position 864,204,813 of record OY728147.1, on the reverse strand, counting down.
CCCTGCTATGATGAGAACCCAGAAGTGTCATATCATTGTTCTTGAATATATGTTCTATGGCCAAATGATGTTATTTGAGAGACACAAATAATACAGTTCATTAGAGGTGAGGACTCATAAAACTTTGAGGCACCTTCTCAAGGTGTTCACCCTTGGTAATATCTAGGAGGATATTATGAGAACGATACCTGCCAACAGAAAATCCACATTTCATAGTGTCATTAGATATTTCTATCTACGGAAATGTGTATTGGTCCTTAGACTTTAAGATTATTATTAATGAGTATTACAAATCGCGCACTTAGATATATTGACGAAAACTGTGACAACACACTGTTCATAGTGAGGTAGGATATATTGGGTGCGTCATGAGTAATATTGCATTAATAGATAATGAGAGAAAGGATTTTTCCCTTCTATTCCATAATGGAAGTATATATATCAACCCCATTGATGAAATTGATATAGCCTAAATAAATCCATGACCATGTAAAGGAATGAGAAAATTAAATTTTGGAAAGTCAAAGAAAGAATAATCGAGCACATGGGTTGATGACACTAGCATGCGACCCACTTGATTCGATATATCGAGGAAAAGTGATTAAATTTCATGGTAATAATTCTTAGGAGGCTACACATCATTGTGACATTAACTTCTTTCTCTATGGGTGCCTTGGTGTGTTACTAGATGATAACCTTGAACTTTAGTCAGGATCTGCCTAATGCCACTGAGAAAGAGGCCTAGAGGGTCACACACTAAGTGTGTCCAAGTATCTCATTTAAATATCAATTTAACAAGTTGAATAAAGATTATTCTCGATTGTGGTTTAATAATTATTCAAGGATGACTGATCACATTTATTTCGACACTAGTTATTCAAGAGAATATATTGTGGAAAAAATAATATATTTATTAGCGAGTAATGCAGTGATATTGAGTTGAGAAATAAATAGTCATTATTCAAGGTTTAATAAATGTGGTGGAGGAAATAAAGAAAATCAAAAAAAACAAAAGCACACACCGTGTATATTAATTTACATGCCATGTAATTTTTATAGGTATTTGTGAGAAATAATATTATTCATTTAATTAAATAATATTAGGTGTAATTCGCTGGACACATGTCAAGTAATAATAATAGTCAACTGTTATTATTAGACATGAGGTCTTACTAAGAATTAAATTAAATGAATAAATTATTTTGGGTAATTAATTCATTTTATTATTCTAAGTAATTAGAATCCCAATTATATAATTCTCATTAGCCTATCCATTTTTGGGGGTGTGCACAAACGATATGGAAAAGCTCTAAAGCCAAGAGAGAATTATTTTTCCACTAAGAAAACTCTCAAGTTTCGAGAAATATCCTCCTCCACAAGATCAAGGAGAGTGCTTTGGAAGCGAATCTCAAAGAGATGAAGGAAGACATCACAAGCGAAGGCTCTTCCATGCTAAAACCTAGAGATTCCTTCAGCGACTTCCAGAGATATGTGGAGTACGTGTGGATCACCACTAGAGGAATCCTACACTTGGCTTCTATGATGCAATGACATATCACATCAGATCATGAGCAGAAACATCAACAGAGAGATAATTCCATCAAGGTAATTATCATCTTTTAATTAAATTAATTATAACCAACATATGATGATCCTATCTATGGTTCTGAAAATACCTTTCTTTTGTTGTTTGTTATATTCTGAAGATCTGACATTTTATTATTGTGATGGATCTCAGATTGATCATTGTTAATGGAAAAATTATAGTTGGGTACACCCACTAATGCACTTCCACTATGCCTGGAACCTACAGGACCAACCGTGAACATTACATAATTTTGAGTTCTAAGTCAAGAATTCATTTTCTTACATTTTAGGATATTTATGGTTTATAATTATAGATAATTATACCATCACCATTACATAAATAAATATTACATCACAAAGTGGACACTTCCACATAATATCCATTTTTCTCACATAAAAAACTTTTATAATGTAACAAGTTTTCTTTTCCTAACACATATTCACAATTTTTATCTTGACCTCATACTTGTCCCTACTATTAATTAAAAATATAGGAAAAACATATTAAAATGTGGTATGAACACAAAAATCTTAGTAAGGGACATATAAAAAGAAAGAAATAAACCGGTTAGTTCATGAATACTTATAAAAGACTTTTATTTTTCAAAATTAAACTTTGGGCTCAAAATAAACATTTTATTACCCAAAAAATCAACTTTTACTTTAAAATATTATCATAAAATATTTCATAAGAAACATTAAAGTAAAAAATAAATCTCATAAAGGTTCCTTTGAAACCATGAAAAAATTATGATATTTTTTCAAAAATATTTAAACATTTCACCCATACAAAGTATCATATACTTTATTTAAACATAATATCATGAGTAATCACATGGGAGAATAACATAAAGAACATGGTATAATAATATCATGGAAACATAAGAAATCTAGAAGAAACACAAAACATGACATAAGCATAAGTCAAGGAGAACTTTCAAGAAAACAACACATGGTGGAAAGATCCCATTATGGGTTAGGTTTACTCCTTAATCCTATAAATAACATCTTATGAGATAAAAACATTACCCAATTCATTGGAGTGCTATCTGGGTACACACATCATAACATTTTTATGATTATGTGTGCCATAAAAGGAAATAAATCATATGGAATAATCATAATAATTACCCATAGAAATAAATGGGTTGTATAATATTTCCTCATATCATAATTAAAGGAAATTTCGTAAATAATTTATTTTAGAAATGAACATAAGGCATGTATTACCCCATCAAAGGAAGAGAGAATAATTTAGGTATATACGTGAGAGTCATATTTAAAAAAATTAGAATAATTACATAAAATTAAAGAGATATAGATATAGAGAAATTAAGTTATAGATATAAAGTTCATAACCCAAATATAAATGGTGGTTCAGAGAGATCCCATAAAAATATAAGTAAAACATTTCTAGATATCAAAATATCTATTCAATTTAAAACACTCTTTGAAAGTAATTAGAAAAAAGGAGAAGATGATTTTTTTCATTGAATAAAACATGGGATATTATAAATTAATCGAAATATAAATAAATAGTTATAGTGGTGTGGAAAACCATTGACACCATATATGTGAAAATAGAACATTCCTTTTTTCTTTTGTAAATAAAGTCAAAACGTTTCATATAAAATATGAAAAAAGATTCTTTTTGAAATTATTTGAAAAATGTAAAAATATACATAAAATGTTCTTTATATTTAATTTATTATCATATAAATACATCAATAAAATAATTTTATGAATATTTACACGAAAGATTAAGGTTTATAAAATAAAATTTTAAAACATTCAAAATGAGGTTTTTAATGTAAAGTGTCCCTTTCCCAGAGTTTGAATAATCATGTACATTATTTATATTTCTGAATAAAAAACCTATATTAATTATTTAATTTATTAAGAAACCTTTTCATATTTATTATTCCTTTTATTTTATCTATTACCATGTTATATTTAATTGATTAATCATTTAAGTTCATATCAGACGTTTTGACGACATTCAACTCATATGTCCAAAATGACTTAGGTAGGTTGACTATGGTCAATGTAGTAATTATTAAATCATATAAAGAATAATAATAATTAAATAATTATCATTTTTATACATAAATTATAATTTTTAAAATCAATCATTAAATATGTTTATGAGACATGAAATATGTTACAATCATTGAGATGGTACGCCGTACATATGCATGAGTAAGATTTCCATTTTTCAATGATCATGATGAAAGTAAGGTAAGTGTTATTTTATATTTAAATAATAATTATTAAATAATAAATACCTTATTATTTATTTATATAAACTTATATATGGAATCCATGTGACTTGGTTATGAAAAAAAATTACATCGCTTCATGGATGTGGTACTTCACATGTACGCACAAATGACATTATCATTTTTAAATGGATGAAAACATAAGAAAAAAATGATATATTATATTTAAAAAATGTTAATAATTTCATTAATATCATATATATATACATTTAATACATTATTATAATCACCCATGAGAGGATGGGATGGAAAATGAATTACCTCGGTTTGCGAGGCGGTAGTCTGCTATACACACAAATGATGGTTTCGTTTCCCATTTAACAGAAGAGGAGATGTATATTGGTTATTAAATTAACATAAAAAATATCATTATATTTAATATACTGGTTTAATTATTTAAAAATGTTTGAATAATATTTTAAGGTGGTATAAGAAGAAATAAAAGTAAAACATTCAGTTAAAGACCACACCTCTTCTTTGGACAACTTCCTTTGATTTACACCTTAACCCTCCAAGGTTGGCATTATACCCAAACAAATATCTCTATAACCCGGGGAGGGATTTTAATAAGGTATTTGCGAAGGTATTGACTAAACTAAAATACTTTTTAAGTGTGAAGAAAAGAGGAGAAGAGGTTCCACTTTATAATGAGGGGAGGGGCATTCTTGGAATTTCATAAAGTATTAAATTAAATAAATTAATTTTCATGTTAAAATAGATCGTAATTTATAATTAAAATTAAATATGATTATTAATTGAAATAATCTCATCCAATAAAAATCTTATTAGTTTAGGTGATGTTTTTACCCTTATCTTTTTATTTTAACCCTCTATTAACCCCTCTAATGATTACTGTGATAACAAAGTTTTTTACTCTTTAGGGGTCAAGATAGTTACTATAAAATATAAATTGAACCATTAATGGAATATGGTTTATATTTTAAATTATATCTCAATAAATTATCCAAATATATGATTTTTATTAATTTTAAATCATTTAATAAAATATTTTTTATTATAAAATACCATTTATGTCATTTTTGGAAATACATGAAATATTATAAGATAATATGTGTATAAATCATGTAAAAGGGTTCCAAAATGAAATTTATTAGAAGATAATGAATATATGGTATTAATATAACCATAAAATTAAATTTTTATAGGTTTTGATATCATTTTAAACCTTATCTTTTGAATTAACCCCTTGGTTAACCAATTTTAACCTTAACCATGGTAATGACTTTTTCAATATTAAAAGGTTATAATTTTACTTGTAAGGTAAAAATAGGATTATAAAAGTAAAAGTTATGAAATATTAGACCATTTATCATCTTAATTTTACATTTTCAAGTTTTTTATGAATTTTAAATAATTTAATAAAATATTATTTACCATAAAATTTCATTAATGTTATTTTTGATACTATTCATTTAATTTGACTTTGAAAATAACATATAAATAAATGAATTTGAATATAATAATTTCACTAATCACTAAAATTTTATATTTATAAAAAAATTCATGGAATATAATAATTCAGTAAAATTATATTACTTTTAATATTTTTAAAATCATTTATTTTATTTTTCTTTTCATTGAATAAATACTATGTTGATGTCACGTAAGAATTTAAGATAATTATTTAATTACTAAAAATTATAAATAAATTACCCTAATAAAAAAATAATTTATCTCTAAAATTATTATTTAGAACTGAATATATCCTTTTTTTATCCCTATGTCAAAAATTTAGAGATAATTAAATAAAGAGAATGACATTTTTGTCTGTTCTTTACATAAAATAATATAAGGGTCAAAATCAAAGAAATATGGTACCATGTTGTCATATTTTTAAAACTTGGATTGAAATGTTAGAAATACACTCATCCAATAGGATAAATGAAAGTTTTATGGTGATTTTATTGTCCTTATTATGTTATTTTTAACCTTAATTAACCGATTTACCCTTATTGTAGTGATAATTATTTACTACAATTAGTATTCATAATGAAAAAAATAATAGGGACTTATTTACCAAATTTATACCTACTTTTTAAAATATATAATCCATTTTTCAATATACAATTTTTATAAATGGAGGAAAATAATTTAATATTAAAACATAAAACGCAATGAAAAATAATTTTTTTAGAAACACGCCTTTTAAGTATAAAAATGTTTTTATGCCAAATTCAAGTATAAAATTCATTGAAAATAATATAATTGGATTATATTTAATAAAAATTTACTAATTTAAATTTAAAATTAATCCAATATATAATTTAAAATTTTAAATATTTTAAAATAAAATATAGTTTTCAATAAAAATCAATATTTTCACCATTTATTGGAAAATCAACCTTTCCAGATTAATTCCAAAAATTCAGTCTAAGATAATTTTGAAATTATGATTTATAAAATGATATCCCTTTTATTAAATAAATTTTCTAAAAGTTCCATAAATTAATTATAATATTCACTCATAAAAATCAATAAAAACTATTTTTGAAGAAAATATATTTTTAAATAATAAAACAACTTTACTAAAAAATGAGTGCTTATTTCCAAAGCATTAATCAATAAATTTGTATTTATAAAGACAATTATATATATTTAATAATGTTTTTAATACTATTAATACCTTCCAATTCAATGACTAGGTTATAATGACCATATTTAAATAATAACATTTCACAGTTCGTTTAAGCACAATGTTGTATGTCGTATACGCTTTCTAACATAATATTCTTATTTTAAAATATTTAGGCGTTACACTAAAATTGATTTAGATTTAAATAAAAAAGTGTTTTGGATGATTATTCACAAGGTATTACATATTATGTGATACATGGTGATGTTAATGATAACTTTCTAAAAGTGTTTTGGAAGATATCAAAAACGAGTTTTGGATATAGTTTCACAAGTTATTGTATATGATACAATAAAAGGTGAAATGGAACAGAGTCAATTATGATTTATTGAAAGTGGGAGATTTATAGAGATATACCTTAAATCCTTATATATATATATTTTATGGATTTCATGAAAAATTTGATTTGGATATAGAAAGGGGAATACCATTAATATTGCTTATGATAATAGTTATCATTCCGATAGTTTGATCTTCTACATGGATATCGTTTAATCAATTGTTTCATAAGATGAAATTCTTGGGAGTTTCATTTATATATATGATACATGTATTGGATAAATCATTAACCCATGTATTAAAATACATGAGTTAATGTATGCATTATCAAGGAGCTTCCTTGAGGACTATATAAAGGAACTGCCATATAATGGAAGGTGTGTGATTATCCTTGGTTGAACCTCCCTATACCCAAAATATTTCTTTAATATTCCTCCTTTGTGTATTAGGTACTATCATAATGTATAGTTTGGTGGATCCTTCTCAAAATTTAAGAGATTCAAGCGTAACCCATGAAATCATTATAGAGGTGGGATTCTTATGTTTTTCTCTTATGCGATCTTTATCAAACACATATAAAGATAAAGAGTTGCAGTTGCCTCTGGTGTAAGGTACAACAGTTTACGATGTTCTTTATTTTTTTATATTGCACTAATTTCATACTGTCATTCATGGAGATCATTGGACATGGGTATTAATTACTTCCACTACTTTTGATTAATTTTATTAGAATCTAACAAAACTATTCACAAGTTCTATATATTCCCATTCAAGGTGTGAGTACAACTCATTAGGACACAAATAATGAAATCTAGTACCCAACTGGTAATATGTAGTGTATGTGAATGTGATAATATTAGTAAAAAGTAAATAGGAAATATATAACATCACAATATATCATAATATAACCAAGAACACATAAGAATTATCAACCATGCATTGAGAAGTGGTGTGCTTAACATGGATCCATGAACCTTAGCTATACCTTCTTAGGCTCATTGAGGATAATATAATCAAAAGATGTCAAAATTGAGTAAGAACAAACCACTAGGCTCATTACACATCTCCTAGTGGTCTCAAGGAAATGAGTCAGATCTTTCCCCTAGACTATTATACTCTGGATCCATCCCACATCTACAAGTAGTCTCAAGATATTGATCATATCATGCCCCCAAAGCATCATATCCTGGTACCATTACACATCACCCAGTAGTGGTAAAGAATTGAGTCAGATTAGGCCCCCATACCATCCTATCCTGACTATGTCATGGGGAAGGTATCCAGATTTTCATACCATATCAATGCCTCGAGTCAGGCCTCTAGCTCATCATGCCCCTAACACATTTCCTTGATTCAGACATCTAGGTCTCCATGTAGCTACCTTGTTCTTAGGCCAATTTTTGTTATCATTTCATGCCATGCACACCCCCTCTAAGGGATATACATCACACAATGGTCCAATTCTCTCAAGTATCAAGAACAACATCGAAGGCATGATAACACTCATAATAGGGTAGGGTATATAAGGAAAGAATGATATGGAATATAACCATGAGTATTAATAGAAACATATAGATACATGTGATTATCATCGAACATGGAAAAATAATCTATATAGGAATAATCATGTCATAAAACATCATAAAGGGTATCATGGGATACACACACACCCACATACGATCACTATTAATCATGGTCAACAAGTTATGCCAATATAGGCATCACATCTAGGAAAAAGAGTTCACATATAAATATAGTATGGAATATCATCATGAGTTATATTATCTCCACATGTGATCAAAATTAAACAAGGTCTATCAGGATATCAAATCATACTCATGGAATAATTAACATATATATTCTCATTGGGATGCACACACCACACACATGTGATTTAGGCACCGAATATTATCTCATGGGATCTAGGTCTCATGTAGTACAAAAACACACCTCAAGGTGTCCATGTAGTCCAATAAATTCATATGTGTTTAAACCTCATCCATCGGTGATTGGTATCAAGCCAGTGCACAAGGGTCTATCAGGGCCTATGGCACTTTGTCCAATTATACTATGCATGGATCCTCTAATTAATTATAACATAATATCCATTAATTAATTAAGAATTATTATTATTCTTAACTCATTATGATAATCAATGTCATTCACCATAGTGGTATAACCTCATACCACTTGCCGATAAATATGCATAAATACAAAAGGGTAGAGTACACATGATGTCATACCTTAAACAGATTCAACTCCAATCCAAGAAAATCCCAATGGATTTATCCGTGTCACCTAAGTCCATTCATCCTCCATTGATCTAAATGGGTTTATAACTCATGTCAAATCATTCCAAATAATTAATTATGAATAATTTATAAATAATTAAATGAATATAAGTAAAATTCACAACTGATGGTGAAATTCATATATGTCAAAATGCATATCATATGCCACTACCTAGTCAGAATCATGACCAACCAACCTTGGAAGGCCCATCAGTTTCATTCTACACCAAACTAGTAAAAATCCCCATCACATGAAAAAAACAATAAAAAATTTAATATGATTAATTTTTAAAATCTAGAATAATTCTACCAGTGACATACCTTTGCTAAAACACCCATCAATGAAATGTGTTCATCACCACCCAAAATCCTTTTTCCATACCGATCAACATCCTTATAATTCTCAAACAATTCCATTGAGATTTGATATAATTTCTATTTGGTTTCTCAAATCATAATCAAAACATGATCAATACCAATTTTAAAAGGAAAGATACATAAAGGGATTTCAAAAGATAATAGTTACAAAGAGGAATCCATCACAACAAATGATGCTTTAATCGGTGAAGGAACAAGATTAGAGGATCTCTTAGAGGCTAAAACATATCGTTCCCATAAAAATTCTCATAAGGGATCTGAGGGAATAGAATATGATAGTTCTAGATTGATATATTAATTATAATGAACCTAAAAAACTACCTAAGAATAGTTCACAGCATGAAACATGATTTAACATTGTGAGATTTTGGGAAAACATCATTCTCTAGGCATGGAAATCATGTGTCATGGAGTGAAAATATATGTCACATCATGATTTCTTAGGAACTGCCTCCCGAACCTATTTTCATGGCTTAAAAATAATCAATCTACCTCATGAAGTCTCTTCACATCATGAATACCTGATTTACAACATTAATAGGCTTCTGCTACACCTTTTACCATTTCTGAACCCCTGACCACGCCTCTGGTGGCCTCTTGGACTATTGATTCATCACCCCAGCCTTGAGCCCCATCTCAAAACACTATTTTGGAATGATAAAACACTTATAACCTAATTTTCATTTCTTTTTATCAAAAGGACCATTCATTAAATTAAATCTTCAAACTTCACTAGGAGATTCCAACATGTAACAATGCAATCCATTTTAATCTCCCCACCATATCACTTATCATCCTCGAGAATTTGTGTTAGAATGTGAAACAAACCTCCCAATACACCATGATCATAACCCAAAAGGATTTATACTCAATTCCATATATAAATTCCAAAAAACTTCCTTAAGTCTATGCTCACTCTTGAATACCCATAAATCCACCACTACGCTACTCTAAGGATGAATACTAGAAGTCGAGCCAAAATTTCACAGTCCTCAAACATAGAAACTGTGATTACTACTTCCATTGAACTATACACACATTAGTGTACTCAATATATTCCTCTTGTAGTATTAGGGTGATCCTCACCATAAGAATCACCATACAGTTCATGATTTCTAATGGTCTAATGACATACCCAGTTCAGTTAAGTCCATTGCACTCAATCAATGGAAGACACCATTTGGAAGTTGATACCAATATCTCATTATTGATTCTAAACCAAGACAATGAGTCTATTCCAAATGAAGCAACATGAACAAGGAAAACATTATTGAAAGGTTTCAACTGATTTTAAACTCCACAATCATTCCAAAAATAGTGATATTGGTGTGGTTCCAACCCACTATATTTAGGTTCACAAAGAACAGTAGTTGGTACTTTTCCATCCACCCACCTACAAAGGTTCATGAAATAAGCAATTGACACTCTATAAAACCACTGATATGGACACCTTAAGACTTAGGGTAATCATTAAATTAGTCCAACATCTTTACCTGAGTCCAAATTGACTGCAAAGGAATTTCCCCAGTTGGTTGACCAACAGTTTTCACTATCCTCAAGGATATTAACCATGGATCAACACACCAATTATCTAACTCTTACTCAGTTAAAACTATTTTTCTTCTAACTCCAAAACACACATTTGGTCTCCATATGATGCTATATCTAAATTAAACACCATAAATTCAACATAGATCTAGTTACTATTATATCCACTACACATTGGTCTTCAAATTCTCACTATCATTCAACAGATAGTCTTGCACAGACCATGACCCTTTCCACAAGAGAGGTCATTACTCACACAACTAGGTCAATGATCTCCACAATGGGAGTATAATTATCTATTTCCCCATAATGCTTACATCATCTGAATTGACCCCAACTAGTTCATCACTAAAATTGATGACTAAGCATGACTATCCATTAAAATGATATCCAAGAAACACACCAAGAACTGCAAAAAACATGATTACTCAAAATATAGTCCAATGAATTAAAAAAATCTATTTACGATGTGTGTAATTTAATCTAGAATCCTAGAAATATATTACAACCTCTGTCTAGATGGGTTATATCCCCTTAAATAAGGAACTATTCTTATCCATGAAATTTCCACATATGAAAACCTATGGTCGACTATAAAACGGTACCCTGATCCATTTTCGATGATGTGTTTTTTCCATAGAGAATTTTTTTCAAGCATTAACCACAGGGCTGATATAACCTATGACATTCACATCAAAAATTATAGTTGAAAACACCAATGGTGACCTGAAAATGAATTTTTCAGTGACTTACTATCACTAGCTCCATCAAGTTCATCTACAGAACTGAGAACATTCTCATAGGTCAGCTCACCACCCTGCTTCAAATTGTTTAACCATTCTTACACAACCATCACATGAATGATAACACATTAAGTATCTCCCAAAAAGGAAAGAAAAAATCAATCGTTATTCCAATAGAGTGATTACCCCACGATCCACAGTCCTCTAAGTGAGACTCACTCACCTTTTCCGCTATCCATACACCACAAAGTTACAGGTTACTCAAAACTGATCACTCACAGTGCTTCTTTTCAAGAAAGGCAACTCCTTCCTATGAGGTTTCACTATGCACCACCCACATCATATGTGCTATCTCAATCTTCTATGCATCCACCGTACTCTAAAACCCAACATTTTAACTCGAGTACTAGTACTCAAGGTGCTTAATACTCCGAGATACAAGACAACTTGCAAAGACCTTCCCCCATTCCTTCCAAATTTTACTCACATGAAAATAGAATTTCCATCAATGAGAACTACCCTTTATAATTATCCTTGAATATTCCTTCATAAGGGATATTCTCACGTAGGTTACTTCCAAGAAGTATATGTCACCAACTTTCTAGTAATTAGGTCCATATTTCTAAGGCCAAAAAGTCTTATACAAAACCTTCACAAGGTTTCACTAGGGGTTATAACCCATAGAACATCATCTAGGCACATCTCAAAAGACATGTCATAATGGATTTAGCCTTAGAATAACCACAAAAAGAGCCTATATATATTGAGTTTGGTAAAAAAACATGACACTAGGTTCAATATGCAAAACTCTACATATACTATAGTTGGAACGTTAATTAACCAAGCCTATAAAGTGACTACTCACACAAGGTTCTTCACTAAGGAAATTAATGCTCGAAAATGAACAAACAAGTGAAAACTACACCGCCTATGCATAGAGGGGATACATCATCATCACTGTCTTTGTATTAATTACCACCATTACCTAGGTTCAACAAATAATAAGTCTCACATGACCTTCTATTAGAATTAGACATGCATAGGGGTCAATAAAATTACACATCTGCAATATACATGTCATGAGAAATCTATATACTGAATATGATACATGCGACGCCTCTTTACGATATGGACAAGAGTCAAATCCATATGAAATCAAAACCTCAAAATCCATGTGCATTACATGAGGTGAAAACATATGATAACAACACAAACTATGAACATAAATCCCAAACCCTGGTAACCTAGACTTCCCTCAGAAAATGTTCTCACGATGCACAAGTCCACATTTCATCACAATCTCCAAAACATTTCTATGTCTCCTATATAACAACTCCCAAAAATAGGAAAAACAAGACAACCTATCCTATGATACCATTTTTCAACATCCCAATCCAAATCACGTGGTCTAATCTAGAATTCCACATGACCATAGGCACACCTCCCTATACATCAGAGGTTTCTGAATAGTAGTGTGGGTATCGAGTGAGAACATGGGGAGACTATACCCTCAATCAGAGTGCACAATATAAAATAAACAACCAAATGTATAAAAATATAAAATCAAAGTTCATAGATACCAACAAAATACCAATAGTTTGAATAAATGGGGAAACAAAAAATTCAAAAGTCAAACAAAGATACAATAGTCAATCACCCACTGGGCTGGTCATGTATACAAATAAAGAAAGGTATAAAAGTACAAGGAGGCCTTGAAAATTTAAGACTAACATCATACTGGTCTCTAACTACACTAAAAAAACATAAATCAGTGACATTTATAAATGTCACTAATTCATTTACCAACATTTTTTTAGTAATATCAGTAAATGAGGTGTGATTTACCAACATTTCTAAAAAATGTTGGTATTTTTTTTGAATTTTTATTTTTTAGCGATGTTTATAAACATCTCTAACTAGAAACATTTGTAAAGTTATATAATTAGCAACACATAAATCATCGATGTTTTTTAGAAATGTATTTAAATCACACATCATTGACCAACATTTCTAGAAAACATTTGTATTTTTTTTAAATTCAACTTTTTTATTTTTTAAAATAAAAAAAATTACATAGGTTGTGACAAAACCATCTAAAGTATTCCCAAAATCCCCAACCCCCTTCCATATATCCACCCCACCCACCCCCAAGAAACCCTCCCTCACCCATACACCCAGCATCCCCCAACCCTTTCCCATACCCCTCTCACATGTCCACCCTACCCAGCCCCACTAATTTACGACATCTATAAATGTTGTTAATTAGATACACCTCAAATACCAAGATTTTTTAGAAACATTGGTAAATCAAACATCATTTACTGACATTTCTAATAAACTCAATTTTTTTTGAAATTCACATTTTTTCTATTTTTTAATAAAAAAATTACAAAAGTTGTGACACACCCATCTCCCATACACCCAACACCCCCCAACCTCCTCCCATATATCCACACTACCCACCCCCAAGAACCCCTCCTTCATTCTTATGCCTAGTGTCCCCACAACCCTCTCTTGTACCCCTCCCGTATGTCCACCCTACCCAGAACCCCCAAGAATACATCCCGTACATCCACCCTACCCAGCCCCCGCCCCCAAGCTCCCCTGCCTCACCTGTACGCCCAACGTCCCCCCCAACCCTCTCCCGTACCCATATCAGATGTCCACCCTACCCAACCCCCCTAATTATCGACATTTGTAAATGTTTATAATTAGCGACACCATAAATACCCATGTTTTTTAGAAATGTTGGTAACTGACACATCATTTACCGACATTTCTAAAAAACATCAGTATTTTTTTTGAAATTCAATTTTTTTCTATTTTTTAAATTAAAAAATTACATAAGTTATGTCTCGTATGTCCACCCTTCCCAGCCCCCCAAGCACCCCACCCTCACTAATACGCCTATCCCCCTCCCCCCTCTCCCATACGCCCATTCCCTCCATTCCCTACATACTCCACCTCCTATCTTCCCAAGTAGAATTACGCCTCTACTAAAAATTGATCCTTGCACCTCTAGGTGCACAAAAAAGTAGTGGACCAACTCACCTATTTTGATTTTTGAATAAATTTTTTTATTATGTTATATATATAGATATATTTTAGTATTTAAAAAATAAATATTATATAAATATATATATTTATATATTAGTATATATGTTTATATTTTATGTTTATATATATATGTTTATATTATATATATATATGTTTATATTTTATTTTTATTTATATGTTTATAATATATATATTTATATATATATGTATATATTTTTTATATATTATATGTTTATATTATTATATATATGTTTATATATAGTTATATATGTTTATATATATATATATGCGTGACTGTGTGTGTGTGTATGTGTGTAAATATATATGTGTATGTATACATATATATAATTATAATTATAGTTATAAATAAATAAATAAATAAATAAATATATATAAAATTATTCATGTTTTAAAACACTAGTAAAAATGTCACTAAAATAGCCACGTTTTCTGAAAAATGAGATTAAATTTAAAATATTTAATAGTATTATGTTATATATATAAATAGATTTAAGTATTTAAAAATAAATTATATATATATATATACATATAAATATATATATATATATATATATTTTATATTTTATATTTTATGTTTATATATATATATGCTTTTATTATAATATATATATATGTTTATATTTTACATATAATTTTATATTTTATATTATATATATGTATGTTTATAGTATATATATATATATTATTATATTTTATTTATATATATATGTTTATATATTATATATATACACACTTTTATATTATATATATTATATGTTTATAGTAATATATATATATATATATATTAATATATATGTTTATATATATGTGTGTGTGTGTGTGTGTATAAATATATATGTGTATTTATATATATATATATATATTTATAATTATAAATTATATATATATATGTTGAGTCAATAAGGTTTTCCTTATGACTTTTCCATTCCTTTATACTTGAGGGAGATTGTTAAGTCATTAAGGCTTTCCTTATGACTTTACCATTTCTCTTGTTTTGAAAATCACAAACACCTTATCTCAAGGAAAATCTATTATTACCCTGTGTTTTACTTCTATAGAGAATAATTTACTTCCCCAAGGAAATTTATCATTACCATGTTTCATTGTCCATATCATAATTTTTCTAAATGTAAAATTTGGTTTGAAACCAAACCCTCGGATCTATATAAATACCTAGATAAGAAGCATTCTGTTCTAGGATCCAAATTCTCAGAATTCTGGTTACGAACTCTTCTAAGTTCTGACTCTGAATTCTGACTACGAATTTTGGTTACGAACTCTTCTGAGTCCTGACTCTGAATTCTAAATCAGAATTTTGGTTACGAACTTTCTAAGTTCTGACTTCAAATTCTGAATCAGAATTCTGGTTATGAACTTTTTGAGTTCTGACTCTGAATTCCGAATACGAATTCTGATTATAAACTTCTCTAAGTTCTAACTCCGAGTTCTCTATATTCAGACTCCGAACTCTTATGAGTTCTGACTCCGAATTCTCATGAACTCTAACTCCTAACTGTGTAAGTTCTAGTTCCAAATTCTTAAGAATCCAGATTCCGAATTTCCTTGAAATTCATACTCCGGAATTCTATAGAATTCAGGTTTCAAATTCATAGAAAACAAAATATGAATATCATTGTATTATAGACTCTAAATTCATTTTTGGTTAGACTCTGAACTTTCACTTACTTATATTACGAATATTGGATTTTAGTTATGTAACCATATTTTTCTTACACTTGTTTTTTTATAAAACGATGTCACACTTTTAGTTACTAACTAACCGTTGTTTGAGTGACACGTGTACAGGTACCTCCAAAATTCAAGGAAGAATATGACCATTGGAGGAGGGAGCCGACCGTTGAAGCCGTGTATATAAATAGGAGCTCATTTGAAAGAGCTCACAACTTTTGATGAACTGTTCAATGACTCTAGAGATTACATGCTGTTGAAGTGATTTCTAGAGATAGACTTTCATTGATTCATGCATACTGAACTTCTTGTTCAGTTTTTATTTGTGCGACTCCAATTGTTGCAGTGTACAATCAAGGTCTTCCGGGGATAAGAAGACAGAGGTACTGACTACCTTGAAGTTGAGGGCTTGCGGGGATAGCAAGACAGACTCCGATCTTCGTATCGAGGGCTTACCCTGGTGTGGGTAAGACAGGATTTCTTGAAATTATAAATCAAGGGGCCTTTATCCAAGGTTATTGGATACCCTTCTCTTTGGGTTAAAATATTTAACTTGTTACTTGTTTTGTTACAATTTTTTTGCTAAGTTTGTATTGTTTAGGAAAGTATAACTATCTTATACTTCCTTATATTTGTACTCTAATTTAGTTAGATTCTATACGCATTAAGGTAGAATCTTCATCTTTGTAAACTTTCATTAAGTTTCATTTTCGGAATCACTTTTTCGGAATTTCTTTCACGGAATCATATTTCCTGATTCAAGAAAGTTTGTAGAACTAGAGGTTTTGTGAATTATCTTATTTAACCTTGTTAAACATAAACATATTTAAAAGTTTAAAAGGAATTTTTAAAAGTATACAATTCACCCCTCTTGTATTTGAGCATCTCATCCTTACATATTCGATCCTACAATTGGTATCAGAGGAGGTGACCTATGAATTAATCTCATGATTAGATTCAGAAGAGTTTTTTTCGGACTCATATATTTCGGATTCATTTTTTCTTAGAGATACTCTTGTTCTATATTTTTCTTGCTTAGGAATATATTGTTTACAAACTTATTCTATTAACAAGTTTTTAGTGGAGAAATATTTTTCTTAAAGATGGCAGGAATCAATGTTGGTTTCATAGACAATCTCAATCCAACAAGACCACCTATCTTTGATGGAAATGACTATGAGTATTAGAGAGATCATATGATTACTTTCATTATCAATACTGGTGTTGATAATTTTTTTATGCTTATTGGAGGATATAAAATCCCTGACAAGGAAGTTAGTACCATTACTAATCAAGAAAAGCATGAATATCAACTGAATTATAAGGTACACAATACTTTACTTTGGTCTATGACTAGAAACATATATAGCCAAATTTCATCTTGTGAAGCAGAAAATTATATATGGAAGAAACTTGAAGTTACTCACTTTGGAACTTCCAAAGTTATTGAAACAAGAAGAGCCAGGATCAAAACTGAATATCATGGTTTTAACTTTCCTTATGGAGAACCCATATGTAAGGTGCAACAAAGGTTCATGACTATTGTAAATAGTTTACAATCAATGGGTGAGAAAGGATTAGATGACGAAGCTCTTGTTGATAAGATCATAGACATCATGCCCAATGAGTGGGAATCCAAGAGGACTACTATTGATGAGAACAGAAAGGTTACTCAGATTACTCTTGATGAACTATTTGGAACTATTCTTCAGCATGAGACTAGAATTAAGAGAGATGTTGATAACGTAAAGAAGAAGAATAGAAATGGAAGTGTTGCTTTTACTACAACTTCTAATCATATGAAAGCCAATACTCCTGAGAGAGTTACTAGATCCAAATCTAAGAAAATTGTTATCCAATCGGAATCCAGTGGAAGTGATTCTTCAGAAAATGAATTAGAAAATCTTGCTCAAAGGATGAACACGATAGTTGGATAGAGAAACTTTCAATCCAGATATAAGAAAAAGGAAAGGAAAGATAAGAAAGATTCAGAAGTCATGTGTTATGAATGCAAGAGAGCTGGACATATAAGGCCTAATTTCCCCATGCTTAAGATAAAAGAAAGAAAGGAAAGGAATTATGAGAAAAATAGAAAGAAGTATTACAAGGATAAAGCTAATAAATTCTTGAAAGCTAATGATACCTGGAGTTTTAGTGGTGGTGAATCTTCATATGAATCTTCAGATTATGAATTTTCTGGACAGAAGAATCTTAGTCTAATAGCCAGATTACCTATTGACAATCATTGCTTAATAGATAAGGTACACAATGCTGAATCTATGACCAATATGTCTTTGAATGATAATGATAGTAAATATTATAACTCTTCATATTAATAATCCTCTTCTGATGAATATAATACTTTACCTACCTATGAATAAGTTTCTAGGTTTAGTATTTTAAAAAATCTTGAGGAAGTAAATTCTGAGAAGAATAAACTTTCTAAAGATCTAGAAAATGTAATTTCTAAGAAAAATGTTTTCGAGCCTAGCACTAGTTTAAAATCAAATGTTTTTGAAGACAAGAACTTGGTTATCAAACTCAAATCTGAAATATTTTCTTTGAGGAAGTGTTTTTCAAACTTTACCTTAGGTAAGGAAAATTTTGATAAAAAGTATTCTCAAATCCGACCTCTAAAGAATAGTTCTGGTTTTTGTTATACTAGTTCTAAACCGATTTTTAGTAACAATTATTTTGTTCCTCAAAGTGCTCCATTTTGAACTAAGTGTCAGTGTGGTGGACACTGGGCAAAGAATTGTTCTCTAAACAAAACCCAGTATTTATGATTTCATAAAGCCTATTTTTTTCTAAGAATATGTGGGTGCCTAAAATTTTGCTTTCTGAAATTTCTAGATCCAAGAAAGTTTGGATTCCGAAAGTCTAACTCTTTTATTTTTAGGAAAATAGGGAAAGTACCAACAGTAATACATGTTACATGGATAGTGGGTGTTCCTGGCATATGTCTGGTAACAAAAAATATTTTGAAAAGATTATTAAGACGAAAGGAAGAAAAGTAACTTTCAGAGATAATACTAAGGGAGAAATTATTGGTATAGGTAACATCGTTCTTCTTGGAAAAACTTTGATTTTAAATGTTTTATTTGTTAAAGTTCTTAAGCACAAACTCATTAGCATAATCTAATTATGTGATGAAGGTTACCTTGTGAATTTTAGGAATGACAAGTGCTTAGTACACAATTCCAAGGAAGAGTTTATTCTTTCTTCCCATAGGAAAGAGAATGTCTATATACTAAACTTAGAAGACCTTAGGAGACAAGATCTACCTTGACTTAGTGAAATGGAAGATCATTATTGGTTATGGCATAGAAGGTTAGGACACTGCAATCTTAGGAACTTATGCAAAATTTCTAAGAAGATATTAGTTAAGGATCTACCAGAGCTTAGATTTGATTCTTCAAAAGTTTGTGACCCTTGTCAATATGTAAAGAAACATAAATCAAGTTTTAAATCAGTCGGTGAAGTCTCAACTACTGATGCATTACAGCTAGTTCATATGGATCTCTTTGGTCCTACACAAACTGGAAGCATTGGGGGCAAGTAATATGTATTTGTTCTAGTTGATGATTACACTAGATTTACATGGGTCTATTTTCTAGCAAAGAAATCTGAAGTTTTTTCTTATTTAAAAAGTTTTAGAGCCCAAGTTAAAAATGAGAAAAACCTTCCATTGAAAACTATTCATAGTGATCATGGAGGAGAATTTCAAAATTCTGATTTTGAAAATTTTTGTAGTAGAAAAGGCATTACTCATAACTTCTCAGCACCTAGAACACCTCAACAGAATGGTGTTGTTGAAAGAAGAAATAGAATTCTTCAAGAGATAACTACAACCATGTTGAGTGAGTATTCTGTAGCCAAACATTTTTGGGATGAAGCTGTAAGTACTGTTTGTTATACTATAAATCATGTTTTGATTATACATTTTCTTAATAAAACTCCTTATGAGTTATGGAATGGTAGAAAACCTAGAATTTCCTACTTTAAGGTTTATGGTTGCAAGGTATTCATTCTGAATACTAAATATAATCTTCATAAATTTGCACCAAAATCTGATGAAGGAATATTCTTAGGCTACTCCACAACTTCTAAGGCTTATAGAGTTTTCAATAAAAACACTTATACTGTTGAAGATACAGTGCATGTGAAATTTGATGAAACCGATCCTTTTGTTTTTAAACAACCCCTACCTACATCTTCGGACATGTTTTCAAAAACTAATTTTCAACCTTTGATAGAAGATCCTTCTGATAAGGAAAATGTTCAAGAAGATACTTCTGAAACATTTATCCCAGAAGATTTTATGCCCTATGTTGATTAACAGCTTTTGGAAAACCCAAATCGGTCGTTTCTTAAGAATCATCCTAGTGATAGCATCATTAGTGATGTAAATCAACCTGTAAGGACTAGAAGTTACTTAAGAAATGAAGTAGAACATCTATCATTCCTTTCCCAGTTAGATAAAAAAATCACTGATGAAGCTTTAGGTGATGATGATTGGATTAAAGCCATGCAAGATGAGCTAAATGAATTCAAAAGGAATAAATTTTGGACCTTGGTTGAAAGACCTAATGAAACTTCTGTTATTGGAGTAAAATGGGTCTTCAGAAATAAGTGTGATGAAAATGGAGTCATTGTAA
Source organism: Viscum album (assembly GCA_963277665.1). Taxonomy (NCBI): domain Eukaryota; kingdom Viridiplantae; phylum Streptophyta; class Magnoliopsida; order Santalales; family Viscaceae; genus Viscum; species Viscum album. The sequence continues at coordinate 864,183,630 of OY728147.1, read as the reverse complement.
TAAATAAAGCTAGATTATTTGATAAAGGCTATAATCAACAAAAAGGAATAGACTGTGAAGAAACCTATGCTTCAGTAGCTAGACTTGAATCTATTCGCATTTTACTTGCCTTTGCAGCATTCTTCAATTTCAAAATTTTTCAAATGGATGTGAAATGTGCTTTTCTTAACAATTATGTTCAAGAGGAAGTTTTTGTTGAACAAACTCCTGGTTTTGAAGATACAAAACATCATGATTATGTTTTTAGACTTACCAAATCTTTGTATGACCTTAAAAAAGACCCTTGAGATTGGTATGATAGACTTACATTATTTTTTCTTCAAAATAAATATATTAAGGGAAATGAAGATCCAACCCTTTTTATTAAGAAAGACAAGAAAAATGTTTTGATTGTTCAAATTTATGTTGATGACATTATATTTGGTTCAACTCAGCAATCTTTAACTAATTCCTTTGTAGATCTAATGAAATATGAGTTTGAGATGAGTATGATAGGTGAGTTAACATTTTTCCTTGGTTTTCAAACCTCTCAAAAACCAGAAGGAATCTATATATCCCAACATAAGTATATTAAATACCTTCTTAAAAATTATGTATATGACAACACAAAAATTATTAGTACTCCTATTGGTACCTTAAATACACTTGATCTTGATGAAGCTGGGAAACTAGTTGATCAAAAAACTTTTAGAGGTATGATAGAAAGTTTACTTTACTTGATATCTAGTCATCCAAAATTAGTGTTTTTAGTATGCTTATGTGCATGATATCAATCCAATCATAAGGAATCTCATTTAAAGGCAATGAAAATAATCTTTCACTACTTAAAGGGAACCATGGATTTAGGGCTCTTTTATACTTCTGGAAATGATTTTGTTTTAAAAAGTTTTTCAGATGCTGACTTTGGTAGATGTAGAATGGATAGAAAGAGTACATACAGAACTTGTCATTTCTTAAGAGATTCATTAGTTTCTTGGTCATGCAAGAAGCAATACTTAGTAGCACTTTCCACTACTGAAGCTGAATATGTAACAGCTGGAAGTTGTTGTGCTCAAGTGTTGTGGATGCAACACACACTCACAGATTATGGTATGAGTTTTACCAAAACACAAATTTTGTGTGATAATACAAGTGCCATTTACCTTAGTAAAAACCCTGCACATCACTCTCGTGCAAAGCACATAGATATTAGGCACCACTTTCTTAGGGATCACACACTAAAAGGAGATATCATTCTTTAGTTTATCAGAATGCAAGATCAACTTGATGATATTTTCACAAAATCTTTACCCTTCGATAGATTTGAATATATTAAACAGAAGTTAGGAATGATAACCATAAGGTAATCCTCCTCATTAACTTCCTATTGAACTAATCTCCTTACAATAATAAACTCCTTTTCATAGGGGGAGTACATTCGTAATGAAGTTTTTCATGATTTTTGTAATGAATTTTTTCATATTTTTCGTAATGAAGTTTTTCATGTTTTTCATAATGAAGTCTTTCATATTTTTTGTAATGAAGTCTTTCATATTTTTCGTAATGAAGTATTTCATATTTTTTGTAATAAAGTTTTTCATATTTTTCGTAATGAAGTTTTTCATATTTTTTGTAATGATGTTTTTCATATTTTTCGTAATTGAAATTTTTGTACTTGATCTTTTCGTAATGGAAATTTTTGTACTTGAAATTTTCTTAAAGGAATTTTCTTACTTGAAATTTTCATAGTGAAGTTTTTCGCATTGATGATTTTCGCCCTAAAGATTTTCGCACTGAAGTTTTTCATACTGAAGTTTTTCATACTGAAGATTTTCATACTAAAGATTTTTGTAATGAAGATTTTCGTAATGAAAATTTTTGTAATGAAGATCTATTTACTCAATTTATTTCTCGTACTCAAGTTTTTTTTTGGAATCTAAAGACCTTCAAGAATAATTTTCCTCAATACGAATAATTCTCCTGACAATCCAAAATGTATGATTCTTTCTTGAGTTTTCGTAGTCACATTTTACTTGCTGTTAGTTTCTTTTGTTTTTTAAAAATTTCTTGGATTCTAGTTTTATTAAATATGAATGTTTTACTTTAAAAACCTCAAAAGATCAGATTCAACCAAATTTTCCTTGCGGCTATTATTTCAACTGTTAGATCAGATCAGAAGGATTCTCATCCATTGGATTCAGATGGGAAGTTCAACTGTCACTTCAATGCCTATAAAAAGGGGACCCCCCGATGGTTGTCCCACATCAGTTTTCAAAGCATTTGCGTGTCAAAGCTCTGTCCCTCTACAAAATCCCATTCCGAAATTTTTAAAAGTGCTCAATTTTGAATGTCTGCAGAATTTCCCTCTCAAGAAATGTCTCCTGTCAAGACGATTTCGGAGTGGCAAGTTTATAGGGAGAGGTTGGTACATCCAAACTTTTTCAATAATTATGACTCTATTATCTCCAAGAATATCAAGCTTAATGGATGAGAAAGTGTATCCATATCAAAGATAGGAGCTCAGGATGTTGTGTTTCCAGATTTGCTGATAGAGTTTTATGAGTCAGCCTATTTCTTTAAGGAAGAAGGTAGAGAAAATTTTTCCTTTAAGAGTTATGGAAAGACATATAATCTTTCATACACCAAGGCTGCTAGCTTGGTGGGGTTGTCATATGAAGGGGAATCCGAGCTTTGCTCCCACAAGCTTCCAGATGTACAAGGAAGTTTCATCAAGGTGAAGGCTACAGAATTCCTTAGACTTACTGATGTCAAGACCGCAAAAATTGCTCATCTGTCTACCAAAAATCAGATCCTACATTTATGGGTTCAGGGATTTATTGTACCGAGAAAGGTTGATAAGGACACTCTTAAGAAAAGTGAAATGTATTTCTTAGATTTTTTGGTAAATATAAGGAAGATCAATTTGATGAGGTATATTCTCATTACCATAGAGAATATTAAGAATGGGAATTTGAGAGCAAAAATTATCATGTATCCTTCCCTACTCTCCAAGATGATAGTTCGGTGTCTTGAATCTTTTAATATTCCTTGCAGTTCCAAGACGAAGAATTGCAAAGTGATGTTATTTAGTGATGACAATCTGAAAAGAATGAATGTGGGATTTTCTAAGGAATCAGGAGAGTTTTATGATCTGCCAATGGAAGAGGAAAAATCCATTCCAAAGAATACAGAAGTGGCTGAACCATCTAAGAAAGCTGGGAAGAAAAGAAAGTTCAAGGAAGTAGTAGCTGAAGGTGAAACCCCTAAGGCCAAAGAAGCTCAATCCGCACCTCCAAATCCCAATAAACAGAAAGCATATCCGGATGAGGTAGTATCCAAATGGAGGGAGGATAAAAGGAATAGGAAAGAAGGGGAACCACAGTTTGGTCTAGACCCCACTGAGGCCAAGGAATTAAAAGAGAAAGCTGCTGATGATCTTGAGAAGCAGGCCAAGGAAAAGAAGGTTAAGAAGAAAATGTCTGAGGCTAAAGTTTGTCAATACCTTCTAAGGGATACTGAAGTGGCATCCGAACAAATTCCCGTACCGAAAACCTTCTTAGTTGAACCATTACCTGAGACACCAGGAAATAAGTTCATGTCCCCAGAAAAAGTTCAAGAGAAGGTTGCTGAACAAATAGAAGCTGTGGAAGAAGTACAAGAAGATGAAAGCACTAAAGAGATAGCTGAGCTGATAAAGAAAGTAGAATACTTTCATGAAAAGGAAAGTGCTTCCGAAAAGTTGTCAATCCGGACTTCTCGGGCCAGATCTTAAAAACTTGCTACTCATGTGGTTGATGAGAAGGTTGAATAGGAAGTAAACAAGTTATCTAAAGAAGAGAGTTACAATTATCACTTCATTATTCCTGAAGAAATTGAGGTAGGAGCTGAAAAAGAGAAAATTGATGAAGATAAGATTTTACAGTTGTCTGAGAGTGAGCATGAGTCTCCCGATGAAGAAGCTATTCCGAGAACCAATAAGGGTAAACAAGTGGTTGTTGATACCCCAACCAAAGATATTTTGAGGAAGAAAGAAGCTGGATGATCCTCTAAGAGGAAGCTGATAGAGCTAGAGGAAGAACTATCTCTAAGAAAAATGTCAGATTCAGAGTCATCAGCTTTAGGACATGATTTTGTCATTCAGTCCTTGAAGAATCTAGTGGACACCATTTCGATCTTTCCAAAAATTGACTCCAAATGCCAGATGCTTCAACATAGCATGAATCAAAAGTTAGATTCCATATCCATGGTCATGGATAGTTGTGTAAAGATTGAGGCTGATCACAAGAATTTCCTTATCAACTATAAAGCCCACAAAAAATCATGCAAGAAAATAACCAACTGGTCGAAGAAAATTATTATAGATCTGAGAGAGCTTGATCAATTTCAAGAAGATGTTAAGGAATCTTTTGATACTAAAGACACCAAAATCAAGGATCTTACAGATAGATTTGAGAAAAAGCTAACTCTTGAGAAGAATGTTTGGATTCAGGATGTCAAAGATCTGAATGAGAAGCTGAGTTATATTGTCCAAAGCTAGAAAACAGAAAGGGATCTCTAGATTGAGATCCAAGAAAAGCTAGTGAAGAAATATGAATTGCTGAAGGATCAGGAAGAGGCCATTAAAGATCAGGAATATAGGATCACTGCATTAGAAAAGAAAGAAAAGAAGGATCACAAAGAGCTTAAGAAGCTGAAAACCATTGTGAAGAATCTAACGCCCAAGGAAAAAGAATAAAAATAGATCCAAATCTGATATTTTGTTGTATCTGTTTTTCCTTGTACAAATTCTTTCAATCATAATTAAATTGTGGATACTTGTTTTGTTTGGATGTGTTTACTAATATTTTAGGTACCATATTTTTTTTCCATTCCCTAAATTTCTTTTTGAAAATCACAAAGGGGGAGAAGGAAAAATAATTTCAAGTAAAGAAGAAATATCCCTAAGTAAGGGGGAGTTTATCTAAGGGGGAATTCTCATTACGAAGATTTACATTCTCAAGATAATGAAAATTTCTCATTCCAGAAATCTAGAATACGATCCTTAGAGTTCCAAATCATAAGGGGGAGTTAGTCGTATTCACCATTGACCATGATTAAAGGAAGATAAGTTTTATTTTCAAAGTCTAGAAAAATATTTTCTAAGTCCTTGTATTCTTTTTCGTAAGGATGTTTGTGATTTATAAAAAGGGGGAGATTGTTGATTCAATAAGGTTTTCCTTATGAATTTTCCATTCCTTCATACTTGGGGGAGATTGTTAATCCATTAAGGATTTCATTATGAATTTACCATTTCTCTTGTTTTGAAAATCACAAACACCTTATCTCAAGGAAAATCTATTATTACCCTATGTTTTACTTCTATAAGAAAGAAGTTCCTTCCCCAAGGAAATTTATCCTTACCATGTTTCATTGTCCATATCATAATTTTTCTAAGTGTAAAATTCACTTTGAAAGCAAAACCTCGGATCTATATAAATACCTAGATAAGAAGCATTCTGTTCTAAGATCTGAATTCTCAAAATTCTGGTTACGAACTCTTCTAAGTTCGGACTCCGAATTCTGACTATGAATTCTGGTTACGAACTCTTCTGAGTCCTGACTCCGAATTCTGAATCAGAATTCTGGTTACAAACTTTTTGAGTTCTGACTCCGAATTCTGAATCAAAATTCTGGTTACGAACTTTCTGAGTTCTGACTCCGAATTCCAAATACAAATCCTGATTAAGAAATTCTCTAGGTTCTGACTCTGAGTTATCTATATTCAGACTCCAAACTCTTATGAGTTATGACTCCGAATTCTCATGAACTATGACTCTGAACTGTGTAAGTTCTAGTTCTGAATTCTTAAGAATCCAGATTCCGAATTTCCTTGAAATTCAGACTCCGGAATTCTATAGAATTCAGGTTTCAAATTCATAGAAAATAGAATATGAATATCCTTGTATTATAGACTCCGAATTCATTTTTGGTTAGACTCCTAACTTTCACTTGCTTACATTCTGAATATTGGATTTTAGTTATGTAACCATATTTTGCTTACACTTGTTTTGTTATAAAATTATGTCACACTTTTAGTTACTAACTAACCGTTGTTTGAGTGACACGTGTACAGGTCCCTCCAAAATCCAAGGAAGAATATGACCATTGGAGGAGGGAGCCGACTATTGAAGTCGTGTCTATAAATAGGAGCTCATTTTAAAGAGTTCACAAATTTTGATGAACTTTTCGATGACTCTAGAGATTACATGCTTTTGAAGTGATTTCTAGAGATAGAATTTCATTGATTCGTGCGTACTGAACTTCTTGTTCAGTTTTTCTTTGTGTAACTCTGATTTTTTTAGTGTACAATCAAGGGCTTCCGGGGATACAAAGACAGAGGTACTGACTACCTTGAAGTTGAGGGCTTGCAGGGATAGCAAGACAGACTCTGATCTTCGTATCGAGGGCTTACCCTGGTATGGGTAAGACAGACTTTCTTGAAAGTATAAATCAAGGGGCCTTTATCCAAGGTTGTTGGATACCCTTCTCTTTGGGTTAAAAGATTTAACTTGTTACTTGTTTTGTTACAAGTTTTCCTCTAAGTTTGTATTGTTTAGGAAAGTATAACTATATTATACTTCCTTATATTTGTACTCTGATTTAATTGGATTCTATACGCTTTAAGGTAGAATCTTCATCTTTGTAAACTTTCATTAAGTTTCATTTCCAGAATCACTTTTTCGGAATTGCTTTCACAGAATCATATTTCCTGATTCAAGCAAGTTTTTAGAACTAGAGGTTTTGTGAATTATCTTGTTTAACCTTGTTAAACATAACCATCTTTAAAGGTTCCAAAGGAATTTTTTAAAAGTATACAATTCACCCCCTCTTGTATTTGAGCATCTCATCCTTACATATTCGATCCTACAATATATATATATAATTATCCTTGTTTTAAAACACAAGTAAAAATGTCACTAAAATAGAAATGTTTTCTTAAAAATGTGACTAAATTTAAAATATATGTGTTTTTATATATAAAGATATGTATATATATATATATGTGTGTGTGTGTGTGTGTGTGTTTATATATATATATATAAATATGTATATATATGTATATATATGTATATATATGTATATGATTATATATATTTATATACATTTATATATATATATATATATCCAAATATATATTTACATCGATGTTGAGAAATAATCTATATCTATATATATATATATATATATTTAGCAATGTTTTCAAAAAAAATGTCACTAATTTAGCAATGTTCTTTAGGAAACTTCCCCAATTTTGTGATGTTTTTTAGGAAAAATCACAAAATTAGCAATGTTTTAGAGGAAGTGTTGCTAAATTAGGGATGTTTTTGAGAAAACATCTCTAAATTGGTGACATTTTTAGGAAATGTTTCTAAATTAGCAATGTTTTTAGAAAACATATCCAAATTAGAGACGTTTCCTAAAAAATGTTGCTAAATTATAGTTTTTTAGTACTCATAGAGATCTATCCTACTATGTGATAAAACCCGGGCCTCAACCCAACCTGTAACTACAATAAATGAGGGATTCTCAGGTACCCAAGTACCATGGTCTCCTAAGAAGGGTGAGAATACAATTCAATAGGACACCACCAACACGATCGAGTATCTAATTGGTAATATGTAGTGTATATTTATAGGATAATATAAAAAAACTAAATAAGAAATACATAATAGTGAAACATAGATTAACACCACCAAGAAAACAAATGCATTATCAACCATGTGCTGAGAGGTCATGTGCTTACCAAGCCACCATGAACCCTGAACATACCTACTTTGTCTTCATGAAGATAACATAATAATAGGATGCAAAAAATGAGTGAAAATAAGACACTATGTTTACAAAACCTCTCCAAAAGGTTTTAAGGTATTGAGTTAGATTAGGACCCCAGAAATCATATCCAGTCTCCATTACACATCTCCCAGTGGTCTCAAGGCGTCGAGTTAGATTAGGATCCTAGACCATTGTATCCTAAATCTGTAATACATATGTAAACAACCTCAAGGGATTGATTTATATTAGGCCCCTATAGTGTCATATCCAGAATCCATCATAGGCCAGGCCTCCAGACCATTATACCCTGTCCATACCTTGAATTAGGCCTCCAGGCCATCATGCCCATAAAAAAATACCTCAGGTCAGACTTCTAGGACATCATGCCGTTACCATGTGCTCAGGTCCATCTTCATCTCCGTTGCATGCCATGCACACTACCCCTCTAAGGGATACATATCACACGACGAATCACCTACCAAGAACATTTTCAAAGGCATGGTAATACACATAAGAGACCAGAGCATATGAGAAGAACATATCATGGTATAACATCATGAGTATTAGTAGTAATATAAAAATACATGTGATCATCATAAAACATAGCTCACGAAGCTACACAAAAATTATCATGACATAAATCATCATAAAGTGTCTAACAGTCTACACCCACACACCCACAAGAGATTGCTATCATGAAAGTTCAACAATGTTGTAATTGGGTGTCATAAACCCAAATCATATATGTACTTTGATTACCATTACATGTATACAGTTTTATATATACATGTGTTTATCTTACCAGAATAATGTTGATAATTCTATGTCCACCATATTTATTGTAATGTTCTTAGATTAAATGTTGTATAAAAAGGATATAGTATTTCTCAAGCTATAATGAGAACCTTTAGATACCATGACATCAATCTTAAATTTTTTTCCTATCTTCTAGATACATCATTATGATGGATTATAGATGATGTTTGACTATTGGTGCTAGGATTTCATAATCATTGAGAATTATTCTCATAAAGTTCTCACTTGGTGATCTCAAGTAGATGAGATCATGAGGACTGACTCACCTATAGGGACACCACATGTTTTAGGTGTCATTGGTTGTTCCTATCTATGAACACATGTAACAGTCTCTTGAATTGATATTATTATCAGTGTATACCATTTGATCACATAATTTTATGCAATATGAGAACTGTGTAATTGATTTCATAATGAAGTAACTTGTGTTGGGTGCATCGTTGGTGATATGAAATTGATTGAATAATTAATATATAATCTATCGCTTCTGAAAGAAGATTTTATGTTGGGCCTAGTTGATCAGGATGGTAGTACCTTTACTAAATACATGGTCATGTTAGAAGAAGGTAAGTACATCTAGTTAGGTCAAATAATAATAACATAAGAATGGATGATGACACAAGGTGTGAATCCTACTTTATGAGATATCATGAGAAAAATAGATTATATTACACAATGTGTGTTTTTAGAAAAGGTTTTCATTTCTATGATGTTTCCTTATCTCCTTAGAGACCTTTTTGGGATTTTAGACATCGCTCCTGGAATCACTACTGGAAATTCATTCTATACCAATACCTCTATCCCAACGGTTTAGAGAAACTATTGGGATAGGATTAATATACCAACAGTTTGTTTAAAACCATAGGTATAGGAAGTTTTAGACTATATTTTACCAATGGTTTGAAGAACCATTAGGATAGGCATAGTTTTCCCAATGGTTTGAAGAACCGTTGGGATAGGCATAGTTTTCCCAACGGTTTTTTGAAACCATTGGGATAGTGGAGAGTGTACCTCCTTATGAAAATGGTTCATTGAAACTGTTAGGATATATTTGATAATATTTCCCAACGGTTTTTAAAAACCATTGGGATAAAAATCCACAAATGAAACACATGATTACGATCTTGATCTGCCACCCACATTGTTCCCTAAACGAGAGCTCCATTGTTATAGTAGTGTGCAAAACCTTCTTCCTAACAACTCATTTATTATTCTTCCTCATAAAATCTATAAGTTATAATTCAGTTTTATGTTATACCTCCATTTATTCCATTTTTCATTCGGATTTCTTTGAAGATGAGGTTGTTTTTTGTTTTTTGTTTTGATTATCCCTAAACGACAGCTCCCCTATTATTTGCGAACCCTTCTTCCCAATCTGCGATCAATCCTTGATTCAAGTAAGTGTTTGTTCTTCCACCTATAATAGATGATAACACAGTGTATCCTATTTCCCCTAACATAACACATAATTCCTCTAGTATAACATCTATTCAAATGATGATTCCTCTGGTTTAGAAATTTGTATCTATGGAATGTTATTCCATTTCATAGAGTTCCTTTATACATCATTCCACTGAATAGAGTTCCTTTTATGTGTTCTATTGAGACCCTTTTGATTAGAATCATGGTTCATGTATTATAGTGATTTTTTAGTGATGTCCTATTATGTTGATCCAACATGGTAGTGAGTTCTTAAATTGAAGGGAGACCTACTATGGGTCTCTATTTCATAATTTATTTTTCAAGTGAATGGGAGGGGGGCTGTGCAGTGGGGGGGGGGGGTTGTGTAGTGGGAGGGTGGGGTTGTGCAGTGGGAGGGGGCTGTAGGGGGGTTGTGTAGTGGTAGGGGGGTTTTAGGGGGTGTGTAGTGTGAGTGGGGGGGAGTGTAGTGGGGGAGGGGGCTGTAGGGGGGTGGTTGTGCAGGGTGGGGGGGGGGATAAAAAGGGTGAGGGGGTGTGTAATGTGGGGGGGTGGGGGCTGTAGGGGGAGATGAGGGAGGGGATTGTAGGGGGGGTATGTAGTGGGAGGTGGGTCTGTATTGGGTGTGTGTGTAGTGGGATTGGGGGATGTACACTCCTAACCCTCAAATCATTTAAATCCATGAAAAATACATGTGCCTTTCCATATTCCAAACATATAATAGCTCATCCTTATGCTATTTTGGCTATACAAAGACCAAAACTCTCCTCTATCTCAAATTCCCGTTCTTCATTGTCCCAAAATCTGATATGACATTGAATGTAGATGTATCATTCCCACATGCCTAGAATACCCCAATTACTCAATATAATTAATCAATCCCTTATGTGGGAACTACCCCCATAGGAATTACCTACCTCATCACTTCCCAACCGAAGGTATCAATATCCTGGTGGTTCCACAACAACCATCATACCATAACACCAATATTATAAGCATCACACACCATCATTTCCCACATCCCATCATATTCTCATTTCATAATCACAATATACATGATTCTATTAAAATACCACATCAAAATCAATGCTCATACAAGTCCTGCATCACTCTTGATGCCCATATATTAACCACACTTTGTTAATTCACTTATCACACATTAACCTCATGCACCAATTTCTATAATAAAAAACAAAAAAACATATTCACATGATCAAAATACAACTCTAACTATCATGGACTCTCTGAAATGTGAGTGGGCTCTCACTCTTGATGACCATATATACCTTGCTGAATTTTCTAGAGGCATAATTCAGGATGCTCTCTCTCTCTTGGTCGTTGAGTGAAATAAAGCTGCAGAATCAATGTATCATGATTTTAATAGACTGATAACACTTAGTAAATAACCATCCTACTAAAAATTAAAGTTTTTTATTACATATTATATGATTTATTTAATTAATTATATATCTATTCAAACTCACCTAAAACAATGGATAGTTAAATTATCTGTGGACAGCTTGCCCACCCCTTGGACACCCCACCCCCTGGATACGCCGCCCACCCCCCGGGACACCCCCTACCCCCCTAGACAGCCCCACCACCCCCGTGGACAGCCCTCCCACCCCCCTAGACACCCCTACTCCCCTAAACCATTGACATATGTGTAAAACTAGAACTTATACCAACGGTTTTATGAAAACTGTTGGTATAAGTATATGATAATGGTTTTTAAACCATTGGAATATATAATTTTACTTGAGATTTATCAACAGTTTTCCACAAACCGTTGGTAAAAGTCTATACCAATGGTTTACACTACCATTGGTATAGAGATCCTTCATTCTATTATGCACGGTTTAAAACCGTTGGCAAACCTTTATACCAGTGGTTTACTGAAACTGTTGGTATATTCTGATTTTTTCAGACATATCCCAACACTTCTCATAAAACCGTTGGGATATGTCTATCCCTACAGCTCAAGACCCAACAGTTTGGACAACCGTTGGTATAGTTTATGCCAACGGTTTTGAACCATTGGTAAAGCTAAAATTTCTAGTAGTGCATGTGAATAGTATTCACTTCTATTGAGATAAGGGCCTAAATGGTCATACACATAGTGAATTCAAAAGTATTCTCTATTATAATGAATAAGAGTATAGGACATGGTGGGCCCCACCACAAGGTCCGAGTTATGTGAAAGAATAATGGGTCACCAATGAATAAATAAATTCATTATTATTAAAGTATAGAATAATTGGAGTTGAATTTACATATTAAAATTATTCAAAATGTATTAAGTGAACACATGAAAAAGTATTATACGAATGAATATTATATTAATATTCAAGATTCATTTAATATTTTTGAGAATTATGAGTCAAGTAACTGACACAATTTTTTCACATAATATATTTATTATATATTTTAAGTGATAAAAAAATATAAATGACATTATTACATAGTTAGTTGTTCATAATATGTCATTTATAGCTTATTTAGTGGGTGTTATATATACGAGTGTTGGGGAACCATTTTTGGGTGTTTAATTCCCACTATATAAGAAAAGATGAGCTCATTTTCAAGGGAATATCCACCCATTAGAATTTGAGTACTCCTATTTCATCCTTACAACATCTTAGAGAGAGAAAGGGTCATTTATAGTATTCATTCTTCGATCGTTGTCACAAATCAAAGGAATGAGATCATGGTGATCTTCAGGACATAAAAGATGTTGTCAGACTTCTATGATAGCACCTATATTTTTATGATCGACCTTCCAGCAGACTCTTGAAGTATGTGTGGACAATCTAGAGAGATTCAAACTCAGATACTTTGAGAAATAATCACTGATGATGAGCATTAGTCGTACATGCCTTCAATCCAAATGAGGTAAAATTTCATTTTAATTTTGTGCTTAAATAAATTCACTATAACTTAAAATCTATATCATAGATCAAATCACTAGAGCCAAAGATGTTACATTTGATGATAATTTTTTTTAAATATCTGACCAACCGACTTCCATTGTGCATCTCGGTACCAAGAATTGGTATATGAGAGATAATGATAAGTTTTTGATCCAAGAAAAATCAATTTTATTTAAATTATGTAAAGATCTTTGTTTCAGTCCCAATGGAACATACCACACATTAATCAGATTTTGGATGACCATGTCATGACCACCAAAAAATTTAATTTGGATCGAAATCAGTTTTTTGGGTTATTAAAAATTGAAGAACATATATTTTATATATGTTAATTTTTACCCGATTCTGTGACCGGTGGTTATTTCTGATCACTCTAGGTTTCTAGCCAATAGGCATTTCTTTCACACATTTGTGGAATTTTCAAAAAAAAATCCTAAAATTATAGGCTTTTGAATATTTTCTAAAAACAAAAAAAGGTTTGGAAACTTTGGGGGGAGGGGGTGGGCTTCACTAACTTCTAAAAAGAAACATTTTTTTAATAAAAAAAGAAAAGAAAATTTATATTTCCATTGAAGTAATAACTTTAATTTTTTTTAAAAAAAAAGCTCAAAAGGGTTCAGTACCATTCCCAGTATTGGGATTCCATCATATTTCTCAGCCAACCCCCTTTCCCCACATCATAATATCGTAAAATAACCACTATCACCTAGCCTACCATAATTGTCACATTTACTGCATCCTCCTATTGCCACTAAATCCTACATAGCCAGCACACCAGTGCCACCTTCTCACTCGAATGGCCCAAAAATCATCACAATCATGTTCTCTTTACTATATCCTACCACCACCACCCATTACGGTCAACCTCCCATGGCGCTGATGACCCTCTGTGAACTCATCGGCCCTCAAAGCGCTCGCCGTCACTGTGGATTCCTTGTACATGCAACCCCCTTTGGTAGTCTTCTTCCATTGATGTCGCCCTCTACCGTAAGATCCACCACATTGGTCAGACACCCTACTTCCATACCACTGACCTCAGCCTCCCTAGCACTCGTGGCCTTGACCAACCCACTTCAGAAGTGATCAACCATGTGCATGACCTCTAGGAGGCCTCCCCTTGCCGCACCCTTGCCATCGATAACCCCTTCTTTTCTCAGGTTCCCTTTTGGCCTCCCGTGGGTCTTGCTAACCTAGAACCGACCTGTACAAGCCTGAAAAATCTAGAATCGACCTACACAGGTTCTGCAGAATGTGCCTAGGCAGGGTCAGCCTGACCCACAACTGTCTTGGCTGAGTTCTAGGGCCCATGGATTTTTTTTTAAATATTAAAAAGTTAATTTAATTTTAAGATTTTAAATAATAATAATAATATTTGAGAATTAATTTAATTTTTGGAATAAAAATGAAATTAATTACGAGACCAAAAAAAATAGATTTATCTAAATTAAAATAATTTATTTCATTTATTTAATTTATTTTCTTGGCCTCAAAATTGAATTTATTACATTTTAATTTTTATCACGCATTTAATTTATTAGCCGATTGGTCTTGAGCATTGATTGAAAACTATTTCTTTGAGTTTAATTAATTTAATTAATTATTACAACTTTGAGTGATGATTGTAATAATTATTTAATTTTGATGGTCTAGGAATTGTATTTCTTCATTTAATTTGTATAGGGTTTACACATCCATCAGTATTATTCTTTATGTATTGTGTGCTTCTCATGACCCCCTTATCTGCATGTTAGATTTTTTGTATTATGATGATGATGCTATTATACATGGACCACCCAAAGAAAAGTTGGTATCCCAAATGAGATGTGGAAATATTGGACTGGGGTGTGAGCTGCAACACTAGTCAAGACCCGACTTCGGTATAATACCCCTAGGTCATGGTTGATCCTGTGAGTTTAAATAGATCAACCAAAATAGATACCGAAGACCAATTGGGTAATTTAATTTAATTTATGAATTGTTTATTATTATATGAATATGCATGTTTATAGTAACACATGAAATAATAAACAGATAATTCATAAAGTCACAATGATTGTTTTTTATTATTTTTTTCACATTCAGTTGTGAGCATAACAACATAGTATGGAAACATCAAATATAAAAAGTAATTCATTCGTTAAGTAATATTTAAACCCTCAAATAAATATTAAGTTATAATAAATTCTGTCACTTAAATTTTAAAAAAACCAGGTGTATGAGGTTCTTTTTATCCCTATTTCAGGGTACCTCCTATTAATGGGGAGTTATTATGAGAGTGATGGGCCGACTTAACTAAATTTGGAAAAAAATAAGTAGTCATGGATAGCTTTCTACCCTTTTAGATTCAAAGAGTTAAGGTAATCAAGGTTATGATTTCAAGAAGTTTAGACTTCCCACAATAGTTCAAGGAACCATGAGTTAATACATTTTCTAGTCTAGTTCATACCTTGACACTGGAATAATCAATCTATTATGCATTCTGAATCTAGTAGTGAGGTCTACTAGGGTTTGATAAAATTATGGGATACATTTAATAATTTAATTAATTAATCAATAATTTCTAATTGGAAACAAAGATAAAGTACTAACTACTACATTTATTTGTTGTAGATAAAATGGTAATCACCACCATGAGGTCATTATCACTACAATTGATCATGGATAAAAAAAATATCATGATCGGACATAACTTCTAGGAGTGGTACAAGCGCTTGCGCATAGTACTATGCCAAGAGAGGAAACTTTATGTCATAGAGTCCTCACTTCCTACTAATCCCTATCAAGGAGAAAGGAAGGAAGATAAATACAAGTATAAGAAACATTTAGATGATTCACGAGATGTACAATGTATCATGTTTTCATTGATTTCCATTCAATTATAGAAAATGCATAAGGATGGAGATTACTACAAGACACTAACTAATCTCTATGAGTTATATCAAGAGAGAGAAAGACAAAAAATATATGAGATATCTAGTGCACTATATAGGTGTAGTAAAATAAAAGGGAATTGATAAGAACCTAATGTACTCAATATGATTTGGTACATCGAGATTCTTAAATCCCATAAGTTCAAATTGAACAAAAAACAAGTGACTGATCTCATTATTTCATATTTACCACTATGATTTTTGACTTTTATTATTAATTACAACATTAATAACATGAGAAAGTTTCTCTTAGACTTATTGGAATTAGTTCACCAAGATGATAAGGATAATGAACAAGCGGAAAAAATTCAAGGCTAAGGAGACTAAGACTAAACCCAAGTTGATGACATGGATGCACCTTCCTTCCAAAAAGACAAATATATAGAGGTAGGGAAATGTTAAGTGGGATGTATAATTTTCATGTGGTAAGAAAATCCACTATAATAAGAATTAGAAGGCTGAAAAAAAAGCAAGGTGATGATTTTACTTTAGGTACTGTTGTCATTGAATACAATATGTTTTTATTTAAAAGTTGGATATTGGATACAATATGTGGCTCACATATTTGTATTCATATATAGGAACCAAGTAGATTATATATGATTTTAAAGGGTGAGGTGGATCTCCAAACTACAAATGGTGTGTGACTAGAAACCCTAATAGTGGGAGATTATCATATAACATTGCCTAGTGGTTTGATTCTTATATTAAATAATAATTATTATGTTTCTTCATTTACCAGAATCATAATCTTAGTATCGAATTTGAACACCATGGGATTTTATTTCAAGTTGGGAAATAAATATTGTCTTTTTATAAAGATAAAATATGTTATGGTATGATATATCTTAATATTTACTTACATATACTTGAATTAAAAACCATTGTAATGGAAAAAAATGAAAAAAATGATAATGACTCATATAACACCCATTTATGGAACTTTAGGATTGTTCCTAAAAATGATAAGTGTTCATATAAATTTTATCAAGAATGGTTTTTAGAATCAAATGAGTTAAAACCCCTAGATGTATGTTACACTTATTTACATGGGAAAATGACCAAAGCAACCTTCTTTAAGAAAATAGTAAGATCTAATGAATTTCTTGAATTGGTTCATATTAACGTATGTGGTCCATTTATAGTAGAGGGAAGGGGTATGTTTTAGTACTTCATTGCTTTTACTAATGAATATAGTAGGTATGGATATATCAACTTAATATGGTATAAGTTATATTCCTTTAAGATGTTTAAATAATACCAATATAAAGTAGAAAGATGGACTGGTAAGAAGATTAAGGCACTCTACTCAGACCAAGGCAGAGAGTATCTTAACCAAGATTTCATTAATCACTTAAAGGAGTGTGAGATAGTATCCCAACTTACTCCTCCTTATACATCATAGTTTAATGGTGGTAGTAAAGGGTAAATCAGACCTTTCTTGATATAGTCAGATTAATAGTGAGTTAGAAAACTATTCCATTATCCTTTTAGGGATATGTGTTGCAGAGAATAGCATATACCCTTAACCAAGTACCAAATAAAGCTACAGATGATATTTCATATGATTTTTGGTATAGAAAAAACCTAATTTTTCACACATATGTGTATGGGGATGCGAGGGTTTTATCAAAACTGTACCTAGTGAAAAATTACCATCTCAAATAATTAAGTGAATCTTTATATGTTATCTTCAATAAACTAAAAGACATTACCAATATAACCCTTATGATAAAAAAGTGAGTGTGGTAAGACATTACATATTTCTATAAAGGGAACACATTTATAATGGAAATAGTGGGAGGAAGATTTACTTAGATGAAGTTAATGCTATAGATGCATGAGATTTGATATATAAACAATCTCTATAAGAGATAATGGGAGATGAAGATGTTACCAAGAAACAAGAACTGTGTATGTCAACTTGACAGTTAGAGAACCAAATATATTTTTGCTTCTTATCACTGAGTCTGGTGACACATTAATCTTAGAGAATGACGAACCTATAACCTATAAGGAAGAAGTAGAAGGAAAGGATGCTACTAAATGGAAAGATGCCATGAATTTTGAGATAGATTCCATGTATAAAACCAAGTCTGGATTTTAGTTTACCATCCAACAGATGTAAAACCCAATGGGAGCTAATGGATATTCAATAAAAATATGGACATTGATGGTAAATTCAAAACCTATACAACACAATTGAATATGAATGGTCTTATATAACATTAAATAATTGAATATGATGAAACCTTCTCACCAATAGTGATTCTAAAATCCATCAAAATATAACTTATAACAAAATCTTTCCATGATTATGATATTTTGAAAATGGATGTCAAAAATTGATTTTCTAAATGTAAAGTTGGCTGAATATTTCTATATGACTCAACCCTAAGGGGTTTTTAAGTTAAAGAGTGCCAATAATGTATACAAGCTACATTATGGGTTGAAGTAGGCATCACAATGATGGAATGTTTATTTTTATGAAGCTATATGAGAATAAAGTTTCATAAAGAATGAAAGCAAACCATATTTATATAATAAGGCTAATTATAATGACATATTTTTCCTTGTATTATATATGTTGATGACATATTAATTATGGGAAATGAAGTGAAATTCTTACAGTTAGTTAATACACAGTTAAATGAATGCTTGTACATGAAAAAATTAGGTGAAGCATCATAAATCTTAGAGATTAAGATATATATAGATAGATCTCATAGGCTTCTTGGGATAAGTTAAAGTATATATATTGAAAAGTCACTCAAAAGGTATAATATAATACAATCCAAGAGAATATTGTTTGAAATGTCACATATTATCAATATACCCAAGAGAATGCATACAAAAGCATAGGAGGATATTGAAAGAATGAGTAGAATATATTATGCTTTAACAGTGGGATCTATCATGAATTTCATTCTATCTACTAGGTTTAATGTTTCCTTTACTTTAGGAATGGTGGAAAGATATAAAGCTAATACAGGAGAGCTATATTGGGAAGTAATAAAAACTATCTTGAAGTACATTAGTTGTAAAAATGATATGTTACTAGTGTTTATAGGAGAAGAGGAACTAGAAGTGAGGAGATAGACTGATGCTAGTTTCTAGATAGATGATGATGATCTAAAATTGTAGCTGGTGATGTAATTTTGTCTAAATGGTGGTTTAGTGAGTCAGAAAATCTTGAAGAAACTCGTGTTCACTGATTCTATAGAAAAATATAAGTATATCTTGGATTTAGATATATCTAAGGAGGTAATTTAGATACATTGATTTATCTTAGATATTGGTGTTATTCCTAGTAGTTTAGACCCTATTCCAGTTTATTATGATAATACTAAAATAGTGATGTTTTCGAAGGAGCCCGGGTCACTCTAGAGGAAAAATCATATACTTAAAAAGTTTCATATTTTAAGGTAATTCACTTAGAGAGGAAAATTATTATATATAAGAGTAGCCACAAAGGATAATTTTAAAAAAACCCTAACTAAATCCAAATCTCAACAGAAGAATGATTCTCATGTGAAGGCTTGTGGGTTGAGATTTATAAGTAGTTGGCACTAGTGCAAGTGGGGGTGTTGTAAGTGGGTTCTCTAGATCCAACTCATGTATGTACTTTTATTACCATTACACATATATATTTTGATATATACATGTGTCCATATTAACAGAATATTGTTTATACTTTTACTTCCACTATATTAATGGAAATGTCCTTATATTACATGTCATATCAAAAGGTTATAGTAGTTCCCAGGATATAATGAGAACCTAGAAATACCATGATAATAATCTTAAACTTATGTCCGAGGGTATAGATATATCATTATAATAATACACAAATTATGTTTGAATATTAGGTGTTTGGGGATCATAAGCATTAATACTTCTTCTCATTAAGTTCACACTTAGCGATCTTGAGTAAATGAGATCATAAGGACTGATCTGATAATAGGAACACCACATGTTTCAGGGGTTATTGGTTGTTCCTATCAGAAAACATGTGTAATGGTTTCTTGAATTGAGATTATTATCAGTTTATACTATAGTGACCCAAGCTTTTCATACATTGACATTACATCACCTTTGTATAATACTAAATACATTACACAAACACACACCCAAAGACTATATTAGTTTAGTGCCTTTGGAAACTTGGATCACATTATTAAAACTTGGTGAAAGATCTTCAACATATCCCATAAATATCTTCCCATTTAGTACCCCTAACTAAAACCTTTATTTATAACCCAGGGAAAAGAAAACATAAGAAAAAGGGTGAGCTCAAATTCTCATTAAGGGAAACAAGGGAGACATGTAAACATAATCATGATCATAAGGGAATGAGATCATGATAATGAAAAAAGAAGATCACACAATACTAGTCAATGATCATAAATAGGAATCATTTTATAAATATTGATAGTTTATAATTCACGAATCATAAGGAAATAAAGAACACAATCCATAAAATCATAACATAAGAATTAGACAAGGAATTTATGGAAAACACATAAGAATATAAAATTATTTCTATATTAGTCAAGGCATAGATTAAAAGGACATATTAGTAGTATGGGTTCACTCTACATACCATCTTGGTAGTCATGGTTCACTCTCATAACCATCTTGGTAGTCATGGTTCACTCCCATAACCATCTTCGTAGTCAAGGTTCACTCCCAAGACCATCTTAGCGGACAAGGTCCTTTATGTCTATCTCATGAGATATAAATTTTTACCCAATGAATTGGAGGGATATATAGATCCCAAAAATCTCATAATAAAATAATACATATGTGTTCCATAAGAACATAAATCATTTATCATATAAGAACCCATGGAATGAAATGGGTTTCCAAAACATTATGTAATAACATCATAACCCACAAAAAAGAAATGGGTTTCATAAATATCATTCCATAATAAATATAACCATTCATAGAAAGAATAATAATGTAAAAATTGAAGAATATCCCCATTAAAACATTATTAACATAAAAAAATGTTATCTCATATGGAAAATAATTTTGAGATAACTCATAAAAACAATCCTTGAGAAAAATATCCTTTCTTCTTTGAAATTATTTTCTTTTCTTAAAATGTGGCGCGATTTTAAAAGAAAACATTTTATTTGAAAATAAACTTGTAATATTTTAAGGTAAGATTCAAGGTACTAAGTCATCATGAAATTTTAAAAATCATTTTATTCCATATAAGTGGGAAAAGCATTCTTCTCATACTTTTTCTAAAAAAGTAAAAAAGTTCCTTGTTAGGAAAATGAAAAAATATTCATTTCAAACCATTTATAAAAAAGACATAGATGGGTAAAAATGACTTTAAAAAAATTTAGAATAAAAATAAGAATATTTTTAAGTACATTTTTAAGAAACCTGGACATGGATGATAAATATTTCCTAATATATACTTACATATAAACAATCACGATAATAATGAGATTGTTGAATTAACCCTTACCTTAGGTATGATTCCCTATGTATGTGTATAAAACTTATGTATAGTGTCTTTAAACATATTATTAACTTATAATAGAATTTTAATAATATTTATTATATTATATATGATTCATTTATGACTTTATATTACCCGTTTATTAACAATTCCAAGTTAAAACAACGTTTCAGGTAAAAACCGCTTTTTTATTGTATGCATTTTGAATAGTTATTCTTGATCCTATTACATGATTTAATTACTTAAATAATGTAAAAATTTATTTATATATCATATATATTTAGTATATAAATATCTATAAAATATAGATATGTTAAATGAAATACACCTTTTAGGGAGACGGTAAGCTGCACGTCTGCATGCATGGTACTTTTGTTTTTTGTAGGATAAATAAAAGGAGAAATATGGTTATTTAATAATCATAATAAAATATTAGAATATATTTGATACCGGATTTATTAATTTATAATGGAATAAATACATGATGAGAAATTAGAACAAGAAACAATTTTTAAAGAGTTGGCAAGTAGATTACCTCTTCTTCGATGATCTCCCTCAAGATCTCCTCTTAGGGACACTAAAGTTGGTATTTTGAGAAGACCGAAACCTCTAAACAATTATTAGGGAATTTTATAAGGGAAATGGATAGGGTATGGTCGATATTTAATGCTAAAAGTGGTATGAGGAAGTGAGGGAAGAGGTTCCCTTTTATAATTTAGGTGAGAGAAACTTTTGGAAATCCTCAAAATATTAAAATATAATAAGGCTATTCTAGAGCTAAAAACTTCAAAATGAGATATAAATGAATGGTGTGTGAAATTTTCGACCATATCCTATCTCCTTTGTTATTATTTATATTTTTTGTGTTTTTTAAATAATTTTACAATATTTTAATTCAATAAAATATCATTATTTTCAAATTTGATACTATTCATTTAATTTGAATTTAAATACATCAAGACAAAGTTGGAATTAAAATATAATGGTTTTGAATATATCTAATATATCTCATAGATATATAAAGTTCTTTATACACTTTAATTCATCCAAAATATATCAAAATTAATATTATTAAAATCAATTATTTTATTTTTCTATTAATTAAATAAATACTTTTTTAACATTGAAGAAGCATATAAGGTAATTATATAAGTTCTAAAAATTAAAAATAAATTTATATACTGAAATAATTTCATTATGATCAAAATATACATTTATATTCATTCATAGATTGATTTTTTCCTATGTGGACACATAAAAGATATTGAATACAAGAGAGTGATATTTTGTAACTATCCTTGACTTTAAATTATATATAAGGTATTTTCATGGAGTAGTATCCACTAAAAGAATAAAATTAAATATTAATGTGATAAGTGTATAATAATATTCATATAATAATTTTTTGGACAATTTTTGGTTTTATTTTAAACCTTATCATTTTGATTTACCCTTAATTAATCTATTGTAATTTTAATTGTGGTAACAACACTTTAAACATTAGAGGTTATATATTATTACTTATATGGGGTTAATTATCCATAAATGGAAACTTTATGGAATTTTAAACCTTATAATAATTTATTTTTATTTTTTTAAATATTTTTATGATTTTTAATTAATTTAATAATATATTATTTCTATAAAATATCATTAGTGTCAATATTGACACTATTCACAACTTTGTCTTTGAATAAAATCCAAAAAACAATATAATTTCAAATCAAACCATTAAAGACACTCCTAACATGTTAGTTACCTATAAATTTTTTTAGCACCTTAATTAATTCAAATTACATTTATTTTAATATTTTTAATATCATTTATTTGATCCTTTTATTAATTAAACAATTACATCATCATCATTGTGTCACTATTTAAATTAATTATTTTATCACAAAAAATTATAAATAAATTATAATGATGTATATAAAAATTTTATATTTCAAATGAATACTTATAGTTGAATTTATCTTCTGTATATCCTTATATTAAAAATGTTATATTTATTAAAAATACTAGTATGCCATTATTAACCTATCTTTAAATAAAATACAATAAATTTTATATTCTTACCCAAGTGGATTAAAAAGGATATAATTTCGGCCTAATATTGATTTTAGTCAAAAAACACTTATCCAATTAAATTTGGAAAAGTATTAGGTTAATTTTACAATATTATAATATTATTTTTACCTTTAATTATCCAATTTACCCTTAACCGTGGTAAATAAAAATTTACTAAAGTTACTATTCATAATATCCGAAATATTAAGTTGATCCTATTAGAATATAAATATCATATTTATTACAAACATGTATGTCAATTTTTCAAAATTCAATTCATAAAAGGGGAAATATTAAGTTTAACTTTAATCCCACAGACGTGGCGAGAAGGCAGATAAAAAGAATGTTCAAAAGTTCAATAATTTTTTATATCTAATTTTAATATAAAAATCATTTCGATTAACTACATTAGATTAATATATTTATAATTTATCTATTATGACTTTAAAAATAAATTTAAAGTATAATTATTCTTTAAATGAAAAAGGTAGTTTTTAACTACAATGTAGTATTTTTCACTATTCATCAAAAAATGAAACTTCTCAGAAAAATACTAAAAAATAAACCTATGTTAATTTTGACATTACAATTTCAAAAATTATATTTATTTTATCAAATTAAATTTCAATGAGTGTCTAAAATTAATTTTCTTATTGTTAAAAGGACATAAAAAGCAGTTCCTTTAAGAAAATAGTATTTTTAAACATATAAAGACTTTAACAAAAAAAATATTTTATTTCTGTGATTTTTTTTTAAAATTAATTATTACTATTCATATTACTATGTTTAATGGCTAGGTTATATATTATTTTAATGAATAATAATATTTTAATATTATACTATTGTTCAGTAAAACTCTGTCTTGTGTGTAATGGAACCTATCAAAAGAGCTCAACATTGTGTGTAACACAAGCCAAACATAGTGTTGTGTATACCAAAATCTAATCCAAGTGTTGTGTGCAGGGTGATCTCAACTTGGTGTCACATATAATGTAATAAAAACAATGTTTTTCATATAACAAAAGCTATACTTATTATTGTGTGAAATGAAAAATATTTAAAAGATTAAATTAATTCAAATATATATATATATATATATATATATATATATCCCAAAATATAGGGGTGTTACATTCTACCCCCTTCTGGGTTATAAAAGGTTTAATACTTGAAAGTTTCTTTCATAGAAACCCACATCGTAAAAATAAATTCTAAAACATCCTTTTATAAATGAAAAGTTGGGAAATAATAGCTACCAAAAGTAAATCATAACTACATTTCTTTGTTGGAGAACATAGGAAAAGATTTGGGCATGGAAGAAAAGTGTAAATAATCATAGAGAATGATAATAATCACTGATCACAAGAAAGTGGGTGATCAAGAGAATTTTAATAATAACTAAACCATAAACTAATGAATCATGAAAGAGATAATTAATATCATTAATAATGGTGATAACAATACAACCTTTTACATCACTATTATTTTATTAATGTTGAGGAATTTTCAAGAGAATATAAACTTACTTGATTTCAGTATAATCTCACCCTTTTCATGCCTTGATTAATTTTCAATTCATCTATTATTCCAAGAAATGAAGGTGAGATTTTTATTCTTGAAGTACTAAAAGATCATGATATCCATAAATATAATGATAGTTAATAACAAAAAAAAAAGGTTAAAAAAAGTTATAAAATATTTATAAATCCACATATTGTGAGATAATACTTCAATCTCTAAAACCTCATTCGATTCTTAATATAAAAAATTCCATAAATGGTTAACCTTATAATCCTTCCAAAATATGAAAGTCCATTTTTTTTGAAATAATGTCACTAAATTTCTAAAAAACAACTTATCATTGATCCCATGTATATCATAAATAGCTACTAATTTTCACATACTAAACATGTGAATACCTTGATCATGTACTCTCTTGAAACATGGTAATAACCTAAATCACTATAAAACCTTAGTGAAAACACGCATGATTTCAAAAAATAATTCATTCCTCATACCAGAAATCCATTTTTTTTAAAATCAATCCATGATATCATAAACCATATTTTCATCTTATCAATCCCAAGGTCATCAATAATATCCCATTTATAGTCAAACTTCTCTTTATCTCATTATCCCAACATCATGCGCATAATAAGGCTTATCATTTCCTTAATCAAAATATCACCTTTCCGTTAAATCACTTTTCTAATTCTTCATCACTATTCAAAATATCATTTTCAATACTTAATGAAAAAGTTATACTAAAAATACCTATATATCTCATAATATTTGAATAACAAAACATATATACTTTAATAATCTGAATTTATTCTTAAAACATTACTTAGGATTCATCATCTTAATATTTCTCTAGATATGAAATAATAGCTATGTATTAAGGTTACTCAACCTCAATACAATCATGATTATTATATTTAATATAAAAAAATATAGTAAAAACATCCCATAACTTTCACATGTTGTTTGTAGTCTGTTTATCCTCAACACTATAACTAATACTCACACCACCTTCCTGATTCTCTTCATGATATTTCTACTTAGGACATCAATTTGAATAATGCCCATACTTTCCACATCTTAAACTTTTAATGTTAACTCTATTCTATCTAGTTCTGTCTATCAACTAAGGCTAGAAATAAAATTTTTATCAACAATTATCATAGTTGAAAAACACATAATCATGTGAAATTACTTATAATATTTCAATCCATGACACCTTAGGTTTAAACCCACACTATTCATAATCATTATGAAAACTCTAGTATTGTAACATATACTTAGACTTATCCTAAGATACATCCCTAGAAATATCATTAGAAATATCTCTAGGGATCTCACTAAAGTTTTATAATTTTAGTTTCAAAAAGGTTTACTAAACCTTTTCTATGATAATAACTATAGCGACCCGGACTTTTCATACATTGACATTACATCACTTTTTCATAACACTTGATACATTACACAAGAACATGCCCAAAGACTGTATTAGTTTAGTGCATTTAGAAACTTGGATCACATTATTTTAATTTTGTGAAATATCTTAAAAACATCCCATAAATATCTTCCCCTTTAGTACCTCTAACTAAAGCCTTTCTTTATAACCCGGAGAACAAAAAACATAAGAAAAAGGGTGAGATCAGATGCTGTATAAGGGTAAACAAGGGAGACATGTAAACATAATCATGAGGATAAGGGTATGAGAACATGATCATGAAATTAAAAGATCATACCCTACATGTAAATTATCATAAATAGGAATCCTGGCATATATATTGGTAGTTCAAAAGTCACGAATCATAAGGAAATAAAGAACATAATATATGAAATCAAAACATAAGAATAAGACATGGAGTTTATGGCAGAAAAATAAGCATATAATTTTTTTCCATAATAGTCAAGGAATAAATTACAAGGCCATATTATAAATATGGGTTCATGCACTATACCATCTTGGTAGTCATGGTTTACTCCCATAACCATCTTGGTAGTCATGGTTCACTCCTATAACCATCTTAGTAGTCAAGGTTCACTTCCAATATCATTTTAGTGGACAAGGTCCTTTAGGTCCATTTCATGAGATATAAATCTTTACCCAATGCATAATAGGGATATATAGGTCCCAACCATCTCATAATTAAATCATAAACATGTGTTCCACAAAAAAAAATCATTTATCATATCAGAACCCATGGACTGAAATGGGTTTCATAAATATCATGCAATCTTAACATAACTCATAGTAAAGAATAACATTTCATAAATATCATTCCGTCATAAGAATAACCATTAATAGAAAGTATAAGAATATAAAAATGTAATAATATCCCAAATAAAACATAAGTCACGTCAAATAATGATATCTTATATGGAAAATAATTTTGAGGGAACTCTTGAAAACAATTTTTGAGGAAAATATCCTTTCTTCTTTGAAATCATTTTCTTTTCTTAAAATACAACACAATTTTAAAATAATTTTTTTTTATTTCTAAAAAAACTTTTAATATTTTAATCTAATCTTAAAGTTATTAAGGAATCATGAAAGCATAAAAATCATTTCATGTTGTATAAGTATAAAAAATATTCTTCTCATACTTTTTTCAGAAAAGTCAAAAAGTACCTAGTTAGGAAAATGAAAACAGATTCCTTTCAAACTATTTATCAAAAAGTAATACAAGGGTAAAAATGACTTTAAAAAACTATATAAGAATATAAAGAATATTTTGAAATAAATTTTTAAGAAACCTGGACATGGATGAGAAATATTTCCCAGCAGATACTTACGTATAAATAATACCGATAGTAATGAGATTGTGGAATTAACTATTACCATAGGTCCAATTCCATATATACGTATCTAAAAATATTGTATAGTGGTTTTAAACATATTATTAACTTATAAAATAATCACAATAATATTTATGATATCATATATTATTCATTTGTGACTTTATTTTACCCATTTATTAGAAATCCCATGTTAGGTTTTAAACATATTATTAACTTATAAAATAATCATAATAATATTTATGATATCATATATTATTCATTTATGACTTTATTTTACCCATTTATTAGAAATCCCATGTTAAAGCAGCGTTTTGGGTAATAACCACTTTGTTTATCGTAAGTGTTCTGACTTGTTATTCTTGATCATATTACTTATATTGTGATTTAATTACTCAAATAATTTAAAAAATGATTTATATATCATATATGTGTAGAATATAAATATATATAAAATATAGATATATGAAATTGAATACATCGTTCATGGAGACGGTAAGTCGTACGTATGCATGTGTGGTACTTTTGTTTTTCACAGGATGAATAAAAGGTGGAACATGGTTGTTAAATAATTATAATAACATCTAATAATATAGGTGATATTGTATTTTATTACTTTATAATGGATTCATCACATGAATAGGAAGTATAATAATAAACAATTTTGAAAGTGTCGGTAAAGAGATTACCCCTTCTTCGATGATCTCCCTCTATATCTCCTCTTAGGGACACTAGAGTTGGTCTTTTGAGAAAACCATACCATTTAGATTATTACTAGGGAAGTTTAGAAAGAAAATTTTTAGGTTATGGTTGAGATTAAAGGCTCAAAGTGGTGTGAGGAAGTGAGGGAGGAGTTTCCCTTTTATAATTGAGGTGAGGGGCACTTTTGGAAATCATCAAAATATTAAAATATAACAATGCTATTATAGAGCTAAGAACATCCAAATGAGATATAAAGGAATGGGGTATGAAATTTTAGACCATATACTATCCCATTTGTGATTATTTATCTTTTTTTTTATTTTTAAATAATTTAATAATATATTAATTCAATAAAATATTTTTATTTTTAAATTTGATACTATTCATATAATTTGTCTTTAAATACATCAAGATAGAGTGTTAATTGTAATATATTTTTTTAAACGTATATAATATATCTTATATATCTATAAAATTTGTTAGACACTTTAATTCATCCAAATTATATCAAAATTAATATTATTAAAATCAATTATTTTATTTTTTTTGTTAATTAAATAAAAACTGATTTAATATTAAAGAATCATATAAGATAATTATATAATTTATAAAAATTAAAAATAAAATTATATAATTAAATTAATTTCATTAGGATCAAAATATATATTTATATTCATTCATATCTTGATTTTGTCCCTATGTGGACACATAAAAGATACTAATTACAAGAGAGTGATATTTTGTAATTATCCATGACTTTAAATAATATATAAGTTATTTTCATGGAATAGTGTCAATTAAACAACTAAAATTCAATATTAAGGTGATAAGGGTATAATAATATTTATCTAATAATTTTTGGACAATATTTGGTTTTATTTTAAAACTTATCATTTTGATTTACCCTTAATTAATCTATTGTAATTTTAATTTTGGTAACAACATTTTAAATATTAAGAGGTTATAAATTATTAATTATATGGAGTAAATTGTCCATAAATGGAGACTTTATGAAAATTTATAACTTATCATAATCTATTTTTATTTTTTTAAATATTATTATGATTTTTAATTAATTTAATAATATATTATTTCAATAAAATATCATTAGTTTCAATTTTGACACTATTCATAACTTTATCTTTAAATAAAATCCAAACAACAATATAATTTTGAAAAAAACAATTTAATACACTCATAACATGTCATAGTATCCTGTAATTTTTTATTACCTTAATTAATTAAAATTATATTTATTTTAATACTTTTAATATCATTTATTTAATCCTTTTATCAATTAAACAATTACTACATCATCATTGTGTCACCATTTAGGTTGATTATGTAATCACTAAAAGTTATAAATAAATTATCATGATATATATAAAAATTTTATCTTTAAAATGACTATTTAAAGTCTAATTTATCTTCTGTGTGACCCTATTTTATATATGTTATAGTTATTAAGAATATGAGTATGATATTTTTATCTTATATTTAAATAAAATATAATAATTGTCATATTCTCACCCAAGTAGCTTAAAAATATTATAATTTAGGCCTAAGGTTGATTTTATTCAAAACCCACTTATCCAATTAAGTTAGGACAAGTTTTGGAATAATTTTATAATATTTTATTATTATTTTTACCTTTAATTATCCAATTTACCTTCAACCGTGGTAAATAAAAATTTACTAAATTTACTACTCATAATATCCAAAATATTAAGTTGATCCTATTAGACTCTAAATATCTTAATGATTACAACCATGTATATTCATTTTTTTAAATTCAATTCACAGAAGTGACAAAATTAAGTTTAACGCTAATCCCGCAGACATGTTGAGATGACAGGTAAAAGAACATTCAAAAGTTTAATAAGTTTTTTTATATATAATTTCAATATAAAAATAATTACAATGACTTATATTGAATTAATAGATGTATAATTTATCTATTGTGACTTTAAAAATCAATTTAAAGTATAAGAATTCTTTAAATGAAAAAGCTGATTTTTAACTACAATGCAATATTTTTCACTATTAATTGAAAAATGAAAATTCTCATAAAAATACTAAAAATTAAACCAAAGTTAATTTTGAAATTAAAAATTAAAAAATGATGTTTATTTTATCAAATAAAATTTCTAAGAGTGTCTAGAAATAAATTTATTATTGTTCACAGAAATACATAAAAAGTAGTTCCATTAAGAAAATAGTATTTCTAAACATATAAAGACTTTACCAAAACAATATGTCTTATTTATGTGAAAATATTTAAAAAATTAGTTTTTAATATTAATATTACTATGTTTAATGGATAAGTAATATCTGATTATATTAAATAATAATATTTTAAAAATATACTATTGTTCAGTAAAACTTGTTCTTACATGTAGTGAAAGTTATCAAAAGAACTCAACGTTGTGTGTAACAAAAACCAAGAATAGTGTTGTACATACTGAAAGGTAATATAAGTATTGTTCGTAGTGAAATATTGACTTGGTGTTGCATAAAATGTAATCCTAAAATAGTTTTTTTCATATAACAAGAGCTATATTCAGTATTGTGTGAAATAAAAAATATCGAAAAGATTAATTCGAAAAAAAATATTTCACAAAATCTTAGGGTGTTATATATACCATTTGATTGAGTAATTTTATGCAAGAAGAAAACTATGGAATTGGTGTCATAACGAGGTAGATTACATTGGTTGGGTCATTGGTGGAATTACATTGATTGAATAATCATGATATAATTTTCTTCTTTTGAAAGGAAGTTATATCTCTGACCTAGTTGATCAGGATGAAAGTAACTTTTATAAATCCATGGACATGGTAGAAGAATGTAAGTTCATCTTCTTAGGTCAATTAATAATATATCAAGAATTTATTATGGCACAAGTTGTGCATCCTTCATTATGAGATATCTCAAGACAAAGAGATTATATTACACAATGTGTGTTCGAAGGAAAGGTTTTCATTGCTATGAATTTTCCTTATCTCTATAGAGGCCTTGATGGGTTACTAGACTCTCATCCTAGTATGTTAATAGTATTCATTGCTATTAATATAAGGTCTTAGAGGGACACAAAAAAATTGCATTCAAAAGTCTTCCATATTCAGATGGATATGAGTATAGGATATGTGGTCTGAACTATGGGGTATGAGATATGTTCAAGAATAATTGATCAGTAATGAATAAATTAATTAATTATTATTTGAGTCTAGAATAACTAGAGTTGAATTGATTTATTAAAATTATTCATAATTCATTAATATAATACATAGAAAAATATTATATAAAAAAT
Source organism: Viscum album (assembly GCA_963277665.1). NCBI lineage: Eukaryota > Viridiplantae > Streptophyta > Magnoliopsida > Santalales > Viscaceae > Viscum > Viscum album. The sequence goes on along the minus strand of OY728147.1, from coordinate 864,151,878 downwards.
ATTATTTTAATATTTATAGTTCATTTAATATTTGTGAGAAATAAGAGTCAATTTAAGGACTCACTTTTATCATGTAATATATTTATTTTATATTACAACTAATTGATAAAAAAATAAATGACATTATGACATAGTTAGTTGTTCATAATATATCATTTATATCTTATTTAGTGAGTGTTATATATACATTGTTGTACATCTCGTTCCCCTCGTTGTTTGATTTTCATGATCACAATCACCTTATTGTTTATCTAATTTTGTTTTAAGTGTTTTTGGATGATAGGCATTCATTTAAGGTGCCAAGGATTTGGGCCAAGAAGGCCAAGAAGGCAAAAAGGCCAAACTGGACTGAAATGCAGTCCACCGGCCAACCGGTGGCTTCACCACCGGCCAGCCGGTGGCACCTGGGAAGAAGGCTGAGCTTCTGCCTCAGCACCGGCCAACCGGTGGCCTTGCACCGGCCAGCCGGTGGCCCCCTGCCCAAACAGTATTAGCTTCTGCCAAGGCACCGGCCAACCGGTGGCTCCTCCACCGGCCAGCCGGTGCAGCCTGCACTCAAAGCATCTCCAAACTCTCAAACACCGGCCAGCCGGTGGGACTGTACCGGCCAGCCGGTGGAGCCAGTCAAACTAGCCGTTGGGGCTTTGACCAGGCTGCTCCACTTGCCTCCCAACGGCTCCGAAAGCCTTTACAACGGCTCCGAAGACCTCCAACGCCCATATGAGGGTTCCCCCTCTATAAATAAAGGACCTTGAAGCCCCGGAACAAGGGCCGGACCATAATTAAGCATTGTGAAGCCAACGAACTCAATTCTCCTCATTTGGCAAACCTCCAGCGGATTGCTCCAAGGGAACCACAACTGCTCCAATCCAATTCCACATCCAAGGAGCACCACCATAGAAGCTTGGGAGTGCACGTCTTCAACTCCATTCAACCTTTGGCGCCCAAGGCTTCTCAACAATACGGGTTTTATTGTTTTACTTTTTATTGAGCTTTAAAATTGAGTTTGTGCCTACAAACTCCCACTTTTCTCATCCCCTCTTTCTCTTGGGTTCTCACACCACCATTAAGGTGTGAAGAGGTTTCTTCAAGCCTTTCCTTTTAAAAGGCTTTTGTTTCGGTGAGCTAGCCTTCACCCGTTAAAAAGGCTAGTGGGTTCTTGCTAAACCATCAAAAGCAAGTGGGTTCTTGCTAAACCACAAAAAGCAAGCTGTAATAGGTCCTAGTGCTACCTCAAAGCCTAGTGGGTTTCTTGCTAAAACCATTGAAAAGCAAGCGGTAGGAATCTCTCAACGGTTGAGTTGGGAGCGGAGACGTAGGCCGGGTTTTGGCCGAACTCCGATATCAATTTTGTGTGTCTTGCCTCTTTATTTCCGCTGCACCTTTCTTTGATTTTTTAATTTGTTAATCAATTTTTTAAAAGGCAATTCACCCCCCCTCTTGCCATTATTCCCCGTTTTTCCGACCCATCATACATGGGTCGAGGAATCCTTTCCAGGTGTCTAATTCCCACTATATAAGCAAAGAAGAGCTCATTTTGGAGGAACTATTCATCCACTTGAATTTGAGTGCTCCTCTCTCCTCCTTATCACATCCTACAGAGATAATGGGTTCTTCTAAGCTTTCAATCTTCGATCACCATTATATATTTAAGGAATAAAATCTTGGTGATCATTGAGAAATTGAAGGAATCATCGAACTTCCACTATAGTACCCAAATTTTGAAGACCGATTTTTCAGTGGAATCTTAAAGCATGTGTAGAATCTAGAGAGATTCTACCTTATATCCTTTGAGTAAAAATCGCAGGCGATGAGCATTAGCCATAGAACCTTCAATCCAAATGAGGTATATATTTATTTTAATTATGGGATTAAGTAAATTCACATGATATATTCAGACATGTATTGGAATCGGATAACCAGAGATAATAGAGTTAAGTTGCTTTGATGATGAAAAATTATAAATCCCCAGCCCACAGGATTCCGCAGTGTATCCAAATTCCAAAAGAGGTTTAGAGTAGAGGGATTTATCCTTATCTTCGCTCCAGAATTGGATGTTTGAGAGGGTATGGATTTGCCATCAGTTCCAGGACCGTGCATTCATGACGGGACAACTTGCCAACAACGAGGAGTAGAAGGAAGATGATCTTATTTTTTTTATGCTAGGTAGGGGATCTTCTGTGTTAGGATGATGTTTTTTGGCCTTAAAATTCCGTACCATGGTGGTTTGGTTGTTTTTAGTCATGAATTCATGTATGGTTTCCACTTTTTCCTCAAAAGTGTTTGAATAATAAAAATTTAATTTTTAATCAGTCATAAGAGAAATCATGCAAATTTTCAAATACAATAAAAAATTAATTTGATTTATATAGTATAAGGATTCATTTCAGTACCAGTGGAATATACCGTACATCAATCCAATTTCAAACATCCAAGTTACAAGCATCCAAAAATTTAATTCGGATAGAAAGTGGTTTTCCTAGGTATTAAAAATTGAATAAAATATATTTTTTATTTTTTAAATTTTACCTAAGTTAGTGACTGGTGGAATTTTTCATTGACCTTAGGTTTCTAGATGGAATTTAGGAAGACAAAATAGTTCTAGACGGTAGGTAGTTCTTCCACACATTTTAGGAATTCTCTATAATTGAAAAAAACACAAATCCTAAAATGATAAGCTTTTGAATATTTTCTAAAAACAAAAAAAAGTTTTGGAAAGTTGGTGGGGGGGGCACTGCCTTCTATCAAAAATTATTTTATAATAAGAAAGGAAAGAAATAATAGCTTCCCATGGAATATAGAACTTTAAAAAAATATATAAAAAACCATAAAATGGGTCGAAACCCTTCCCTGTGTCTGGATGCTATTGTCTTTCCCAACTGACCCCACTTGGGCCACCTCAGAACATCACGTAGCAGCCACCGTTTCCCAACCTATCATTTATGACACCCCTAATGCACCCTCCTTCCACTACCACATCCTATCTAGCCATCAAACTATCATTTCTTCCTTGCTCAGTTGACATATCCATCACTGTTTCTGCATTCGCCTGACTAGTGCCTGCCATCGCCGTCCATCATGGTTGGCCTTCCTTGGCACCAGTGACCCACCACACTGCTCACCAACCCTCGTAATACCCACCACCACCGTGGATCCCCCCACCCACATGGGACTCCCTTTGATGAAATCCTTCTGATACCATCACCCTCCTCATCTAGATCCACTTTAGCGGTTGTCCACCTATGTACCTACAATCAACCTTGGCCTCACAAGAACCCATGTCCTTGGCCAGCCCCCTTCGACGACGATTCACCATGTGTGGGACCTCCTAATGATCTCCCCCCTACAACGACCTTCTCATTATATTCCCCTGATATGATTGTGCTCCCTATCAACCTCCTGTGGGTCTAACCATCCCATAACCAATCTATATGGGTTTCCCAATCCATAACCACCCAACATGGGTTTGCCCATCCCGAAACCACCCTTCACGGGTTCTTCCTAACCCTGAATGGGTCTGAGCAAGGTTGGCCCAACTATCAATAGGCCTGGATGGGTTCTAGAGCCCTAGAGATTTTTTTTAAAATATTTATTTTTTTAAAATTTAAATAATATTAATAATATTCATGAATTAATTTGATTTTTTGGAATTAAAAATAAATTAATCATGGGAACAAACGAAATAAAATTATTTTAATTAAAATAATTTATTTAATTAAAATAATTTATTTAATTCATTTAATTTAATTACTTTCCCTCCAAATTTAATTTATTACATTTTAATTTGTATCACACATTTAATTTATCTCTCTAATGGTCTTGAGACTTAACCAACCACTATTTATCTGAGTTTAATTTAATTAATTATTTATTATAACCATGCGTGATGATTTTAATATTAATTTATTTTTTTACGGTCTATGCATAATCTTTATTCATTTAATATGTGTATGGGACTACACAAACACCTGAATTATTCTATATGTATTGTGTACTTCCTGAGACCCCATTGTCTACATATGAGTATTTATGTATTATTATGATAATGCTATAAGATGTAGAGAATTCTAAAATGAATCAGTATCCTAGAAGAGATGTGGAAACACTGGATTGGGGTGTGACCTGCAACACGAGTCAAAACCCAACTTATGTATTATACCCCTATGTCATGATTGATTGATTTAGTTTAAATGGATCAACCCAAATAGATTCTCAATATTATTCAGGTAATTTAATTTAATTTATGCATTGTTGATTATTTTATGAATATCCATGTTTTTGGGAACACATAAAAAAATAAAAAAATAATGCATAAAGACACATAGAATATATTATATTTTATTCATGTTCAATTGTGAGAATAAAAACATAGAATGAAAACATCAAATTGAAAAGTAATTCATTTTTCAAGAAAATATTAGAAACCCTCAGAGTAATATTATGTCATAATACCTTTAGTCACTAAGATTTGAACAAAACCAAGTGTACTAGGTGCTTGTCAACCCTAGTTGAGGGTTCCACCTACTACTGGGGAGTTCGTATGAGAGTGAAGGGTGAATTAACTAAACATGGTAGAAAAGAAGTATCCATAGATAGATTTATACCACTTTAAAGGCAAGGCATTGAGGGAATCAAGCTTATGATTATGAGAATTTGGATCTTCACTATATAGTTCAAAGAACCATGAGTCAATATGACTTTTTAGTCTAGTTCCTACCTTGAAACTCTCTAAGTAGCAACATACCCATAACTTGAACTATGAGGAGAGGTATTAGGGATCCTTTCCACTATAATACTCAAGACACTAGGTATTCAGAATCTAGTAGTGAGGGTTAATATAGTTCAATAAAATAATGGGAGACATTTAATGATTTAATTAGTTAATTAATAATGTATAATTAGTAATAAAGTGAAATTACTAGATATTAAATTTATTTTTTTATAAATAAAATAGAAATCCCCACCACCAGTAAATTATCACTATAAAAGATTCTAGAGAAATAAAATATTCTAACCATCCATAACTTCAAGGAGTGGTATAGGTTCTTTCTCAAAGTACTATGCCAAGAGAGGAAGCTTTATGTGTTGAAGTTTTCACTTCCTGCTGAGCCCCCTCAGGGAGAAATCAAGGTAAATAATGACAAGTATAAGAATAATGTAGATGATGTGCCAAATTTATAGTATATCATGTTGTCATTGATGCCCATTTAATTGTAGAAAATCCATGAGGAAGAAGATTCAAAAAATATTCTAACTCATCCCTAAAAGTTATATCAAGAGTGAGTAATGTAAGAAAGGTATGAGATATCTAGTGCATTGTATTGGTGTAGGTTAGCATAAGGGAATCAATAAAGACCTCATGTAATCAAGATGATTGGGTACATCAAGATACTTGAAGCCCTTGGGTTCAAACTAAACTAATAACTAGATATTGATCTCATTATTACCTCTTTACCGCCAAGATTTTGATATTTTATTGTTAATTAAAACATGAATAACATGAGAAAGTATCTTTTAGACCTATTGGATTTAGTTCTCCAAGTTGATATGGATATGAAGAATGCTGATTCCTCAGTACTTATGGTGAGAAAGAGGAGTAAGAGAAAAGATAAGGGGTTTAAGGCTAAACCTAAGCCAAAGACACCGATGTACTATGCTTCAAAAAATCCAAAGATACAAAAGGATGGAAATGAGAAGGAGGATTTATACTTTTCCTATGGAAAGAGATACCACTGGAAGAATAATTTCAAGAATGGAAAAAATAAGCAAGGTGATGCTTCTACTTCACGTATTTTTGTCTTTGAATGAAATATGTCTTTATCTACAAGTTGGGTTTTAGACACATCATATGAATCACACATTAATATTCATATAAATATCCAAGTAGGTTCCAAAATATTTAAAAGGGTGAGTTGTATCTCTGAGCTAAAAATATTTAATGACTATAAGCCTTGGTAGTGGGAGATTATCATCAAAATTTTCCTAGTGGGTTGGTTATTGTATTAAATAATAATTATTATGTTTCTTAAGTTACTAGAAATATAATCTTAGTTTCAAGTTTGGACACCATGGGATTTTATTTCAAGTTTGGAAATAAATTTTGTCTCTTTTAAAAGGATAACATATTTTATGATATGGCACATATTAACAATGATTTATATATACATAAACTCAAAAAACATGTAATGGAAATCAATGCAAAAATAGCGATAATGACTCTTTTAACACCCATTGATGGAACTACAAGCTAGGCCATGTAAATGAGAGTCATTTACAAAAATTACATCAAGTATGATTTTTAGACTCAACTAAGTTAAAAACACTGTATGTATATCACACTTGTTTACATGGGAAAATGACTGAAACACCCTTCTCTAAGAAAGGAGTAAGAGACTTTGAATTATTGGAATTGGTTCATACTGATTTATGTGGTCCATTTATAGTAGAGTTAAGGGGTGGGTCTTCACACTTAATTACTTTTAACCATGACTATAGTAGGAATGAATATATATACTTAATGTGGTATAAGTAATATTACTTTTATATGTTTAAGGAATACAAACATGAAGTAGAAAACTATCATGGTATGAATATTAAGGCACTCTATTTAGATCAAGGCAGTGAGTATCTTAACCAAGATTTCATTAATTACTTAAAAGAGTGTGGGATAGTATCCAAACTCACTTTTTATTATACACCTCAATGGAATGGTGTAGTTAAAGGAGGAATAAAACCATGTTTGACATGGTTAGATCAATGATGAGTTAGGAAAGTCTTCAATTATTATTTTAGGGATATGCATTGCAGATAGTGGTATATACCCTTATCCGATTACTAACTAAAGCTACAGATGAGATTCTATAAGAGTTGTGGTATGAAAAGAAATCTAGTCTATCATACATACATGTATGGGGATGAAAGTATTTTTAAAGACTATACCTAGTGAAAAATTAACATCTTGAAGCACAAAGTTAATCCTAAAGAAACTAAAGGATACTACTTATATAACCTTTTTGATAGTAAAGTGATTGTAGAAATAAATTCCATATTTATATAAAGTTAACAAATTTACAATGGAAATAGTGGGAGGAAGATTGAATTTTATGAATTTGATGCTCTAGATTCATGATATTTAGAACATGAATAGTTTCTATATAAGATAGTGGGAGATGAAGATGTTCCTGATATATAAGAACTATGTTGGTAAACTTGAGAGGTTATAGAACTAGAGAGATATTGTTTTATTTTCACTGAGTTAGGTGACACATTAATCTTAGAGAATGATAAACCTATAACCTATAAGGAAATAGTAGGAGGAAATGGTACTAATAAATGGAAAGATTCCATAAATTCTAAAATGGAGCCCATGTATCAAAAAAAAGTTTAAATTTTAGTAGTCCCTCCAGTTGATGTAATACCCATTGGATGAAAATGGGTATTTAAAGAAAATATGGAAATGGATGGTAAATTTAATACCTATAAGGCACGATTGATAGTGAAGGGTTTAAAAAAACATTAAGGTGTAGACTGTAAAGAAACCTTCTCTCTAGTAGAGATGCTAAAATCCATCAGAGTATTACTTTCAATAGCATCCTTCCATGGTTACAAGATTTAAAAAATGGATATAAAAGCTTATTTTTTAAATGGGAAGTTGGTTGAAGATGTATATATGACTCAACCCAAAGGGTTTTTAACTCAAAGAGTTCCAATAAAGTATGCAAGATATAGAAATCCATTTATGGGTTAAATAATTCATCATGATTGTGGAATGTTCATTTTGATGAGGCCATAAGATAATTTGGTTTCTTCAAGAATGAAAGAGATCCATGTGACTATAATAAGGTTAGTGGTAATTCTATTGTTTTTATTATATTATATACTGATGATATATTATACATGGGAAATAAATTTAAAGTCTTATAGTTAGTTATGACTTGGTTAAATTAATGCTTCTCCATGAAAGAATTAGGTGAAGAATCCTACATCCTAGGGATTAATGTCCATTGAGATAGATCTTAGAGGATACTTGGGATAAGTAAAAGTAAATATACTGACAAGGTAATCAAATGGTAAAATATGGAATAATCTAAGAGTGTATTGTTTCCAATGTCACATGGTATCAATATCTCCAATAAAACATGTCCAAAAAATAGGAGGTTATTGAAAGAATGATTAAAATACCTTATTCTTCAATAGTGGTATATAGTATGTTTTCTATGCTATGTACTAGGTTTGATGTTTCCTTTTGTTTAATCATGGTGGGAAGATATCAAGTTAATCCTAGAGAGTTGCATTGCCTAGCTATAAAAACTATCTTGAAGCACTTGAGACATACATAGGATATGTTCCTAGTGTATGGAGGAGATGAGGAACTAGTTGTTAGGGGATAAAATGATGCTAGTTTCCATATATATCATGATGATATGAAATCATAGTCATGCTATGTATTTTTCCTGAATGGTGGTGCAGTGTGCTGGAGAAGCATGAAGTAACCTATGGTCACCAATTATACAGTAGAATCCAAGCATGTCATGACTTATGATTTTGCTAAGGAGGCAGTTTAGATACACAACTTTGTCTAATATATTGGTGTTGGGCCTAATAGCGTAGAACCTATTCTAGTTTATTGTGATAATACTACAGTAGTGGTTCTTTCCAAGGAGCCCAGATCACATTAGAGGACAAATAATATACTTCATAAGTTTCAACTCTTAAGGGATTTCACTCAGAGAGGTGAAGTCACAGTTAATAATGTAACCATAGAGGATAAAATGGAATAATCCCTAACTAAAGTCACATCTTAATAGAGTAATTATTCTTATACAAGAGCTAGAAGGTTAAGACTTGTTAGCAATTAGATCTAGTGCACATGGGAGTGTTGTAAGGGGGTTCCCTAGACCCAAATCATGTATGCACTTTGATTACCATTACATGTATATAGTTTGATATATATATGTTTTTATCTTACCAGAATTGTTTTGATACTTATGAATCCACTATATTTATGGTAATTTCATTAGACTACATACCATATCAAAAATTTATAGTATTTCCTAGACTATAATGTGAACTTGGAGATATCATGACAGTAATCTTGAACTTATGTCCTATGGTCTAGATACATCATTCTGGTAGGACATAAATTATGTTCTACTATCAGGTGCTAGGGGATTATAAGCATTGAAAATTCATCTCATGAAGTTATCACTCGGTGAACTCTATTAGATGAGATCATGAGGACTGGACCACTGATAGGAACACCACATGTTTCAGGTGTCATTGGTTGTTTTTATTTGTGAACATGTGTAATAGCCTCCTGAATTGAGATTATTATCATTGTATACCATTTGATCATATACTTTATTATAAGAAAAAACTATGGAATTAATGGGACTATGAGGTATCTTACATTGGGTGTGTCATTGGTGGTATTACATTGATCAAATAATCAAGATACAATTTGTATATTCTGAAAGGAATTTATATATTGGGCCTAGTTGATCATGATGGCAGTACCTTTACTAAATCCATGGAAATGGTAGAAGAAGGTAAGTACATCCAGTTAGGTCAATGAATAGTAAAGTAAGAATGGATGATGACAAAAGGTGTCCATCTTGAATTATGAAATTTCATGAGATAAAGAGAATATATTATACATCGTGTGTTTATAGGAAAAGTTTTCATTGATATGAATTTTCCTTGCCTCCTTAAAGGGCCTTGATAGGTTGCTAGACTCCACTCATTTCATGTTAATATTATTCACTGCTATCAAGATAAGTTCTTATAGAGTCACACACATAGATCATTAAAAATTCTTCCCTATTATATTGAATAAAATTATATGACACAGTGGTCCCCACCACAAGTTCTGAGATATGTTTGAGAATAATTGATCACTAAAAAATAAACAAATTCATTATTATTTCAGTATAGAATAATAGGAGTTGAATTAATTTATTAAATGTATTCAAAAGGTGTTAAGTGAATACATGAAAAAAAATATATGAATGAAGATTATTTTATTATTCAAGGTTCATTTAATATTTGAAGGAATTATGAGTTGAGTTAATGATTTTATTTTATCATGTGATATATTTATTATATGTTATAAATGTTTACGACGATTTTTCCAGGGTGCGTGCATCCATCCATTTGGGGAGGATGAGGATGCGCTGGCTGTTTCCCCACATTCCCTCTTTCCAAAGGCAGGCGACATCTGTCACTTATTCAGTGAAGTTTGCTCCTTGATCGAAACGAGATGATAGGATGTCAGTTCCTCCTTCCGTGGATTCCTCCTCGGAACTCGTCACCTAGTCCGGGTCTCCCTTATAGATTAAGATGTTGTTCGTGAAACTCTTCACAGTTCCATATCTTCATTGATGCCAGTTAATTACACTGCTTCTGTTAGGACATTCCAAGGGGTCCATCCAGGGAAGAAACCTTCGGTCGTGGGAGTAGTCACGTTGGACATCACTGGCATGTCTAGATACTGGAACACTAGCTCGTCTGGGTTTCATCCCATTATTATAGGGCTTCTCGAGGGTGTGAAATCCTGATGCATCCCACATAGAATGTAGGGAATTATATGCCATAGGCATGTCTCTGAGGTTTTCCTCAGCCTCCCATGTTTAAAAAAGGGTATTCTGTAGGTTTAACATCTAGCAGAGATGGATCAAACTGATCATAACACTGTCTAGAGTGGATCAGATGGGTGCGACCCCTGGATGATGCACTGATATTGGGGCTAACATGTGGTTAGTTACCTGATTGTTGTTAAAGGGAACTAGATATGAGAAGGAATGATCCCACCGGTATGTGGCGCCCCGGGTAAGAATCAAGATGGGTAATGGATGGTTAGGTGGAGTGAATGGAGAATGAGATGAAGTCGACTCGAGGGCAATGGTGATGTTGGACTTAAGCCTCGAATAGACCTCTTTCGTATCCCCGTGGTAGGGAATCAAAGTCCACGTAGTTCAGGATGGGGTGTAGGATCAGGGTGTGCACGGAGGACAATGACCCGATGATATAATGGGGCTTACGCATGGTTATCAGCCTGCGTTGGTATGACGTTGTTGGGATAGACTAGAGAGGCGGGTCCCAACGAAAGGGACAACAATGGATTATCGTCGATTGCAGAGTACAAAGACTTATCACTAGATGGGATTGACAATGGCTTATTGCTGAATGGGGATCACAATGGATTACCACTGAATAGGGAATATTTTAGTGTCATGAGGGATAAAAGGGGGCGTACAATTTAACATCATGCAGGACGGGGGTGAACCGACGTGAAATGTTTGGGACCAATGGGCACTGGGCTTGAACCTCAGGGAGGCTTCCTACGTACCTTGACTTGGCAAGGATCAAATACCACGTAGATCAGAAGGAGTGGGAACCGACGTGAAGGGGGTCAGAACCAATGTATGGTGGGATTGAACCTCAGCAAGGCTTCCTACATACCTTTCCTTGGTAAGGATCAAAGACCACGTAGTTCATAAGGAGTGGGAACCGATATGAAGGGGGGTTAGAACCAATGGTTGTTGTGCTTGAACCACTGGGAGTCTTCCTACATACCTTTCCTTGGAAAGCATCAAAGACCACATAATTCAGAAGCAGTGTTCTTGGGGATTACACTCTAGGCTGCCCATAGAGGAGGCCATGGTCGATGCTTTCTCTAAGACCACATGAGTCATGATTAGTGTGATAAACAAGAGGTAGCAAAGAACTAACTATCACATCATGAAAAGTGAATCTGTGGGAAGTGGAGTGGGGCTTACACATGGTTAGTGGCCCAAAATGGAAACAGGGTCTTACGAGTGGTTAACATCCCAGGGAGATGGATATTGGGACTTACTCCAGGGTGGAGGCCCGATGGTGACAAATCCAAAAGGGAGAGGGATTTGGCACCGAATAAAGAAGGTATTTAGTTCCCATCCCCCCTATTGTCTTTGGATATGAAGAAAATAGTAGGAGCATGGATGATGCCTCCCACAAGAAAGGACAGGGGCTTACATCAAGGTGGTTGCCCTTTCCCCATAGATAGACGCCACTCCGATAAAGAGGATCTCATTCCATGTGAGGAATGATCTCACTCCCATGGAGACCAGTGGGCATAGAGAATTTCCAAGATGGGTAACCCTACATATAATGCACTGGGTGAGGCCACAGTTTAATGTCATGTGTTGAGGACAATGGCGCTTAGCAGTTTAACATCTTGAAACACGGACGATGGGGGTTCTCTCTGCACCCCTAGGACTTACATAACTGATACCCACCCACCCTTGAGGAAGGGAAGGCATCAACAATGCCATGGAGAGGAGGTGTTATGGAGTGATCCATTGAGTGGTCCACATTAGCATGGCTATGTGAAGAAACAATAGCCGTTAGCGTGATTATGAGAAGAAGCATGAGGCAAAGCAACACAAAAGAAAGTACCACCCAAGGGATCTTGAAATTAATTCATTCAAACCTAGAGGGTCGCATGGGAAAAGGAGTTTCGGAGCAAAGGGGTTCATAGGTAGAAGCCTCGTGAAGCTCTAGTACTCCATGTAGTGGAGGGAATTCGCGATGAGGTATGCTTTGCGAAGTGAAGTGACCTAGCCTAAGCATAGGGCATAGGTGCATATAGAAGGTGATTCACAAAGTGGGAAGGCATTCGTGGAGCAGTGATTCATGAAGCAAGGGTGCCCCATAAAGCGTAGAATTGCGAAGCAATGTGCTTCGCGAAGCATAGTGACCCTGCCTTAGCATGTGGGTCACATGTGTATGGAGGGTACATCGCGAAGTATAAGTGCTCTATGAAGACCTGAGTCCCCTCGGGGATCCCCTTCATTCGTGGAGGACTATGGGATCCGTGAAGGGCATCCCTCTATGAAGAGGGGCTGAATTCAAACCAAGGGAGAGACACTTCGTGATGCTAAAGTACCTTGAAGAGATCATGGTTCACAGAGCAGAACTTGCTTCGTGATTTGAGAGCTAAGAAGGAAAAAAGTCAGAGGATCCGTCCTTTGGGCTCGAGGGGAGCCCGATATTTTTAGGCAAGAGGCGCTGTGAAGCATAGCCCACTGGGAAGGAAGACACATGGAATTTTTTCATTACCACGAAGCCTCCCGCCTCCTTGCTCTGTGGTGGCTTCGCAAATGTCAAATGGGTTCGCGGAGCCTCCCGCCTCCTTTCTCCATGGCGGGTTCGTAAACTTCAAAGGGGCTTGTGGAGCCTCCCACCTCCTTACTCCATGGCAGGTTATCAAATGTCAAAGGGGCTCATAGAGCCTCCCGCCTCCTTGCTCCGCGGCTGGTTCGCAAATGTCAAAGGGGATCTTGGAGCCCCCCGCCTCCTTGCTCCATGGCGGGTTCACAAACGTCAAAGGAGCTCATGGAGACTCCTGCCTCCTTGCTCTATGGTAGGTTTGCAAACATCAAAGGGGATCACAGAGCCTCCCGCCTCCTTGCTCTGTGGTGCCTTTGTAGAGGAGAAGCTTTTCACCAGCCATAGGGCTGCGAGGGCTCTGCGAACATGCTTCACGAGGCAGCCCTTAAGGCTTTCCATTTGTTCTTGTTCTTCCCAAATTTTGGAACCAAAAAATTATCTCCCTCAGACTAGGAGACAAGGAGAAAGAGAGGGTCAAAATATGAGGGTTAATCTCCAAAATTCCTTAGCCAATCGCAAAGATGACCCATGAAGGAGGCTCGTGAAGTGGAGGGGCAACGTACGGGCTGAGCGTGCCATGAAGCTTTCCTTGGTCAGATGTGCAATGAAGCACCATGGGTCCTCAACTATAAATAGGGGAGGCTGACCTATCTTTTTTCAATTCTCATCTCCACAATTTTGGATTTTAGCGCTCTCGATTCACGAAGCTCTGCGTACTCAGTGACTTTCCTTGGATCAGGCCTTCTACTTTGTGATGCACAACGAGTCTTTGAATTCATGGAAATGCGCTCAACGGATTGCATCTGAAGGTCGGGGTAGGGCTCCATGAACATTCTTCATGAAATACCTCCATGAACAAGCTCCACAAAAGAGCTCTGTGAACCAAAAAAATGCTCTAAATAAAAAACTGAATGGATCACCATGAGGATACCAGGGGGTCCTTGAGGATGCTTCCTATATAGAGGAGATAACGGATAGCTCAGGTATAGGGGAGTTTTTATGGAGCCATTCTGACAATAATTCACTAGTGAAGCTAATTTTGGAAAGCCAAAAGAACTATTCGTTTTGTAAGAGGCTGCCTTTGTATGGCTTGGGACTGAGGTATGACTTATTCATCCATAAAGCGAGCTGGAATGATCTAACTTACTAGTTCAGGAGCACACCATGCCAGTGATAGTGGTTCAGAGCAGCTGACGGACATGCTCAGGAGGACTTCACGCCTGTTAACACTGACTGTCTATACAATCATATGAACAACGTTGATGGGAAGGAACTGAAGCCAAAGACTTCCCCCCATCTATACCACATCATCTTGAAATAATCCCTAAGGAACCCAGAAAAGGGGTAGTCTGATGAGTGGGATCTACGTCAAGGCGACAACTTCATAGACAACTGGGTCTGGGCCTACTGGGTAGGTGCCTCGTGCAAGGAATTCGGGGCATGACTGAGAAGAGTGGGTCTGTATGAGGAGGCATGGGCCTCCCAATTCCACATCTATCATCCGAAGTTACTGATGCCAGAGTTGCTAAGAAGATGGTCATCGAGAACCAATACTTTACATTTACACCATGGATAGGTCGACATTAGTTTATGGGATGTGCATCAGATCTTAGGGGTCTTGATACTGGGGGTGATGTATGATGGGTTCCTCCCTATTATGGGTGCCTGGGAGGATCCTGATCAGACTCCACCACTCGCGATGGCTTTGATGAACCTAGTACTGGGAGAGGAAAAGTAGTCGGTGAGGGATGTCCATTTCAAACGGTGATTCAGGAAGTTCTTGAACTTCCTAGAAAATGGGCAGTTCCCTATGAGGCCTCAGACTTGCCCGAAGGGGACTCAACAAGGAAAGGAGCACTCATACTAGTGGATTTTGGAGGATAGCCAGTGGAAGATGTGGGGGTTCAGTGTCAGTACCGAGTAGCAACCAGTAGTTATGATGGATACATTCATTGCGGATCTCATCTGTGGTTGGATCCTACTGGTGAGAGACACAAACATGGGTGTGTGACTGAGCATGTTTATCATGGTGTCCATACTGGAAACAGGCGGGCGGGTCAACCTCTGGATCTCAATGCTCGCCAAGTTGTACAAGATGCTGTGGAATATCAGGGAGGAGAAGAAGCCTAAGAGAATATGCGGGCCATTCCACCTCCTTTATTGGTGGATAGCGGTGCATGTCAGGGGGGTCTATGAATATCTAAACCCCATATCCCTCCAGGATCGAACTTCCACCCATCCATTATGAATGCCATAGAGAGCTTTCTGGCCAAACTGACCGTGCAGTTGGTACTGAACTGGGTATAGAAGTTAGAGGAGTTCAAATTTCACTCATTCCCGTTTCAAACAGGTGTATTTACTGATGATGGCTAGGGAATAAAAGAGCATCAATATAATCTACTGGCCTTTAGAGGTGGAGTCCAGTTGGCATGAGTGGACCGTGAGCCCCTCAATGATCCGTACACCCTGCACCGACTTGCAAGGAAATTTTTTTTCATGTAGTGACTGACCCCATAGGTCTATTTGGGGGTGAGATATGAGGACCATCCATGCGTGATAAGGCAGATGTGGCTCATGTTCACACAGGAAGATGGGAAGATGCGGAACGAGCTTCCTCCGCCCACGACCATCTTTGGACTGGTGAAGGAGTACGCCAAAAGCTAGGAGGTGACCTACCCTAGGGAGATGTTGAAGAAAGAAACTATTCAGGATAGTGATGGTATGCCTCCACAACCTCGAGGCTAGGGTCAGACGATGACAAGGACATCCCGCGGTGGCGGGGATGCCGTGGTGGTGAGGCCCGCACCGGTTGAGGGGGAGGAAACAGTAGAAGATCCAGCAGTGGTAGCGGACCCGGTGGTCCCAAAAGAGTATAGTTATCCAGAGGGTAGGCCACCAAGAATATTCCAAAGAACATACACCCAGTCTATGGGGAAGTGGCTGCGCCATATAGACATGCTAGAAAATGCTGTCTTTCCAGAGGCATGAGACATCTGGGATGTCAGCAGGCAATTCCTCGACCTGTCCAAGATGTGGAAACACTTGAACCATCTCAGGATGGATTTTCTAGGGATAGGCCCCGTCAGGGATGGCTTTGCAGTTTCCCAGGCGGAGGCAGAGAAATACCTATCAGAGTTGGAGGACTTCGTGCACTTCCAGGGTGCCCTGCGTCTGATGAAAGACTGGGTGAAGGTGTTGTTGGATCGAACGAACCCTCCACATTTATCAGCTGTAGAATTTAGGGAGTGCTTCCATTTTCCAGAAGAGTCATACTAGTCTTCTTGGGGGGATGGGTCGGTAGAGGGAGCCCATTGGAGGAGGGTGAAGTTAGTGACTCGAACCCAGAGACTGAAGAGTTTGCAGAGGCTCTCGATGTAAGACCCTGAGTTCTTTCCCCGAGATCTACTCCTAGGCTACTTTGGAACCCTCAATAATATTTAAACTATGAAGGAGGGCCACATACATAAAAACAGTTCTCATCCCTCAATGGATGAATATTCGGGGCCTTCGGGATCTACGCCCGCAAATACGATGATTACTGCATCCAGCGGGCCTAGGACATCAGAGATGGTTCCCCCGAAGTCTTCAGACTTCCCTATAATATACGAAGGGCTGTGCCTTTGGGTCCCAATGGAAACAACCCAATAGAGAGACCTCCAATTTTATCTCTATAATTCCCCTTGAAAAATAATTCATTCCTTCCACCCATTGATCAGGTTTACTAACATTTGTGAACTTCTTGGTATGCAAAGTTCTTCAAATGGAATGGGCTGCCTTGGAGAGGCTGGTTGGTACTCCCAGCGGTGCCTTTCTTAGGGGAATACTGGTGGTTTTGGAAGAGAATATTCAAACTGACCAAGCTACGGTGATCCCGATCACTGGTGGGACCGTTAGCGGGGCTGAGCCTGAGATTATTGAGGTGGGATCTAACGATGAAGATTGATCTGACAGCATGGGTCCTGCCATACCTGATCAGACACCAGATGCGGACCCTACTAACAAGTTCTTGGGGGTGTTCCCCATGTATTAACCTACCAACCCCATGGATTGGGACGAGACAAACTCTGATAAAGAAGAAAACAATATAGTCCACCACCGGTCATGAAAGATGATCAATCACTTTATCTACGACACCCCTCAAGCACAATGGATAGACTAGATAGAGAGACTTCATTCGCTACTACGCGAACTGTACGCTAGGGGAGTGGATGCCCAGTGTCCCCACATGCTCATCCGAGATCTCATGGTGGAGAAGATCTGGGAGTATGATCACGAATTTTGTGTGGGTTGGAAGTAGAGAAAAGTAGTGAATGTCAAGAGGCTCCAGGAGGCTGAAAATGAGATTTAGCAGCTGCACATCCGGGAAGATGAACATTCTTCTTCCCTCAACGCGTAGTTAGAGATTATTTCATGGCTAAAGGCCCAGATGGAAAAGTCTAAAGAGATCATGAGGCAAGACTCCGAGGAGATGACCATTATCCGAACCAATGAGGAGTGGGCCTGAATTTCAGTTGACGAACTACACCCCATCACTGCTAAGGAGATGTGGGAACTGAACAGGTAACATCAAATCCTAGAAGCCACAAGCCAGAGGGTGGTAGAGCTGCAACGCTCTTTTGGCGGGGTCAACCCATCCATGGGAGGGGTCGATCCTTGGGTACTATGATGTATATAACTTTTTAACGCACCTTCATGCTTTTTGACTATTCATGGTAGATGAAAGCATGAGTTATTTTATTAATTTTTGTTATACTACACTTCTGTTATATTAATGGAACATCCAACGACCAGTCCTTAATCTCACATGGGTTAGGCCCAATGCGAGAAACAAGGGATGTCCACCTTGCCATTCTATCCGAATATAAGAGTGAAAACCAAGATCCGAGCATCTGGGGTTTGAATAACCAATCTGGATTTCCGGGAAGAATGGGAGAGGCCCGACTGGAGGATGAGGACCTCATAACAATCAACGTGTCGTCTTCCCAACGTGATCTAGTGCACGAGCAGGGTAACACCAGGGGTGTTTAAAATCAACCCAAATATAAGGGAGTGGAAAGTGTGAATCACGATACTCCAGATTCGGAACACTGTGAGGGTGGCGTGGAAATGAAGGATAACCACTGACCATGTTCTAAATGTAGTGTCCTTATTGCGTTAGCCTGAAACGGAGATAACAAATGAGGTCTGAACATTGACCATATTTGAAACACGGGGCCTGACTCGAAACGTCATCCATTGGTCTTCCAGAACGTTGGCCCATGATAGTAGGCGAACCATAGGCTGAGCATCCATACTGTTAGGGGGTTCTTTTAGACGTGAAAGAGGGCGAGGGTCCAAATAAAGGGCACGAAAAGCGTGGAGTGTGGAGTGATGGGTTGTTCAAATGGAGTCCAAAACTCTTGAAATCATGCCACTGTGGTGGAAACACATTAGGTGGGAGTATCTGTCTGATCAGGGATCAAACACACTTCCAAGAAGGACCTCTCTGGTAAGGACCTGGAATGATATGTAGTTTCACATCATATAGATGCGAATGATAGGCGTGTAGTTTAAACATCGTATGGTGAGAATGATGCACATAGTTTAAAGGTCATACTGTATGGACCAGGATTGGGCCCAAGGGCTAGAAGGGTTAATGACCTTGGGGATGGGCCCAAGGCGAAACACCTGGGCATCGCTACATATCCCATGAGTATGAGAATCAAGACAAACTTAGTTCTTAAGAATGGTGTGGCTGGAGTCCAACACTGATAGGGTAAATCCTCTTCGGAAAGGGATTTGGTGCATCCCATGATTAACATGGGGCATCCTAAACTTGTTCAAGGTAGAACCGTAGTTTTGTGTCATGCATTGAGGACATATGGACTTGGGCAGTTTAACATCACATGATAGGATGGGGAGTGAAAGGGAAGATCCCAAGAAGGGAGTATGTGGTGCAGTAGCTATAAACCCAATGTGAATGAGGACATAAGGAGTCTGCACCACACCATGTATCCCCAGAAGAAGTTCTTTAGGTCAAGGGACCAAAAGTGAAAGTTAGGATGGGCCTGAGGGAAGGTAGATGGATGTTTCTACGTAACCCATTAGGATGGAAATCAAGCTTCACATAGTTCTAGAGTGCAGTTTAACGTCATGCAGGATGATGAAAGACATGTGTGGCATGGATGCACTGGTACACGTCCTACCAAAACTACTAAGCCCACGTGAGTCATGCTCAATGTAGGAAACAAGGAGTTGTGATGGGAATTTCCTAGTACTGGGAGGCACACATTAGGGGAAATGGGACACTAGGTGAATGACGCCCCAATAATACCAACCTGCCTACTTAAACACACCAAGATGGGCGAAGGGGTAAAGTCGAGTATGTTGGAATTCCACTTAAACATAAGGGAGTGGAAGAAATGCGAATCATGATGCCGGAGACCTGGATCACAATAATAGTAGCGTGACGATATAGAATGACTACTAAACATGTTCAAAACATAGTATCCATTTCACGTTAGCCTGGAATGGGGACTGAAAAATGAGGGTCGGCCACTAACCATGTTCAAAATACAGGACCTGTCACAAATGTTGTCCGAGTTCTTCAGGGGCATTGACCTTTTAGGGGCATTGGCCCAAGACGGTAGGTAAGATAATGTGGTATGAGGCCAGACCTTTAAGGGGGTACCTTCAGATGTGGAAGAGGATGATGATCCAAATAACGGGCTCAAAAATCTTGGACATGGAATGAGGGAATTCCCCTGTGAAAAGTCCACACTTCGGGATTTTTTCCACAACGCATCTGAGTACAAAAATAGGACATATTAGATAGTGGGAGTCGGGTCCATTTCCAAGGAAAAGGGTCCTGGGGTTGAACGCTTCCAACTTAATGGTTGTAGTATGGTCCATTAAGGGGGGATTGATTTAATGGACTTTGCATAGGGTTACGAAGTTTCCAAACATGACGCACATTTCCCATAGGGAGATCTTAGTTTAGGGTCATAGAACTCGAACCAGGTTGAAAAAAGATATGGGGGGGGGGCACATGGAATGGACATTAAAAAAATCAACGCGAATGAGAACCCATGAGGTACTCACCACACCACATGTTCCCAAAAGGGTTCAGGCCTAGGGGCTGAATGAGAGGGGACATGCTTTTAGATTCCTGGGGATGGACCTAGAGACGAGATGTATGGGTGTTCCTATGTATCCTATGAGGATGTGAATCAAGGCATGCATAGTTCTGGGAGATGTTGCACAATTTAACATCTTGTGGTAGAGACATAGAGTGGTCTTAGTTTATGGTCATAGAGCTTGGACCATGGTGGAACTGATAAAGGGAGACACATTGTGAAATAATTACCCAACCCAACGTGAACGAAGACAGTAGGAGTCTGTACCACCACAATGTGCACCCCGATAAACTTATAGATCAGGGGACCGAAAGTGAAAGTTAAGCTGAGCCCAAGGAAAAGTGTCTGGGTGTTCCTACATACCCCATGAGGATGAGAATCAAGCCATATGTAGTTCTAAGGGTGGAATGGTAAGACACCAGTGCCAGATATAATAAGTTCATGTGGGTCTTGACCTTGCACCAAAATATGTGGCATTTGATAGATCTTGTTTTTTCTTTAGGATGAATGCATTTTTTTTTGTGTGAAGCTACTGACCTAGGAAAAAAAGTCCAGGCATCGGCATAAGAATCAAGCTGTATGCAGGTGTTGACAAATGGTATGGTGGGTGACCGATACCAAACATGATTTCCCCTTGAGTGAGGATACCACAATGCATTTTCATTTTTCATCATGCGGCCAGGATGATAATGTCATAGTTTAGGGTCATGTGATGGGACCAACCATTCACTTTAACATCATGCAATATAGACGTAATAGTTTAAAGTTATGTGGGACTAGGCATCATAGTTTAGAGTCATATGGCTCAGACATATATAGGAGAGATAAGGTTCAAGAGGGAATGTGCACGAAATGATAAAGAATACCCGATGTGAATGAGGATGAGGCCCACATCACACCATGAGTGATTCTAAGAAAGAAACCTTGGGCCGAGATGGTTAGAGAATATGGGGTAGGGGATACTAGCTCTCAGTTGAGTTAGACCCAGAGATGAGATGTCCGAACATTTCTACGTATCTCATGAGAATGGGAATCAAGCCATATGTAGTTCTAGAAAGTGTAGTTTAACGTCATGCATGACAACATATAGTTTAACATCATGTGTGATGGCATACAGTTTAATGTCCTGTGGGGCAGGAGGTTGGAGGGACTAACTCCTTAAAGGGGAGTCTGTGGTGTGGCTATTATAAACCCAACTTGAACGAAGGCATAAGACCACATAAGCCACACCACACAGTCCTGTTTGGTTCAAGGCCTAAAAGTTAGAACAAAAGAGATAAATTAGTGTAACTTGAGATGGACCCAAAAACAAGATTATAGGCGTTCCTACATATCCCATAAGGACGGGAATCAAGCCATATGTATTTCTAAAGAGGGGACATATAAAGAGATCTTAGTTTAAGGTCTTAGAGATTGGACCCTGGAGAAGAAGAAATCTTCCAAGTAGGCGCAAACCTCGATCTAATCCCTAATCCCACGTGAGTCAAACTCGGTGTGGGAAATAAGGGTGGAAGAGGTATTTTAAAAACATGGAATACTCAAAAAGGGGAAGTCGGTGCAGATCCCCTGGCAACGCCTCACCATGGTTTTGTCCTCCTACTGTGCAAATGCGCACTGAGGGATAATACCAAGAGTATCGAAATTCCATTTGGACATGATGCGGTGGAAAATGATGTGAATCATGTAACCGACATTTAAGGCTTGATGGGGTTGGCGTGATGATTGAGGATGAATATTGACCATGTTCGAAACACAACATCCATATTGTGTGACCTGAAATGGGAACAACAAATGAGTGTCAACCACTGACCGTATTCGCAATGCAAGACTTGTATTAATTTTTTGTTCTAAATCCTCAAGGACGTTGGACTGTAATGGTAGTAGAGACCTTGGGCTGAGCATCCATGACATTTGGGGGTCCCTTTGGATGTGAAAGATAATGGAATCCCAAATGAATGGGAACATGAAGCCTGAAAAATGGGTGAAATCATGTCCAGGTAGAATCCGACACTCCAGGATCTGAACCAGAGTACTCCTGGGAACATTGGAGAATCACCGAAGAGGGCCGAGGGACCCAACTTAAAGGGAATGACTCGACAAGATGAGTGTAGGGAAAGGGAGCGAAGGGAAATCATGAGAGAGAGAGAGATGTACATGATGTGGTTGTTATAACCCCGACATGAATGGGGACATAAGCCTATACTACACCATATACACCTCTCATAGAAGAATGCAGGCCAAAGGGCCAAGATGATAGGGAGGTTTCTAAGAGATGGGGATGGACCTGAAGACTAGATGTTCGGGCATTCCTATATATCCCACAATGATGGTAATAAATCCATACGTAGTTCTAATTAGGATGTTGTGCAGTTTATCGTCATACAACAAGGACACAAATAGGGGAAAGATACCCCAATGAGGGACGTGTACGACATGAAGAGTAACCCGATGTGAATGAGGAAATAATCCCATACCACACCATACAATCCTAAGTGAGAACTTGGTCCAGGGGCCCGGGAAGGCTGAGGGACCAGAGGCTGGGCCACAGACAGGATTTCACAACCATCTTGCAGTTTAATGTCTTGTAGTGGGGATGATGGTGATCTTAGTTTAAGGTCATAGAGCTCAGACCGTAGATGCCTATTTTAATGTAATATGCATGGGACAACTGATTAAAGAGGGTGAATCATTATGCCTGTGGAAAACCATAAAATGGAGATGATGATAGAGGATAACTATTGACCAAGTTTGCAACACAGTATCCATATCTGTGGCCAGAAGTTGGGTCAAACAATTGAGCATTGACCGTTGACCATATTCGCAACATGGGACTTGTATCAACTTGTCGCTCGCAATCCTCAAGGGCATTAGCCCATAATGGTAGGAGAGCCCTTGGTCTGAGCATCCATGCCATTCGGGGGTCCTTTTGGATATAGAAGATGATGGAAACCCAAATTACGGGGCTCACAAAGCACGACGGGGCATGTGCTTGCAGAAAAGACAATAAATGGAGGGATGTCTCAAATGGGGGGATGTGCGACATGGAAAAGTAGCCCGACGTTAATAAGGACATGAATCCATACCACACCACACACTCCTAAATGATAACTCAAGCCAGGGGGCCAAAAGGGTTAAGGGACCTAAGGCTGGGAATCTTGGCCAACTGTAGCCAAATAACCCCTCATGTGGGTATTTACTTACCTAAGATCCTAAGACCACATAAGTAATGATCAGTGTAATAAACAAGGAGTATGAAAAGGCTCTTCCCATCACATAAGGGTCTGATAACTGGAATCACACTCCTTCCCAAGGTAGGCCAAAGCTTGAGGAGACAGCAGGGCAGAATGAGCCACTACAATCCACTTTTGGGACATAATGGGGTGATAACAACGACAAAGGATAGATGTTGACCTAATTTGAATCACAACATCCACACCGTGGTAACCTGAAATGGGAACGACAAATGAGAATCAACCACTGACCATATTTACAACGTGGGACTTGTATCAATTTTTCGTTTGAAACCCTCAAGGACATTGGCTTGTAATGGTATAAGAGCCCTTGGGCCAAGCATCCATGCCATTTAGGGGTCCCTTTGGATGTGAAAGATAATGAAAACCTAGATGATGGAGTTTGTGGAGCATATATGTGCCTGTGAAACTTTAAGTCAAGTTGAACATTAGAAGAGGTGGGGATCTTCAGGGAGGATGGATACACAGTACAGTCATGATGAACTCGACATGGATGAGGAAAAAAATCTTGTACCACAACATGTGCTTCGACCTAATGGGAGGTCCCAAAGTTTGGGGCTGGGCCTACGGATGAAATTTCTGGGCGTTCCTACATATCCCATAAGGACGGTAATCAAGCCATGTGTAGTTCTGAAGGCCATGCAGTTTAACATCGTGCGATGAGGACGTGGGAGGAGAGAAGAGTGAGGGAGGGAACATGGTGCAATAATTGTAATCCTGACATGAGTGGGGCCAAATAAGCCTATATGACACCATGTGGGATCCTTCAAGAGAACTATACCCAGGGAGGATAGTCAAAGAGGACACTGGGGATGGAGTCAAGATGAGGGGTCTGAGCATTCCTACGTATCCCATGAGGATGGGAATCAAGCCGTACATAGTTCTTATGGTTTAACATCTTGCAGGGCAACACACAATTTAACATTATGCGGGATTACATATTGTTTAACATCATGCCAGAAGACATATAGTTTAACATCATGCAAGATGATATACAGTTTAACGTCATGCAAGACATTTTACAGTTTAAGGTCATGTAGGACCGAAAAGTTTAAGGTCATGTAGGACCCAACAATTTAAGGTCATGTAGTACCAAAATGTAGTTTGGGGTCATGCTGGACTGTACAGTTTAAGGTCGTTCCAGACCATGTGACTTAGGAAAAGTATTTATTGAGAAAATTGGCATTGGTGGTAGGAGTTATACACTCACCATTTATGGTAACCAGAGAGTATGCGCCATTGGAGTAAACCTTGTGAATGATGTAAGGTCCTTCCCATTTGGGCTCCAACATGGGTGTTTTCCTCCCAAGTATCATTGGTGTTCTCAGGCCCAACACCAAGTCACCTTGCTGGAAGGAGAAGAGGCAAACTTTCTTGTTGAAATCTCTAGCTATCTTGTTTTGATGCCTTTCCAGACTGTGCAGGGCACGAATCCTATTCTTGTCAAGCGCTTCCAACTCAGCTAGACGGATTCCAGCTACTTTATCTGATGCTTTCTGATCATAGACAGCTGTATGCAATGAGGGAAACTGAATCTCAATGTGTTGGATGGCCTCTGTTCCATACACCAGGGAATATGGGGTCACCTGGTTGGAATTATGGGTCATCATCCGATAAGCCCAGAGGGTGTTGGGGAGCTGGTCCGACCAACTCTTCTTGTTTTGACCAACCATTTTCTGTAGAATGTTATAGAGGGTTTTGTTGAATGCCTCGATATGTCCATTTTCTTGTACATGATAGTGGGAGGTATGGTTAGAAAAAATGTTGTACTTAGCGTAAAACTTCTTCAACTCAGCTACCCAGAAGTTTGTGCCGTTATCAGTGAGGATGACATGAGGGACTTCAAATCGGTAGATGATGTTGGATCTCACAAAGTCAATGATGGAACGATCCTTGACCCCCTTGAGTGAAATTGCCTCTGCCCACTTGGAGAAGAAATTCATAGTGTTCAGGATGAACCTGCACTGGTGAGTTGTCATCAGTGGATATGGTCCAACGACATCGAGTCCACACACCAAAAACGGCCAAGAGTACTTAGTGGAGTGGAGAGGATCTGGAGGCCGATGCATAAAGTTATCATGAATTTGGCATGCATGACACCTTTTGGTGAACTCAATGTAGTCATGGATTATGTGGGACAAAAGTATCCCAGTCTCTGGATTTATCAAGATAGTTTCGGCCTGGTATGATGAGCCCTGCAGAAACTGACATGAACCTCCTGCATGACTTGGAAAATCTCAACTCCTTGAATGCAACAGAGGAGAACCCCATTAAACCCGTGCTTGTAGAGAATATTATAATATCCAAGACCATCCTGGAGGGTAAACTGTAATGCGTGGCATTATATTCGCTTGCGCTCGGTCTGATCTGCTAGGAGATTACCGTTTTGGAGGTACTTAACAAAGGATGTTCTCCAGTTAGGAGTCACTTCAATCACTGCATTTGGGGGACTTGGGGGTCCTGATGTGGAGGTGTCGGTAGTAAGGTTGCTTACATGTGGGATGTCATCATCACTTGAAGTTATGGGAGCAATGAATCTCTGGTGTGCCATGTGGATAATCAGGTCTTCCTGTTCGGGCTCTAAAAGTGATGCAGCTAGGCCGGCCAGGGCATCAGCTCGACCGTTTTGAGATCGAGGGACATTAGTAACTTCTGGACGAGATGGGAACTAGGCCATTAGTTGGAGAGTGTGTTCCAACAATGTTATGAGCTTTGTCTTTTTGATGACATATTCACCGTTGATATGCTTGATGACTAGTCCAGAGTCCCCTTTCATATGAAAATGGGGCACATCAATCTCAAGGGATAGCTCGAGGCCAGTAATGAGAGCCTGAGACTCTGCCTCATTGTTGGTGCAACCTTCTAACAACATGAATGAATATGAAAGAATGGTTTGTGCTGGGGTAAATAAGATGATACCCAGTCCTACTCTGTTGAGCCTGGGGTCATTGAGACTTCTACTAGTGGGGCTACAAGAAGCACCATCAAAATGCATTTTTCAGAATGACATGGATTTGTACACTAAGAGGATCACTTCATCAGGGAAATCGAGATCGAGGGACTGGTCCGCAAGAGATGGATGGGCAGCAAGGAAGTCTCCCAATACTTGTCCCTTAATAGCCTTTTAAGGGAGAAACCTAATGTCGAACTACTGGATAATCACTGCCCACTGAGCTAGAAAACCTTTCAACATGGGGCGGTTCAGGATATACTTCAACATATTTACTCAGGAAAACAGCTGTACCTTGTGGTACTACAAGTAATGTTGCAATTTCTGTACTGCGAATATTAGTGCAAGGCAGCTCTTCTTGATAGGGGAGTATCAGGTCTTCATATCGAGGAGCATGTGGCTGAGGTAGTAAAGATTGTTCTCCACCCCCTCATTGTTCTTCCGGGCTAGAAGGGCACCGAGAGACCATTCCAGGGTGGTCATGTAAAGGACTAGTGGCTTTCCATAGATGGGTTGCATTAAGACTGGAGGTTAGAGCATGTACTGATTGATTTCCTCAAAAGCAGTCTGCCATTCTTCATCCCACTCACAGACAATGCCTTTCTTCATTAGCCGAGAAAAGGGTTTACACTCGCGATGAATCGGCGTATGTGGGCCAAGTGGATTTGGAAGCCTCAAAGCTCCCGAATGTTGCTTGGGGGAGACATCTGACTGATGGCCTTAATCTTCTCCGGGTCAATCTCGATGCCCCTGTATCTGACAACGAAGCTAAGAAACTTTCCATAGGTGACCCTGAAGACACACTTAAATGGATTCATCTTCAGGTGATGGGAATATAGTAAGCTGAACACTTTCTCAAGGTCTCTAAGATGGTCCTGACTCTAGCGATATTTGACCACCATATCATTTATGTAACATTCCACCAACATTCCGAGGATCAGATTAAATATGCGATCCATAGACCACTGATAGGTGGAACCTGCATTCTTTAAAACGAATGGCATGACTTGGTAAAAAAAAGTACCTTGTGGTTCCCTAAAGGCCATATAATCCTCATCCTAGGGGGATATTTGGATCTGGTTATACCCGGAGTACCCATCCATGAAAGAGAGGGCTTGGAATCCAGCTGTAGCATCGATCAACAATTCCCTCATAGGAAGGGGAAATTCATCCTTCAGACAGTGACAATTTAGATCCCAGAAATCGATGCAAACTCTGATCTATCCATTATTCTTCCTGACTGGAACAACGTTGGACAACCACTTGGGGTACTATACCTCCTTAATGAAATTGGCTCAGATGAGCTTATCCACTTCTGCCTCAACCATGACACCGTGAGAAGGGTGAACCTTTTTGAAGGCTGCTTGAACCCACGATGATTTTTCGGGAGACAGAGGTGGTGGAAGACTACCTGAGGATCTAGTCTTGGAATCTCATCATAACTCAAGGTGAATACATCACAGTTCTGTTTAAGGAAGTCTATGTACTAGTGTTTCTCCTTGAGGGGAATGACAACACTAATCAATGTGGTTTTCAGGTCTGCCTCGCTACTGAGGTTCACCTGTATGAATTCATCAATCGTGGTGGAGATTCCCTCTTCAAAGGCAGGGGGAGAACCATCTAAATCCTATTATTCATTTTTGGAGGAGGGATCCTCAGTGGGAGGAGTTTCCTCTGAGTTGATAGATCCCGATAGGGGGCTAGTACCAGCCTGAGCAGTAGTGGACACCACACTGGGGAACTCCTGTGCCACCGAAACCATAATGATGAAGGCTGTTGAACCGATACCATATGGTCTTTGGCCCAAGGGGCCATTCTTGATGACATAAAAGCAATAATGGTACATTGGCTTGAGCCAGTTAATTCCAGCTCATAAAAACAATCAAGTATGACGTATTTTCATTTCCATGGGGTGGACATACTGATAACTTATGGGAGTAGGAGGCTCCAGGATCACCTAAGCTTGATTTTTGTAGGAGTATGAGGTGATCTTCCGGCGTCTCTTATACATAGGAATGTGTTCCCCCCTCATTCCAGAAACAACGAAATATTGTCCCATGTCTGGGGTTGTAGCCTCTAACCAGTGTATTGGAAATATGTAGGTGTCATCTAGATCTGTCCACGGGCCGATTGTGGTCGTGGCATGCTCAACCTCGTTAGCCTGAATCTACTTGTATTTTCTCTAGTGGCATCCAGATAGCGGGCTTCACAAGAGGCAAAGGGAGATGCATCACCTTTAAGCATGCCCACTAGACCATCAAGGGAGTAATTGAGGCACTGGTGATACGATGAAGGAACTGCTGCATATAGATGGAGCCATGGCCTAACCATCAATGCATTGTAGGCGGTGTCCTGGGAGACAACCATAAACTCGGTGCAGGTAACTAGACCACCGAATTGGGTCTTCAATCGGACCTTATTGACCGGTGTAAACTCGGTCCTATCATAACCTTGAATTATTAGGTCATAGGTACTCAGATCATCCTCAAACAACCCCAGTTTTCACAGTGTCTGAGTCGATATTAGGTTGATCCCAGAGCCCGTGCCGACAAGGCAGTGGCAAACCTTCATGCCATTAAACTAGCCGGTGATGTACAATGGGGGAATGTGACCCTGTTGGGAGAGCCTTCATATTATCTAGAGAATGAGATGATGACCTGACAGTCAGCATGCTTGACCACCTCATCATGGAAGGCTTCTGCGACTGCTACCTCTATCTCAAACTGGAGGGGTCTTCTTAAAGCCTTGACGAGGGCCTCACACATATATGATGACAGGTGAAGGGCCTCAAGGATGGAGAGTTTTTCTAGAATTCTGAAAATATGTTTTAGAACATCATACTTCCATGCCATACATGAAATTCTACTTACAGGAGGTCACTCTATGACAGGAGGTATAGTGGGCCCTGTCAACTAGGCCGGCGGCTGACTGGTGCTAGGAATATCCTGCTGCTCACTAGTAGAAGTCTGCACAGTGACTACTAGATGAGGTCTAGATGATTGAGATTAGTCCTAATCATATCATGGCTGGTCACAACACTGTCGAGGTGGCTCTGCCTGATCTAACAACACGAACAGAAGTGAAGGTGGACCTGATGACACTAGATGAGAAGACTGCGCATGTTGAGCTCTACGCTGGGCCTACTACCTGGTTTCAGTAGCATGCACAGCCTGGCTAGAAGTTCTGACTGAGGCACTCCGAAATCCCATATAGCCACAACTCCATCGACACTGGCGACAGATGGGAACGTTGGGTGGATCCGCCTGGCACTCCTCATCGTTGGGAATCATGTAGAGGTTTACCAGATCTACGGTATTAACCAAGGCGCACCCTTGACCACCAGTCAAAGAGTCATCCACTACCAGAAGAATTCTAGGAGGAATCACCATCTCTGGAGGCATGAAGTCCCCGAGAGTACAAGATTACAATGGAATTGGTGGGGGACTTTTTTTCCCTTGCGCCACCGGATTCTGCTCTTCTGAGAAGGGGACTGCTGAGACGACAATGCAGAAGTATTAAATGCATCTTTTGAAGGCTCTGGTCGATTCAAGCGTGCACAAATAACACCATGGACACAAGAGATTGTTTTACAAGCCATCCAATCATCATACTTCTGGGACCTGTGGTTAGAAACCTGATGCAACTTGCCTTCACTATCACTACTATTGTCGGGCCTCATGAAGAAACATGCCACTTGTTCCGGAGCTGGGACTAACCAGACTATGTTGTTATCCACCTAGTATTGAAGCCAGTATTTGAACACTTATCACTGTTTGAGGGTGTTCCCTAGGATCCGGTGATAGGGGCAATAATTAGGGCGATCAGTGAGGTTCACCTCTTCTAGACTCCTGCATTAAAAAAAATGTACAATCCTCTGCTCCAAGGCACTGTGGAATTAGCCGGGGACCTGTGCCTCATTGAACAAGTAGGTACGGCTCCTCCAGTCCAAGAAGGGGGGCCTTGGAGCCTGACCCTGACATGGGGCTGAAGGGGCCTGTTGAGGAGGTGGAGCTTGGTTATCTCGTTTAGGCAGTGGTGGTGCATTGCGTGGGGGAACCTGCTGATTCTGAGGTGGGAGCTACTGGGTCAGAGGTTGCACCTAAGGTGGAGGGCCTCTACGAGGATGTGGAGGTGACTCCACTAGTAACAACTCTAGTTGCCTGGGGGCCTCTATTTGAGCCACTGCGGAAGGCTCGGCCCTGGCGGACCTTCTTGCGAGGATTGCAGGAGGCAACAGACGTGCCTTCTTAGCCTACTGTAAGGCTCCCTCTAGGAACTAGGCCTTATCAGAGAAGTCTTGGAACCCCATGGGGTAGTTCTGGGTGATCAAAGAGGGGACCAGTTCTGTCTCGATGTTTCCTACGCACATCGTTAGCAGTTTCTCCTGAGTCGGCGGCATGTCAAGGGAGTATGTGAGCCCTTTCCACCGGGCGACAAAGTCTCCAATGCGCTCATCAGGTCTCTGCTTGCACTTGAAGAGGTCCGTGATACTCATCTTTCGAGTAGTGGAACTGAACTGGTAGAGGAATTACATAAAGAGGTCTTCCCAGCTGGCTACTGATTTGATGGGGAGCTATCTGTACAAGACGAACAACATCCCCTCCAATGTCTATATAAAAAACTAGAGTTTGGTGGCCTCCTATTGCGCTGGAGTTCCCAACATAGGCCCACACCTTGAGATAAAGTGGGCCATATGTTTTAACAGGCCCCCTGTTCTATTTAAAGGAGAAAAGGTGAGATTTTCGAAACCCAATGGTGCTGGTATATCATCCACCCATGATAGATATGGCTTACCATCAGGCGGGATTGCCACCTGTCGAGTCTCTAAAGATTCGAGGCAGGCGATGAGTGCTGCCATTGGGTCATCTGGCTGGGGATTACTGTCTTAATAGGGATCCCTAACCACCAATGCATTTGTGGGCTCTTCAACACGATAAGAAGTCCTAGTGGCTCATGGATCAGCTGGTGGAATGGCCTGTGGAGCAGCTGGGGTAACTTTATAAGGGTCCTGAGGATTTTCACTCCATTCAAGAGGATTTTGTAACACATACCACACCCTCTTTCCATAAGTTCCAGCCTCAAACCTGTCTACGTAGACTAGATGGTTAGGGTCACCTGGGGGTAGTTGGACAAAGGGAAGTTGTGCCTGCCCCTACTACCCCAGCCGAGGATCAATGTAGTTTGGTCGTCACTCTGCAATGCATTCAATAAGGAGGTGGTCGACCATCTTCTTGTGTTTGGTGAGTTGCAAACACAACACGACTTTTTCGGGATCATCTTCCACCTTCTGCACCAAGCCAGATGGGTTAGAGGGTTTGACAGCTCCAAGGAGTTCCTTTCCCTTGTTGGGATTCCAGCTGAGGACTAGTGCCTCAGTAGGCATGGGAAGACCCAGTAGATTTCTCTGCTGGTGGGTGACCCTTCCCAATGGATCCAATAGTTGTGGCACTCCCTCATGGGGTAAGTACCCATCAAGGAGCTCCATCTCATTCTCTCCCTCTGATAGGTCAACCATGTTAACTGCGACCCTACCCGAAGGAATATCCTCTATGTCGCCTGGAAAATCGGGTTGGCGCCAGATGGAACTGAATTAGAGGGCCGTGTACTGCCCCCAACCATGGATTTGAACATGGGGAGAATCCTCCTTGATTATCTTGTAGATCACTTTAAAGCTCTAGATTCATCATTGTTGGAGGGTCTTATGGAGGCCTAGTGACTCAGGGCACTGGGCCATGGGGAGTGGGGCCAAATCGACCAAACGAAATTGTTGGATGATGTATTAAAAGTGTTCCTAACTCTTGGGGTAGGCCAATAATTGATGTCAAAGGAGGAAATGTGTTGCCCAACGTGTTTGGTGAAATCATCCAACCTCCTCCCAGGTGAGTGCTTCTGGTGCCCCGAAATTTGGTGTTGAAACTGGCCAAAACATCTTAGGGAAATGGTCCGCTGCGAGAATATCCCACAAGATCCTTGGTCTAGATTCGGGGTCTAGCCCTTCATTTCCCCACTCATCAACTGGAGGTGGCTGGGGAACCAGTATCTGTACTAATGCAGACCACTGAGATGGTAGGCTGGCCGAATGGAGAATACGACAAGCGAGATGATAAGACGCTGCATCTCGGGCTATCCTTCGAAGAGTGGAGTGACTTAGCCACCACATCATGGTAAGGCGGGCTGGTGAATGCTGTTTCTGATGTAGGGACAATGGATACCAGCGATGGGACACACTGCTACTCATCCACTATTGGTCCCCAAAATAGCTCTCTATGATATATAGTTGAGGTAGAGAGTTTTTCTAGAGATGATGGTGATGATTGCATGACTGTAAACTGTGGAGTTTCCAAATCTTTGTCCTCCTAGATATACCTGCAGAGGGAGGCAGGAATCTGATGGGCCTTAAATTCTAGAAGTATGAGGCTAATGTTCCTTGTTCCTACCCTGACCCTTGACATAGAGGATCCGGGCGAGTGTTCCATCACTGAGTCGTATTCCACCTCAGAATCTGAGAAGCAGAATGGTTTGATCTCGGTCTGAATCTTCTCAGTATTTCTTTTATGGAGGCGATGACCCACCCTCTTTCCCTGGAATGGTTCTTTGAGATAGGGTAGATTTACATCATGAGGAGGTCCTTTGTCCATACTGGTGCTGGGGTGGGGAGGAATTTCACTTGAGTGATCTAGGGTGTGAGGATCACCTGGAAAGATATAAAAGGGAACACGGGGGGGGGGGGGGGGGAACTCTGTGTCCAATAGCTGATGTGAAGAGGGGACCTTCTCATGAAATTATGGAATGGGTAGGACCTCCACTAGAGCTAATAGGAGCATGGGTGGGACCTCCATGCTTGCTTCCCCTAGCAGCGTCAGCATGAGGAGGGTCCTCGTACTGGTCAAGACGAACACGGGTAGGACCTCCATGCTGGGTGCCAATGAAGTGAAGCTGAACTTCACCCCTCTGATTGCTGAGTTAAGGAGGATCTTTCCTGGAAGCAACAAGGACATGGGTAGGGCCCCCATGCTTAAGATTACCGGATGTGTAACATCCCCACACCGGCGGCCTGCGGTAAGAAAAACAACCTCATACCCGATGTAATGAGCATGGGATAGGCTTCCATACTGTGTATCACTATCATGGGGAGGACCTTGGTTCTGATTGAAGGTTGCATAAGGTGGACCACCATGTTGATCTTGGAAGTGGGGAGGACTCGTGTTCTCTATGGTGGCAGTATGGGGAGGACCTCTATACTGGGTATCTCTGCCACTAGTCAGTCCGCAGTGGGTACTCCCTGTGCTGGCGATTGAGAGAGTTGACCCAGCCTACCCGTGGGGAAGTTGAGGCCTCGATTCAGGCCGGGTATATGAGTTCCTCTGCTTATTGTGCATAAGAGTCTGATGATACACGTTGGCGGTGGCCCGGGCCATAGTAGTTGCTGACGTCGATGCCCCTTGGTGGGCGTCCTCCTCGGCCTGCACCTGATGCTGGAGTCTGGTTAGCCAGACTGGGGCCAGTGGTGCATGTACATAGATTACCTATTCTTCATCCCGTGGGACCGGGTGGTGGTACTGGTGCGACCTAGTGGGGACCCTCCTTGGGGGCCCATGAAATAGGATCCCGACTGGGTTGGCCCAGACATCCCCTACCATGTTGGCGTAGGTGAGGGAATCATCGGGAGTTCTGGGGAGAGGCTCCCGACATGATTGTACGTTGGCGTGGGGAGTAGTGGATCCCTATGCGAACCTTTGGGGAAGGAGTGGTGATGAGGCACATACGCCTCTAAATCTTGGCAGGCCATATCCCAAGTCAGGATAATCCCCTCCTCATATCAGCGTACGAGGTCGCTTATCACCCTTCATTGTGTTAATTAGGAAGGAAAAATGAGGAGTGGGCTCCCAAAAGTTGTGGTTGTGGAAGGTGTTGTAGAAGTGGTGGAGCCATGGGGGATTGCCACGTTGAAATTACCCCTGCCCCTGCATTGGTGGGTGGGTGGAAATCGGATTCCTGATGCAGTAGCTTAGTTCCTTGAAAGCAGGGAGATTAAACCATTAGTGCTGAAACAAAAAAATCAACGTCCAATTCCCCAGATCCATTCCATCTCCCATGGATGGTAAGAAGGATCCACACTGCCAACGTCACAGACCGGGATGTCCAATGTTTTGACTACCCCAACTTCTGGTGAGTTTTATGCCAGGCCCGCTATTTTCTTGGTGGGACCTGGCACTTAATAATTGGATCCAATGACACACTAATCCACTGATGTTTCTAATGTTACTAATCTCCACATTTGAGGATAATAAATTCACATCGTGCTCACCATTTCTGTTTCGGACACTTTCGCTGGGGCACATGCATCCATCCATTTGGGGAGGATGAGGACACGCTGGTTGTTGCCCTGTATTCCTGCTTTCCAAAGGCAGGAAACATCCGTCACTTATTTAGTGAAGTTTTCTCCTTGATCGAAATGGGATGATGGGATGTCGGTTCCTCCTTCCATGGATTCCTCCTCAGAACTCATCATCTAGTCCGAGTCTCCCTTATATATTAAGACGTTGTTCCTGAAACTCTTCATAGTGCCATATCTTCATGGACGCTGGGTAATTACACTACTTCTGTCGGGACATTCCAAAGGCTCCATCTAGGGCAACAACCTTCATTCAAGAGAGTAGTCATGTTGGACATCACTGGCATGTCTGGACGCTAGAACACTAGCACGTCTGGGTTTCTTCCCCTTATTATAGGGCTTCTCGAGGGAGTGGAAGCCCGAGGCATCCCACGTCGAATGTGGGGAATTTTAGGCCATAGGCATGTCTTTGAGGTTTTCTCAGCCTCCCATGTTTAACATAGGGTATGCCATAGGTTTATAGTCTAGCATAGATAGATTGGACTGATCGGAACACTGACTAGAGTAGATCAGATGGGTGTGACCCCTGGAGGATGCACTGATATTAGGGATAACACGTGGTTAGTTACCCGATTATTGTTAAAGGGAATGGGGAATGAGGTGGAATGATCCCATTGGGATGTGGAATCCTGGGTAAGAATCAATATGGATAATGGATGGTTAAGTGGAGTGGATGGAGAATGATATGGAGTCGACTCGAGGGCAACAGTGATGTTGGGATTGAGCCTCGAAGAGACCTCCCATGTATCCTCGTGGCAGGGAATCAAAGTCCACATAGTTCATAATGGGGTATAGGATTGGGGTGTAGGAAAAGGATAGTGACTCGATGATATACCAAGGCTTATGCGTGGTTAGTAGCCCGAGTTGGTCTGGCGCCATTGAGGCGGACCAGAGTGGCAGGTCCCAATGAAAGGAATGAAAATGACTTACCATAGATTGCAGAGTACAATGGATTACCGCTGTATGGAATTGACAACGACTTACCATTGAATGGGGATCACAATGTCTTAACACTGAATAGGGAATAGTTTAGTGTCTTGCAGGAAAAAAGGGGGCGTACAGTTTAACGTCATGCAGGACGAGGGTGAACCGACGTGAAATGGTCGGGACTAATGGGTGTTGGGATTGAACCTTAGGGAGTCTTCATACGTACCCTTCCTTGTTAAGGATGAAAGAACACGTAGCTTAGAAGGAGTGGGAACCGATGTAGAGGGGGGTCAGAACCAATGGATGGTGGGATTGAACCTCAAGGAGGCTTCCTCTGTACATTTCCTTGGAAAGAATCAAAGACCACATAGTTCAGAAGAAGTGGGAACTGACGTGAAGGGGGGTCAAAACCAATGGTTGTTGGTATTGAACCTCAGGGAGGCTTCTTACGTACCTTTCCTTGGAAAGGATCAAAGACCACGTAGTTTATAAGGAGTGTTCTTGGGGGCATACACTCTAGTCTACCCATAAAGGATTCCATGGTCGATGTTTTCTCTAAGCCCACATGAGTCATGATCAGTGTGAGAAACAAGTGGAAGCAAAGAACTAACAATAATGTCTCATAAAGTGTGTCTGTGGGAAGTGGAGTGGGGATTACATGTGGTTAACAACCCAAAATGGAAACAGAGGCTTACGCGTTATTAGCATCCTAGAGAGATAGAGATTGGGACTTAATCCAGGGTGGAGGCCTGGTGGAGACAAAGCCTAAAGGGAGAGGGATTTGGCACCGAAGAAAGAAGGGCTCCAGTGCCGATCCCCCCCTCTCTGGTCTTTGTCCAGGAAGAAGATAGGAGGATTAGGGATGTTGTCCCCTGCAAGAAAGGCTATGGGCTTACACCAAGGTGGTTTACCTTTCCCCACGGACAAACGCCGCTCCGATAAAGAGGATCTCACTCCCTGTGAGGAATGATCTTACTCCCATGGAGACCATTGGGCATAGAGAATGTCTGATATGGGGCACCCTGCATATAATTCATGGGGCGAGGAAATAGTTTAACGTCATGTGCTGAGGACGATGGTGCTTGGTAGTTTAACATCCTTCAACTCATATGATGTGGGTTTTATCCGCACCCCTAGGACTTATATAACTGACACCCACCCTCCCTTGAGGAAGGTAAGGCATCAGCAATGCCATGGTGAGGGAGTGTTATGGAGTAATCCATTGAGGAGTCCATGTTAGAGTGGCTATGAAAATAAGCAATAACCGTTAGTGTACCTATGAGAAGAAGCATGAGGTGAATCAATGCAACATGAAGTACCACCCAAGGGATATTAAAATTACTTCATGAAAACTTAGAGGGTCGCACAAAAAAAGGAGTTGCGGATCAACGAGGTTCATAGGTAAAAGCCTCATGAAGCTCTGGTGCTCCATGTAGTGGAGGGGCTTTGCTAAGGGGTATGATTCACAAAGTGAAGTGACCTAGCCTAGGCATAGGGAATAGGTGCATATGGAAGGTTCTTCGCTAAGTGTAAATGCTTTCACGGAGCAGTGCTTCATGAAGCAAGGGTTCCCCATGAAGCATAGAATTGCGAGGCAATGTTCTTTTCAAAGCACATTGACCCTACCTTAGCATATGGGTCACATGTGTATAGAGAGTACTTAGCAAAGTATAAATGCTCCGAGAAAACCCGAGTCCCCTAGGGGATCCCCTCCCTTCGCGGAGGCCCGTGGGCTCTGCAAATGGCATCCCTCTTTGAAGAGGGACTGAATTCAAACCAAGGGAGAGTAACTTTACGACGCTAAAGTACCTTGAAGAGATCATGTTTCACAGAGTAGAATTTTCTTCATGATTTGAGAGCTAAGAAGGTGAAAGGTCAGAGGATCCGTCCTTTGGGCTCGAGGGGAGCCCGATATTTATAGGCAAGAGGCACCGTGAAGTAGAGCTCGTTGGGTGGGAAGACACGTGGCATTTTTTCATAACTATGAAGACTCCCACCTCCTTGATCTATGGTGGGTTCGCAAATGTCAAATGGGTTTGCAGAGCCTCCCACATCCTTTCTCCATGGCGGGTTCACAAATGTTAAAGGGGATCACGGAGCCTCCCGCCTCATTGCTTTGCGGCAGGTTTTCAAACGTCAAAGGGGCTCGCAAAGGATCTCGCCTCCTTGCTCTGCGGCGGGTTCACAAATGTCAAAGGGGCTCATGGAGCCTCCCGAATCCTTGCTCTGGGGTGGGTTCGCAAATGTCAAAGGGGCTTGCGGGGCCTCCTGCCTCCTTGCTCTGTGGTGGGTTTGTAAATGTCAAAGGGGCTTGTGGAGCCTCCCACCTCCTTTCTCCGCGGCGCCTTCATAGAGGAGAAGCTTTGCACCGGACACGAGGCTGCAAGGGCTCCACAAACAAGATTTGAGAGGTATCCCTTAAGGCTTTCCGTTTGTTCTTTCTCTTACCAAATTTTGGTGCCAACAATAAGTTAGTGATAAAAAAATATAAATGACACTATGACACAACTAGTTGTTCATAATGTGTAGTTTGTATCTTATTTAGTGGTCGTTATATATATGGGGGTTAAGGAAGTCTTTTTTGGTGTTTAATTATCACTATATAAGTAAAAGGGGTTCATTTACAAGAGACTATTCATCCAATAAAATATGAGTGATCCTCTATCCTATTTCCCACATCCTAGAGAGATAATTGTCCATTTAAATCATTTGATCTTCAATCACTGTCATGGATTGAAGTAATGAGATTAAAGTGATCATCGAGATGTCAAAGGAAACTTCGAACTTCTATGCTAGAACTCAGATTCTTAAAATCGACATCATAGAGGACTCTTAAAGTGTTTGTGGATGATCTATATAGATTCAACCTCAGATCCTATGAGAAATAATTATTGGTGATGAGTGGTAGTCGTATATTCCTTCAATTCGAACAAGGTAAAAGTTTTTTCTTAAGTTTGTGCTTAAATAAATTCACATGAGATCCTCAAACCTATACCAGGGTGAAAATATCTTGAGATGATGAAGCTACATCACTTTGGTGATGAATTTTTTTAAATCCATAACCCATTAGATTTTACTACACTCCCTAGTAACAACAAACAAGTTATGATAATGCATGTATTACATTAAGTAAAAAGTGTACACATATAAATAAAGAATGGAATATCATCTTGATTTATATAAAATACACATGTGACAAAAATCAAACACAATCTATTAGACTATCAAATCATACTCATCAAATAATCAACATATAAGATCTCACAGTGCTACACACACCACACACTTGTGACTTAGGTATCAAACATGGTCTCATAGGATCTAGTTCTCATATATCACAATAATTCACTTTAAGGTATCCATATAGTCTAAGGCTCTCATATGGGATCAAAACTTAGCCATCAGTGGCTGATATCAAGCCAGTGCACATGAGTTTTCTGGGGCCCTTTCTACTTCGTCCAATTACATTGGCCACAGTTATTTTAATTAATTAAAACTCAATCCTCATTAATAAATTAATCATTATTATTATTCATAACTCATTATGATAATCAGGGTTATTTAACCAAGGTAGAAAAACCCACACCACATGTTAATAAAAGTACATAAATACTAAAGGGTAGAGTACACGAGACTACCTACTTTGAATAGAGTCAATCCCAAGCCATGAAAATCCCAAAAACTTTATCTGAGTCGCTCAAGTCTATTCAACATCTATCGATCTCCATAGGTTTCTAAATCATTCCAAATAATTAATTACAACTAAATTATAATTAATTAAATGAATATAATAAAAACTAAAAACTAGGGGTGAAACCAATACATGCCAAAATACATACCAGTTTTCACTACCTAGTCGGAACCATGACTAACCACCCAAGGAAGGTCAATCATGTGCATCCGACACCAAACTAGGAAAAAGAAATATCTAAAAAAATACAGTAATAAGCAATTTAATATTATTAAATTTAAAACTCTAGAAGAATTCAACCATAGAGATACCATCACTAAAATTATCATCAATGACACATGTTCATCACCCTACGATATTCTCTTTCCATGTTGATCAACAACCTTATAATCCTTGGATAATTTCTTTGATATCTAGTAGAATTTCCATCAGATTTCTCTAATCAGAATCAACCCATGATAAAAAATAATTCAAATAGGAAATACATCAAGGAATTTAAAGGGCTAAGACTTACCAAGAGGATAAAATCATAATGAACAACCCTTCAATAAATGAAGGAACAAGATCATAGAAGTTCCTGGAGGCCAAAACCTCTCATTCCCTTCCCAGTTATCATAAGGTATTTGAGGGAATAGAATATAAGTGTTCCAAATCAATCTTATCATTTTAAAAAATCCAAAAAACCTAACCAACAATAGTTTATATCATAAAACATGGATTTACATCGTGATATTTTGTAAAAAACAACCTTCTCTAGGAATAACCACCATGTGTCATGGCGTGGAAATATATGCCATGCCATTATTTCTTAATAACTACATCCCAAACCAATTTTCATGTTTTAAAACACCTAGATCCACCCCATGAAGACTATTCACA
Organism: Viscum album; assembly: GCA_963277665.1. NCBI lineage: Eukaryota > Viridiplantae > Streptophyta > Magnoliopsida > Santalales > Viscaceae > Viscum > Viscum album. The sequence continues at coordinate 864,111,521 of OY728147.1, read as the reverse complement.
TCATAAATACCCTATTCACGATTTGAATAGTCCATTCCTGCACCTTTTAGTTGTCTTGATCCCCCAGACACTCCTCCGATGGTCTCTTGGACCCCCTGTTTATCACCTAAGCCTTGAACACTATCCCCAAAAACTATTTTAGAATGATCAGACACTTAGAAAATTGTTTTTATTATTTGTTCTAAAAAATACTATTTAAAAAATAGAAGGTTTAAAATCCACCAAGAGATTCCAAAATGTAATGGTGTAGGACATTAAAACTCCTACATGTTTTAATATGAAATTATTCAAAAACATATCCAACTAAAAGTACCATGCCCTTAATGGATTTATTCAACCTATAAAAATATTTCTTTATCATAAATTTTTTTCTCTCATCCCAATAAACATAACATCCATTCATTTGTTAAATATAATTTGTATTTTCTAACGAACCATCTAGATAGGTAAATATGATAACTATTTTTAATTTTTACAATTTATAAAATAGGGAAATAAACTATAAATTTGAAATAGGGGTAAAAGTTTCATCAACATCCACCATTAACAAATTCATTTAGTTTATTTAAAAAATCACATTTAGTTCAAGTATTATTTTTGAGAATATGATTTTTTTTCTTTATCAGAAAACTTTTTATTATGAATTTTTTAACAATAATATTTGATAAAATATTCCATGATTCTCAAGATAACCCTATAATACATGATTTTTTAATGTTGTTCATTTTATAATCCCAACATGATGATTTCTATTTCAAAAAGTTTTTAATATAATATTCTTTAACTTATGATGCAATCAATTACATCATTATTTTATCATATAAAATGATCAATCCCATTTTATTAATATCATTAATGAAAAGAACATGGTAACAATTTCCATTAATAATTTTTTTATTTATTAGTATACTCAAATCACCATGGATTAGTTTCAATAACTCACATTCTTTCTTATTTCTTGATTTTTAAGTCTTTCATTTGATTTTTTTTATAATTTTTTTAAAAATAAATTCAATATATCTCTTTAAAGTGTGTATATCTTTATAATTTTTAAACATTAAAAATTTCTCCATTCTATATCAATTTATTTGGCCAAAAAATTTATTCCACAATTCTTTTTAAATATTACTTTGTGGGAAATAGTGTGAGTTTATGGAATTGATTTTGTATGGATTTTAAAATTTTCTTTTACATATCATCACCATAATCTAATCCCTTCCATTGATAAGGATAGTATTATTGGTGAAGTAAAAAGTATATCTAGATTCGAAAATTCGACTCACACCAAGGATATCATGCCTTGGTCTTTATACTAGAAAACACCCCTTATTTACATACCCTTTACACCAATCACTGTCACTTTAGGGCCTTTTGTTTTGAGTACTCCATCATTAATAAATCATACCATTACATCCACTTTAAATTTAAGAAAATTTTACAAAAATGGTGGTTTATTCATGAATTTTTCTAATAACCATCAAGAATAACATAATATTTCATATGTGTCGTGAAGGTAGTGGAATTTTTCTAAAACCACCATTTATAAATTATTAGAGATAATTTTTTAAAAATAACCACTAAATTTGTGGCGGTTAATTAAAACCATTTCCAATAAACCTATAAAAAACAATAAAATCTTCTTCCCCACTCATTGAATACAACTCAACCTCGACTCTATCCCCCTCTGCATCTCCTCTCTTTCTCTCTATCTGTCTCACCAATTCACTTTTATTTCTTTGTGATTCAAGATCAGATCATCAAGGTAAAATCTACTTTATCCTTTATTAATTATTCCTCATCATCTTATTCTTGGTATATTCTCTCCCCTTATTGTAATATTTTTGACCACACCAAAAATGGGTGAGGTTTCTTTACACTTTTGCATTTTGGTATCTAGGGTTCATAAGGCCTAAGTTAGAACCCTTTCTAATAGTTATTTTCAAAGGTGATGAGTTTTCCTTCATATTCAAGGTAGGTTTTCCCATGATTAATTATTTTATTATTTAATCATTGATTAATTTATTTTAAATTTTATGATTTTAGTATCTAATTATAGTATAATTATTTTTTATTTAATTTTGAAATCTAATATTTGACATTCCATGTTGCCTTTGTGAAAATAAATACATACCATAAATATATTTTACTATAGTTTAAAATATATAATGATTTTATATTTTTATTATTTGTTTTATAAGTATTTTATATTAATTATGTGTTTTATTTTAAACATTATTTCATTTCATTAATATGTTATATATTTTTTATAGTTATTTGTAGTAGTACAAGAATGGATAAAACTTGCATTAATTTACCATTAAATACAACTCAATATAGTAAAGGATTAGAGAAATTTTAAGATTTTTCAATTGAAAATGGATCTATAAATGGAAGAATTAAATGTATATATCCTACTTGTAATTTCAGATTATGGTTGAAAAGAGTTGAATTTTTTTAACACTAGATATTCAAACAATTTTCTATGGGATATGTGTGAAGGATTTTTTATGGTGAATCAAAAAATACAAAAAGTTGGATTCTTTTCCAACATCATAATCATAAAGCTACTACTTTAGTAATAGATAATGAAATTCAAAACTTAATTAAAAATTCTTTGGTCATAACAACATAATAAGTTGAAGATCATAACATGTCAATAGATTATCGGGTTGATTTTGCAGAGATTAATACAAAGGAAAATCTAATTGGGAAATCAAATGAGATTTATAAACTTTTTGAAGATAAAAATAAAGATCTATATTAGGGGTGTAAAGAATATTCAAAGTTTTCCTTTATACTAAAATTTTTCCATATCAGGTGTTTATATAGAATTATAAATAAATCAATTTCCATGATATTAGAGTTGTTTCATGATGCTTTTGGTGATGCTAAGATCCCTTAATAATTTTATGAGATGAAAAAAGTTATTAAAATTTTGGTTATAAATTATATGAAGTTTCATTCATGTTCCAATGAATGTATATTATATTGGGGAGAGGATTCATAAAGAGTGGAGTGTAAAAGATGTCATACTTATAGATGGAAATAAATGAATAATGATGCAACATTGAATGAATGTTTTACTTAAAATAAATAGATAAGTAAAATTATTTCAAGGTTTTATGTTATTATCTTAAACCTTTATTATGAATATTATTCACATATTCTAAAACCAAAGAGTAGAAGACATTACATTCTATGAAAAACAACAGTTACAGGTTTAAGCGTCATCCAAGAAATTTGAAAACATGGAAATATTTTCATTATATATATCCAAATTTCTCTACAGATCCTAGGACTGTACATTTGGAATTAGATACTAACAGAATTAATATATTAAGGAATTTAAGTACCAGTTATATGAAATGGCCAATTATTTTTATCCCTTACAATTTTACTTCCTAGAGGTGTATGAAAAAAACTTCTTTTATATTTTCTATGATTATTATAGTACAAAATATGTATGGAAATGATATCTATGTATATATTTATCCTCTTATATATAGATTTAAATAGTTATGGGACAATGGTGTGTATATATATGGCACATCAAATAAGAAAATGGTTAAAATTTGTGTTGTTGTCATGTGGACCATCAGTGACTTTTCAGGACTTGGGAATTTTTTTGGTTAGAATGATCATACTAGTATAGAATATATAATTTATAACTTTAATCTTAATTATAAAAGGATAAATTATAGTATAAAATGGTGTTATGTCATCATTGATTCCTAGATTCATCTCATATATTTTGATTTAATAAGTCACAAATTGATAGAAAAACAAATTTGATTACCCATCCAAAATTATTTTATGGGCTATGAATTTTTACACAATTATCAACCATTGTTATAGAATTTGGGAAATACCATAAATTGAATGATGGTGGGAAAAAATTTCACAACATATCAAGTAGAGTTTTAACACAACAATGGAAGAAAAAAAGTATATTTTTCAAACTTCCTTATTGGGTACTGTGAATGTTATGTCATGATCATGACATTTTGAACATTGAGAATAATGTGTGATAATATGCTTTTTACAATACTTAATGAGAAGGAAAAAACAAAGGATATTCATAATTTATGTAAATACATAGAATAAATGAATATAAAATGAGATCTATGGGAGAATGAGAATGGGAAGAATTCTGTAATAATTTTTATATTAAAAAACCATGGAAAAGATGTGTTGCTTTGATGAATTAAAAATGTGAAAGTACCTGATGGATATTATAATAAAATTTCATGATGTGTTGAATTAATTTTTTTTAAGGTACATGGATTTAAAATTCACAGATCACATATTTTTATGGAGTATTTTTCACCATTGACTTTGCACAACTTGTTACCTGAGAAAATAACAGTAGTCATAATCAATATTTTCATGTTCTTTAGACATATCTATGAGAAAAATTTAAACTCTAATGAGATTTAAATATTATATGAAATAATATTAAGGACCCTTTGTCACATGTATATGATATTCCCCTCTCATTTTCACTTTGATGATTCATTTGATAGTGTAGTTGGACGAGGAAACTAAATTTAGGGGACTTTTACACTATCAATGGATACATACCATAGAGATTTATTGTGTTTTAAAATATTAATCACTATGGAATTATTATTATTCATAAAATATACATTTATTATGTGTCTATTCATTACATAAATTGGTCTTTTTAAGTCTTATGTGAAGAATAAAGCTCAAACAGAAGGCTCTATTGCTGAAAGTTAAATGGATGATGAGTGCCTCACATTCTATTAGATTTATTTATATGGAATTGATACAAGATTCAGTCAATTTTGACATGGTGATGATAACTAAAATTATATCTAGTTATATAGTTATATAGACCCACTCTTTTCATACATTAAAATTACATAACTTTTTTAGAATACTTAAAACATTATACAAACAGAATCCCAAAAACTGTATTAGTCTAGTGACTTTGGAAACATAGAAACATAAAAAATTGTACATAAGTAAAATATATTATCTCCCACTAGGTTATTCATGACTATCACCCTTCTTAGACACATCATACTTAATACATCTCTTCATAACCAAGGAAAGGAAACATAAAAAGTGGTGAGCTCAGATGCTCAGTAAGGGTAAAAAAGGTAGACATGTAAGCATAAACATGAGCATAGGGGTACGGGGAAATGATCATAACATTATAATATCATACCCCGAATATCATAATATTATAAACATGAATTGTGGATTAAACCTTGGTAGTTCATAATACATGAATCATAAGGAAATAAAGAACATAATCCATGAAATAATAACATAGGAATAAGACATGGAATTCTGGAAGACACATAAACATCTAAAAATTATTTTCATAGTTTCCAAGGAATCACTAGAAAGTAGTAGTATGGGTTTACTCCGCATACTATATTGGTAGTCATGGTTCAATCCCATGGCCATCTTAGTAGTATGAGTTCACTCCCCATACCATCTTGGTAGTCATGGTTCACCCCCATAACCATCTTAGTAGTCAAGCTTCACTACCAAGAACATCTTAGTTGTATGAGTTCACTCCCCATACAGTATTGGTAGTCATGATTCACTCACATGACCATCTTAGGGGTCAAGGTTCACTCCCAAGACCATCTTAGTCTATCTCATGAGATATAAATCATTACCCAGTCCCACCCATCTCATAATAAAATCATACACACATGTGCCAAAAAATCATAAATAATCATATTATAACCCATGAAATGAAATGGGTATCATGAACATGTAATCATATCATAACCTGTGGACAAAATATAGGTTTTATAATCATTTCAAAAGAATAACCCGTGAAAATAATCGGGTTTCGAAGGAATATAACCCATGAATGAGAACCAATTTTCATAAACATCATGCCATCAAAACATAATCCATTTAGTGAAAGAATATGGATGTTAACATTGAATAATTTACCCATAAAGGCATGAGTAACAAAAAATTATGTCATGTTAGATGGGAAATAATTTTGAAATATCTTTTAAAAACAGTTCTCAAGGAAAATATCCTTTCTAAATTAAAAAATTATTTTTAAAACAAAATACATTTTTAAATATATTTTTCTTTTAAAATAGCTTTGAAAACTTTTAAAGGAAGATTTGAAAACCATAAAACATTTTTAAATTTATTTTTATCTGTTTTTTTTGAAAAAATTGTTTTTTAAATAAAATATATTTCTAACCAAAGAGAGAAATACATCTTATTTTTATTAAAAACATTTTCTTAATAATATTAAATTTAATACCCCATAATTCAATGATTTTTTTAAATTAAATGGGGTTATTTTGAGACCAGGATCTGAGACGGCACGTAATTATGAAGCCCAGAGTGGCCGAAACGTATTTTTGAACTTTTTTTGAGGTTCATTAAACAAACGTGCGAGTAGTTTTTTATAATAATCTAAGGGAACTATTGAACTCAGAGCATCAGGATTTTCCTAGAAATGGCCTAACATTGGCCGACACAGGCCAATAGTGGAAGTTAGTTTTTGGCCATAAATAAAATAATTAACAATTATTTTAGTTTCAAATCCTTATAACTCCTAAATGCTAACTCATATTGGAAATTTGAGAGTACCTTTGAGCTTGTGAGGGTGTGTTTCCCTTAGGCAGAGCATAACCTCCACCGGCACAGGTCAAGGTTGAAATATATTATTTAGAACATTTTTAAGCGAATTAAAATGGCGCTCATGCGCAGTATTGACAACTTCTAAATGGGTGTCTGGATTAAAAATCCAAGGGCACTATTGCATCTGGAATGCGACATTACCTAAGAATGGACTTAAAATTTACTGGTTTTGATCAATGGAAAAGTTAATTTTTAAACATTTTAAGAAAGATAAAATAAATTTAAAAAGTTTATTTTATTCAAATTTTTTTTCTACAACACAATGATGAGATGACTGTTTCATTCCATAAATGAAACAACATAACGACTCTTTAAAAAAAGCATAATAGAAATGCTATTTCGTAAATGAAAAAAATATAACAACGTGAAGACTAAGTGTAACAGAAACACTATGAATATTTTATCTTTTAATGATATGATGGGGTTGGAGAAACAAATTTAGATTTATAATTCTTCTAATGAATGAGGAGAGAATTCTCTACAACGAAGAACGCCGGTGAATTATAAAAGCGGCGATGACACCTTGGAGAATGGATCCTAGACTAATGAATAATGAATGCCAATGGTTTCTAATGAATCATGAATCCCCATGGATGGATCATCATAAGCGATGAGCCTTATCTATGATGAATGATTCTCAAGGTAGGGGTTTATATTTTGAGAATTTTAATGACTTATTCTTCTTTCTAAAACAAAAAACACGGATCAAACCATAAATAGGTTGATCTGTGGGTCACTTGTTCTTATGGGAGGTTATTTTATCTTTGGGTTTTTTCTTCGGGGATAGATTGTTGCTAGAAAATTAATCTGACTTTCCCATATTTCAAAAACTCTAATGCAGAGGAATCATGCCGACACAAACAAGGCCCTGATTCCTCTGTCTTTGGGTGTTTATGTGTTCTTCATGACCACACCTCTGAATTGACAGAAAACCAATATCGAGGCTGTAGTAGGGAAGAAGACGCCTCAAGGAGGCCAAAGGAATAGACGATTTGAGGAATGGACCTATTGGTTCGCGATGGTGGCCTCGGGCAGGTGGCAGTGTGCCGAGGTAAAGGTTGCAGATAGCTTGGGCCGCGATGGTGCAACAGGGGTAACCGAAACCTAGGCTAGTGGATTGTGAAGACAGAGGCAGCCACCTAGATGCATCAGAGGGGTAGTCCACACCATGTGGGCTATGGAACACTGGCACGTGGTCCAGTGGGGACCGTGTGCAGGACAAGGGGTGGCCAACTTCAGCTAGTTGCGTGCGCTCGAACCAGACGCCCAATGGCATCCAGGATGGAGGAGGTCGACCTGTCATGTGGGCCTGGTCGGGGGGGGGGGGGGGACCGGGCCAATGGGCTGCCCAAGATGGAACTAAACCCAACCCTCATTTGTGGTCCAGGCCGGTGGGATAAAACCTAGCCGCTTGGTTTCCCAGGCTCGGAAGAACCAGCCTGCCTGTTGCAGGCTGGGCCAGATGGAACCAGGTCACTGGGTGACCTGGCGGGCTAGACCCATGACCGAACCATGCCGGGTCCAACAAGGACCAATGGGCCTAGCCCAGTTTCCAAGCCAGACCGGGCCCAGTGGCCAGGCCGGACCAGGCCGGCCCAGATCTGAACTAGGTCAGGTTGGGTTGGTCGAACCGGGTTGGGTCATACGGGACTCCTAGGTAGGGTTGGTTGGGTCGGTCTAATCGGGTTGGATCGGGCCCAAACACAACCAACCCCTATTGACTAAAACAAAAATATCTTTCAAACCTAGCATCTGATTAGAGATCCATTTGTGGTGTTGGAACCCTCCTGATGAGACAATTCTTTTGGAACGATCTAAGGAGACTTTAATGGAAGTTGAAATATGAAAAATGATTTGAGGATTGGATTCACCCGGAATCAAGCGCACTACGTGCGGGAATCTTGTGGCTGGCTAAGACCCGAAGACTACTGAAGAGAAGGTCTAAGTGACCCTACATGCCTAGATGATAAGAGAATCTATGTAAACTATTTATAAGCGACCCTGTGTGGATCAAATATAAGAGATCCTATGTGGATTAGCTACAAGTGACCCTATGTGGACCAGCTATGATGGCCTAAGTGGGAAAAAAATCAGTGTGACCCAAAAGTCCCACAATGGGGAGTGGCTCTGTGTGACCCAGCAGACCCACAATACTCATTAGGGATGAGTACCTCGGAAGTACAAGGTGTTCAGTATACAAATCAAAGTTTTTCTTTACATACTTTAGATTATACCTACTTGAGATGATAGTACCTTGTGCATACTTTCCTTTGTGGTATTTCCCTTGTGCTTCGGGATCCCTAATGAGTATTTTGTTACTCACCCCCGCACAATATTTTCCTACACATGTTGTGTCTGGTTTAGATGATAGGTGCTTCGACAGAGACCTCGGTTGCCCTGGACTAGGTGGTGCCCAGTGAGATACGACCAACATGACGTACTTCCAAAAATTTTGATATCCACTCCTTGTATTCCCTTTATGTGGGGTCTTCTGAGGACATCTTACATAGATCTTTTATACTTTATTTTTTTTTTCAGTTTTTATTTTTTTGGGTTTGTATTCTTGCCCATTTTACTTACAGCTTGTACCTTTTCCCAGTGGTTGTTTAGTGGTATGCATGTTTTCCTTTCCAGATGTTTGGGACATATTTGTGTGTGTGTGCATGCATAAAAGTACTCAGGAAAATGCCTCCCACTCATGGGATAATGCCTTTGGTGCTAGTCACTAGCCCCTGGCCTTTGGGAGGTGAGATTAGGGTAGTTACAACATGGGACCTGAGGGATGAGTCATGAAAAATTGGTATCAAAGGTGATCGGTTCTACCTTAAAGATAGGGAGTATGTTGTTTTTTTGGGGAATAGTGTTAAATGTTTTGAGTTCGACTTTTTGGTTTTGGTAGTCTAGTGTTGGTGTAGAGACCAACATATCCATACAACAAGATGGTCAAAGGGATGCCGAGGTAGGGAAACCTCTCTCATGAATTCTTGACCCGACTCACAGATGATCAATAGACGGTCAAAGGGATACTGAGGTAGTAGAAGAATTTCAAGCGAGGTGGTCCGCAGGGCTGCGAACATGGAAGGGTAGCAGGCAGAGTGGCATGTGGTGGATGGAGGTTTGAGGTGATACCACCACCACCCCCAGGTGTTCCACCATGGACTCAAGGAGCCGGTGGATAGGGGAAAGACCATCATCAAGTGATGGAGGCATACAACCACAGTTCTCCAGATATGATTAGAGGTAAAATCTGTGTCTTCTCTACCTTAGTAGCAGTTCTTATAGAAACAGGTTCCAGTCACTCTTTCCTTTCCACGTACCTTGTTCGAGTCTCAGATATTCTGGTGGATTCGTTGGCTTTATCCTTAGGGTTAAAGACTCCTACGAGAGGGGATTAGATGATTAAAAACTGGTGCCTACAGTTTTAGCTTACTCTTGGAGGTGGGATATCCTAGTAGAGGCATCTAGGCCTTACAACGTCATCTTGGGTATGGATTGGTTATCAACTGTCTATGCTCAGATCGACCATTTTAGGTGTAGAGTGCGGTGTGTCCATGATGATGGGACCAGATTTTCCTTCATCAGTGAGAAGGGAGATCTTGCAGCATAGGATAGACTTTCTCGGAGGAAGGTACAACCAATAACTCACTAGTTGGATAGTCTCACCCTCAGTACATTGGATGAGGGGATTCCTCATTTTCCTATAGTGGTGGACGAGTATGAATATGTATTTCTTGAGGATGTTATGGGACTACCTCCTCATAGGGAGGTAGAATTTTGCATTGATATGTACATCGAGATGACACTGATATCCACAACAACATATCAGATGGATCCCGTAGAGCTTCATGAATTGAGGGTAAAACTAGAGGACTTATAGGAGAAGTGATTCGTGAGACCCAATGTTTCACTATGGGTATACCCAGTTTTGTTTTCCAAGAAGGTAGATAAGAGTTTGAGGTTGTGCGTGTCCTTCTAGTGCCTAAACTAGGTGACCTTGATGAATAAGAATCCACTACTGAGGACTGATAACCTTTTCAATCAGCTGAAGGGGGTGAGGTGGTTCTCTAAGATAGAACTCAGGTATTTCTTTGATCTACTTTGGGTATGAGATGAGGATATACCGAAGGCATCCTTTAAATGTCGGTATGGACACTATGAGTTTTTGGTGATTCCATTTGATGTGACCAATTCCCCAGTAGTGTTCATGGGACTCATAAATAGGATATTCTAGCCTTACCTCGATCATTTCATGGTGGTCTTCATTGATGACATCCTAGTGTACTCGGCATTATAGGAGGATCACACTACACACCTATGGATAGTTATGCATACATTCTGAGAGAACCATATTTATGGTAAGCTCTCGAAGTGTGAGTTTTGGATATAGAAGGTCCACTTTCTGAACATTTTATATCATAGGTTGGAGTTGCAGTGGATCTAGGAAAGATAAAGGCGGTTCTTTCTTTCGAGCCACCTAGGAGTGTGACTGAAGTGCTGAGTTTCTTGGGTATGATCGGGTCATACCAAAGATTCGTGCCTAACTTTTCCAGGGTAACAACACTCTTATCAGATTTTATGTGGAAGGGACAATCCTTCATGTGGATGGATAAATTCCAGAATAGTTTCTAGGAGCTGAGGCAGAGACTGACGAGTGCCCCTCTCTTGAGACTACCAGAGAAGGGCATTGGGTATGTTGTTTTTTGCATCGCATCAGGGACCAAATTGGGTTGTGTCCTGACTCCGGAGAGAGTATTTATCACCTATGGTTCGCGGTAGTTAAGGAAAAATGAGAAGAACTATGAAACCCCTGACCTGAAGCTAACAACAATGGTCTTTTCTTTGAATATTTGGTGACACTACTTGATGGGTGAGTGGTTTACAGTCTAATATGACAAAAAGTCTCATGTATATCTTCTCCCAGAAGGACTTGAACATGAGGTATCAGTGATGACTATAGTTCCCCCAAGACTATGAATTCAAGATTTTCTATACTCCTAGGAAGGGGAACATGGTGGAAGATGCACTCAGCAGGAGATCTGGGTTGCAGTTACCGAGCGAGGCATCAAAGAAATTGGATACAATGCAATTATCCTTCGTTGATAATGATGGAGCATCTTACCTTTATTTGATAACTATCACTCCCCCACTCTTACAATGAGCCAGGGAGGCGCAACTTAGATATGCTAGCTACAAGAATACATGTGCCCTGACGTCCACAGGGCATGCCCCTAATGGATATTAAAAAGGTGGGGAGCATGTCAACCTTTTCAAAGGAAGGTCTATATTACCCATGGAATTGCAAGAGGATATTTTGAGGGAGTTCCATACTTCAACTTTGGAGGTATATTCAGGAGTGGAAAATATGTACTGGGATCTCCAAAATTAGTACTGGTGGACAGGGATTAAGAAATCAGTGGCAGAGTTTGTTTCACGATGCCTCACTTGTTAGCAAGTGAAGGCTAAGCATTAGGTTATAGTAGGCTTGGCCCAACCACTTGAGGTACTGTAGTGGAAGTGGGATGGTATCTCGATGGAATTTATAATGATATTACCATACACATCTAGGGGCCATGATACTATATGGGTGATCATTGACCGACTCACAAAGTCGTCTCACTTCATACCCATCTAGGATCAGGGTTCGGTAGAGGGATTGGGATGCCTCTACATCCAAGAGATAGTGAAATTTTATAGGGTTTCTTTAATGGTTGTCTCAGACCGTGATTCTTGCTTCACATCCCAACTGTGGAAGGGATTACAAGAGGCATTCGAGACTCAGCTACACTTGAGCATGAATTTATATCCTCAGACTGATGGTCAGATAGAGAGGACTGTTCAAGTGTTGGAGGACATGATACATACTTTTATCTTGGGCTTTGGTCATAGTTGGGAGGACCACCTGCCTCTGGTGGAGTTTGCATAAAACAAAAGATATCACTCCACCATTAGAATGACACCGTTCTAGGCAATTTATGGGTGTCCTTGATAATCACCTCTATGTTGGAAAGACCCATGAGAGTCAGCACTCATCGGTCCATAGTTAGTACAATCTACCACTGAGAAGGTTTAGGTCATCCGAGAGCGGATGAAGACTACACAGAGCTAGTATAAGTCCTATGATGATAGGTGATAGAGACCCTTGGAGTTTAAGGATGGAGACCACATATTCCTACGAGTCTCTCCTTGATGAGGGATACTGAGATTTGGCCAGGGTGACAAGTTATCTCAGAGATTGATAGACCCTTTCTAGATTCTGATCAGAGTTGGAAATGTTATGTACTGCCTAGCTGTCCCCCATAGATGCACCAGGTGCATGATGTTTTCTACATGTCGTAGCTAAGGAGGTATGTGCATAATCCATCACATGTCATCAACTGGGGATAGATGTACATTGACGATGAGGCGATGTTTGTGGAGTTCCCGATGGAGATAGAGGATCGACCAGAGAAAGTCCTTCATGGGCGGTCGATTCCTCTGGTTTACGCTCATTGGTAGCACATAAATCTCCAAGAGAGAAAATGGGAGAGGGAGGCTCAGATTCATGCTCAGTACCCCTTTCTATTTGTTTATCCCTTATTTTGACTTACGAGGACATAAATCCCAAAAGGGGGAGTAATGTAATACCCCATAATTACATTATTTTTTTAAAATTAAATGGGGTTATTTTCAGATCAGGCTCTGAGATGACATGTAATTCTGAGGCCTAGAGTGGACAGAACATATTTTTGAACTTTTTTTGAGGTTAATTAAATAAAAGTGTAAGTGGGTTTTTTCTAACTTTTAAACCAGTAACTGGATCAAAAATACGAGGGTACCGTTGAACTCAGAGTAACTAAATTCTCCTAGAAAGGTCCTAGAATTGGACAATGTGGGCCAACAGTGGAAGTTAGTTTTTGGCCGTAAATAAAATAATTAAGCATTAATTATTTTATTTTAAAATCATTATAACTCCTAAATGGTAAATCATATTGGAAATATGAGAGTACCGTTGAGCTCGTGAGGGGGTGTTTCCCTTAGACGGAGCTTAACGTCCACCAGTGTGGGTCGAGGGTGAAAGATAGTTTTTGGAACTTTTTTAAGAGAATTAAAATGGCACGCATGGGTGGTTTTGGAAACTTATAAACGGGTGCCCAGATTGAAAATCTGAGGGCACCTTTGTGTGAAAAATGATGACATTACCTAAGAATTAATCTAACATCGATCGGTGTGGGTCGAAGAAAAAAGTTAATTTTTAGACATTTTAAGAAAAATAAAATAAACTTAAAAAGTTTATTTTATTCAAAAATTATTTCGCTAAAACACAGTGATGAGATGACTGTTTCATTCCATATATGAAATAGCGTAATTAATATTTAATAGAATAATAATAGAATTTTTTTTTCATAAATGAAATAGCATAACGACACGATGAATAAGCGTAAGAGAAATTCTATGACACATTTCTCTTTTAATGAGATGACGGGGTTGGAGAAACATATTTAGATATGTAATTATTCTGATGAACAACGAAAGATTTATCTCCAATGATGAATGCTGGAGAATTAGAAAAGCGATGATGACACCTTAGAGAATAGAGCTGAGACCGACCAATGATGAACACCAACGATTTCAAACGAATCGTGAATCCCTGCGGATGGATCACCATCAATGATGAGCCTTCTATCCGATCAAAGAATCTCTAGGTAGGGGTTTATCTTTTGAGAATTTGAATGCCTCATTCTTCTTTTTAAAACAACAAACGCAGATCAATCCATGAACAGGTTGATCCACAGGTCACTAGTTCTTGCGGGAGGGTATTTTATCTTTGGGTTTTTGCTTTGGGGATAGATTGTTTCTAGAAACTTAATCTCCCATTCCCATATTTCAAAACCTCTAACACAGAGGAATATGGATGAACCAAATAAGGCCCCGATTCCTCCATATTTTGGTGTTCATGTTTTCTTCAAGACCACATCTCCAAATTGATGGAAAAGAAATCTCGAGGTTATAGCAGGGAAGACAATGCCCCAAGGAGGCTGGATGTGAAGAAAGTTCAAGGAACAAACCACTGGAGAGGACCTGGTGGTCTGCGGAAGGCACCACTGGCGATCGGTGGGAGTGGCCCGCGGTGGAGGCCATAGGCGGGTGGCAGCATGCCCTGATGGCACGCTGAGGCGGAGGCTGCGGCCAGATCAGGCTGCGACAATGCAGCAGGGGCCACCAGCACCCAGGCCGGTGGCTGGAAGAGATGGATACAGCCACTCAGCCACATCAGAGGTGTATTCCGCACCATGTGGGCTGCAGCACGCTGGCATGTGGTCCAGTGGGGACTGCATGCAGAACAAGGGGCGACTAACTTCAGCTGGCCACATGTGCTTTAACCGGACACCTAGTGGGCATCTGGGATGGATGAGACCGACCCACTATGTGGGTCGGGCTGGTGGGGGGTGCAAACTGGGCCGTTGGGTGGCCTGTTATGGAACTCAAGCCGGAAGGATAAAATCGGGCTGCTGGGTGGCCCAAGCTAGGAAGAACTAGCCTGCCTCTTGTGGGTCGGTCCAGATAGAACCGGGTAACTGGGCGACCTGGTGGGCTGGAACCACGACCAAACTGAGCTGGGTCCAGCAAGGCACAATGTTCCTAGCAGGCCCAAAACTGAAGCAAGTTGGGTTGGGTTCATCGAAATAGGTCAGGTCATGCGGGACCTCAGTTCGGGTTGGTCAGGTCGGTCCGACCGGACCCAGACACAACCGAACCATATCCACTAAAACACTAATATCTTTCAAACTGAGCATCCGATTGGCGAGATGTTTGCGGCGTTGGAACCCTCGATACGTGATAGTTATTTTGGAATGATATAACGAGACTTTAATGGAAGTTGATATATGAAAAATGGTTTGAGGAGTGGATTCTCCCAGAATCAAGAACACTATGTGCAGAAATCCTACGGCTGGCTGAGACTCGATGACTACTAATGATAAAGTGACCCTACATGCCTAGATGATAAGCAGATCTGTGTGAACCAGCTACAAGCGAACCTATGTGGATCAACTACAAGCGATCCCACATGAATCAACTTTAAGCGGCCTTGTGTGGACAAGATATGATGACCTAAGTGGGAAGCGACTCTGTGTGACCCAGTAGGCCTATAGTGGAGAGCAGCTCTGTGTGAACCAGTAGACCCATGGTACTCATCAGGGATGAGTACCTCAATAGTCCAAGGTGTTCAGTGTACGACTGACAGTTTTTCTTTACATACTTTAGATTATACCTGCATGAGCTAATAGTACATTGTGTATACTTTCCTTTGTGGTATTTCCATTGTGTTTCATGATCCCTACTGATTATTTTGTTACTAACCCCTGCACGGGCTTCACCTACATGTGTTTTGTCTGATGCAGACGACATTCGATTCAACAGAGACCTCGGTGGCTCGAGACTAGGTGATGCCTAGTGAGATATGATAGGAAGGATGTACTTCCATAGCTTCCGAAATCCACTCCTTTCCTACCTTTCAGGTGGGATCTTCTACAGACATCTTACATAGATCTTTTATGCATTCTTGTTTTTAGTTTGTCTTTTGTTTGTTTATATTATAGCCCATTTGACATACAACTTGTACCTTTTATCAATGGTTGTTTAGTGGCATGCATGTTTTTTTCCAGCTGTTTGGGATGTGGTTGTGTGTGTGGGAATGCATATAGGTACTCAATAAAATTCCTCCCACTCATGGTATAATGCCTTTGGTGCTAGTTTCCAGCCCCTGGCCTTTGGGAGGCAGGCTTGGGGTAGTCACAACACGGGCCCCAGAGGACAGATCATGACATTAAGTACCAAAGAGTGTAAAAATAGTAATAATACATGTATATATCTTGAATAAATAGAGGATAATAAATCTCATGAGTTTTCTTGACATATTGATCATAATATTTCATTAATGAGAGCATAATCATAAACAATCCCTATAAATAATGATATTGTTTCAATAAACTCTTACCACATGGTAAGTTGGAATAATACACTCCATATAAGAAAATGAAATTAAAAGAAGCATAAAATATCATGAGAATAATGATATTTATGATATAACATGAAAAATGTAAGTATATACACCTTGAAAAAGAAAGCAAGTTCATAACAAAACATGTGTCTCAAAGAAGGCGAATTGAGGCAAAACTATCTTACCGATTTGATAACTCTTGAAACATAAAACCCATGAAATAAATATCATAGAATGGATATGTAAACACTACTAAATTTAACAAAAATAATCATATAATACATTCATGAGTATTATATTCACCACACAAAATAAAATAGGGGTGAACATATCATGTATCTCACATATATAAAAAGTGAGATGAAATTCCCTTACATTGTGTCTTGACTATCGTCGTACTCGTAAGAAATTACTATATAATAAATATAAGTTTATTATACATATATCACACAACCATATTATTATATAAAATACTATATATGGTTTTATTGTGTCTATATATTACCCACTAGTTAACAATTCTATGTTAAGGTTTCACTTCGAGTAATATCTACTTTGTTCTTCGCATGTGTCTTAATTTTTTATATCATTGGTCCTTATAATTAAATAATTATTTATAGAATTTAAACCATGAAATAAATATCAAGTATATTCAGTATATGTGTAGTATAATAATCCATATAATATAGAAGAATAAAATGGAATACACTGTTTATGGAGATGGTAGGCCATACGTACGCATGAACATCGTTTCCATTTTATTATCGTATTGAAAGAAATAAAATGAAATATATTTACATATGTATATAATATAATAAAAATATTATGTAATATATATCATATAATTTCAATAAACACATCCTTAATACATTCCATGTAGTGTGTGAACGAATCATATCACTTTGAGGGGGCGGTAGTCCACACTTCCTCAAACGAAATTATCATATTTACAAAAAAATGGAAATTTTAAATTTATGTATTATAAAATAATTGAATAAGAATAAAGAATAAATAAAGAATAAATATAATATATATCATATATAAACCGTTCATCCATCATAATTCCCAACCATGAAAGGGGGTAAAGAAAAAATGAACAATCATTGTTTTGTGAGGTGGTGGTTCGCCGTACATGTAAACAGTATGATCATTACCTATTAGATGGAAGTGTGTGTAAGTGAAGTTTGAAACATTAATATAATAACATATTAGTATATTTAGTATACTAGTGTTATTATATAATCATTTAATAAGGATATTTGAGGGGGTGTAGAAAGAAAATAAAAGAAAGGATCCTGAGGAAGGATGTTGCCTCTTCTTTGGGAAACTCCTTTTGGTTTGCACCAAAGAGATTACTTGGATTTATTTATACCAATGGTTTAGCTTATATATTGAGGGGAGTTATGTTGAGGATCTATTTGGTTAGATCTTGTCCGAACCAAAGTGTCTTGAGAGGTGTTTGGAAGTGGTAGGATATGAGGCCTTTTTATAGTAGAGGAGTGGCACTCTTGGAAATTTTGTTAAAAGTAATTCCACCCAAATTTTTTCTATGTCATGTGGATCCAATAAGAGAAAAAAATATATAAAATGGAGTATAATGTATAAATATTTCTAGAAAATGTCTCTTGGACAAGTTTCCAGGTTGTTTTGGGTCTTAAATTTAAGGTTTAGTACTTTGTTAACATAATTTTTCTCTTAATCGTTGTAATTAACTTTAATCACTCACTAATATTTTTGGTCAAAAAATAAATTTATCTTAAAATTCATTATAAATTATGATTATTCAAAATATTTAATCCATTTTTTACAAATTCCAATCACATAAGTGGCATAAATTAATTTAAATTTAATCTCGCAGACATGATAACAATGCGAGTTTTTAAAGTAAAAAAATCCAAAAGGTTCCTAAGTTTTAACACCCAATTTCAAAGTGAATTTGATTAAAATGACCTAAATTGGATTAATTGATAAAAATATGATCTAATTAAACTTTTAAACCAAATTAAAATATAATTTAATCTAATAAATAAATTATATGAAAAGGTAGTGTTGAATTAAAATTTGGTATTCTTCACTATTCATCCAAAAATGAAGTTTCATAACAAAATTAAAAAAATAAGCAATTTTTATCAAATTAAATTTCTAAATATTTATAAAATTAATTTTATTTTTTTTCATATAAGGACATGAAAATCAGTTCATTTCAGAGAATCATTTTTTTAAATATGTAAGGTCTTTTCCAAAAATTATATCTTTCTTTATCAATATGTTTTATTTATATAAAAACATTATAAAAAATATTTGAAATATAGATATTAATATTCATATTACTAAGTTTAATGGCTTGGTTATAATTATCTCATTTAAATAATTATAACAAAAAAAAGATGTTTAGTAGAAACTCAGTGTTGCATTTAATGTATGCCAAGTCGGTGGTGCATGTAACATACACCAAGTCGGTATTGAATGTAATGTGATCCAAGTTGGTGTTGCGTGTAATATATTCCAAGATGGTGTTTAGGGTAATATGTTCCATGTTGGTGTTCCAGGTAACATACATTAAGTTAATGCCGTATGAGAGGAATTTTTGACTTAGTGAAATGCAAGATATCAATGAAAATTTAATTTATTCAAGAAAAAAAGGTCTATAAAAACTCAGGGTGTTACATTATACCCTCATTAAAATGAATTTATCCCTAAAAATTCACCATTCAGGTAAAAAATGAGGATACTTATACTTCATTATATCCTCAAGTTCCCACGTAGCTTCCTCTAACTAGTGATTTCTCCACAAAACTTTGACCAGGTGAGTGGTCTTATTTCATAGAACTTTCTCTACATGATCCAAAATTTCAACTAGTTGTTCTTCATAAGAAAGATCTTTCTATATAAGTATTACCTATGAGTTCAGAACATGTGAGGGGTTAGGTATGTACTTCCTCAAGAGAGATACATGGAACACATCATGGACTTGAGAGATATTTGGAGGAAGTTCCAAGCGATAGGATACTATCCCAATACGATCAAAAATTTCAAAGGGATCGATATACCTATGGATTAGTTTCCCTTTCTTCACCAAACTCATAACCTTCTTCTAAGGAGATATCCATAGAAATAAATTCTCTCAAACCCCAAATTCTAGATCATGGCATCAGTTATCAACCAAACTTTTCTACTGACATTGAGCTACCTTGATATGTTGCTGAATGGCTCTATCATTTTCTTTAATTTATTTAGAAATATCAGGTCCCAATAGATTTGTTTCTCCAACATCATCCCAACACATTGGAGATCTACATTTCTTCCTATAGATTTCTTCATAAGGTTCCATCTGAATGCTTGAGTGTAATTTATTATTGTACAAAAACTCAACTAGCGTAACGTGTTGACCTAACCACCTTTGAAATCTAGAAAAAATGATCTCAACATATCCTATAGGGTTTGAATTTTTCTTTTAGACTGACCATCTTTATGAGGATGGTAAAAAATGATAAAACTCAATTCTCTATCATGTTCTTGCTGAATACTTCTCCATAACTTAGAGGTAAACCTCTGATCCTGATATGATACAATAGAATGTGGTACTCCATGCAACCTTACCACTTACTTAATGTATATCCTGGAAATCTGATCTAGAGATAAGTCTTATATGATATCAATAAAGTGTTCTAAATTTGAAAGGTGATCTACTACCACCCATATAGAATTAAACCCTTTAAAGGGTTTGGGTAGTTAAATGACAAAATTTATAGTTATATTCTAAAATTTCCATTATGGTATGGGTGGTGGATACAACATAACCTTTAACTTTTATTTTTTAGCCTTAAATTGTTGGCATACCAAGCACTAATATACAAACTCTATGATATATCTCTCCATTCCATCCCACCAGAAGTATTATTTCATGTACCTATAAATCTTCGTACCACTACTGGAAAATTACCCTGTACCCACAGTTTTAAACCGTGGGTATAGCCCATGAAACTATGGGTATAGGCTATACCCACGGTTTCATGAACCATGGGCCCCTGAGGCGTCGGGATAGCCATATACCCACGATTCTATAGAAACCGTGGGTATATCCCACTAAAATCTCATATTACTTATGGTTCTGGTAAACCGTAGGTATACATATATACCCACGGTTTACAGAACCTTAGGTATACATTTTTACAGCCCAAATTATATATCCACAGTTAAGTAAACTGTAGTTATATATAGTTTTTTCATAGTAAACATACCCACGGTTCAACAAACCATGGGTATAGATAGTTTCACAACAGCATATATACCTACAGTTTGTTGAATCGTGGGTATAGATGTTTTTCCCAGAAAAATAAGCTACCCACATTAACCAATTTGAAACAATGAACTTGCAGAACCTCACTAGACCTGCATCCCCTCCCTTTCCCCCTGGATAGACCCCCCTCGGGACCTGCAACCCCTCCCTTTTCCCATGGACATACCCCCCTATAGCCCCCTGCAGCCCCTCCCTTCCCCCTACAACCCCCACTAGATCTGAAGCCCCTCCCTTCCCCCCCTGGACAGACCCCCCCTACAGCCCCCACTGGACCTGCAACCCCTCCCTTCCCCCTAGAAAGACCCCCCCGGACCTGCAGCCCCTCCTGGACAGATCACCCCTGCATCCCCCAACTAGACCTACAACCCCCCTGGATAGACCCCCTCCCTACTGCCCCCATTGTACATGCAGACCCTCTCTTCCCCCTTGGACCTACATCCCCTCCCCCCTACAACCCCCCATTGGACCTGCAACCCCCTAGACCTAAAACCCCCTCCCCACCTAGACAGACCCTCCCTGTATCCCCCCAGACCTGCACCCCCCCCTGGATAGACCCCCCCCCCACTACAGCCCCCCATTGGACAAGTAGCCCCCTGGACAGAACCCCCACCCCCCCACAAACTGGACCTGCAACCCCAGCCCCTCCCTTCCCCCTGGATATACCCCCCGAACCTACAACCCCCTCCCCTTGGACTCCCCTTGGACTCCCCTGAACCCCCCCCCCCCCACTGGACCCCCCTCTGGACCCTGGACACCCCCACTGGATCCCCCATTGAAAGCCCCCCAAACACCCCCTGGACCCTGGACACCCCCACTAGACCCCCCCATTGGACCCCCTAGACAGCCCCCTTTACCCCTCCTGGATATCCCCCCTCCCCCTGGACCCCCCGGACACCCCCCATTGGACCCTGTACACCCCCACTGGACCCCCTTCTGGACAGACCCCCTCTCCTTGAAACCCATGATACTTCTTGTGAAACTGTGGGAAGATGAAAAGGAGTGTTCTACCTCAATAATTGATCAGAGATTAGTGTATGTTCTGGTCTGGTCTATTCAAGATTTTGGACAGGGATCGGGTTTCGGTCCTGCTATGGTTAGGGAAGTAGAACCAGTTCCTATAAAGGACAATGTTTTTGAGTTTCTCCAGAAAATAACTCACACCTTCTGAGGTAATGTTAAACCCTATGAAGAAGAGGAGTGTCTTGAGAAGATAGTGATAATGTTTAAATTTGATGACAATCCTGAGGCTGTCAGAGTAAAATGTGTTTCATTCTTATTAGAGGGTCTTAATCGAAGATATTGGGACTCAGTGGTTCAAACTAGGATGACCGTAGAGATATGTTGAAATATTTCAAGATCATTTTAAAAGAGAATAAGTGTACTAAGGTCCTATATTATTCCAGATCACGTGAGTATATTTATCTTTCCAAAGGTGGCTGATCAGTGATGGAGTATACCAATCATTTTTCTGAACTAGTGTAATACACACCCTAGATCGTTTCAAATTAGTAGATGAAATATCATAATTTTTAGATGGGACTATGGATATAAATTTATTCTCAGGTATTTTTTTCAAGGTGAAAGCTTACAGTGAGGTAGTTAATCATTCTTTCAAGGTTTAGATCAACTTGAAATGAATGTCTAGTTACATTGGACACCCCTTGGACAGCCCCTAGAAAGCCCCTGGACACCCCCTAGACACCCCTCTCCACTCCCCACACAGTCCCACCCTTCACCACTGGACAAACCCCCTGGACACCCCTCCCCACTCCCCCTTCAGCCCCTCCCTCCCCCCCTAGACAAACCCCCTCCCCCCTTGTCAAGAATAATGGCATGAAGATCTATTGCATGAAGATGTGTTGAATACGTGTTAAAAATATATATATAAAGAGCGCATTCAATGTGTTAACATAAATAAGAAGTCTTGGAAGAGGATCGAGGGTGAAGGTATGCATGGAAGAATTTCATAATGAAATGACATTCATGATTTGGATATATTGATATGTGTTTCGAGCATGGATGAAAGTTGATACAGGTTAGCAATTGGATTTGGATCATGTTCACTGGTTGAATTAAAGAGGTGGCTGATATATTAAAGCTGGAATTGATCTAAATATTTGAAATCTGGAACTTATTTAAAATACATGAATGAGGGAGCAATTTTTAAATGGTTTAGTAGGCTGAGGATACACAACATTTCAATGTCCTGCATAAATATTGTTGCATAGGGAGTCAGAAGCTTCCATGAAGCTATTATAGAATCGGAACTACAGCTATAGGTGTGGACAAGTAGGCTAACAGGCAGTGTTCATGAGGAGAAATATATAGCATGTGAATGCAACTGTTGCATGATTCAGATGGTTTTATGAATCAAGTTTTCGGGTCTCATGCCAACGATGTTTTGAATGATGATTTTTGGTAATATAGATTCCACAGTATTCAGAGTCTTAAATGAATAATACAGTGTTGCGATATTCTTTATGTTCTACTAGGACATAGTTCGTGATGAGCTCATTAGCACTAGGAGGGAGTTCTTTAAACATGCCTCAATGCCCTATGGAATCAACTCCAATTTTATTTCCCTGATCCCAAAGAAGGAAAATGCAGTGGATGTAAAGGATTTCAGACATATTGCTATTGGGAATACC
This sequence comes from Viscum album, assembly GCA_963277665.1. Classification (NCBI taxonomy): domain Eukaryota; kingdom Viridiplantae; phylum Streptophyta; class Magnoliopsida; order Santalales; family Viscaceae; genus Viscum; species Viscum album. Next base: position 864,087,940 of record OY728147.1, on the reverse strand, counting down.
TTTCCGAAAATCATTAGAAAAATTATTGCTATAAGGTTAGGTACCATTGTTCATGGTTTTATCTCTTCAAATTAGTTTGTCTTTATCCCTGGTAGGAATATTCAGAACTACCTCTGAATGTGTTAGAATCATGAAACGAAATGTTAAACATGGGAACATTGCTTTAAAGCTTGATATCTCAAAGGAATTTGATATAATAAAGTGGAGTTTTATTTTTGAAATGCTCAGAAGGTATGGACACCCCCCTTCACCCCCATTCCCCCCTGTAAATCCCCTTTGAACACCCCCATTCCCCCCTATACAACCCCTTGCACCCCCTAGACAACCCCCTTGCACCCCCACTGAACACCCCCTCCCCTAGACACCCCCATGGACACCCCTCCTGGAAAACCCCCTGGACAGACCCCCCTGATGGAGCCTGGACACCCCCTCCTAGACACCCCACCTACAACCTCCCCCTGCCCTATAGAACCCCCCTGTACAGCCCTTGGACCCCCCCTAGACAGCCCCCCTAGACACCCCACCGGCACCCTGCCCCCTGCCCTACAGACCCCTTGAACCCCCCCAGACAGCACTTGGACACCCCCTTGGACAACCCCTCCTAGACACCCCACCTACACCCCCTGCTCCTAATAGTTTCATTCATAGGAATACAATGGTTATTGATCCACCAAACCAACAAGTTACATTTAATCGGGATTTCTTTACACCAGTACAGATTTTTACTACCAGTGATACCATTTGGAATCTGATGTATAGACCTATAAATCTTGGCCCAGAAAACCCCCATTGGATACTTCGTGAAGAATAAACATTCCATTTAAGAATATATAATAATGTTATCAAAACATTCACTTTGATGGTAGTTAAGAACAACCTGTGTAAAATAGGGGTAACAACATGCATTGGCAAACAAAATGTTGGGAGTCAGATAGCCTGGAAATCCAAGAGGGGAACCTGCCCAGTTGTCAAACTAGATGTTTATGTTTCCTCATTCCACAATCCATTGAGACTGCTTCTTGAGAGCCAGAATGTTCCCATGCAACTCCTTCCACATCCATGATACTTTTCCCCTAGATCCTCAAGGTCAGATCAATACTTTGACAGATATGAAATTTTCCCATAGAGAATGACCTTCAAGAACCTCCCAAGAAAACTTAGCTTGCAGAATGTGAATTGATCCCTTGACACTGCATAAGCTGATACCCCCATCTACCACTATTTTGTCCATCCTCATCCACATAGCCCTAGTAAAATCTTCCCTCTCCATGAGAATACAATATGAAAGAAGTCATTATCTTTTCAATATTCCCCAACACCACTTTCGAATCCATTAGGACCAATAAAACATGAATCGTAATGGAGATAAGGATGAAATTCACCAGCGTGATTCTTCCATCGAAGGATAAAAAGTGGTTTTGGGGGGCTGGAGCGGTGGCTGGTGCAGGCTGGAGGGACTGGTGCGGGTGGGAAGGCAGGCAGCAGGGGGATGGCAGGGGGCTAGTGTGGGCTGAAACTGGTGGCTGGGGCTATTTTGTAGGTGGAAGAGGGCTGGCATGAGTGTTTTGCAGGAGGTTGGGGGTGGGGGCTGGTGTGGGATGGATTGCAGGTGGCCGCAGCATGACCACGGCGTGACCGCGGTGTGACCGCGACATTACCGAGGCGTGACCGCGGCATTACCGTGGTGTGACCGCAACATATTGTCTCGGTCTAGAGACATCTACGGGGAAACATCTTCTGGCCAGGAGCGAAGGGAGTGGGAGGAGGTGAGGCAACATTCCGGCCGTCGCCCCGCCGACAGAAATTGTGATTAGTCAATCTCAAAATTTATCACAAGACTCATGGAATATTATCACAAAGCCGATCATCCATCAGATTCTTCATTTTTGTAGAAAGATACAACTACACTATATGAGGTGTGTGTTGTTTATTGTTCTCACACAGAAAAAAAGATAATGTAGAAGCATTTTCTCTACAAGGGTCAAAACACTCCGATCATCGGGATCATAAAAATATAAAACTCTTAAGGATAGTTTTCCAAATACAAATATCATTCTAAAATTATTCCCAAGTATTATTATTGTCCAAAATTTACTATGATGTCCCTCGAGCACTTAGATGGTCCTTGTAGAATACAAGTAGCAAGATTCACCCTCATCTCCAATGTTGTCTACAGGTGACTAAATATTTTCATGAGAGACTCAATCAAGAGATTTTCTACCTGAGGGCCTCCCTCCCCATTAACTATGGGTGGTTAATTTATCTAAAACTCCATATAGGTATCATACATCGAATTCCGACAGGACTGAAAACCGCCGTGGGGTGTTTTCCTAGAGCAGGGACAAATCATGGCATTACTGCGGCGTGACCGTGGCGTGACCGCGGCGTGACCGCGGCGTGACCGCGGCGTGACCGCGGCGTGACCGCGGCGTGACCGCGGCGTGACCATGACCTGACTACCGTGTGACTGCGGCCTGACCGCGGTGTGACCGTGGTGTGACCGTGGTACGACCGCAACATGTTGGCTCAGTCCAACAACATCGGTGGGGCAACATATTCTGTCCAGGAGTGAAGGGAGCAGGAGGAGGCAGGGCAACATTTCAGTCATCGCCCTGCCGACAAAAATTGTGATTAGTCTATCTCAACATTGATAACAAGACTCTTGGAATACTATCACAGAGCTAATCATAACCATTCTTTGGTTTGGAAGATAGCGCACCTCCTTTGGAGGGTTTTTATTATAAAATCATGCCATTTCTTTATCACAAAATTCATTTAATTATATTTAAAATTTATTTTAAAAATCATTCAACACAAATAAAATGCAATAAGTTAAGCAACTAGATCAACATAACTATCACTGTGAGTTTTCGCAGACAGTGCACCTCCGTTGGAGGGGTTTTATTATAAAAACATGACTTTATTTATCAAATGAAACAATTATATTAAAGAATAGTTATTCAAGATATGAAATTCAATATACTTATGCAAAATTAAGAAAGAAGCTAAATTTAATTTAAAGCATTATTGAATTAAAGAGGCTAGAAGAGGGACCCTACCTCAAGGTGGAACCAAGCCATCCACTTCGGCTCTTAGATATTTCTAACTAAAATTTGTTTCTCCCCCACTGGGTATACGCACCTTCACACATATGAAAGGACACCTAGCCCCTATGCACACACCCGCATGACAATGAGCATGTGTAAAGGGATCCTTGCACATATACTTATATGCATATACCAGTCTCCACTCACATGCGTATGCATATATATATATATATATATATATACATGGGCACACCTAGCCCCATACGTGAATAATCACTACCCTGGGTGACTATACACGTAACAGGAGATATCCCCCCACCCCCTGAACACCCCTCACCCCCCTGGACACCCCCACCCCATGGAAAGCCTCTTCACCCCCATGGACAGCCCCCCAACCCCCTTGGATAGCCCCCACCCCCCTTGGACAGCCCCCACCCCCCTCGACCCACGAAAGTTGAATTATGGTGCACAATACAAAAGATCATGCTAAGTATACTATTGATATGTGTTTGGTGTCTCAAACAAGGGATTGATCACCCTAAAAAACATTTAATTAAAACAGAAGCAAGAAATAAATAAAATTTCGGCATGACCCATCCATATGTAGGACATCCATGCCGAAGGAAAATAAAATAAATAGAAGTAACACAGTAAAATCAGACAAAAATTAAACACACTATCAATCCCTCAACTACCCTGATCTCCCTCCCCTAAAAAGAAAACCGTGTAGCCGCCTCCAGTGCCCTTCTAGCCCCCATCGCAGAATATAAGTACCCTCTGTCTGTAGAAAGTGGTAAAAGGCCTAAGTGGCTGATGCAATAATGAAAATAAAATAAAAAATCAACTACAACATACCTGTCTCCTCTTCCCTAGCACCAATGAGTGGGCTGATCGTGTCATTGCAGACAGAGCTTCAGCAGGATTCTTCCCATGTTTCCCAGATTTTTTACCCTTGTATTTACCAAACATATGAATTATTAAAAGGTGTTTGTACAGGTAATGTTTCTATGAACAGTTCCAGTGTAATCATTTCTAGTCTAAGAACTAATAAAGTAAGCACTTTTACTGTAATGATGTTAGTATAAACATTGCTAGTGTGCATACTACTAGTGTAATAAATGCTAGTGTAATGTTGCTACTAATGAAGCCAAATGTGTAAATATGTAAACTTTTTCAGTGTAAACATTGTTGTTAGTATGGGCTTCTAGTTTAACACTCCTAATATAAAGGTTACAATAGAATCCATGCTAATGTAAGTAATGCTACTTAAACACTGATAGTCTTATTCTAGTGATAATAATGTAAATATGTATTCGAACCTATTTTTGATGGTGTAAAATTTTGGAATATTGGGATTGATCATCAATTTCCTTGCGTTTAATGTTGCTACTAAAAATAACAGAACCTACATAATAGGATTGGGAAAATTATTAGATGTTTTATGTTATAGAAATTAAAATATTAAATAATATAGGGGTAATAACTGCCTAATGTTTCGGTGCGGATGTGCGTCGGGTTTCTGTTCCGACGCTGTTCCGCCAGGACGCGTTCGCGCGTGCGCCCGTCGACCCAAGGGGATGGGAGCACGGCTTGTGGCCCCGCAGTCCCGCTTTCTAAAGGCGGGCGACATCCATCCCTTATTCAGGGACGTCTGCTCCTTGATCGAAACCGAGATGATGGGATGTCGGCTCCTTCCGTGGACGTCTCCTCGGAACTCGTTGCCTAATCCGGGTCTCCCTCATAGATTTAAGAATGTTCGTGAATCTCGTTCCCGGCGCCATATCTTCATGGACACCGGTTAATTACGCTGCTTCCGCCCAGACGCTCCAAGGAGTCTGGTCGGGGCAGCAACCCGCGGTGAGGAGACCGGGTAGCTCTGGGTGTTGGGGGCGTGTCTTAACACTGCGGCTCTGCATGTCTGCCTTCCATCCCTAATAGGGCTTCTCGAAGGCGTGATGGCCTGAGGCATCCCGCGCTGGGTGCGGGGAACTGCGTTACCTGAGGTTTTCCTCAGCTTCTCATGTTTAACACGAGGTATGCCGCGAGTTTAACGTCCAGCGGGGATGACATCAGACTGATCAACACGAGGAGTGGATCAGATGACAGAACCCCTTGCGGGGAACCTCCGACGCTGGGGCCAGCACATGGGTGGCTTCCCGAGTGAAGTGGAGTGGAATGAAATGGCATGACCCAACCGGGATGTGGCGGCCCGGGTAAGGATCAGGATGGATGATGGAGTGAAGAGCTTGGACCCCGTAGAGGCTTCCTACGTACCGCGCGTTAGCGCGGATCAAAGTCAGTGTAGTTCGGATATACAGTTTAACGTCATGCTGGACGATGGAAAGCCGACTCACGAGGAGGTCGAGGCTGCCGGGCGGAGGATTGAACCGAACCACCTCACACAGAGGGGGATGGAACGGCCGGGTGGATCACAATTTCATGTCATGCTGGACGATGGTGTTTGGGGCTTACACTCTAAGGAGGCCCATATGCGACAAAGTCCAGTTGAAGAGGGACTTGGGCCGAAGGTGAAAGACACCTCGATCCCTGTCACGCCCCCTACTAGCTTCGGCAGTGGGGAAGCACAATGGATACACACACGTGCAGTCCCCCACAAGGGCGGATTCATAGGTGAATCGACGCGAATGTGAACCCGGGAGGGGTCCACTGATGGACGAACCAACGTGAATACGACCAGGACGACCAGGTGGTGGGATTGAACCTCAGGGAGGCTTCCTACGTACCCTATTTAGGATACAGGGATCAAAGTCCACGTAGTTCATTCTTTCAGGACTTACGCACTGAGGCAACCTGAGTGCGGCAAAGCTCAGTTGAAGAGGGACTTGGGCCGAAGGTGAGAGACACCTCGGTCCCTGTCACGCCCCCTACTAGCTTCGGCAGTGGGGAAGCACAATGGAGATACACATGTGCAGTCCCCCACAAGAAACTAGGGGTTTGTAATACCCTACCCCCGTGGGCGAAGGTCACTCTAATAAATCGTCCCTAAAGAGGGGAAATCCCAACATCCCTGCAGAGACGAGCGGGTGGGGTCCACATCCAACCCGGGGGGGACCCTGCGTGCGAGGCACGAGATCGGGTGACGCGGAAGGTTTAACGTCTTGACGGACGAAGTACAGTTTAACGTCGTGTGTTGAGGACGAAGCGGACGGTTTAACGTCTTGCCGGACGAAGTACAGTTTAACGTCGTGTGTTGAGGACGAAGCGGACGGTTTAACGTCTTTCCGGATGAAGTACAGTTTAACGTCATGTTGGACGATGGGGTTTGGGGCTTACACCTTGAGGAGGCCCATATGCTAGGCAGTTTAACGTCCTGCAGCTTGGACGAGGTGCAGTTTAGCGTCCTGCAGGACGATGGATGCTTGGCAGTTTAACGTCCTGCAGCGCGGACGAGGTGGTGCCGCCAATGGGTCCGTGTCACTTCGCGCGAGCCTGGAGGGCCGCACGGGAAGACAACGCACGGTGCGGGCACCCGGGATGAAGATCATCGGGCACCACGCAGGCGGGTACCCTCAGGGGGTCAAAGGGGGTGACCCTTGGCAGTTTGCGCGCAAAAGAGGAGCTTGGCGCGCAATACCGCGGGTCGGCGCGCAATTGGGCGGGATGGCGCGCAATTGGGCCACCGCTTTGCGCGCGGAAGATGGAGATTGCGCGCACCGGGACTCTGATAGCGTGAGGGGAATAGATATTGCGCGCACCGGGCCTCTGATAGCGCACGGAGGCAACGACCCATTCTTTAACGAATGGCCACTTAGTAAGGGGGGGTGCGCGCAATCGGGCTGGATTGCGCGCACCCGGGGGGAAATTGCGCGCAAGAGGATTCTTTTGCGCGCGAAGGCCTTTGGGTGAGGAGTTGGTCAAAGGAAAGAAGCCAAAGGGGTTGCGCGCGAAGGCGAACCCCGGGGCTTGCTTGCGCGAAATAAAGGAGGTTACCTGAAGATCAGCATTGCGCGCGGAGGGGGCGGGATTGCGCGCACGAGCGACCCTTCGAATTCTGGCAACCTCTAAAACGTCGGGGGTCGCCTTGTATTTATAGGCAACCCCAGGTGCGCAATTCGGCTCACGGGCACGCAATTCGGCGCGCGGGCGCGCAATTCGGCTCGCGAGCGCGCAACGCGGCTCGGGCGCGAAATAGGGGCCCGGCGCGCAATAGGGTCACACACGGGCGTCGGGCGCAGAAAATTACGCGCTGACTCGGCCCATTGCGCGAATCCCGGAAGGATTGCGCGCGCCTCACCAATATTGCGCGCGGGCCTCCGATATTTCGCGCAAGGCCTTTGGGCCTTCCGAAACATGCTTCTGACTCCAAATATGACCTCTCTTTCCTCATCCGGAACTTCGTTTGAGGAGCAACAGACTTTTCCGGCGTCTACAAAAGCCCCCCCTCGGAATCTGATCGGCGAGAGGTCGCAACGATCGGGTTCCGAGGGAGACGCCGAAATGCCGAAGTCCTGGGTGGCGCGGGACTTTGGCGCGCAAAAAGGGCGTCGGGCGCGAAATTCGCTGCCTTGGTCGCGCAAAGCGCTTTCCGCGCGGCGCGGACACCCGGCCTCGCCTATAAATAGGGGCCCTGGGTCTCGCGTGCCGTACATAGGCTTTCCGCGCGATAAGCTTCCAAGCTCTCGTGCGCAAAATTGCCCTTGACGGCGCGAAATTCGCCCGTTCGGCGCTCAAACCCATCCGGATTTCAGCTTGTCTTGCGTAAACACCCGGGGTTTTACGCGACAGACTTCCCAATTGCGCGCCATCCACTAGGATTGCGCGCCAACTCTCAAATTTCTCTACCAGCCTCCTCCGATTCCGCACGCCTCATCCCTTAACCCACACGACTCCCGGAGCTTCTGAGATGGCCGTGAATCAAGTGAATGAGGGGGATGCCGCCATTCGCAGAGCTGAGATGGCGGCGAACGAGGAGGTCTACGGAGCCAAGGAGATTGTTTCCAACAATCAATCCTTGTTCGATTTGCTGATGCCGGCCCAGAAGACGTATCCGCTATCGGACAACCTGCCACTCTGGAACTACGGCATCCTGGATGAGGTTCCGGTGCCGGGGTTTGAGGTTGATGTGCCACGGACCTGGGTGACTCGGGAGGAAGAGCTTCCCCGCTACAACATCACCAACAACGGGTATCCTTCCAGGGAGACCAGGCACTTAAATGTCTATGTCCTGAACCCGAGGACGCGAACCATTACCGGGAGTCAGCCTACTGCGGAGAACTCTCCAGCCCTCTACTCGAGCACGTATCGCCAGAGTGTCACCGACGACACCAGGGGCTGGCTGAAGGACTGGGACTTGCGGTCTGGGGGAAATTTCACCAGTGAGTGGGCCTGGGCGTTCTGGGTATGCCACACCTGTGATCACTTCGCGGAGGAACTGCGGTACATCGGCCTGTTTGAGGCGGTGTGGACGTCGCAGTTCCACTTCTACCAGCAGCCCGAGCTTGGGCCGGAGCTGTTCACCCGCTGGTCCCCGAATACCAAAACCTTCCATCTTCATCATGGGGAGGTCATCATCAGTCTCTAGGACATACACTGCATTGGAGGTATCCCGCTGGAGGGTTACCAATATGATGAGTTCCTGCCTCCGAGGAACACCTGGGGCGACAGGTCGCGTACTCCCATCTTGACATGGCATCTACTGGACCTGGCTACGGAGCGGCTCGGGGTCAAGGACTTCCGCAAGGACATAGCCTACAAGGAGTGGTTCGGACAGTTCTTGGAGCATGACCCAGCGGTCAAGATGCCAGGCAGGGGGAAGCGGTGCCCGGCCGCAGCTCAGAGGAGCCGGAATGGGTCGTACTGGCGGGTCCTGGAGACGGGAGACTACTGCTCATGGGGGTACCGCGTCATCGAGGCCCAGGACCCAAATGTCCGGTACGCGGCGTTCCTGGCCACCTTTCTGAGTGGGTGGCTCCTGCCAGTGCGGGATGCGAGGATGGACGTCCGGCCAGCGACACTGGTGATGGCGGGCGCCATGGCCGCCAACAAAAGATTCAACCTCGGGGTCCTAGTGCTGGCTAAGCTGTACGCCATCCTGGGACGCATCTCGCGAGGGGGGTCGCCACGAAGGGTATGTGGGCTCTTTCAATTCTTCCACGGCTGGGTGGCTGCTCACCTCGGTGGGTACACGTTTCCAAACGCCATCATTCCTCCGGGCAACGGCCTGCGACCCTCCCTGCTGAACATCGCGGGGGTCTCTCCGATGACCCTAAATGAGGAGGGCATGAGGATTCGGATTGGAAATCACGCCAATTTCAACTTCAGCCCGTTCCCCACTCCCGTTGGCCAGATGATCGACAATGGGCAGGGTCTGCTGGAGCAGTACGAATACTTCCTGAGCATGCGGGGCGGGGTGCTCGTGGCTCGGATCGACGGGAAGGTGATCTGCGAGCCCTACGTGCCAACCCGGTTTTCCAGGCAGTTCAGGTGCCTTAAACGGATGCCGAAGAGGGTATTCGCTGCTGTCCGGGAGGAGACGAACCCTTGCGTCCTTCGCCAGATGTGGTTAATGTTTTCCGCTTTCGGCTCTGGCGATGTCATCACTCTCCCTCCTACCGGGGTCGACGCAGGCTTGGCAACCGAGTACGCCGATCACTGGGCCATCGCGTACCCCGAGGGGCTTCTACGGAAACCAGTTCGGCGGCTCGAGGTCACCCGTGCAGAGACCGAGCGTCAAGGAAAGAGGCGAGGCGCCGTTACGCGGGGGAGAACAGAGGCGCTCCAAACAGCGGAGCCGGCGCGGGCAGGGACTTCGGCGGCGGGCACATCGCAGACTGCCGCCACGGCCTCAGCGCCCTGAGAGGGGGCACATGCGGTGGTCGGGGAGCGGCCCGGGAAGCAGATAAGGCGTCTACTCGAACCCTCCCACGATGCAGTCTTCCCAGCGCTGTGGTCGGCCTGGATGACCCTGCGGCAGTCGCTGGGGACCGAAACCATCTGGCAGAAGATAACCAGAGAAGGAATCCATCTGCCAGAGGTCGGGCGCCTTCAGGTCGCCGACAGGGTGAACTTCCACCGGTGGTATGCGTATCTGACGGCCATAGATGAGTACGCGCGCCAACGTGGTCAGCGTGCGGAGCCGTCCCTTCTGGTGAAGGTGATGCTCGGTCTAGAGACTGATCCAGAACAGATGCCGCCGGAGGAAGGTGATAGTAACAATGACTATGAGGAAGAGGAGGAGACGGGGGAGGATGAAGGCTCTGAGGGAAGGTCCCATCCGGGGAGCCCGCGGGAGAGCGGCGAGGTGGCCGGCTCTGACAATATCGATTTCACTGAGCTCCTCAAGGTCTGATTCTATCCCTACTCAACCTGCTTCATCCATTCTCTTATGCAGCTTCTAACCCATTTCTTTACCTTCCTCAGGAGTGCACGGATGCTGGTCAGGCATCCTCAGCAGGAGTAGGAGAGGCGCCAGTAGGACAGGGCGGGGGCCAGACACCCATCATTGAATTGACAAGCGCTGAGGGGTCCCCTGCTGCAATTGCTCCTGCGGCGGCCGGGACAGCGGAAGATGACGCTCTGGACTCCCGTAAGTCTTCTTACTTTACTGTTGGTGCTTGCCGTTGACGATCCGTGACTAACCACGACATGCCTTGCGCAGTGATATCAATACTGGAGGCTCGTCGGGCTGTCGAACCCGGGCCATCCATGAGTGGACCAGTGGCAGACATACCGCCTTCTCTGGAACAGACTCCTCACACCGAGTCGGCCCCACCAACTGCTGATCAGGGAGCAATGGACGCCGGTGGTGCTGCCATCGGAGAGAGGTCGGGGGCTGACGAGGGTGTCAACGCCGCTGGGGCGAGAGAAGAAGGTCGCCCAGATGTTGGGGAACCTATCCCCTGTGAGGAAATCCCAGGGGCGGACCCTGCAGCAGAACTACTGGCTGCCTTCCCTGCCTACCGGCCTGCCGACCCTGAGGAGATGGACGAATCGGACTCGGAGGCGGTCGAGGAGAGTCGGATAACGCGCCGCAGGGGGTGGAAGTGCATCCAGCGCTTCCTCAAGCGACCCCCATCGGAGTGGATGAGGCGCATGGGATCGCTTCAAACCTGGCTGCACTTCCTGTGTGCCGGGGGAGTTGATGCTCGACGCCTCCATCTGACGGTCCATGATTTCATGGCTGAAAAGATGCGCGAGAGCCGCCGGCGTGCCGACGTCGCACAATGTCGGGACATGTCGGAGAACACGCGGGCGCTCCTCATGGCGGAGCAGGAAGTCCGACGCCTCGAAGGGCAGGCGGCAGAGAAGGAGGCCTTCGTCGCAGCGTGCAATGAGCTTGTGGAGCAATTGACGGCCCAGCTGGATGACGCCCAGGCACAGCTGACGGAGGCAGGCCACCAGATGGTCACACTTCAAGTTGAGCAGGAGCGTGCACAGTCCAGGATCGACGAACTGCGCGCTGCGACCGCCGACGAAGAGAGGGCATGCAGAGAGCGAGAAGCAGCTCTGGAGGCCGCCAGCCAAAGGGTGGCGGTGTTGGAAAGATCCATTCAGCACGCTAATCCCTAGGGGATTTGTTTTTTCCATTCCCAGAACATTTTGCTTCCGCTACTCAATACTTCGATCCATTTGTATGAATCAACATATTTATCTGCATCTTTTGGCTTAACGTGCTCAACCACAATTCATTGTCTTGCGGGAGCGTTAACCAAGCTTCAGGCATCCACAATTGGGCCTGGATTTCTAAGGAAAAGAGGGAGGTCATTCCTAGGAAAGGAGACCTCAGACCTAATCAACGTACCATCCCCCCAACTTGTTCCGACACACGAGCGGGACAACGCTAGGGGCGTTGAGATTTTATCCGAACATAGGGAAATGAAAAAGGGTGAATCGCGTGTCCCGAATTCAGAAATCCACGACGGTCAGTCTTCCAGGAAATGCCCAAGACGGCAAGCGGACAATGGATCAATCGACCATACTACTACAATAGACGGACCGAAGGTCATCATTCATGTTGCAGGAGGCGGATCACATGTCATCATCAATACCGCTTTGGGGGTTCCTTCAGACACAAGGGTGGAAATCCGGATCAAAAGAGCATGCGAAGCGTGGGGCGAAGTGATGATTTGTTCGGACAGAATCTAACACTCCCAAAATTGCGCCACCGTGGGGAAAGCGTATTAGGAGGATGCACTAATCTGGCCGTGAATCACCCCAATTCTCAGACAGAACCTCTTTGACGAGGAAACTGTCACTTCCCATCATTGCAATGGGGCATCCTGAGCTGAATCAGGGAGAATATCACAACCGCACCACTCTACCAGAAGCCAGGCCAGACGACCGGCGATGAGGAGGGGCGGGACTCAGCGATCCCTGAGGCTGGACCCGAGTCGAGATGCCCGGGCGTTCCTACGTACTCTATCAGGCTGGAGATCAAGCCACACATAGTTCTGAGAGTGCAGTTTTAACGTCATGCGGGACGTAGAACCCCGATTAGGGAGATCTTAGTTTAAGGTCGTAGAGCTCGGACCATAGGGGTAGATATTAGTTTAAGGTCTTAGAGCTCGGACCATAAGAACCTCAAAGTACGCCACATCGTGGTCCTATCCCCTGGATATGCGAAGATGCACTGAGGGATAGTGTCAAGAGTGCCAAGATTTTGCCTGGTCAGAATGGGAGGTGGAAAACGTAATGTGAATCATGCGGCCATTCACTCAAGGACTGGGGGCACCGGCGTAACGATATGGGAGTACTGCCGACCGTGGCGGAAAAGCAGCATCAATATCGCACTGACCGTTGATGGAATGAGGCAGCAAACGAGCATCAACCGCTCAAGCGCAGGATTCATATCGACTTGCTGCCCAAGGCCCTTGGGGGCACCAGCCCGGATCGGTGGGAGAGCACTAAGGAATTGTATCCAGACCGCTCACGGGGGGGGGGGGGGGGTTCCACCCAGGGCGTAGGTGATGGGTCCGAATGAAGGGGAGCATGAAGCCTGAAAAGTGGAAGGAACCTGACCAAGCTGAACCTGACCCTCCTGGCAATAGACCAGAGTGCTCTTGACACCGGTGGACCACTGCAAGGGGTCAAGGGACACGCCTTGAGGGTGACCCGAAGGCGGAAGATTCGCAAGAGAAGGGGGAATCTTTTAAGAGGTGGGGGGCTGGACCCGAAGTTTCAAACATTCGGGCGTTCCTACGTATCCCATAAGGATGGGAATCAAGCCACACGTAGTTCTTGAAGCGCGGCGCAACACAATCGGGCACCAGCGTGGGGAGGGGTGCGGGTCTGGCCCTCGCACCCAAAAGAAGCGGTATTTGATATTTCTTGTTTGTCCTTAAAGGTGGATGGTTTTTCTTTGTGCAGCGACATGCCTGTGATTAAGAAATCCCTGGCGTCGCCACAATAATCAAGCCATGAAAGGCATTGATAAATGGCGTGGTTATTAACCAGCGCCCAACGTGAGTGTTCCCTGAGGAGAAAATCACGATGCAGTGCCGTTTCTCGTCGGGCGGCCAAGACGATCACAGTTTACGGTCGTGTGGTAAGACCAGGCAACACAGTTTAAGGTCGTGTGGCTCGGACCATGGAGGAATCCGCTTATTGCAATACGGAGGACCCAGCGGAGGTGGGGACACATCCCAGCCCTGCGGTCACACACAATTCCAGGAGAAGGATCCTGGGATAGGGGCCTGCATATGTCTATCAACTGAGGGGCAGAGATGCTAGCCTCCAGCTATGCTGGGCCCAGAACACGATTGTTCGGGCGACTCCTTCCTCCTCATGGGGACGAGGGTCTAGCTAAACATGGCCCTTAGGGAGGACATTAGCATATATCATTGGTGATCATATCTTGGGAGCCTCTAAAGGCACCATTACCCTGGTTGGCCTGCCTAACGTGTAGAGGTGTACTGAGGGTCAGTATGAAGAGAGAGTGTCGAGTTTCCACTACAACGCACTGAGGCGGAGTGTGATAAGGACTGTGCAACCAATGTTCAGAGCCTGAAAGAGTTGACATGGTGATCAAGGATGTTGCTGACCATATTCACAGCACAACATCCGATCGCGTCAGCCTAGGATGAGGCAAGAAAACGAGCATCAACCGCTCAAGCGCAGGATTCATATCGATTTGCTACCCAGGACCCGCCGGTAAATTGACCGGGAGCGGTAGGAGAGCACTAAGGCATCGCATCCAAACCGCTAATGAGGATCCCTTTGAGTGAAGGTCCGAACAAGAGGAAGCGCAAGGCCTGACAAGTAACACAGGACTTGTAGGTATTGAATCCGACACTACAGGTCATAGACCGGAGTACCCCAAAACATGCTAACAGATCACCGGAAAGGGTAGGAGGACTCACCTTGAGAGAAACCAAAGGATGACAGATCCCCATGATCAACCAAGAGACAGGGCTGGACCTGGAACACAAACGTCTAGGCGGTCCTACGTATCCCATAAGGATGGGAATCAAGCCGTACGTAGTTCTTGAGAGGCAGTTTAACGTCATGCGGGACGAATGCTGAACAGTTTAACGTCTTGTAGCTCGGACGTGGTGCAGTTTAGTGTCATGCAGGACGAAGTGCAGTTTAACGTCATGCGGGACGATGGAGCATGCAGTTTAACGTCCTGCAGCGTGGACGAATGCAGTTTAACGTCGTGTGGGACGAAGTGCAGTTTAACGTCATGCAGGACGATGGAGCATGCAGTTTAACGTCCTGCAGCGTGGACGAATTCAGTTTAACGTCGTGCGGGACGAAGTGCAGTTTAACGTCATGCAGGACGATGGAGCATGCAGTTTAACGTCCTGCAGCGTGGACGAATGCAGTTTAACATCGTGCGGGACGAAGTGCAGTTTAACGTCATGCGGGACGATGGACACTCAGGCAAAGTACTGCTTGAGGAACCTAGCATTGGTGGGAGGAGTGACACGCTCACCATCCATAGTCTCTAGGGAGTACACGCCATTGGGATAGACCTTGTGGACGACAAAAGGTCCCTCCCACTTGGGCTCCAACTTGGGCGGCTTCCTGCCGGGGATCATTGGTGCTCTTAGGGCCAGTACTAGGTCACCCTGCAGGAAGGAGCGGAGGCGAACCTTCTTATTGAAAGTTCGAGCCATTCTGCTTTGATGCCTCTCCAAGTTGTGCAAAGCGCGAAGCCTATTCTCATCCAGTGCTTCCAACTCGACTAGACAGGCTTCAGCAGCTCTGCCCGGCGCTTGCTGGTCGTAGACCGCAGTGCGCAACGACGATAACTGGATCTCGATGGGCAGGACGGCCTCAGCTCCATACACCAGGGAATAAGGGGTCATCTGGGTGGAATTGCGAGTCGTCGTCCGATAAGCCCAGAGGGTGTTGGGGAGCTTGTCCGGCCAACTCTTCTTGTTCTGACCAACCATCTTTTGCAGAATGTTAGAGAGTGTTTTGTTAAACGCCTAAATCCGTCCATTCGCCTGCGCATGATAGCGAGATGTATGGTTCGAGCGAATGTTGTACTTGGCGTACAACTTCTTCAACTCGGCTGCTCGGAAATTGGCTCCATTATCCGTGAGGATAAGGTGAGGCACTCCAAATCGATAAATGATGTTGGAGGTCACGAAGTCAGCGATAGAACAAGATTTGACCTATCTGAGTGGAATCGCCTCTGCCCATTTGGAGAAGAATTCCGTGGCGGTCAGAATGAACCGGCACTGGCGAGCCGTCGCCGGCGGGTAAGGTCCCACAACGTCCAGCCCCTAGAATGCAAAGGGCCAAGAATACCTGGTGGTATGGAGAGGCTCCGGCGGCCGATACACAAAGTTTGCATGAACCTGGCATGCATGGAACTTCCTGGCATACTCGATGCAGTCATGGATCATGGAGGGCCAGAAGTATCCCAACCTCTGAATCTGGTGGGACAGCTTCGGCCCAGTCTGGTGGGCACCACATGAACCAGCATGAACCTCTTGCATGACTCGTGGGATCTCAACTCCCTGAAGGCAACGGAGGAGAACACCATCAAATACGCGTCTATAGAGGATCTGCTCCAGACCGGGACTGCTCTGGAGGACAAACTGCGATGCGCGGCGTCGAACTCGCTCGCGCTCGGCCCGATCCGACGGGAGAATGCCATGTTGGAGGTACTCAACCAAGGGCGTCCTCCAATCAGGGGCTGGTTTGACTGCCATATCTGTGGTACTCGGGGCTCCAGGCACAGGGGCAACCGTGGTGAGATTACTTACCGACGGGCCGCGATCTCCCTCCGGGATAACGGGAGCGATGAGCCTGCGGTGCGTCAAGTGGATGATCGGGTTGTCCTGTTCAGGCTCCACGAGTGACGCAGCAAGGCTGGCCAAAGCATCTGCTCGACCGTTCTGCGACTGGGGAATATGGACAACTTCTGGCCGAGAAGGGAACTGGGCCATCAGGAGGAGGGTGCACTCCAGCAATGGCACAAGTTCCGGCTTCCTGACAACGTAGTCTCCATTGATCTGCTTAACGACCAGCTCGGAGTCCCCTTTCACACACAGATGGGGCACGTCGATCTCGAGAGCTAACTCTAGGCCAGTGATGAGGGCATGGTATTCCGCCTCATTGTTGGTACAACCCTCTGACAACAGGAAAGAGTATGGCAGCATGGCTTGCTCTGGGGTAATGAAGATGATACCCAAGCCCACTCTGTTGAGCTTAGGATTATCGAGTCTTCTACCGGCGGGGTTCCGGGAGGCACCGTCAAAGTGCATCTGCCAGCATGGATCGACACGATCGACCGAGAGAATGACCTCATCAGGAAAGACTAGATCCAGCGGCTGATCCGCGGAGGTTGGGTGAGCAGCCAGAAAGTCCGCCAATGCTTGCCCTTTGATGGCCTTCTGAGACACATACCTGATGTCGAACTGCTGGAGAATCACAGCCCATCGCCCTAGACAGCCAGTCAACATAGGCCGGCTCAGGATATATTTCAACGGGTCTACCCGAGAAACCAACTGTACCTCGTGGTACTGCAAGTAGTGCCGTAATTTCTGTACGGAAAATACGAGCGCCAGGCAACTCTTCTCGATGGGGGAATACCTAACTTCCGCATCGAGGAGCATGCGACTGAGGTAATAGAGGCTATTCTCTGTTCCCTCGTTGTTCTTCTGGGCGAGAAGGGCACCAAGGGACCGTTCCAGGGCAGTCACATAAAGGACCAGCGGCTTCCCGGATACAGGCGGCATCAAAACCAGAGGTTGAAGCAGGTACTGCTTGATTTCCTCGAAAGTGGTCTGACACTCCTTATCCCATACATAGGTGGCACCTTTCTTCATGAGCCGAGAAAAGGACTTACACTTGCCGGCCAGATTCGCGATGAATCGGCGTATATAGGCTAAGTGGCCTTGGAACCCTTGCAGTTCCCGAATGTTACCTGGGGGAGGCATCTGGCTAATCGCCCTGATCTTCTCTAGGTTGATCTCAATACCCCGGTATCTTACCACAAAGCCAAGAAACTTCCCGGAGGTGACCCCGAAGGAACACTTCAACGAGTTCATCTTCAGGCGGCGAGACCGGAGGAAGCCGAACACTTTCTCAAGATCTTTGAGATGGTCCTGACGCTGGCATGATTTGACCACCAAGTCGTCGACGTAGCATTCCACCAGTGTGCCGAGGATTGTCTTGAATATGCGGTGCATCGCCCATTGATAGGTGGCACCTGCATTCTTCAGGCCGAAGGGCATGACCTGGTAACAAAAGATACCTTGGGGGGCCCTGAAGGCAGTGAACTCCTCATCCTCAGGGGCCATCCAGATTTGGTTGTATCCGGAGTATCCATCCATGAAGGAGAGGGCTTGAAACCCTGCCGTGGCGTCAATCAATAGCTCTTTCACCGGAAGGGGAAAATCATCCTTCGGACAGTGGCGGTTGAGATCGCGGAAGTCGATACAGACTCTGATCTGCCCGTTCTTCTTCCTGACCGACACAATGTTGGCCAGCCATCTGGGGTACTGAACTTCCCTCACGAAGTTGGCTTTGATAAGCTTGTCAACTTCGGCCTCAACCATGACACCGTGGAATGGGTGCATCTTCCTGGGAGGCTGCTTGAACCCGCGATGGTTCTCCGGGAGACCAAGGCGGTGGACGGCTACCTGAGGATCTAGCCCCGGAATCTCGCCATAGCCCCAAGCGAACACATCACGGTGCTGTCTGAGGAAGTCCACGTACTTATGCCGCTCCTCAGAGGGCATGGCGGCACTGACCAATGTGGGTCTTGGATCTGACTTGGTTCCAAGGTTCACCTGTACTAACTCATCAATCGTGGCAGAGACGCCCTCCTCAAAGGCTGGGGGTGCATCTTCCACGTCCTCTCCAATCGGGGAGGGATCGTCCACGGGAGAGACTACGTTGGAAACTGCATTGGGGATACCAGATCCTGCTGGGCCGCTGGTGCTGGCATGGGCGGTTGCGGTCATCTCATCAGGAGACTCACAGGCCGTCGAGACCATGGCTACGTCCAACCGATGGATCGGGAGGACGTAAGAGTCATCCAAACTTGCCCAGGGATCACTTGCAACAATGACATGCTCAACCTCACCTGTCAGGATCTACTTATCCTTGCTCTTGTAATAGTCCGCGTCCAGATAGCGGGCTTCACATGAGGAAAAAGGCGAGGCATCTCCCTGAAGCACGCCTAATCGACCATTAAGGGAGTATTTAAGGCATTGGTGGTATGATGAGGGAACCACCGCATGAAGGTGGAGCCATGGCCTGCCCATCAATGCGTTATACGCAGTGTCCTGAGAGACTACCATGAATTCGGTGTTGGAAACCAGGTCACCGAACTGGGTCTTCAAACGTATCTTGCTGACCGGAGTTTGCTCGGTGCGGTCGTACCCCTGGATCCTGAGGTCGGAGGGAATCAAGTCATCCTCAGACAACCCCAATCTCCGGAGCGTCCGAGTTGGAATCAGGTTAATCCCGGACCCCGTGTCGACAAGACAGTGCCGGACTTCAAGGCCATTGAACTGGCCAGTAACATACAGCGGACGAATGCGCCCCTATATAGGAGGGTCTTCATCCTTACCAGAGAACGAGATAACTGCCTGACATTCGGCGTTCTCAATCGCTTCGGCGTGAAAGGCCTCTGCAGCCGCAACCTCCATCTCAAACTGGAGGGGGATCTCCAGGGCTTCAGCGAGCGCCTCGCGCATCTCAGCTGACAGGCGCAGAGCCTCAAGGATGGAGAGCCTTGCTGGGATGTTGGCCAAGTGCTTCAGGACATCATACTTTCTTGCCAAGTGTGAGCCCCTGGTTGCAGGAGGTTGCTCTGCGGTTGGAGGCATGACGGGCCTTTCCGGTTGGACCGGCGGCCGACTGGTGCTTGGCGCATCTCACTGTTCCCTGGTTGAAGCCCGGGAAGTGGTCACCGTACTGGGGCCAGGAGGTCGGGATGGACTCATGGCAGGACGGAGCTGGTCGCGGCACGACTAAGGTGGTTCTGCCTGGTCCCACACCACAAACGGTGGCGGAGGCGAATCCGTCATCCCCGGATGGGGGGGCTGCGCGCGCTGAGCTCGGTTTTGAGCCCGCTGCCTAGTCTCAGTGGCGTGCATGGCCTGGCTGGAGGTACCAACTGTCGTGCCCCAGCGACTCCTGTTGTTGCGGTTCCTCCGACGGTGGCGACGACCGGGGACATTAGGGAGGTCCACCTGGTGTTCTTCAACGTCGGGAACCGAAAAGGGATTTACCAGGTCGACGGTATTAACCGAAGCGTACCCAACACTGTCATCGGACGAATCATTCATCACCGAGCGGATCCGGGGAGGGACCCCCATCTCCGGGGGCATGAAATCGCCGAGAGTTCGGGATAGCGGTGGAACTGGCGGGGCGCGATCTTCCTTCTTGCGCCACCACCGTTTGCTCTTCTCGGAAGAGGCAGGCGGGGACGACGATGCCGAAGCAGCACCCGCAGATTCTGGGGGCTCAGGCTGATTCAAGCGCGTACGGATGATTCCATGGGCGCGAATGATCGTCTTGCGGGCCATCCAGTCATTATACTTCTGGGATCCACGGTCAGAGACCAGCTGCCATTCGTCCTTGTCGCCACTATCGTCATCTGATCTCACGAACACACCCGCCACTTGTGTTGGAGCTAGGCCCAACCTGATTACATTGCTCTTAATCTGGTCTTGGAGCCAATCCTTAAATACGTAGCACCACCGGATGATGTTCCCCAGGGCCCGATGGTAAGGGCAGTAGCGGGGGTTATCTGTGAGATGTGCCTCCTCTGGCCTCCAACACTCAGGCAGTCGCACAATCCTCTGCTCTAGGGCGCTCCGGAAATAACCGGGGACCTGATCCTCGTGAAATGAGTAAGTCAGGTATCACGGGGCCCTGGGAGCGTGGTCTTGACGAGGGGCTGGAGGGGCCTGTCGAGGAGGTGGACCCCGATTATCTCGCCTGGGTTGTGGCGGTACATTACGCGGAGGGGCCGGCCGGTTCTGGGGCTGCCGCTGCTGGGCCGGGAACTGAGCCCGTGGAGGCGGATTCCTGTGAGGCTGTGGAGCTGGCCTCACCGGTAGCAGCTCCAACTGCCTGGGGGCCTCTATCTGGGCAACAGCAGTGGGCTCAGCCCTGCTGACTCTCCTTGCAGTGATCATAGGAGGTAGCGGGTGTGCCTGACTGGCCTGTTGCAGGGCTTCCTCAAGACGTTGAGCTTTGTCTGAGAAGTCCCTGAACCCTCCAGGGTAATTCTGAGTGATCAAGGAAGGGACCAGCTCGGTCTTGACGTTCCCGACGCACATTGTCAGCAACTGCTCCTGAGTCAATGGCATGTCAAGGGAATACGTGAGACCCTTCCATCGAGCGACGAAATCCGCGACTCGCTCATCAGGCCTTTGCTTGCACTTGAAGAGGTCTGCGATACTCGTCTTCCGGGTCGTGGAACTGAACTGGTAGAGGAACTGTCTACGAAGGTCCTCCCAGCTAGTTATCGACCCGACGGGGAGCTGGCTGTACCAGACAAATGATGGCCCTTCCAGTGTCTGGACAAAGCAGCGAAGCTTAGCGGCCTCCTGCTGCGCCGGAGTTCCCAACATAGGCCCGCACCTCGAGTTGAAATGGGCCAAATGCTGTGGCGGATCTCCAGTCCCGTTGAAGGGGGCGAAAGTGGGGTTCCCGAATCCCGGAGGTGCCGGCATGTCATCCACCCATGCTGGGTATGGCTTGCCGTCCGGTGGGATCGCCACTTGCCGAGTCTCCAAGGCTTCCAAGCGGGCGATGAGTGCCGCCATCAGATCGTCCGGACATGGGTTCCAGTCCTGGCGAGGATCTCTAACCATGAGCGCATTGCATGGCTCTTCAATCGGGTCGTCGACCGGGTCGTCGAACTCGGAAGCTCGTGGGATGGCGGGCGGAGCGGCCCTTGGGGCAGCGGGAGGAATCCGAGCGGGGTCTCTCAGGTAGTCATGTCGTTCGGGAGGGTGTGGTGAAACATACCGTGCCCTCTTGACATAGGCAATGGCCTCTCCCCTATCGGCAAACACGGCATAATCACGGTTACCCGGGAGAGTCTCGTCGAGGAGTGGTTGTTCCTGTCCCTGCTGTCCTGGCCTAGGATCACCGTAGTCAGGCCGCCGCTCTGCAGCGCGCTCGGCGAGGAGCTGATCAACTAGCTTCTTCTGCTCGGAGAGCTGTTGAAGTAGCATGGCCTTCTCGGGATCCTCATCTGCCCTCTGTATGGAGGCAGATGGGTCGGTGGGCTTTATAGCCCCGCCGTGCTCTTTACCTTTGCTGACGTTTCGGCTCAACGTCAGTGCTTCAGTGGGTGTGGGGAGACCTAGGAGGTTCCTCTGGTGACGAGTAACTCTCACCGATGGATCCAACGATGGCTTGTCTTCGGGGGGAGAGCCCCCGTCAAGAAGTTCCAAACCGTTCCCCTCTCCCGACTGGTCAGCCATATTGACCGTTTCCATCCCTGGGGATGTACCCTCAGGGCCGCCCAGCGAGTCGGGCTGTCGGCGAATCGCACTGAAGTGTAGGGCAGCGTACTGCCCCCATCCACGGATGTACATGTGGGGGGTGGCTTCCTCGATAACCTTGCAGAGTACTTGAAAACACTCAACGCATCGTTGTTGGAGGGCCTTGTGGTGCCCAAATGACCCGGGGTGCCGAACCGCGGGGAGCGTGGCCAGGTCAATCTGACGGCACTGCTCACCAATATCCTCTAGGTGTGCTTGACTCCCGGGATATGGCATTTGTAGGCGGTGAAGACGGGAGTGAGTCTCCCGGAGAGTTCGGCGGAAGCATTCGAACTCATCCGGGGTGAGCGATTCTGGTGCATCAAAGTCCGGTCCTGCGACTGGCCAAAACTTCTCAGGGAAGTGGCCCTCTGCAAGGACGGTCCAGAAGCTCCACAACTCAAACTCGGGACGCTGGTATTCTTGGTCCCCTTCAGCGACTGGGAATGGACGGGGAACCGACAGTGGTGCCGAGGCAGGCCGCTGGGCCGACGGGCTGGTCGGCGGTGAATACAGCGAGCAGGCCGATTGGCCTCCATATCCCGGGCCGCCCTCTGAGGGTTGCGGTGCCCCAGATACCACATCACGATAGGACGGGCTGGCGAGCGAACATCCTGCCATAGCGTCGGTGCTTTCCGAGGGTGCACTAGATCGTGGCTCGACCATCGGTCCCCAGAAAAGGTCTTCGGCTTCTCCAATCGAGGCAGAAGGCGCTTCCGGAGGGGCCGCACTACTAGAAAAACAGGTATTTGCGACGGGGGCCCGTCGCAAATAGCCCGTTGCTGAAAACGCCGTCGCAAAAACACTTATTTGCGACGAGCCCGTCGCTAAAGCCTTTTTTTGCGACGGTCATTCTCCCCGTCGCAAATAGTATTCCGTTTTTTTGTAAAAAACTTTTAAAATGGTTTTTGCGACGGTACCGTCGCAAAAACCATTTTTTTTAAAAAAATAAAAAACTATTAATAATACTAGTATTTGCGACGGGCATAGTATCCTATCGCCAATACGATTTACAGTATTTGCGACGGGACCCATCGCAAATACTATTTTTTTAAAAAAAATAAAAACTATTAATAATACTATTATTTGCGACGGGCATAGTATCCCGTCGCAAATACTATAAAAAAACTAAAAAAAATAAATTATTAATAAATTATTTTAATTAATATAATAATAGAATTATAATTCAAAAATAAAAATAATTAATTATTTTAATTAATATAATAATAATAGAATTATAATTCAAAAATAAAAAATAATAGAATATTAATAAATGATTTAATTAATATAATAATATTAGAATTATAATTCATAAATAAAAAAAATATTAATAAGTTATTTTAATTAATATAAAAATAATAAATTATTTTACATTCAAATATTAAAATAATTCAAGTATTACAAAAAATATAATTAAATTATAATATTATAAAATTTTAATATATATATATATATTTTAATATTATAAAATATAAATAATATTATTATTCATATTAATATTGTTATTTAAAAATATAATATTATTAATATTTTATAATGAGACAAAAACTAAGAATAGAAAAAAAAAATTGATTTCCCAAATTTTATAACATAAATACAAACTCTAATCTGAAGGAGGGGGGGAGGGGGGGAGGTGGGGGATCTGTAGATGGTGGTGGAGGAAACTCCATCCCTAAAGCATGAGTGAGTCAGCGCATGTACTCCATCTGCTCCTGATGCTGCTGCTGCCACCGACTCATCTGCTCCTTGTACAACTGCTGCTGGCATCGACGCTCCTCCTCATGCTGCTGACGCATTTGCTCCTACTCCTGTCGGAGACTCTCTATCTGTGGAGTCTGAGATCGCAACTGATCCTCATACTGTGCAGTAGAAGAAGAAGCACGAGCTCCTCTCGAGCTAGACGCCGACATCGCAGCACTGCCATAATAATCTCCAGGAGTCAGTCGAGAGCCGATACCAACTACCCGGCCCTTCTCGAAGGCATATTGGGTGGCCTGCATCTATGCCGCCTCATCAAACTGACGGGCAGTGGTCTGATCTGATGACTCGGCCTGACTCTCAGGCCGGGCCTGTGACGCTGCGGCCTCATATGACTCATATAGTTGCAATTTAAAATTAAAATTGTAAATATATTATATGTAGTTAATTTTTAAACTTGAAAACAAATAATACTGACCACGATGTGATGCTGACGATCACCTCTGAGCTCCCCAGTAGCAGGATCACTATACATCCTCCGATATACGTCGTACTCTGTAATATCGGGGTGCTCGATAGCCTATAAGAATAAAAAATAAACTGTTAATATTTATAGTTATATAAAATATTTATAAATAATGTACGTACCAGATGCTGTCTATGAGTACTGAAAGAACGACTCCCAGCTCGATGAGTCACCTCCTGTCTCCCCCGATTCTGCCTCCCCACCGATGATCTCCTCTGAAAGGCACCACTCAACCAGTGCGCACATAATCCATCCCATACATGGGATGAAATATACTCTGGTCGGTGTGCTCTACATGACTCCTCAAAATCTGACACTCCTGCTTTCTTCATCACAGCTTTTCTTAAATTGTGCAAAAACTGATGAAGGCGATCACGCATGGCCACCTCCCATGCCTCGTGGATGGCATCACGCATGGTATCCTCGATCGGATACCATAAACCCTACAAATAAATCAAAATATCAAGTTAGAAATGAAATAATTTTCAAAATAAAAATTATTTATTTACGTACGTACCAACCAATGGCCGAACATGGCCTGCTGCACATCAATGGGAATCTGCTCCCATGTGGTCCACGACTGAGAGAAATAGTTGCGCAAAATAGCGCTGCCCTGTCTGACTTCTATATGAGGAAAACTAAAAAAATAATAAACATTTATTATGTGAATAGATTAATGAAATCTTAGTCAAATCCACAGGTTATCACACAAGTTATCACACCTCCGTGTGCGTGGATCAAACCCAAGATGTGGACGTCGCTCGGGGACGGGGTCATGAATCATCAATCGTGCAAGACCGTGCCCCCTCCGCATACTCCCTGGAGCGCCTGCAGGCTGAGGGTCATCTGTCAGCAACACATCCGCATCGAAAGTCAAGTCAGCATCCGCCAACTCACGAAATGTGGCTCGTCCATCTGAAACAGAAAATGTTAATGTTAGCAAATAATTGATAATTACTATTATATATACATATATACATATATACATATTATGATTGTATATAAATACCATGGAATGCTATCAGTGTTCATCTTCATCATCATCTTCATATATGTCAATGTCATCTTCATATTCCTCCTCAACATCATCGATATCCATTCGAGTTACAGTTGCTTCATCTCTTACCATTTCAAATTCATATGTGACGTCATTAACATCATCGTCATCACCGACTCTTAAATGTGGGGTGTCGTCATCGATACTCATGTATCTTTGTAAAAAAGATTGATTTTGAGTACTCTCTTGAAAAACTTCAATTCTTTGCACATCAGTGAAAGCACATTCACTTTGACTAAACTGATTGTCTCAAATTTTGATTTTTATTATACTCCACCAATCAGTCAAGTCTCTTGATGTTGCACAGTACTTTGCATAATAAACTTGATATGCCTGTTGAGCCAATAAGAATGGTTCATTTACTGCGAGAACACTTTTACATTTAATATCGATGATTCCATGAGTCGGATGAACACGCACGCCTCTCTCTGTATCCAACCACCGACATTTGAACATGGTTATGTAATGTTGTCCAAGATAACAGAGTTCAATGATTTCATCAAGTATGCCATAAAAGTCAACTTCATTTTCTCGATGATGAGATCCTCTCAAGCTAACTCCACTGTTCATTGTTTTTTTCGATTCCCCATATGCATGTGTGTGGAATCGAAATCCATTCACCACATATGCATTATAAGTTTTAACAAGTTTGGAAGGTGGGTTACTCAATACACACAGCCGTTTGTCAATTTTATCAGCATGTCGAGACACCTGAAAATTTGTGAAATAATTATCAATATAGTAAACTATACATTGAATGAGTTGCTAAAAGATAAAGAATTTATGTTACCAGTTTTTGAAACCACTGAGAGAAATTTTTCAGTCGACGTTCTTCGAGAGCAGCTGCTGTAATTTGTGGAATTTGTTTCTTGATATGATTATCATACAACCTATAAAAACCAAAGTTATTTACTGTAACATAAATGATAGAATAAGTGATATAAACACTTACAGTACAACTGATGTCATCTCTTCACAGTTGAGCAGAACATACGTATGAGCTCTCTGATGTTCATCATCTGAAAGCCAGCGTTCATAAAATCCACCAAAACCAAGCTCTGACTGGTTGAAAATAGATAATTGATTTTCGATTTCATCAATATTCATCTCGTTCTATCCCATTCGGTTGTGTTTTGAAGGATACTCAGATTCAAAATAATGGGAGCAGAAAAAAGATATTTCCTCTTGCAAATAAGCTTCTGCAATAGATCCTTCAACAGATGCTTTGTTACGTACTTTTCTTTTCAATTTCTGCATGCATCTTTCAAATGGGTACATCCATCGAAACTGTACCGGACCTCCACATTTGGCTTCATATGGCAAATGTAACATCAAATGTTCCATTTAGTCGAAGAAAGACGGCGGAAATATTTTTTCCAGTTTACATATAATTACAACAACATCTTTTTCAAGTTTGCCTAGAGCATCATAATCTGCCGTAGCCGCACAAATTTCCCGAAAAAAATGAGACATGTCTGTTATGGAATCCCAAATCACAGAATTCAACAGACCTCTTAATCCAATGGGTAGAAGTCTCTCCATTATAACATGACAATCATGACTTTTTAATCCAGTAATATGACCATTCTTTACACATCTACCCAAATTAGAAGCACAACCATCTGGAAGTCTCAAATCTGCAATCCACTGACAAAATAATAAACGGTTTTCTTTAGACAGTGTATAAGCTGCTTTTGGTTTCAGTAACCTTTCTGTTCTGACATTCTCAAATAGTTCCAATTCTGGACGCCTGCAAATTTGGGCAAGATCTAAACGTGCATTTACATTGTCTTTGCTCTTTCCTGGCATATCCAAAACTGTATGAAACAAATTATCAAAATAGTTCTTCTCAATATGCATGACATCTAACATGTGTCGGACCAACAGATCAGACCAATATGGCAAATCCCAAAATATGTTACGTTTAATCCAATTGTGTTCTTTCCCAAAACCAGAAATTCTCTGTTGATTTATTGTGGGACCAAAAGTGATGGGAGGTAATGAAAATACAACTGATTTTAACTCCGAACCTGATAGCATTTTTGGAGGTCCATCCCTTTCAATTGTTCCTTTTCTGAAATGAGATCTGTTTCTGCGAAAAGGATGATCAGCTGGAAGAAATCTGCGATGATAGTCAAAATAACAAGGTTTCTTTCCATGAATGAGCATAAATGCTTTGTTCTCTCCCATACAGTAAGGACATGATTTCTGACCATGTGTACTCCAGCCAGATAACATCCCATAATCCGGGAAGTCACTTATTGTCCACATCAATGCTGCTCTCAGTATGAAATTCTGTTTCGTTGCAACATCATATGTACTGACACCAGTACTCCACAATAAATTTAATTCATCAATCAATGGCTTCAAATAAACATCAATATTTTTCTTCGGATGTCCTGGAATTAGTAAAGTCAAAAAGATATATGGCTCCTTCATCAACATCCATGGAGGTAAATTTTACGGAGTTAAAAAAACAGGCCAACATGAATATTGACTACCATAAGATCCAAACGGACAGAAACCATCAGTGGAAATGCCCAGTCGAACATTTCTAGCTTCTAAAGAAAAGGATGGATGCACTCTATCAAAATGTTTCCATGAATCACCATCGGCTGGATGATTCAAGATTTTATCAGTTGAAATATTCTCTTTATGCCATGACATCATTGTCGCTGTATTCTTAGACATGAATAAACGCTGAAGTCTGGATGTAAGTGGAAAATATCTCAACTGTTTTACAGGAATCAAACCAGACTTCCCGTGTTATCCTTCTTTATATCTCAGTTGCCCACATGTAGGAAAACTATCCAACGACTCATTTTCCCCAGAATATAAAATGCAGTCATTTGAACATGCATGAATCTTCTGACAAGTAAGTCCCAAATTTCGAACCAGCCTCTTACTCTCATAGTAATTTGCAGGTAAAACATTTCCTTCGGGTAACAGTGTTTTCAGCAAAGAAAATATCTGGTCAAAACAGGTGTTTGACATTCCGTTATCTGATTTGATAGCCATAAATTTTGCAACTGCTTCTAATTTGCTCATCTTGCATCCAGGATATAATGCATCCTCAGCAGATTTCAACAACTCATAAAATTCAGACGGTGCCAACTCAGGATTTGAAGCTATATCAGCTGGAGTTTCTGTATGTTGAACAGATGAACCTGCAACATCATGTACTAAATCTTGAAACTGGGATGGATCCGAAATCAAGTTGGTATCACCTGCTCTGGAACTGCGTTCACCGTGTTGATACCAAAAAACATAATCTGGTTGAAAACCAAAACGCAAGAGATGTTCTCCCACTTTGTCAAACGTGTCAAACGTTCTCAATGCACATTTTCTGCAAGGGCATTTTATTTTGCCTTCTGAAACAAATTCTGAATTTGATGCCGCAAATGATAAAAAAATCTCCACACCCTCAACATATACTGGATTTAAACCAGAACCGTTTGGATTTCTACGTTGATTTATCCATATGCAGTCACCTAATAATGATTGTTGACGACCTCGTTGTTCCATATTTCTCTATAAAATATAAAAGCACTACTGGTTTTGAATAATTTGTTAGAAAAAACACTCAAGTAAAGATTGAATATATTGAGAATAAAGCAAAACATGTTACAAATATTGATAATTTTAATATTATATTGATTTTTTATTATTTTAATAATACTAATATAATTTTTTCATAAACATTAATTATATAATAATAACATTATTACATTATTAGTATATTTTATTATTAATATTAAAATAACATAATTTTTTATATTATATACAATTCTCCTTTCATCTGTGTGTTTAACATTCTGTCTCCACATGTAATATTTGCATTCACTTTCACCTCTCCATTGGCGAGTAGGTTGATAATTTTGAAAAAGAATGCGAATATTACATGTGGAGACAGAAAACACACAGATGAAAAGAGAATTGTATATAATATAGAAAATTATATTATTTTAATAATAATAATAAAATATACAAATAATTTACTAATGTTATTATTCGTAAATATTGGTAATTATTCCAAATTATTGGTAATTATTTCTAATTATTGGTAATTATTTCTAATTATTGATAATTATTGGTAACTATTGGTAATTATTGGTAATTATTACTAATTATTGGTAATTATTACTAATTATTGGTAATTATTACTAATTATTGGTAATTATTACTAATTATTGGTAA
Organism: Viscum album; assembly: GCA_963277665.1. Taxonomy (NCBI): domain Eukaryota; kingdom Viridiplantae; phylum Streptophyta; class Magnoliopsida; order Santalales; family Viscaceae; genus Viscum; species Viscum album. The sequence continues at coordinate 864,058,486 of OY728147.1, read as the reverse complement.
TTATTACTAATTATTGGTAATTATTACTAATTATTGGTAATTATTACTAATTATTGGTAATTATTACTAATTATTGGTAATTATTACTAATTATTGGTAATTATTACTAATTATTGGTAAGTATTGTTAATTATTGGTAATTATTGGTAATTATTACTAATTATTACTAATTATTGGTAATTATTGGTAATTATTACTAATTATTGGTAATTATTACTAATTATTGGTAATTAATACTAATTATTGGTAATTAATACTAATTATTGGTAATTAATACTAATTATTGGTAATTAATACTAATTATTGGTAATTAATACTAATTATTGGTAATTATTACTAATTATTGTTAATTATTACTAATTATTGGTAATTATTACTAATTATTGGTAATTATTACTAATTATTGGTAATTATTACTAATTATTACTAATTATTGGTAATTATTACTAATTATTGGTAATTATTACTAATTATTGGTAATTATTACTAATTATTGGTAATTATTACTAATTATTACTAATTATTACTAATTATTGGTAATTATTACTAATTATTACGAATTATTGGTAATTATTACCAATTATTGGTAATTATTACCAATTATTGGTAATTAATACCAATTATTGGTAATTAATACCAATTATTGGTAATTAATACCAATTATTGGTAATTATTGGTAATTATTACTAATTATTGGTAATTATTGGTAATTATTGGTAATTATTGGTAAATATTGTTAATTATTACTAATTATTGGTAATTAATACTAATTATTGGTAATTAATAATAATTATTACTAATTATTGGTAATTATTACAAATTATTGGTAATTATTACTAATTATTGTTAATTAATACTAATTATTGGTAATTAATACTAATTATTCCTAATTATTACTAATTATTACTAATTATTAGTAATTATTACTAATTATTAGTAATTATTACTAATTATTAGTAATTATTACTAATTATTACTAATTATTACTAATTATTAGTAATTATTACTAATTATTAGTAATTATTACTAATTATTCGTAATTATTACTAATTATTAGTAACTATTACTAATTATTCGTAATTATTACTAATTATTAGTAATTATTACTAATTATGAGTAATTATTAGTAATTATTAATAATTATTACTAATTATTGATAATTATTAATATTTATTATTAATTATTACTAATTATACGGAATTATTAGTAATTATTACCAATTATTGGTAATTATTGGCAATTATTACTAATTATTAGCAATTATTACTAATTATTGGCAATTATTGGTAATTATTGGCAATTATTGTTAATTATTACTAATTATTGGTAATTATTAGCAATTATTGGTAATTATTGGCAATTATTGTTAATTATTGGTAAGTATTGTTAATTATTACTAATTATTGGTAATTATTGGTAATTATTACTAATTATTGGTAATTATTACTAATTATTACTAATTATTGGTAATTATTACTAATTATTACTAATTATTGGTAATTATTACTAATTATTGGTAATTATTCCTAATTCTTACTAATTATTGGTAATTATTACTAATTATTGGTAATTAATACTAATTATAGGTAATTATTACTAATTATTGGTAATTAATACTAATTATTGGTAATTAATACTAATTATTGGTAATTAATACTAATTATTACTAATTATTGGTAATTATTGGCAATTATTACTAATTATTGGCAATTATTACTAATTATTGGCAATTATTGGTAATTATTGGCAATTATTGTTAATTATTGGTAATTATTGGTAATTATTGGCAATTATTGGTAATTATTGGCAATTATTGTTAATTATTGGTAAGTATTGTTAATTATTACTAATTATTGGTAATTATTGGTAATTATTACTAATTATTGGTAATTATTACTAATTATTACTAATTATTGGTAATTATTCCTAATTCTTACTAATTATTGGTAATTATTACGAATTATTGGTAATTATTCCTAATTATAGGTAATTATTACTAATTATTGGTAATTAATACTAATTATTGGTAATTAATACTAATTATTACTAATTATTACTAATTATTGGTAATTATTCCTAATCTAATTTTTCCTAATTTTTGGTAATTATTGCTAATTATTACTAATTATTGGTAATTATTGGTAATTATTGGTAATTATTGGTAATTATTGGTAATTATTGGTAATTATGGGTAATTATTGGTAATTATTCCTAATTATTCCTAATTATTCCTAATTATTACTAATTATTCCTAATTATTACTAATTATTACTAATTATTACTAATTATTACTAATTATTACTAATTATTACTAATTATTACTAATTATTACTAATTATTCCTAATTATTACTAATTATTGGTAATTATTGGTAATTATTCCAAATTATTGGTAAGTATTACTAATTATTGGTAATTATTACTACTTATTGGTAATTATTACTAATTATTGGTAATTATTACTAATTATTGATAATTATTACTAATTATTACTAATTATTGGTAATTATTACTAATTATTACTAATTATTCTTAATTATAGATAATTATTGATAATTGTTCCTAATTATTAGTAATTAAATGAATAATTATCAATAATTATGAATAATTACCAATAATTACAAATAATAACATTATTAATATATTTTATTATTAATATTAAAATAATATAATTTTCTAATTTATATACAATTCTCCTTTCATCTGTGCGTTTTCTATCTCCACATACAAATAATACATGTGAAGACAGCAAACACACAGATGAAAAGAGAATTGTATATATATAAAAAATTATATTATTTTAATATTAATAATAAAATAGACTAAAAATGTAATAATGTTATTATTCCTAATTATTGGTATTTATTACTAATTATTAATATTTATTCTTAATTATTAGAAATTATTACTAATTATTCCTAATTACCATTAACTATGAACAATACTAATAATTTAAATTTATTAAGTAATAAAACAATGTAAACATAATTAAATTACAACTAATTAAGAATAATTGAAACTAATAAAAAATTAAAAATAAATATTAAATTAAAATGAACATAAATACCTTGAAAATTGATCTGCTCTGATCGTTCTTCAAAACTTTAATATCAGCTCCGGAGAAAAAAATTAAACTGGAAAAAAACTGAACTCTAGAAATATAATTTTGAGAGAAGGAGAAGATAGAGAATGAGAATGAAATGAAAAAAACGGATGGGGGTATTTATAGGTTAGATTATTTGCGACGGGCGCATTTGCGACGGGATACCCATCGCAAATAGTATTATTTGCGACGGTACCCGTCGCAAATACCTTAGCCAACATTTATTACGGTCAACGGGTAAATAGTTATTTGCGACGGGACCCGTCGCAAATACCTTTTACCGCCGCCGGTTATCTGCGACGGGAATATTCCCCCGTCGCAAATAAGTTTCCCGCGATTTGGCGCGCAAACCGCGCCAGTCCTTTTGCGACGGGGAAAGCTGTCCCGTCGCAAAAGGCTACTTATTTGCGACGGGCAAATAACCCCGTCGCAAATAAGTTTTTAACATGACTATTTGCGACGGGATTTATTCCCGTCGCAAATAACCCGTCGCAAATGCCCTTTTTTCCCGTAGTGCCGGTACCAACCGCAAGCTTGATCCTTGGGGGTCTACCAGGCCCTCGCTACTCCGGATATACCTTCGGAGAGAAGCGGGGATCACATCGATCTCGCTCTCGGGGAGTACGAGGCTGACGTGCCGCATTCCTACCCCTGCCCCTGACTGGCAGGATCGGGGGGAGGGCTCCGTCGCCAAATCATACTCCGCCTCTGTATCAGAGAAACGAACCGGTCGGATCTCTGTCCGGAATTCCCTAACATTCCTCCCTCGACGTCGACGCCTCGCCTTCCTGCCCCTGGGTGGTTCTTCGGGGCATGGCTGATCTCTGTCCTGGCGTCCTCTGGCCGCACCGGTGCTGGGGCCAAGAGGACTGAAAACCAAGGTGCGAGGAGCACTGGGACAGATATCAAAGGGGATGCGGGGAGAGATGATTCCGGGCAGGCCTCCGGGCCGGGATCGGAAGGTGGGATAACCCATGCCTCTTGGATCGGCCACACGGAGTAGACCCTGCTGGTGAATAGCGCTACCGCGAGGTGGTCCGCGGTGGCTATTGCCTGTACCAGCAACCGGGAGAGTCAACCCAACCTGCCTTTGGGGCGGTCCGGGCCTCGATCCAGGTCGGGCATAGAAGTGCCCCTGCTCAGGATGCGCAGGGGCCTGGTGACTGGAGCCAGCAGTGGCTTGGGCCAACGCGGCCGCTGTTGCTAGGGCCCCAAGGTGGGCATCCTCTTCCGCTCGTGCCCGACGTTGGCGTCGGGGCAGACGAGTCGGGATTAGCGGCGCAGGCAGGTGGAGAGCCCGTTCTTCGATTTGAGAAGCCTGGCGGCGGTGTCGACGTGGCCTGGCAGGAGCCCTTATCGCGGATCCCTGGAGCGAATCTCGGATAGGGTGGTCCCGGACATCCTCCACCTCATCCGCATAGGGGAGGGAGTTGTCGGAGCGTTCTGGGGATAAACTCCCGAAGCGGTTGGACGTCGAGGTAGGCAGCGGTGCCTCCCTGCGCGGCCCTCAGGGGCGGCATTGGTGGCGAGGTGCAGCTTCCTCGAGGTCTAGGAGGGCCATGTCCCTGGTGGGGATGACTCCCTCTTCCTCATATCTCCGCACCAAGTTGTTGATCACCCTTCTCTGGATGACCTCCGAGGGGGAGAGAGGGCGTGGTTGTCCCGCAGTTGCGGCTGCTGGGACGGCTGTGGAATGGGCGGGACCGCGCGGAGTAGCCGCGTCGATGTTTCCCCTACCCCTGCGCCAGTGGGCGGGCGGCGATCGTGCACTAGATTGGGCGACCTGATTCCTGAAAGCAGGGAGAAGAACCCATTAATACTGACAGGAAAAGGAATAGACAACCAATCATTAGTGCCACGACGCCTTCCGTGGGGGGAACCTAGGACATCGACGTCGTGAGACGGAGTGCCCGATTTTCCTTCCCCAGCCCCTGGCGGGTTCCGTGCCCCGATGCTGAATGCTCGGCCGGGCAACATGCTAGTCTTCCAACACCTCTGAAAGCTATCGGTCTTCGTATTGAGGAGAAGAGATTCACGTCGGGTTCACCATTTTCTGTTTCGGTGCGGATGTGCGTCGGGTTTCTGTTCCGACGCTGTTCCTCCAGGACGCATTCGCGCGTGTGCCCGTCGACCCGAGGGGATGGGAGCGCGGCTTGTGGCCCCGCAGTCCCGCTTTCCAAAGGCGGGCGGCATCCGTCCCTTATTCAGGGACGTCTGCTCCTTGATCGAAACCGGGATGATGGGATGTTGGCTCCTCCTTCCGTGGACGTCTCCTCGGAACTCGTCGCCTAATCCGGGTCTCCCTCATAGATTTAAGAATGTTCGTGAATCTCGTTCCTGGCGCCATATCTTCATGGACACCGGTTAATTACGCTGCTTCCGCCCAGACGCTCCAAGGAGTCTGGTCGGGGCAGCAACCCGCGGTGAGGAGACCGGGTGGCTCTGGGTGTTGGGGGCGTGTCTTAACACTGCGGCTCTGCATGTCTGCCTTCCGTCCCTAATAGGGCTTCTCGAAGGCGTGATGGCCTGAGGCATCCCGCGCTGGGTGTGGGGAACTGTGTTACCTGAGGTTTTCCTCAGCTTCCCATGTTTAACACGGGGTATGCCGCGAGTTTAACGTCCAGCGGGGACGGTATCGGACTGATCAACACGAGGAGTGGATTAGATGACAGAACCCCTTGCGGGGAACCTCCGATGCTGGGGCCAGCACATGGGCGGCTTCCCGAGTGAAGTGGAGTGGAATTAAATGGCATGACCCCACCGGGATGTGGCGGCCCGGGTAAGGATCAGGATGGATGATGGAGTGAAGAGCTTGGACCCCGTAGAGGCTTCCTACGTACCGCGCGTTAGCGCGGATCAAAGTCAGCGTAGTTCGGATATACAGTTTAACGTCATGCTGGACGATGGCAAGCCGACTCACGAGGAGGTCGAGGCTGCCAGGCGGAGGATTGAACCGAACCACCTCACACAGAGGGGGATGGAACGGCCGGGTGGATCACAGTTTCATGTCATGCTGGACGATGGTGTTTGGGGCTTACACTCTAAGGAGTCCCATATGCGACAAAGCCCAGTTGAAGAGGGACTTGGGCCGAAGGTGAAATACACCTCGATCCCTGTCACGCCCCCTACTGGCTTCGGCAGTGGGGAAGCACAATGGATACACACACGTGAAGTCCCCCACAAGGGCAGATTCATAGGTGAATCGACGCGAATGTGAACCCGGGAGGGGTCCACTGATGGACGAACCGACGTGAATACGAACGGGACGACCAGGTGGTGGGCTTGAACCTCAGGGAGGCTTCCTACGTACCCTGTTTAGGAGACAGGGATCAAAGTCCACGTAGTTCATTCTGTCAGGACTTACGCACTGAGGCAACCTGAGTGCGGAAAAGCTCAGTTGAAGAGGGACTTGGGCCGAAGGTGAGAGACACCTCGGTCCCTGTCACTCCCCCTACTGGCTTCGGTAGCGGGGAAGCACAATGGAGATACACATGTGAAGTCCCCCACAAGAAACTAGGGGTTTGTAATACCCTACCCCCGTGGGCGAAGGCCACTCCAATAAATCGTTCCTAAAGAGGGGCAATCCCGACATCCCTGTAGATACGAGCGGGTGGGGGCCACATCCAAACCGGGGGGGACCCTGCGTGCGAGGCACGAGATCGGGTGACGAGGACGGTTTAACGTCTTGCCGGACGAAGTACAGTTTAACGTCGTGTGTTGAGGAAGAAGCGGACGGTTTAACGTCTTGCCGGACGAAGTACAGTTTAACATCATGTGTTGAGGACGAAGCAGACGGTTTAACGTCTTACCGGACGAAGTACAGTTTAACGTCGTGTGTTGAGGACGAAGCGGACGGTTTAACGTCTTGCCGGACGAAGTACAGTTTAACGTCATGTTGGACGATGGGGTTTGGGGCTTACACCTTGAGGAGGCCCATATGCTAGGCAGTTTAACGTCGTGCAGCTTGGACGAGGTGTAGTTTAGCGTCCTGCAGGACGATGGATGCTTGGCAGTTTAACGTCCTGCAGCGCGGACGAGGTGGTGCCGCCAATGGGTCCGTGTCACTTCGCGCGAGCCTGGAGGGCCGCACGGGAAGACAACGCACGGTGCGGGCACCCGGGATGAAGATCATCGGGCGCCACGCAGGCGAGTACCCTCAGGGGGTCAAAGGGGGTGACCCTTGGTAGTTTGCGCGCAAAAGAGGAGCTTGGCGCGCAATACCGCGGGTCGGCGCGCAATTGGGCAGGCTGGCGCGCAATTGGGCCAGCGCTTTGCACGCGGAAGATGGAGATTGCGCGCACCGGGCCTCTGATAGCGCGTGGGGAATAGAGATTGCGCGCACCGGGCCTCTGATAGCGCGCGGGGGCAACGGCCCATTCTTTAACGAATGGCCACTTAGTAAGGGGGGTGCGTGCAATCGGGCTGGATTGCGCGCACCCGGGGGGCAATTGCGCGCAAGAGGCTTCTTTTGCGCGCGAAGGCCTTTGGGTGAGGAGTTGGTCAAAGGAAAGAAGCCAAAGGGGTTGCGCGTGAAGGCGAACCCCGGGGCTTGCTTGCGCGAAATAAAGGAGGTTACCTGAAGATCGGCATTGCGCGCGGAGGGGGAGGGATTGCGCGCACGAGTGACCCTTCGAATTCTGGAAAACTCTAAAACGTCGGGGGTCGCCTTGTATTTATAGGCAACCCCGGGCGCGCAATTCGGCTCGCGAGCACGCAACGCGGCTCGGGCGCGAAATAGGGGCCCGACGCGCAATAGGGTCGCGCACGGGCATCAGGCGCGGAAAATTACGCACCGGCTCGGCCCATTGCGCGAATCCCGGAAGGATTGCGCGCGCCTCGCCAATATTGCGCGCGGGCCTCTGATATTTCGCGCAAGGCCTTCGGGCCTTCCGAAACATGTTTCTGACTCCAAATATGACCTCGCTTTCCTCATCCGGAACTTCGTTTGAGGAGCAACGGACTTTTCCGGCGTCTACACCTACATAATAGGATTGGGAAAATTATTAGATGTTTTATGTTATAGAAATTAAAATATTAAATAATATAGGGGTAATAACTGCCTAATGTTTATGCTCTCATAAAAAACACACCTTAAACATCCATGTCATACAAGCACAAAAATTATGAGAATGATTTCTTTAAATGAAATATTAGTAGAGATAAAGATAAAATCATTCGCACTCACTGGCTTATAAGTATCATCATCAAAGATATTTGTATCTGTTTCATCACTGGACTCCTCTTTTGTCTTAAGAAGACTTGATGGTTTACTTTTTATCATAGTTCCAAGTGATTTCTTAGGTAATTTTTCCTACAGAAAAACTTCAAATGCACAATTAGTGACCATAATTGCAAAGATTATATAAAATATATCAAACTAAAAACCACTGTCACTATTTATATAATGCGTGAGAATTAATAATAACCCTCACATATTCATCATAATCACTTTAGATGAACCAGAGGAATCACTCTCAGAAACCTTGGCAGAAGAAAAAATAATTTTTTTAGAGAGTAGACTGCCCATTCAAAGTAGAAGAAGCTTTAGCCGGAGACTCCTAAAATAGATCATAGTTTAATAATCATTAAAAAATAATGAAACAAAAAAATGAAGATTTGTATTGGTTTTTTATAAGAATACCAATCAATGAGAACCATATACCACTCCTATCCATAGTTGATAAATGCTTACTTCTTTGGAATAAATTTCAAAAGAGCTTGACGAATCAGAGCTACTATTGGGATTCACTTTCTTATCAGAAGAAACAATGATGTTTTTAGAACTAGTGTGGGATGAATTAGTTGAAATTTCAGTCTTGACAATAGTATCCTATAGAAATTCATTCAAGGATAATTAATACACGAGAGCCTCATACAGCCTTCCTTCATTGTAATAAGTATAAATCAATGGAGTAAATGAAAGAAAATTTAGTTTTTGGACCCATGGATAGAAGCAGTAGAAGGAACTCTAACACCAATAAAATTTGATTTAGTTTTTTGAGAAATTTTATAATATTATTACAAGTAATACTACCTGGGGTAAATCCACTTTCAGTTATCATTCTGTGGAAATTAAATCCATGGTCTTCTTTTCCCTTTCTAAGAAAATCTTGCATGAAATAGTCATATATGTTAATATCGGCACACCCTTGTCTTTTTGTTGCCCTGCACATGTACAGAATATAATTAATATGATTCGAATACAAATTGAAAGGTGTTTAAACTGTATGCATAATTCATTTTCATAGTTTAAACTGGTTGTAGAGTTCATTATGCATACACGTTCATTTGAATACAAATTGAAAGGTGTTTCTTTTATTGTATTATGAGTAGTTTGAATGTAATAATCATTGTATTTTAAACAATATACACACATAGATTACTAAATACAATCATAGACAGAAAAAAACAGTGATAATTCTTTTAAAACACCTGTAAAAAACACACCTTAGTGAAACATACCTTCAGGCAAGACAAGATCCATGGAATCCCATACCTGCAACCCAGCTGCAAATAACGTCATGAAACCAAACACATTCAAAGATCCAGTCATACATGATCTTATAACATTTCCATGAACACTGAGTTGCGTATCAAAAAAACATCAAGTGCCCCCCTGCACCAAGATCCCCCTCCCTTTACACCCAGCCCCACCCCCCAGCACCCAGCCCCCCTGCACCCAGCCCCACCCCCTGCACCCAGCCCCCTCCCCCTGCACCCACCCCACCCCCAGCACCCAGTCCCCCTCACCCCCTCCCTGCACCCAGCCCCACCCCCTTCACCTAGCCCCACCCCCAGCACCCAGCCCTCTCCCCCTACACCCAGCCCCACCCTCCCTACACCTAGCCCCATATCCGTGTAATTTAATATTTTCCATGGGTAAAATTATAATTCATATAGGGGAAAAATTAAAATAAAACCAATTAAACTCCAAGAATTAATGAAAATCATTTAGATAATTTATATAAAACAAGATGGGTATCAAATATTGGTATAAATATTCTAGAAGATGAATTTAATAAACTAAATCACTTCATGATTTTTTTTAATAAAATAATTACCTAGAAACACATACTGCATACAAAGTGGAACAAGTCACAACAAGACTCTTAAAAAGAAAAAGGTCATTTTGGTAAAATAAATGAATTTAAAATCAATTGAAAAATCAAATACACGTTATTAGATTAATATCAAACACTAAATTTTACACACATCGTGATTAGAATTATCATAAGAAATGATAATGAGGGAAATTGAAGTGAAATGACTAGGGGAATCTCCCTTGGGATTTAGGTAATGTCTTATATATCAAATGTCATCGATTACCGTTTTGGATTCTTATGGAGTACCCTAATTTAATTTTTAATGATGAGTTAACTGGATTAGACTTGATCTATTTGGTTGGAATACCTCCATCATAAGCTATGGGTTATAATAGTACCTTTATTCTAAATGTCAAGGATGGTTCCTTGAGTTTAGACTAGAATAATGGATTAGGAAGAATGGAAAGGATCACCTATGAGTTTTATTGAGAGATAATGCTATATTTATCCTTCACATAACTTTTTTCAAGTAACTAAAATAATTAACAAGTCATAATTCAAAATCATATATCCTCTGTCATCATTTTAATTTAATTAATATTTACCCATTTATTATAGTCAAATATTACATGGAAAATCAACTAAAATAATTTAATAAATAATTAATATCTTAAATAAAATAATAATAGTTTATAAACTTCTTTTAAATATCAAATTTTCATTTTTATAATAATTTCATAAAACAAAACATTATTAATCAAATAATTTCTGAATTCTCTAATATTTATTTTCTCATATTATTCCACTTAATTCAACTATAAATTAAATATTTTTTTTATTTTTAGGAAGACAAAATTTATGGGTTTGGTGTTAACCCTCATAAAAAGATAAATCCAGAAATGAAATTAAATTACATAGGGTATCATTAGACCTATCTAAAAAAATTAAAATATTGGAGTCTTGCACCCTATATAATCTAAATGTAATATAACTTACCCTATTTTTTGGATCATTTTTAATGGGGTCCTCAAAGAAATAGACCATCTTATCCTATTGATAAAATCTTCCATGTTAATATTCCCTTCATTAAATACTCAAGGAAAAAAAAATTATATTGTTTCTTGATCCACTATTTTTATTCCTCATATGTATCAAATTATATCATTTGATTTTATATTCAATCAATATACTCTAGTGAATTATTTATGGTCAATGTCTCTATCTATTCTTTAGAGTATATAATAAGATCCAAATTATATTTTGGATCAGTTCCATATTTTCATCTGTGGTCCAACTAAAAACCCTTAAATGTGTTTACTGTAGTAGAATTATTTCCCTTAAAGAAGATTTTAGGTTTAAGTTCTTTGTATGTTATTGTCTTTGACAATTGGAGTTAGGTAAACTTATATATTATCCTACCTATATATTCTCCCTTCATTCTCAGTTTGGATTTGATCTTCTAAGGCCACAGAATCTTCCTTAGGAACATCACTTAGAATAGGGTGTCTAGGATGAGGGGATTCTTTCTCCACCCCCTTAATTCTAGTAAATGTTCCCATTGATATTATTACTATAGGTTTTAGAAAAGATAATAATCCTTACACCTCTATAACTTCTTCCCTTATTTATAAATATTTTATCATTTGATGGTTTTTTTATTCAAATTACATTTCTTCTTCATAATAAAACAACATCAGTGAAGTTTTTTCATCACCTAAGTGAGCCTCGTGGGAAGGAAATCCTTTAATATCTTGCTTCCCCACCCAAAATTGATCAAGAAATGAGCCATATACCCATTAATGTTTCTTCTTCTTTCTATATTCTACCACTTTCCATTATTCCTTATCATTATCCAAATAGTCATCGTACAATCCTTAGGATTTTTTCCTAAGATCGAGGCCTCCTGACATGACATGACCCATCAAGGCACTTCTCAATCCATTAGTAAGTTGGGAGTTTCACCTCATTCCTAATTCTAATAGGCCAGGGGATATTTATTATAACTGATTAGAAATATATCATAATATGGGACTCCATATCCTATAAAACCTGTAATAGAAACATATCTTCAAAACAATAGTAGGATATACATAAATGATCAACTGAAAGATAAATAAAATATACATGAGACAAAAAGTGAAAGAGAAACCCACAAGGTAAAAGTGATGAAAATACATAGTATTACCTTCATAAACAATCTTAGGGATAAGACTAGTAACATAATCAAAACTAAACTAAATAAAATCTAGGAGAGTTTGATATAGTCTTGATTAAATACATAATCTAGCATGAATGGGTTGCTTCCTTATCATTTCCAACTAATCATCCTATAAGAACACCCTAAATGCATCATCAAAATGCTTAAGAACTATAAAAATCTTGAAATAGAGCTGAATTATAGGGATCAAAATAATGAAAATTCAAAAGGAATATATTTCAATGCATGAATCAATAGATTCCAAAACATCAAAAAACAATATAGAGTCTGAAAAACATGAAAGATATGAGACCAAACAACCCCAAATTCATCTTCATCCACTCATATAATAGAAAAAGAGTGGGTCCTAATGCTCCCTAGCACCACCTTTTTACTCTAAACCTCACTCTAAGTTCACTTATTGATAAAACGCATATGTTGAAGTCTGTCATAAGATTCATATTGAAAGAAGGATAAGTTTGAGAGATGATATCTCAAAAAACTAACTCAATAGATGATATTTCAACCATTTGAAAAACAAGGAGAATAAATTTCACACCTAGATGCTGGAGCTGGGGGAAGGGAGGTGGAGGCCGGGACGGGACATTTCCGAAGCTGGGGGAAGTTGAGGCAGAGTCCAAGGCCGGGAGGAGAGGGAGCCGAGAGGGGGGACATCACTGGAGATGGGGGAAGTGAGGTAGATTCTGGGACATTGAGGTTGAGGTGAAGGCTGGGAGAGAGGTCGAGAGTGGAGGTGAAGGCTGGGGAGGGGAGGAGATGGTTGGGAAGTGGAGGTCGGATGGCCGGGAGGTGAAGGTCAGTGAGGGGAGGAGAGGGTCGAGCGGCAGAGGTTGGATGGCCGGGAGGCAGTGGTCGGGGAGGGGAGGAGAGGGTCAGGAGTTGGGGAAGCAAGGAAGAACTCGATGGAAGGGGGCGATGGAAGAAAGGGTAAGGAGGAGTGCGATGGAAGAGTGGAGGTGCATGATGGAAGAGGGAGGAGGAGCATGATGCATTCAGGGAATTGGGTATTAGTTTCCCACTATTTTATTAAAACCGTGGGAATAGATAATAAAAAAAGAGATACCCCCACGGTTTTCTAAACCGTGGGGATAGATGTGTGGGGAAAGATCCCTTTTACAGTAGTGTATTACTTCCCAGATGAATAGAGAATAAAGAACTATGAGCTTATTCTAAAAACTCCTTCTTCAAATCTTGTATGGAAGGAACACATACCAAGTTCCTGAACCATATCATTCCGTCCTGATCAAGGTTAAACTTAGGAACATTTATAAATTTATTTTTTAGTTCTACATCTTCCTTATACGCCTTCTTAATCTTTATTTGGATAGAGGGATGAACATTCATTTGTGAAATATAACATTTTCCCCCTTACTTCAAAATTTCTAGCTCCCTCCTTTAAAAATCTAGAAATATTGGATCTTTTTTATCCTTATCATGGATAATCTTGCATGATCCTTTTGACTCCAATTATCTGCCACCTTGTTCACTTTCCTAGGGTGGTAATGTATTGACCAGTCATAATACTTTATCAACTATAACCACCATCTTCAGCGCATGTTCAACTCCATTTGGGTGAATATATATTTCAAACTTTTATGATCAATATATATATATATATATATCAAACTTTTATCCACAAAGATAATGCCTCCATATCTTTAATGAAAAAATTTCCGCTGCTAATTCCAAATCATGAGTTGGGTAATTTTTCTCATGAATCTTCAAATACCACAAGAAATAAGTAATAACCATGTTATTCTGCATAAGAACACATCCCAATCCCTTCTTGGATGCATCACTAAAGATTACAAACCCTTCTCTAATATAGGGTAATGTAATAATAGGTGCATCAACTAACCTTATTTTTAGTTCCTTGAAATTTTCCTCACATTCATCTGTCCGAAGGAACTTGACACCCTTCTAAGTTAACATGGACATATAATTAGATAGTCATGAGAAATAATCCACAAACCATCAATAACATCCAGCTATCCAAGAATGCTATGAATCTCAGTCACCATGGTAGGTCTAGGCCAACATTCAATAGCCTCTGTCTTTGATGGATCTACTGATATACCATCTCTTGAGATTATGTGACCAAAAAATGAAACCTTTTGCAGCTAAAATTCACAATTTGTAAATTTTTCATATAGTTTTTCCTTCCTTAGGGTATTTAGTGAAATTTTCATGTGATCATAATTTATAAAATCCATGAAGATAGAATGGGAATTAGTAAGACCAAATGACATCACTATATATTTATAATGTCTATACATTGTACAAAATTATGTCTTGAGTATATCCTCCTTCTTGACCCTATGTTGATGATATCCAGAATGAAGGTCAATCTTGGAAAAGTATTGAGCTCCAAGTAGTTGATCAAACAAGTCATAAATATGGGGGAGATGATACTTATTCTTGATCATGATCTTTTTAAACTCATGATAATCAATGTAGATACACATCGATCCATATTTATTTTTCAATAAAATAATAGGTTCACCCCAAGGTGAAAAAATTGGTTGAATGAATCCCTTATCAAGGTTTTATTGTAGTTTCTTCTTCAATTCATGCAACTAAATCAGGGCCATTCTATAGGGAGTCTTTGAAATTGGTGTGGAACCAGGTATGATTTCTATTGAGAACTCAACTTCTAGTTTTGGAGGAAGACTAAGAAAATATTTTATAAATACATCCAAAAATTTTTAAATAATAGTCCTATCATTGATGTATCTTTTCTCCCCAAATATTTGAGATAAAAAACCCATATGAATGAGAATTAAGACACATACACTAGATGTAATATCTATAGGATGTTCATTCTTATCATCACATTAATGGATGTTCATAGGAGGTTTTGAAATATCAAATTTAAATTCCCCTCATCGACAATTAATGTGGGATTTATGAAAATAAATCCAATACATGCATAAGATAACATCAAATTCAACCAAAGTAAGAATGAAAATATTTGCAGGAAGCACATTCCTACAAACATAAACTGGAGAGGAATCATAGAATTTGGATGAAATCATCATACCATTAGGGGTTTTCACTGCTAATTACACATCTAATAATTTTGGTGGAATCTTAACAACCTTAGAAAATTATTTATATTTGAAAGAGTGGGTATATTCAGAAACAAATAAGAAATCATAATTTTTAGAGTGGATGGTAAGTGTAACTTTCACCATGTTGTTATCTCACCCCTCTTCAGAAATAATGATTGCATGATATTTCCCCTTATCCCATAGCTTAAGAGTTTTCTGACATCGTTCATCATCACCATCCCTTGGGTTTGGGTAGTGGTTAGCATAATTACCATTCTCCTTGCAATTGAAGCACTAAATTTTGGTAGGTTAATTATGTGCCAATTTTTCTCTATTCACACCATCAGACAACTTCTTCCCATCACTTAGACAATAAAATTCATGATGGAATTCCATTCCACACATAAAAATATTTATTATACCCCTTAAGGAAATTTACTCCATGCTTATTCCCACACATAGAGCATAAATAAAATCTCATCTTATTCTCTTTAAAGTTTTTATATTTTCCTTTAAAATTCATCTTCCTTTTCTTGTCAAAACCATAAGATTGATACATGAATCCAACCTCCATTTAAACCTTGATTTCACAATGAAAAATCTTTTAATAGATAATAAATTCTCTTATGGCCAATGACCATATAAGACTTGTATTTAAGCCACTAAATATCCTATCAAATTTAATTTTGGGTTGTATGATAATTCATGAAGCATACCTCACAACTCTGGTGAAATTAGCCTCATAGTTACCAATAGATTCATCATCCCTTTGCTTAAACTCAAGTAACTATTTCTACATCTTAGTATAAATAATTAGAGGAGTGTTATTATTGAAAAATAAGTTATTGAAATCATCCCAATACATGGATTCAATCACATCTTGCTGCCGCATATTATTGATTAGCATCCACTGCTGGCTTGCTTCACCTTCTAACATATAAACAACCAGAATGAATTTTTCATGCTCCAAACACTGGATAATGGAGAATATATTTTTAGTAGTACTGTTCCATTGTTCAAAAAACAAGTGGATTAGAAGAATAGATAAAATAAGGTGGATGTTTCCTCATGAAGGACCCAACATAATGTTGTTCCCTTCTTTTATCATTTGGAAGTCCACCATGATTCATAGCTTGAGGTATTTGGGTGATCATAGAAACAAGATATTTTATTCCTACTCCCATAGAATTTGGTTACTTAGGGGTACAATCATTTCATTTTTCATTACAATCTCCATTAATTCAATTCCTTCAGCTTCCAACCATTTACTAAAACCAAAAAGCATAGAGTAAGAAACAATTATCATAACGAGGATCCACATAATCATGAAAAGTTGCTTATAAGATGTCTAAATTATGACACATTATAAAATATACGACTCCTAAGTTTTATCCTAGGTTATTCATATCCAACTTTTATTTAAATACTTAATTATGGTTTATGAATAGTTTGTGAATTCCCAAAGCATATCCCTCGAGAGTGTCAAACCAGGTGTGTGGAAAGTCCCATGGTCATGTATCAGGTTCTGCCGAGTTAGGATTGATGAAATTTTTTGGAGTTTTTACTCCTAGGTATATCTATATAAAATACACATCCAATTTTATTATCCAGATATGGATTTATTTCTAGGAAACCACATACTATTTTCTTTACCATAATTCCAAAAAATTTTCCTATACATTTCCTTATCCTTAGACTTATCCTTAGACATGTCCTTAGGGTTATCTATAAGGTTTTATCATACTAGATTCCAAATTTTAATTAAACATTTGCTATAATACTAACATTACCAACCCTCTATTTTAATAAATTAACATTACATAACTTTTACAGAATACTTAAAACATTATACAAAAAAATACCCAAAGATCGTATTAGTATAGTGCCTTTGGAAACATGGAAACATAAACAACTAGTACATAAGTGAACTACATTATCTATCACTAGTTTCTTTATGACTTGAACACTTCTTAGACACATAATACTTAATACATATCTTCATAACCTTGAAAAGGAAGCATAATAAGAGACGATCTTGGATTCTCAGTAAAGGTAAACAAGGGAGACATATAAGCATAAACATTAGCATAGGGGTATGAGGACATGACTATAACATTAGAATATCATACTCTATATATCATAAGACTATAAACATGAATCATGGAATAAATCTTGGTAGTTCATAAGACATAAATCATAAATAAATAAATAACATAATCCATGAAAGAATAACATTGGAATAAGATATGTAATTTTGGAAGACACATAAGCATGTTAAAATGATTTCCATAGTAGTGAAGGAATCATTACCAATGCCATATTAGTATTATGGGTTCACTCCCCATACCATATTGGTTATCATGGTTCACTACCCTATCCATATTAGCAGTATGAGTTCACTTCCCATACCATATTGGTAGTCATGGTTCACTCTCATGGCCATCTTAGTAGTCAAGGTTCACTCCCAAGACCATCTTAGTTGTATGAGTTCACTCCCCATACCATCTTGGTAGTCATGGTTCACTCCCATGGTCACAGTACTAGTCAAGGTTCACTCCCAAGACCATCTTAGTCTATCTCATGAGATATAAATATTTATCCAATGCATTGGAAGGAGATATAGGTCCCACCCATCTCATAATGAAATCATACATACATGTGCCACAAAATCATAAATAATCACATCATAACCCATGAAATGAAATGGGTATCATAAAAATGTAATGAAATCCTAACCTATGAAAAAATATACTGGTTTCCTAATCATTTCAAAATCATAACCCATGAAAAGAAGCAGGTTTCAAAAGCATATAACCAGTGAATGAGAAACCCATTTCATAAACATCATGCCATCAAAACATAATTAATTCAGTGAAATAATATGAATGGTAATATTTAATCATTTACCTAGAAAGTCATGAGTAACAAAAATATATGCCATATTATATGGGAAATAATGTTTAAATATCTTTTAAAAACATTTCTTGAGGAAAATATCATTTATGCATTAAAAAACAATTTTTAAAACAAAATATAATTTTGAATATATTTTCCTTGGACAAAATATTTGAAAACTTTTAAAGGAATATTTTAAAACAATATTTTTTTAAATCATTTTTCCTTGATTTTTTTAAAAACATGGTTTTTGAAATAAAATATATTTCTAACCGATGATAGAAATACAGTCATATTTTTCTTAAAAATATTTTCTTAGTCATCTTAAGTACCAAAGAGTGGAAAATGGTAATAATACATAGATATATCTTTAATAAACATAGGATAATAAAACTCATGAGTGTTATTGAGATATGAATCATAATATTTCATCAATGGGATCATAATCATAAAATATCTCAATAAATGATGAGATTGTTTTAATAAAATATTACCATATAGTAACTTGGAATAATACATTCCATGTAAGAAAATGAAATTAAATAAAGCTAAAAATATCATGATAAGAATTATATTCATGATATAACATGAAAAATTTAAGTATATAAACCTTAAAAAGTAATATAGGTTCATAAGAAAACATGTGTCTCAAAGAAGGAAAATTGAAACAAAACTGTCTTATCGATTTGGTAACTCTTGAAACATAAAAACCAAGAAATAAATATCATAGAATGGATATGTAATAAAACATAAATTTAAAAATAATAATCATATAATACATTAATATGTATTATATACACCATGAAAAATAAAAGAGTGGTGAACATGACATGTATCTCACAGATATAAAAAGTGAGATGAAATTACCTTACCTTGTATCTTGACTCTCGTTGTACTTGTACAACTTTATGTATAATAAATATAAGTTTATTATAAATATATCACATAACCATAATATTATATATAATACCATATATGTTTTTATTATACCTTTATATTACCCGCTTGTTAACAATTTTATGTTAAAGTTTTACTTCAGTTAATATTTGCTTTGTTCTTCGCATGTGTGTTAATTTGTTATATATTTGGTCCTTATAATTATATCATGAATTATAGAATGTAAAACATGATATAAATATCAATTATATTCTGTATATTTATATTATAATAATTAATCTAATATATAAGTATAAAATGGAATACACTATTAATGGAGATGGTAGGTCGTACGTACGCATGGATGTCGTTTTTGTTTTATTGTCGTATTAAAAGAAATAAAGAAAATGGAAAAAAATATATGTATATAATATAATTATATTAGAATTATTATGACATAAATACCATACAATTTCACTAAACACATCCTTTATACATTACATGTAGTGTGTGAAAAAATCATATCGCTTTGAGGGGGTGATAATCCACACTTACTCAAACGAAATTATTATATTTACACAAAAATGGAAATGATAATGGTATGTGTTATAAAATAATTAAAGAAGAATAAATAAATAATAAATATAATATAAATCAAATATAAACAGCGTTTCCATCATAATTACCAACCATGAAAGGGAGTAATGGAAAAATTAACAATCACCGTTTTGTGAGGCGGTAGTTCATCGTACATGTAAACAGTATGTTCGTTACCCATTAGATGGAAGTGGGTATAAGTGTAGGTATAAAAATTACTATAATAACATCTTAGTGTATTTAGGATACAAGTGTTATTATATAATCCTAGAGTAAGAATAGTTGAATGGGTGGAGAAATAAAATAAAATAAAGAAGTTGAGGAAGGATGCTGCCTCTTCTTTGGGTAACTCCTTTTAGTTTGCACTAAAAGGATTAATTGGATTGATTTATTAAAAAGGTAAGGCTTTTGGGTTTATGGGTGGGGTTTTATGATATATTTATTTACATCTTGGTTCATACAGAGTGTCTTGAGAGGCACAATGAAGCGGGAGGAGAGGAGGCCATTTTGTAGTGGATGAGGAGTGAAAATCTTAAATTTTGGGAAATGGAATTACAACCAAGTTTTTACTAGATAAAGTAGATCCAATAATGGAAAAAATTAGAGAAACTAGAGGATAGGGTTGATATATTTCTATAAAATGGATCTTGGACCAGTGTCTAGGTCATTTTGGTTCTTAAATTTAAGGTTTAGTACTTTGTTAACCTAATTTTTCTGTTAATCGTTGTAATTAATTTTAATCACTCTCACTAATATTTTTGTTCAAAAACTATGTTGAAATTAATGGAAATTATAAATTATTTTTATTCAAAATATGGAATCCATTTTTAAAAATTCAAATTATAGAAGTGATAGAAATTAATTTAAATTTAATCCTGTAGATGGGAGGACAATGTGAGTTTTAAAGTAAAAACATCCAAAAGTTTAGTAAGTATTTATACCCAATTTCAAAGTCAAATGAACTAATATGAATTAAATTGGATTAATTTATAAAAATATTATCTAATTAAACATTTAAACCAATTTAAAATATAATTTAATATTATAAATAAATTATATGAAAATGCATTTTTGAATTAAAATTTGATATTTTTAACTATTCATCCAAAAATGAAGCTTCTATTAAATATCCCAAAAATTATCCCTAAACTAATTTAAAAATTATAAATTAAAAAAAAGTTTATTTTATAAAATTCAATTTATAAATATATATAAAATTAATTTTATTGTTTTTCTCAAAAGGATATGAAAAACAGTTCATTTGAGAAAATAGTATTTTTAAACATATAAAGACTTCACAAAAAATTATATATTTCATTATCAATATGTTTCTTTAGATAAAAACATTATAAAAAATATTTTAAAAGTATTTATTACTATTCATATTACTATGTTTAGCTTCTAGTTTATAATGATATCATTTAAATAATTATAAAAAAAATGTTTTGTAGAAAGTTAGTGTTGTGTGTAACATATGGTAAGTCAGTGTTGCATGTAACATATGCCAAGTCGGTGTTGCATATAACATATTCCAAGTCAATGTTTCATGTAATATATGAAAATTTTGTGTTGCGTGTAATGTACACCAAGTTTGTGTTCCGTGTAACGTACTCTAAGTTAATTCCATGTGAAAGGAATGTTTGAATTAGTGCAATAAAAGATATCAATGAAAATTTAATTTATTCAAGAAAAAAATGGTCAACAAAAACTCAAGGTGTTATAGTAGTAAATCGATAATATTTACTATGTTTGGTCATCTAGTTGGAAAGATATCCTCATTTTCACTTACTCATATGGATTTCATACAAGCACAATGATTTATGCTTCTAAATTATGATATCGTAGAACCTTTCATTGAAGAACTGAAGATACAAATAATGTAAACACTTTGGATCCTAAATTGAAATGAGAAGGAAATAATAAAATATGTAAATAATGATATTATCAATAGGTTTTAACATCATGTAAGTTCATAATTAGTTGTAGATTTATAATATGTTGATAATTATCTTTTATAAATATCAATATTTTTATCCATTTTATATACCTTGAGTGTTGACAATTGAGATGAACTGTCAGCTAATTTAAAATATTTATCTTGAGAGATTTTGAAGTAATATAGGATATTCAATGACTACAATATTAATGGTTTCAATTTTTGTACAACTTCTCATGGATAAGGTTTGAAAACACAAAATAATATCATCCTTACAAAATTTTCAAAGTTAGGATATTATGGAAAGTTGATTAACATTATCAAATTAAATTATCATGGACACTTTTCTATTGTGTAATTCAAATGAAAATTGTCTGATATTCACAAAGGTGTAAAGGAATATTTGTTACAGTTTACTTATGTAAACTTAAATTTTTTGATTGATACTGGTGAGTGTGAAGAACATGACCCATATATTTTGGATTGACATGATAAAATGGTATATTATGTTTATGATGAAATCAATGAAGGGTGGAGTGTTATAGTCTATGTTAAACCGAGAGACTTGTATGATATGGGTGATGATTTTAAAGAATGGTTTACTATTAGAAAACCTTGACAATAGGAAGTGATTGATCTATTTGTCCATGATGACATTGAAACTATCAGTTTTTCAAGAGAGGGTGAAGATGAGGACATCATGTTAATGGTGGATGATGATAACCAATTATGAATGAAATTTATGTACGTTCAATCCTCCTTTAACTTGGTAAATCATATCTTATTTAATATTACAAAAAGAGTGATTTTAATGGATTTTTTTTATCAAAGAAGTTATTTTATCTTTAGTTTTATAAATATTGATATTTTTTTACCATAGTTATTCTTGAAAATTCATGAAGTCAACATTGATTGTTAATGGTACAGGGGGTAAAATAATTTCTATTGCAAATTAAATGAGTATAAAATAATGGAATGAATGTAAAATAAAAAGAATATATTGGATATTATATATAATAGTATTGAAATTATAATAAAATAAATTATTAGTTTTAAACACGGATTGAACTATTTAAATACCCATAAATTATTGGAAATTTTGAATTTTGAATTTTATAATTATATTTAATTATTTTCAAATGTTTAAATTATTTAACTATTTATTTATTAGAAAAAATTATAAGTAATAAAATTTATGTGGATTCTAGTCAGTATACATACTCAGATGACACTACACCCTCGGTGGTAGTCCTAAATCCATCAAGTACATTCCCCACTACTACAGGTATAGTTCCCACTGATACATGGTCGGTGGAAGTGACAATATCAGAAGGTAAAAACACTTTTTATTTATTTTTTTGTATTACTATTTAACATAATCTAATTTATGTTTTTAAATATTATAATTATAGGAACATGAGACTGAAATTCATCAGGATGAGGTGCATGTATTATTTTTTAGGCAACCATGGAGATGTAGATGCAATGTCCGATGATATAATTTGTTATGTTGATGAATCTTTTGGTTTTTATGATATTTGAATGAATTTATGGTTTTTTTAATACACATTTGACTTATTTAATATTTTTTTGTTATGAAATGTTGTAATATAGTTGAATATGTTTTTATAATGTTAATTTCATTTTTTTATTTCTTTTGTAATTGTGTGTTCTGAATTTTTTGTATAGGATCCTGAATTGTAGGCATAGATTTCATAATACACATCATAATACTCAGTGTTTTAAACTACCACTCATATTAGTAAACTTTCATGCCTCATTTAGTGGTGGTTTAAACCACTGACCATAATTATAAAGATGCTACTGAAAATTAGAATCTTTAAAACTACCACACAAAGAATCCCTGATGATTTGTACCATCTCTATATAAGTCAAACCATACAACATAATTATATCTATCATGAAAATAATACACATAAATAAGAACCAACATGAATAATTAATTAATTAGTGTTAGTTTAAAATACCATTAATTATGGGTTCTGTGAAAGTTCTATAAAACAAATGTTGATTTAATTCTTGATAACACTAAATGTAGTGGTTCATAAAACTGATAAAAAAATCAGTAGTGGTTTAAACCACTGTGTATAGTGAAAAAAAATTGACGCATAAGTCTATTTTTCTTGTAGTGTTTTTCTTTATATTTTTTATCAATTATTTATTTCCTATCACATGGAAAGAACATTCTCTATCCAAGATCCACTTTCCTTTAATACATCTTATCTTAAGAGACAATTCAAAAATATTTTCATTTTCATGATTCTTTATTTTTTGAAAAGTAAGTTGATTATAACCAAGGTTTATCATCTTTC
The DNA here is from genome assembly GCA_963277665.1 of Viscum album. Classification (NCBI taxonomy): domain Eukaryota; kingdom Viridiplantae; phylum Streptophyta; class Magnoliopsida; order Santalales; family Viscaceae; genus Viscum; species Viscum album. Next base: position 864,034,436 of record OY728147.1, on the reverse strand, counting down.
TATTTCATGATTAGTAAATAAATAAAGAATAGAAAATAGATTATGTGATTTTACTTCATTTACTAGTTTTACTTGTTAAACACTTCAAGATGGGGGATAAATCCTTATTTTATGTACTTTTATATAAATTTTTATGGATAATAATAGGTTTTATATTAATAATTTTCATGCAAACTAATAAACTAATAAAACATTATTCTATGATTTAAAAATAATAATGTTAGATTTTATTCTTTTTTATTTTTGTGATATTTTAGAAACCCTTTTTAATGAAAAAACTATATAATTTATGCTATATTTTTCTATATAAAAAATATAATGAATATAAGGATGTTTATTTAGATACTCCTATAAGATTTAATCATTCTTATAATATTTTCCTATGAATTTTTTGGGTGAAGTCACTGGATTCTTCACTTGTGGTTTTATTTTTCCACAATTTTTATTTCATCTTAAGAACACTTCTTTTAAGTAATATATTTTCTTTCTTAAGAAATAATAAAACTTCCTGGAGGATTCACAAGTCATTAAATTATTTTTATTATATTTTAACCACATCATTTTTTTATAACCCACCCACATCAGGAACCCATCATGGGTTTACAGTGAAGATAAATCTGACTCTTAGAGACCACCTCCATTAGGCCACAAGTTGAAAACTGACACCGAGGGTATAAATAAATAAAATGGGATGCATGACCCTTATAATACCAAGAAAATATTAAAGGAAAAATTAAAATAAACGATAAAATATAAAATGGATATAATATTCCAAAATGTCTTCAATATCATATAGGTACATTTTCTCTAAAATGAAATACCAAAAAAAACTCTTAAGGAAGAGACTCAAAAAAAAACTACAATCCTCAAGCTAGTAAGTCTTAACTCAATAATCATATCCCTCTTAGAAACCTATATAACATATTTATATTTATAAGGGTGAGAATACATGTATATATAACAGGATCCTCCTCAATATTTCTCCTAAAAAAGTGGAAGAATCATACTAATGTCATAATGAATAAACAACATAACCAACATGCACCTAAATTGGGCCATCTACCACCCAACCCTATTGAGGATCACTCACCCAATATCTCATCAAAGTTTAATAACATAATGATCAAATAATACATAAAGAAGGTACCTTGTAACTACTTTACCACTGATTTGTCTCTATCACACCCCAACACAAAATGTTTTGTGCTCCCATCCCTTTCAAAAACATACAATCAAAAAATATATCTCATATAATATTCATATATCACATGCCATAGCCACATCATCATAATCATCACATATCCACTACAAAAACCACACATCATAACCTCATCACATATATACTACAATAGGGTATCGTGAACACGAATGACATCAAACTTGTTCCCTACTCCTATCATGCATGACTCCCTCCCTGTACCATCATCACAACCACATAACCAAGTCCACTAGTATATCACATGATATAACTTTAATTAATTAAAACCTGTATTATTATTAATTTCATGAGTCATAAAAACTCACACTACAGTTAGAAATGAGGGTAGGGAAGAAGGACTAGTCGACCATTTTTCCCTCGCCAACTAGGATGTTTATGGAAAATACCCAGTACCCAAAACATTTGGGCATCAGTAAGGTTTTCCAACTAAGCTGGGGTGCATAAAAAATCATAAGGAAAATATAACATATATCATAACCACACACACAACCCAACCTAGGGGGTAAATACCAAACAACACTACCAATACCAATCTCCATCACCCCATCATCACCATTATCCACCAACCACTATTGCTACCTATACAATACAAAACAACCCCACTTTCCTATATAAAACAACCACCATAACATTCTGATATTACTATTTAATCATATATTTACCCATACACCTAATTACCATTTTACCATTTACATTACATTACTAATTACATTCATTTACATAATTAGTTCCAAACCATTTATTAGACATCAACCACATTAATCCCAGTCATAACCCCTTTCTTTTTAGCCATAATAATCCATTAAAAAACACTACTTATTAAATTTATAGCCCACAACCCTTATTATATTCATCATTTCTAACCATGATTTATATTTTTGGGTATATATAACATATCCCCACAAAAATCAATAAATAACTGCAAAAACTACCCCACAAAAAATGCCAAAAACTACATATTCCACAAAAAAACCACTTTCATTTTCACATAACCAACTATGCCATAATTACCACATAAACCCCCACAACTTCTCATGGATACCATGAAAAATAGTAGAAACTCTCATTGCATAATATATTCTAACACCTTTAAAAATAGGTACAACAATTCCTAACCACTGCCACATTAATCACAATAAGGAAACACAAAAAAATATAAGAAATTATAGTGAAACCAATAACAAAACACAAAAAACAATCTCTTTTAATCATTATTTTCATAAGAATAAATTTTAGCCAATATAATAATCATTATCATAATTATATATTTCCATGAAACCAATTTGTTTCCATATTTAAATAATTATCCTTTTATGAAATGTTATTATAATTATTTAAAAAAAACACATGGATCATAGTAGTAAGAAAAACCTTTCAATAAAATTATAAAATAATCCATCAATCATAAAAAACAGAAAAAATCATATAATCACATATTAATTGCACTTCTCCTTCAATTTACTTCCATTTGTTTCATTATATCCATTAATTTAATTCTTACTATCCACCAAAATATAAAAAAATCATGATACTTGTATAATTTAGACACAAATAAAAGGTATAAATCTCTAATCCCCTACCTTAACTGGAGCTTCAATGACTACTACGATATAATAATGAGAAGGAGATCATCACAATCCAAAATCACATGAAGAAATACTAAACCAATCCTAAATAAAAAAACCTCCATCAACCCATGAACCAATAAAAAAACCCAACTAAACTACTACCACAACCCCTCTAAATAAGTAGTATATAGAGAGAACATAAGATAAAGGAATATAAACTCACCTCAAATGAAAAACTGATTGATCTCTTGAAGCTGCAGGATAAAAAAAATTCATGGGAACTCAAATGTCACCAAATAACAACCCTTGATTTCCTAAGGTTTAGGGAGAATAAAAAAATAAAATGATTTTTTATGTGCTTACAAATTTATGATAAAATTGTAAATCAAAGGCATCATAATGTAATGATTGATAGTCCCATCATGATGGGGCTATGTAAAATAAATTCATGAAATCCATGATGTGATCTACTCTTCCTTCCTCCATTTAAAAATTATTTAACCCATCAACACAATATGATCAAGGAAGGGTCAAGACATGTACATGTTTTCCTAAAACCAAACCATGTCACAACCAATTCACTAGGATGTGATGATGCCCAAAAATATAAAACCAAGAATTCATCCACCCACTTTGTAACACCGTGACCTAAACCCTCATTCCATGAATAAAAAATGTCAGAGGTAATACTAAAGAAAATATTTTCATATATAAGAGTCTCCCCTTGAATATAATGATCTCACCTTTTCTAAAATCCTCCCTCAAATATGTCATTCCATGACCTAGGATGACCATGTTGTGACCAAGCTTCCAACCTAAAATAGTGTGGCACCTAACTCGCATGATTCATAATCCCTGATTAACGACACATTATCATGACATGAAACTAAAATCCATGACATATCTAAATATTTCATAGTGAAACATGCCAAAATACAAAACAACCATCTTCTCCACCCATTACTTCATGTTGTGACCTCCAAGGATACACTACAACCCCAAACTTCTAATTGAAAACTCATCTCTAATAACATCCATATTCCTCCAATATCCTCATATAACCTCTAAACACATATAATATACAAAGCAATGTGCCAATAATGTCTTGGGAATTATATCACATACCTATAAAATGATTCTTATCCTTAATAATCATTACCAAACAATAATAAAAACAACAACCAACAATCCAAAAACTTCCCTTGAAAAAACCTCTCAAATGGAATGATGTTAACACAAAAGAATAAGGAATTATAGAGATTAAAAAATCTTATGAAAATCATCACAACATAATAATCTTGATCAAAGGAAAACAAGGTTCAAAACAACTCTATATATTGAGCGCATATCTGTGACTCAAATTCTCATGTAAATTCCTCCAAAATCACAATGACTCTACAAAACACGAACCAAGGGAATAACACACCCTTGAAAAACCATATCTTGATGATACATAATCTCCATTGACCAATACATAAACATTTCATCATCCAATACATCCAAATAATTTTAATTGATAACATGAGAGTAATCATAAATATATCGATGAAGTTGGGATACATGTAAAACATCATTGAGCTAGTCCAACTGTGGGGGTAGAATAAAAAAATATGCCACCTTGCTACCATGCTATAACACTTTAATAGAATCAATAAACTAGGGAGAAAGATTACTCCATCTCCAAAACCTACATTGTACATGATGGGTGGAAAAACCTCGAGAATACATGATCCTCAAGCATAAACTCTAGAGGAATCCTCCTACAATTAAAATAAGACTTCTGATAGTCTTGAGCTACCATCATCTGCTTAGGAATAATTTGTGGTTTTTTAGTCATGTTCTAAACCACATCTAGTCCAAGGACCACTGACTCCCCAACCTCAGTCCAGTAAAATAGAGATATAAAATTCCACCAATGTCTCAAATATATCAATGCCAATGGAATATTGGTAGTTATTATTATAGGAAAACTCAACCAAAGGTAGGTTTTTCACACACGATCCACTAAAATACCAGATGAAAGATTGCAACATATACTACATTGTTTGATTTTTTTCTCTATTTAACCATACATCTAAGGATGGAATGAAGTGATAAGATATCATAAAGATCCAAAAGCATGCTAAAGACCTCCTCAGACTCTTGAGGTAAAATAAGGATCATTATCAGAGATGATGGTCCTTGGTACCCTGTGAAGCCTCACAATCTCATCCACATATTGGCATTTCCAAAAAAAAATCTACAACACCTAAATTCTTAATTTACATAAAATGGGTGAAATTCATCAACTATTCCATGATTACCCAAATAACATCACATCCCCTTTGATCTCATGGAAACCCATTAAGGAAATCCATCACTATTACCTTACATTTCTAGTCAGAGATATCCAATGGATGTAATAATCCCCTAGGAACATGATGCTTTTCCTTAACCTATTATAAGTTAAAATATTGTGACATGAACTCCACTATGAATTTTTTTTATTCCTATACACCAGAACTAACTCCTTAATGAATTATATATCATGGATATACTAGGGTGTAATACCAAGGGTGAGATATGAAATTTATGTATAACCTCCTCTCGCACCACCAACAAAATAAAAAACCTCACTTGGAAAAAAATTTAATTTTGATCATCCCATGACCATAATTTGTGGTCATCACTATGAATGATGTGGCCCCAAATCACCTCTCTCTCTGAATCTCCCCACTGGGACTCCTCCACTTACTATAGTAAATAAAATTAAACCATCATTTTATATAGTAAATCTATTATACCAACCTTATCTAAATAATAGTGAATCGTTACAAGCTACTTTACCACTCTCTATGCATCTCGAGACTCTTTAACCACATATCATTGTGAATTATTACTTAGTCAATCGAAAACTACATCCCCTTTTTCTAGGATATAATTGATATTGGAGTTGTAGTGCTATAAGAACTAAATCTATATCTCCTTACATAGATTAAAATATTTCTCAGAGAAAATATATCTCAACCTCTTATGATTTATGAATACAAAAAATAATTATTCAAATAAGTAATTCTGCAAAATATTTAGAGTAAGTTCCATTGATTCCAACCCGAGATCATGGGTGGAATAATTATGATCATGAGGATATAACTTCTTAAAATAATGTGAAATTTCTTCCCTCTAATGCATCAAGATAGAACCCATACTGAGACAAAAATGTGTTCTAGAAAATTTCATAAATAACTCCTTTCTCAAGAAATGTTAGGATGAGAGGACTGATCAACTTCCCCTTCAGGTAGTCAAAAACGGCCTGCTAATGATTAGTACATACAAAATCTTGGTTCTTCATGGGAAAGGCTATCAATGGGGATGGAATCTTGGTGAAATTATAAATTAACATCCAATAATATCCTAAAATACCAAGAAAAATATGCACCTATACCATATTCATTGGTTCTACCTAATAAAAACCACCTCAATCTTCGATGGATCAATTTGAAATCCCATTTGAGACTCTATATTCCTGATAAAATGAACCTCAAACATCCAAAAATTGTTATTGTATAAATTTACATAGATATGATATTGTCAAAGGAATTTTAAAATATCTATAAGATTATCAAAATTATACTCTTAGAATTTTGATTATATGATGATATAATTGATGAAAAATGACATAAACTAATTGAGGAACTCATGAAATATAGAGTTTATGAGTCCTATAAAAACATCTGCAAAATTCATGAAACCAAATGGCATAACCAAAAACTCAAATAGTTCATAAAGACATTTGAAGGTATAATTTAGGATATCATCCTCATTTATCCTCACCTGATGATACAAAAACCACATATAAATCTTAAAAAACAAGAAATATCCATTAAATTGATCGAACAAATCACCCACAATCAATAGGGGATATTGATTCATGACCACCATTTGATTCAATTTTCAATAGTATATGAATAAACTTAGACCAACATTCACTTTAATGGATAATAACACCGGGTCACCCCATGAAAACAAACTAGTTCAGATGAAACCATTCTTTATTAAATCATTAATCCTAATCCTGAACTCCCAGAACTCAGATGGTGTCTACTGATAAGGAGCCATAAAAATCATGGAATTACATACCTGTACCTCTATAACGAACATGATATTATATATAGGGAAAATTTTAAAACATATTAGAGGAAGACATCTAAAAAATTCTTTAAATATCTAGGAAACTTTATTACCTTCACCTTTACAGAATCCAACAACTGTTATACTAGCTAAGACAAAAGAGGCTTTAAATGCTTATGAACCATCTAATGATCCTTTCCATCAATTAACATCATGAAATAGCCTTCTATATCATAGAAAAAAATCCCCTATAAAAGTAGTTAATGAATCCATTTATAGGATACAACCATTCAATGCTAAGAATAAAATCATGTGGTTGTATCTATGGTAAGAATAAATCCCGAAAATGGCTGATGTTGCTCCAAAATTATATTACAACTTTAACACAAATCAATAAAATAATACTAGAACCTAAATATCTTAATAAATACCAATGGTATTGAAATTCTCTCCACCTTGAGTCCTAAATCATAAACCAATGTAGGAGTAATGAAATAACGTGATGCCCCCTAATCAGATAAAGAAAAAGCTAGGGTTTATGATAGGTAGATGGAACCTCAGACAATATTTTCCACCTGACATTGGAATTGTTGAGAACTTCCTTAATTTAATGCTAAAAAATAATGATTTTTATATTTATAATGATTTCAATGATGTATGATAGTAAATCATTTTTTTTGGAAAAAGTTGTGAAATTCAGATAAGTGTTGATCTATCATTAGTTCAAATAGTCTACCGCCTGTTTCCACAAGATATTGTCAGGTTGTGCTACCATTGAGTGGAGATACTACTGAGAACCACTACTTCTGCACAATACTTCTTCCCATATATTACCATGCCTATCAAATATTTATATCATCATAAGCTATTACCATCAATATCTATTACTATTTCTTGATGGTACCACCTAAGAAAAGCTATCGCTACCGATATAGTTGAATGGTACTAATGCCAGGATGATCTACCGATAGATTGTGCTAACTCCAGGTTGTGATACTACTACTGTCACAACCTTGATACCATCAAAGAATATACCACTTGAGGTTCTACCACCAGTGATCTACTACAAAAAGATACTACCATTAGTTCAAAATGCTGCCGTCAAGGAATCTACTGCCAGTGAAGCCAGCGTAGCTATAAAGAATTAATTTCAAAATTAATTATTCAATGACTAGTTTATGCATTTAATGTTGGAAAAAATTACATTTATTTAATAATAAATATCCTTAAAACAATTACATGGAAGCCATAAGGACAAATTTAGTCTTTATATATTTTCTTCTGAGTATGAGGATCTAGATTATATTATTAATATTTTTCCAAGGATAAATAGGTCTTATGGAATGATATATATTCATTATAACCCCTCATTCACTGAGAATATGTGTGTTTTTACATGGTGAATATATAAAATATTAAAAAATTTACATTGAAAAAAGAACTAAAATAGAAAAAATTATTTTCCAAAACATCTGTGATAATTTTTTTACTGTACTTTCTATGAAAAACTCATATAAGATTTTCTTGATGATTTTCAAAGACTTATAAGTAACTGAATGCATTCAGATTGAGCTACATCACATTTTCTCATCTCTAATATTTTTATATTTTAGTTCATGTATTACTTTTGAGCTATGTTTAGCATTAATCTATATATTCATAAAACACAGTCTTCTGTACTAAGTTGTAGTGTTCTTGACACACTCTCTTAATATTATTCATATATATTCACCATGAAAAACTATGGAATATTTCATGTTTGACCTATAATTGTTTTTAAACTACTCATAACTATGAAAGAGACATTATGCTTGGATATCCTTGTGTGATATTTTTTGTTGAGATGTGATCGATATTTTGAGAAGATTTTCTGAAGATAAAATTATATAAATTTAATATTTTTGTTAACTAGGTATTTTTATTAAATTGGGGGATTTAGTTTTTAACTTTTAAATTTTTATTTTCTTGGAAACTAAATTCACCCCACCTATTAAGTTGTCCACTCTAACCAACATTTTCTATCATAGGCATATTCAAAATATCTTTTAACTATGAAGTAGTTGTATTTAAAGATCTTAATTTTTTTATTTATAAATTTAATTATTTATGGATAATAATATGAAATAAGGAACTATCACTAACTAGACTTCTTAATTTAATAAAAATAATAATTCTCAATGGAAAATCAAAATAAAAATCCATTTAGAAAGTATTGGGATTGATATTTTCACTATTATCAAGGATAAATATGTATTAATGAAATATCTTAGAAGATATTGGAGTGATTCCACAAATACTACCTATGATTGTAACTTTAAATATATGAATACCTTATATTTCTACTTAAGAGATGAAGAATTAAATAGAATATAAGCTTGCACTACTACTTTCAAAATTTGGGATACACTGATGGTTTCTCATGAAGTAAATACTAATTTTAAAGAAAATCACTTAAATACTTACATGATTAACTATGATATATTTAAAATGAAACATTATGCACTTATTTCTAATACTAATATCATGTTCAATCATATTGTAAACATGATGAATTTTATTAGGAATACCATTTATAGTAATGATCAAGTAATGATACTTCTCAGGTGTTTAATAGATAGATAGATAGGAACCATGATTTTCATACAGGAATCATGTGACATAATTAAGATAACAGTGAAAGATATTATTGGAATGGTCATGATGTATGAGGAGGAACTATAATTAAACAAATAATAGGATGATGAACAAAAGAAAATGTTAGTATCCTTCAGGACTTCTGATTCAAATAAAAAAGAATATGTCAAGGATAAAAGTTCCAGTGATGATGAAACACCAGGCAATGATGAAGATATGACACAGTTATCCATGATATTTAAGAAGTTATATAGGAATAAGAATTTATTTAATAAACCCAATTATAGAAGTAAGTATTATGAAGGAAATTTGAGAAAAGAGCTAAAAAAGGGATGATTCCACAAATTAAATAACCTGTTATGAGTGAAAGAGAAAAAAAACATGAAAAATGATTGTCCCAAGTTAAAATATAAGAAAAAATATGAGGAAAGAGAAAAGAGATATAAAAAGGATATGAAATACACTTGCAGTGACTCGTAGGATAGATCAATCAATTCAGACTCAAGAAACAAAGACAAAAATGATAGAGCTAACATGTGTTTCATGAAAAACACATCCGAGGTATTAAATGTTTTTCATGAATCTCGTGCTCATATTTAAGATCATTTTGAAAATAAAAATGATATAGAAAATATGTATAATTATTAATTATTTGAATATTTTAATATTTTATAAGATAAATTTAATTAATTGAAAGATTAATATAAAAATTTAAAGAATCATCATGCTTTGTCTGCTCACATTAAAACTGATTATACTTTAGAAAAAGAGAAAAATGATCAGTTTTTGAAGGAAAATAATGAGCTGAAGATGTCAAATGAACAACTTAATAAGGATATTTAAATATTTAATAATGGTAGATAAATATTAATGCAAATACATGGTAAAAAAAATACTCCTAAATATACTATAGGAATTGGATACCAACCTAGATTGAGGAGAATTAATAAAAATAAATTCATTCCCAAACATACTTTTTCCAAATATGTAAACACTTCTTATTTTACCAGACTTAATAAAGTTTTTATATTTGAAAGTCTTTTTCATACTTATAGGAAACTAGTTAAACAATTATGGATTCCCAAATATCTTATTACTAATATTTAAGGACCTAAGAAAACATGGGTACCAAAGTATTTGTTGTTTTAAATACTTTTTTAGGAAACTTTCTTGAAAATTTTTAATAAGAACATATGGTATATGGACAGTGAATGTTATAGAAATATGACACAGGGACTACTTGAGATTAAAAAATCTAATCGAAGCTGATGGTAGACATGTCACCTTTGGTGACAATGCTAAAGGAAATATAATTGGTCTTGGTCAAAATGTAAACTCTAATAAAGTTTTATTTTTAGATGGATTAAAGTATAATATTATTAGCTTCTGACAATTATGTGATGAAGGTTACCAAGTTATGTTTGAAAATAATGCTTGATTTTTTTATTCCAAAAATTCTTTAGTTATTATTGATATGCGAAATGATAATGTTCATGATGTTGATTTTAATTATTTTTTTCTCAAAATATTTCTAGATTGAGTTCCTTTTACCAAGAATATTGGCTTTGGCATAGGATAATAGGCCATTGAAATATTTATTATCTTATAAATCATGTTGAACATAAATATTTCTTGCCAGATCTGAAACCTAACAACATAACAAAAGTAATTAATGAAGAATTATGGATAATGGAAATGCAAGAATAACTTAACTAGTTTGAAATAAATAGATCCTGGGAACCAGTAAAAATACACAAGGACTACCTAACTATTATCCTTAAATGGGTGTTTAGAAACAATGTTGATTAGTTAGGAAATATAATTATAAATAATGATAGATAGTTTGAACAAGGATATAATCAAGAATAAGGTATTGAATATGAGGAATATTTTTCACCAGTATCTAAACATGAAACCATCAGAATATTTCTTGCATATACAAAACACATGAATTTAAAACTATATCAAATGGATGTCAAGAAGGGATTTTTAAATGGTTATATTAATGGGGATATTTTTGTTAAAAAACCCTTTGGATTCTAAAACCCACACTTTCCAAATCATGTTCTTAAATTAAAAAAAATATTTATATATTTTAAAACAATCTCCTAGAGCTTGGTATGATAGGAAGACTCATTTTTTAATTCAAAAGATTTTTCAAAAGGTGTTACTAACCCTACCTTATTTATAAAAATAATTCCAAAAGATGTTTTGGTTGTAAAAATTTATGTTGATGATATTATTTTTAAATATTTAAGAAATTATTTGTGTACTGAGTTTTCAAAAATGATGCAAAGTAAATTAGAATTTTTTTATGGGAGAAATTAAATTCTACCTTGATTTTTAGTTTTTTTAAAATAAATATGGAATAATTTTAAATCCAAGAAAGTACACTAAATACCTTTTAAAACATTTTGGTATGGATTGTAATAAAGTTAGTGATATTCCCATGAGTAATATATGTAAATTGGATATTGATGAAACTGGGAAACCAATTGATCAAATCACTTAAAGAGGTATGTTTGTAATATTACTATAATTAACAACTGGTTGAATAGATATAAGGTTTAGTGTGTGTATGTGTTCCCATTTTCAAGAATGTCTAAAAGAATCAAACTTATTTTTTATTAAAATAATTTTTAAATACCTTAAGAATATAACCAACTTAGAAATTTTTTATTGTAGAGGATAAACATTTGATTTAGTGATTTATTCAGATGTAGATTTTATTGGTTGTAAGTTAGATAGAAAAAGAACCTCTAGAACATGTCACTTTTTGGGAGTATCTAGTTTAATGGTGTAGTAAAAAATAGAACTATATGAAATTATCCACTTATGATGTTGAGTACATATATTTAGGCATTTATTGTTCAGATATTCTATGGATGAAGCATACTTCACTAGAATATGGATATCAATTTCGACATATACCTATAAATTATACAGGTGAAATTATTATCTATAAGAATCAGGAATATCATTCTAGGATGAAACATTGTGATATAAGATATAAATTATTGATATATAATTTACAAAAAGGTGATATAACTCTTGAATTCATAGGCAATGAGCACCAAATTACTGACATATTCACTAAGGCTTTTAATTATGAGAGATTTAACTATATCATCCATAAAATTGAAATGATAATCTTTTTATTATTTTGTTGTTAAATTTATGATTACTTAAGGTTGAAAATTATCTAGATTGGTGCTAATATGGATGATCTACCATTAGTATCAATAATAATTTGATCAATCACTAGTCATGCTACTGTAAAGATCAATCATGACATAATACCATCACATGCTACCATTAACCTTGTACTATGAGTTATGATACTATTTCTATGCAATTGTGGTGTGATACTATAGGAATACTACCATAGACATGTGACCATTGGTATTTACCATTGAATGAGACCATGAGAACTACCATTGGGATATACCATCCCATGTGCTACCATTCCTAATTCCCATCGTTACTAACCTCAAATTAAAATTATTACTTTTACAATTTTTTTTTATTTATATTATATTTATTTAAAATATTTATTTAAAATATTTAAATCCCTAAATGATTAATATCTCTAAATATGAGTATGAGGATCTCCTTCTTGTTCATGCATCCTTTTAAACCTCTCTCTTTATCTCTCGATCTTCTTTGTATTCATACTTTAACTCTCAAACCTTTTTGAAAATGATGTATGTGAAATTTCAAGCTATTTCACCTATTGAGCCACATCCTTCAAATAAGTAAAGAGGAGAATATATTTTTCCAGTGGAGCTGAAAAATCTAATGCTTGTGTCATGAGTTGTCATCACTGAAAAGGAAATCAATGAAGCACGGTTATTTTTGAGAAATTCGCTCATTTGGAAAGTAATCCAAGACCAAGTATGGGCTACATTGTTCTCAAATAATGATCAATAATTATATCTAAGGATATTTCATGAGTTCTATCTATATATAGAGAATGAGTTTGAAGAAATTAAAGACATTTTTAATATAGTGATAGATAGAAGAAATCTTATTTTTCATTGAACCAGTGGGTCAAATGATTGAACGATCCTCACCAAGGTATATATGAGTACTATTAAGGTTAATTTCCCACCCATGAATATTTTTTGATAGAGGATTTCCTTATGAATCTTACTGGGCATGCGACTATGTGAAGACCAGATAAAGTGGACTTTAATGGGGAATTCCATTTTTTCCTTAAGTTTATTCAACATATTTTATATTCTAGGAAGGGGGAATTTAAAATAACGAGGTATAAAGATATGTTTTTATTATTTATTATGATAATAGGGACTAATATTAAGATTTTTAGATATTAGATATTACATATTATGAATATTTTTAAACCCTCTTCTAGGTCAAACTCTTTGTCTTATCATAAAATAATATCTACCTTGTTATAATCCAAAGGTCTTGTACATAAATGTTAAGAGAAGATAACCAGTTTTAGTATTTTTTTTCATAAGTCAAGAAACCATCAAAATGATAAAGGTGAACTAGAACCCTTGGTTAAGAAAATGGGTGGAGGATAATGATAATATGTATAAAATATTCAACCTTATTGATCACCCTACTAGAATAAAAGATTTATTTGATCCTTTATTGGAGATAGATGATGTGGTGGTGTATTCATATAATGAATAAGTTGAGCTTGCTGCTTGTAATGAAGCTATGGATGTTGGAGATGAATCTTCTCCAGTTTCAGTAAAAGTGGGAAGTGACCCTGATATGGGGAAAAAGTACTAATGTATCTTATGGATCATCCAACACTCCTATTTATCTTCCTAATAGAGAAATAATTTTTAAATAATGTGATTAATCCAAAAAAATTGAAGTTTTAAATGAAGAGTAGTTAGATAAGTCTTCATCTGATAGCTTAGAAGAAGTAATTGAGGTGTTAGATGGATCTGATGATGATGATAATGGAGATAAGAAAGAGAAATCTAACTATTCTCAATGTGGTTCTAAATTATGAGATTATAATGGATCTTTAAGGCTAATTTCTAATCAATAATTATCAAATATTCAATAATATAGTCATAGGGATGAGCTAGTTACTTCAGACAAAGTTGGAGATAAGGCACCATCTAAGGGGGAGAAATATCCAGGCTCTATGATTCTTATTATTACTCACACTGACTCCAATGGATATAATGGAAATAGTGATTAAGATAGTGGTAATGGTGAATTAAAGGGTATTCCACCTAATCATGGTGGAATTACCATCACTATTGCTGATAAAGATCTTAAGGGATCCTTGATTGAAAGAGTTGATCTGGAAGAAAGGTTGAAAGTTATTCCTTCAAGTGACCGTGATGAGGAACTTGGACATGAAAAGGATACCTTGTCTAACCAATAGTGGTTTTCATCTCATCATAATCCTCATAATCATCCTCTTAGTTTTGTGACTAAATATTATTTGGATTCATTTAGGGAAATATTATTGTTAGATCTTAGTGGGATGGTTAGATTCACATCTCCTCAAGAAACCAAACTCAGTGAAGCTGATACCAAGTGGCTATTCTCATTATTCATTTATCACATAAAACCTAAAATTATTATAAAAATTAAAGAACTTGAAATTGATAATATATTTTTTTTCTGATTATATGGATGAAGATTGATCCATCATGCAAGAAATGAGAGGAATCTTTACTAAGATACAACAATAATTTTGAGGGATATTGGAGTCACCACCTACAAATGGTGCTTCCACTTATAATGATCCATATCTTACTCCTTCCTTAGTTGATACTAATTTGATTATAACCATTTTGAGATAAGAGCTACATGATACTATGGATGCTTCTAATTCTTATCATCAAGAATAACTTTTCTAGATAAAATCACATAGTGAGCATATCTATAAATTGGTTAGAGGATTTTGAATGAGGCTAGGAGTGATAGAGAGACTATCGCTAAATCCATTAAATATCACCTTTTAAGGATTTACAAAATGCATGAGGTAAATTATTACTTTAAGATCCCTTTTGAGAATCTAAGAATGCCTCCTATGACTAGGGCCTTCAAGAATCAAGTGAACCAATTAAAAGTTTTATCCCCTTTTATCAAGTTGTTTATGGAAGAGAAATCAGATTTTTTTAAGGTAATAGAGCATGAAAGACGGATTATAACCATTTTTTTGGATCTATAAAAGCCTTTTTATACACTTTAGGGACTATAATTATAGCTCTTATGTCCTTTCTAGTTTAAAATACTCTTTCTGTACCTCTTCATCCCTCTACTATGGTAGTTCATCCTTTTGGTCTTACTCCCATTGAAGAAATAAAACATCTTAGGCTAGTTTTAATCAAGGGAAATCCACCTTCTATCTCTCAAATAGCTCCTGAATCTTCCTTTATTCCTCCAATTACAAGAAAAGGTAAATACCCAATAGACCATACCTCTATTTGTGATAAGGAACCCTACTCAGATTCATAATAAGATTATATAGGTCATGAGTTTCATTAGGATTTCATGGCGTGAAATTATTTTTATCACTGGGATACCATTGCCACTATTCCAAAAAAACACCCAATAGTTCCCCCATATGTAACTGAGTATAGATCTATTTTCCAAATGTTGGTGGTCATTTGGGTTTTCAGGACCAATGAATCTTGGATACTCTCATTGGTCGAGGGGATGGGAGGTAGGGCTCATCACACCCTTTTGGGGAGAATTATTGACTTCTATGGGACTCTCTAATAGATTTAATATATGTTGGTGGATCTATTCCTAATCCCGATACAAGACTGGTTACCCTGAAAAATGGTTTATTGGTCAATTATCTTAGTAGATGAGAAAAGGGAGTCTCATTAATGGTCCCATGTGTATGTATCTGATGTTCTCCATCCATTTACCTAGTGTAGAATAGCTTATTTATGAAATGTAACCATATAATCAAGTGTTTGAAAATGTTCTTCCATGTAGAGAGGCAGTTAATATTCTGAGTTGGGGATTGATCCATTAATAGTTGTCCTACATATCCTAGATATTGAAGTAATCAAATCCCATGTAGTTCATTTATGATATTAGGGATGACCCTAAGGTATATTACCTTATATAAGGGGTATTCATTTACGATGCCTAATTAGGTTCTCATTAACATCTCCCTAAGCCCATGTGAGATATGATTGGTGTGAGAAATAAAGGAAATGTATGATCAACCTCATGGAATATATGTATGGGACTTGTGTTCTAAGAAATTCCTTGGGATATTTGGTACGAATATTGGGCATTGAGAAGGATTCCTATGTATCCTTAGTATGAAAGAAATAAGAGTAATCTTAGTTTGGTTTATGTTAGGTCTTACACACTTAGGATGACCTATACCATTGTAGGGGTTTATAGTGTAGATTATACATCCATTGCAACTCCCTAATCCCACTTGAACGATGCTCGTTTGTGAGAAACATAGGATAACGAGTAATCAATGTCATTTATTTGAACAACAAACTCATATGAAGATACCTTCATGGATGATCAATATATAGCTTGAACCTTGGGTAGAGGTGGCCTACGTATCCTGAATATGGTAGGAATCTGAGTTGTTGTAGTTCCCTTGATATCGAGGCTTACATAATGGGAATTCCCTATTGATCGGGGCTTACAAAATGAGGATAGGTGACATTATAAAGCCTTGGGATGACCTATTGATATGGACTTCTTCTTTTAAGGGTATCTCATGACCCAATTTACTTTCCTGAAGATACATTATGTGACTTAACCAACTTTCTCGGGTGGGGGGGGGGTCACATGACCCAGTGGGCCTAGCCTAGGAGTCATCACATGATTCAGACGGTTTTCTCTTGAGGCCATTACATGTCCTTACTAATGTTCCTTAGTGTCACTCGTGAGAGTCAGCTTGACACATATAGAGGGTGTTGCAATAGTAAGTATGAAACGACTTGAGGGATGTCATATATCTTGGGGAAAACCCCAGGGATGCATCACGAGCCCATGTTAATATGCCTGAATAGCATTGCGGGTCTCAATTGGCTTTTCCATAGGGTGCAACAAGAGCCTGGTTGTCATGCCCAGAGGCTTTTGTGATACTCAGCTAACATTAGTGAATAGTTTTATATGAGTTAGGCGATGTATCCGAAGGATGTACCATGTACTAGGTGATGAACCCAGAGGGATCACAAGATCAAAGTGGTGTCCACGGGGGAACCATGTGACTTGTTCTGATGTTTTTTGGAGTATTTTGCATGATCCAGATGACATGTTGAATGAGATCCATGAGATCTAGGTGACATGTCCTTGTGATGTCTCATGTCTTTGAATGACACACACAAAGAAAATGAGGGGTGACAAGGATTTCCTTCACTTAATATTTCTATGTTTTCTTTTGATTCTAAACCTTTTATTGTGAATTCCTCAGTTTTGTTCAGTGTTAGTTTATCTTGAGTCTCATGTGATCTAATAGGCTTGTGGGGTGTTCTTCGCATATACTACCAGATATTTTTTGTTGGATCTATGAATGATCATGTGAATTGATTTATTCCAAGCACATGACTACTCTAGTTTCCCGTTGGTGTATTACCTAACAGAAGGATGGCCGATCGCATGATCGATTGCTTCGAGAAAGTTGCTTTAATGCTTGGGACTTTGCCACTCAAGAGTTCCCTTTGTGTATTATTCCATCCTTTTTTTGTAATGTGGTGGGGGATTTACATGTGTCACCACCCCAAATACTTTCCGGTTTGTGCGGTGTATCTAGCATGAGTCCAGGCTGAAGTTAGTGAAGGGGCCTAGCGCCACACACTTTCACGAGTCTCCAATGTGGACAGTCCCAATGGCGTCACCTAATTTTCAGCGATCGCGAGTCTCTTCCCTTATCATATTATTTCCGATTATTGAAAACTTTTTTGATCATAGAGACATGTAGAATGAATTACATGTAGTCACATTGACATGCTGAATAACCTTTGCAAGATCCCAGTGCATGTTAAGAGGCCTCTATGAGAGGCTCGATGATTTGTCTTGGAGTCTCATGAGACAAGGATGGTCTATTTGGGGGTCTCGTGGGACTGCATTGGGTGTACAATGGGTGCATCGAATGCCTTTTAGTGATCACGAGTACCTCTCACCTCAACTTTTTTAATCCCCTTTGTTTTATGTGACAAAGTTTGGGAGTCATGTAGGATTGCATGAGTGTTATTAGGGATATTTATTATATTTTTTTATGATGTGTCATGTGAACTATAATGGTCTTATGGTTATATGTGAGTATTTAATTGAAAAAATATGTTCTTTTTATCCTTAGGTTGCTGCAGAGTTGTGTGGATATGCTTGAGGACTCCCATTCCATAAGGCTGACAAGGCAAATGAATTTCTCGAGACCTGGCAGACATGTCACCATGGTCTAACAGTGTCGCGTGGAGCGTTGGGGGCACATCACATGTCCTTTAGTGATCACAAACCCCTATAGTCTCTTTCATTTTATCACCTTTATTTTATGCGACAAAGGTTTGGGAGGTCTTGTGAGTTTTTAAGATAAATTTTTAGGATTTTTACTCGTTTTTTCGATGATATCTCGCTCGACCAATATGGATCATATGGGGTGTGTGTAATCATGTCATGGATAGATTTATTTTTATGTCCTTAAAGCATAACAGGGGATGTCTAGACATACCTGAGGGCTTCTATGTGGTGAATCTGAAAAGTCAATGGGATTCCACGAGGTGATGCAGGCATGTCTTTGAAGACTTGTGGTGTCTTGCAGGGTGCATCACATGTCCTTTAGTGACTGTGAACACCTCTCAACTCCTCCTATTTATCTCCTTTGTTTTATTACACAATAGTTATAGGGTCATGTGAGTTTTCCTAGATATCACCAAGGGATTTTATCCCTACCAATGACGATTTGGCTCATGATCTTTGCGACCAATGGAGGTCTCCATCCTTAGAATTTTATTCTCTTTTTTTTCTAAGGATTTCAAAGGGTTTTCAGGAACTTTCTAATGAAAACCCATGTGGCCTGGGGGTTCTTATTTGGATGTCATCAGGTGGCCATTGGTTATTTTTAGAGCCTTAGAATGGATAAAAGGAGTATTTTAAGGGGACTTTGTGAGACATTCCACGAGTTATGCACTATGCGTGGAGACTTTGCGTGACCTTGAAATGGTCACGCAATCACGATTCCTTTAGAGGATCATGTGATATATGAGTATCATACATACTCTTATTCATTTTTTTGTGGGAAAAATAATACCCATATTTAGTTATTTATTACTTTTTATTTTTCGGGAACTTATTTGGTGGGTGTAAAAAATACGCCCCCTCTGGATCGATGTCCGAGGGGACAAGGACTTGAGTCTGAGGAAAAATAATGCCCACCAGAATCATTGATGGTTTCGTGAACTAGTTATTTGAGTGACATTTGTTATACTAGAAAAAATTTGGTATTTTGTGAAATTACCTATATATAGGGGGTGTGGTTAGAGGATGATTCATTCCACTAGCCTCCTATTCCCCAGAGTGATCCCATATTTTCTCCCGTCGCAAGACCTCTCCACGAACCCTGATCGCAAACCCTATCTGCAAGACTTTTCCATGAGTTAATTATGATAAAGTTCTTGTGTGGGGATGATTCAAACACTCTAATTAATTAATTTATTGGAATTTATCTATGAGGGATATGGTTTTCCTTAAATAATTTTTGAGATATGATGTGCTAATCGTTCGACCGTTTGTGATTCACGTGACCATGTTCAGGTCATGCGATTATGAGTACCCTGGGGGGGGGGGCGTCATGTGGTTCACATGATGACTTGAGGGTGTTATGAGACCCAAGAATCCTTTGGAGGTAAGGTGATCTGCAAACACTTTATGCATTCTATGAATCCCTCACTGAATCAGGCGATGTAAATGGTGTCATCGAAACTTTCATGCCTTCATTTTTATGACATGATTCTATATGTTCTCTTTATTTTACATGTGACAGTTACTTATTTTCATATGGATTTTGGTTATTACTAAGTTCCCTTATCTTTGTCCAACTAAAGGGACATGATGACTAGGAATCATAATACCAATCCCCAATACCACATACATACTAATAATGAGGCCCTAAAGAGGTTCCTTCCATCCAACATTCAGGACTATCCATTATCTCATAGAATCCCCCATTATGGGTTAGTTCTACTATATGATTCCATCATACCTTCCCCATATTTTAATCTTCCATTTCACTGGATGTTTTTTTCTCTTGATCGTGTTCAAGTGATGATTATAGAGGATGGTTGTCTAATCACAACCCCATCTCAAGGTTTGACTTATGTGTTGGCCAACTCCCCTCTAGGTCTGGATGGGTGTGAATTTTACCAGAAACCTATTTATCAGATTTATTCAAGTACATTTTCCTTTTCTCTAGAAACCTCTAGTGGCATATGGTATTCGAAGTGGGATCTTAGTCCTAGCGGCAATTTCTCTGATTGGTTGGCGTGGCCTTTCTGGGTCTGATAAAGCTATTTGGAGTTTTCTGATGACCTATATAGGGGTTGTCTTTATGAATCCACATGGATCTTTCAGTTTATCATCTACCAATAGCCTGACCTTCTTCGATAAATGATTAGCTATTGGTGTCCTAAGACCATCACATTCCATCTTCCCCACGGTGTGGTGGGTATCAGTTTGTGATATATTCATCAGTTGGGAAATATTCCTCCTGTTTGGGAGATTTATGATGAAGTCCTAAATACTGAGAATGTATAGTATAATCCTATAAAATCTCCAGTTTTGGTGATATGGATTCTTATTATTGTGAGGAAGGGATTGGAGATAGAGCTGATTGTGTACCCGATTATTTCCATCACGAATTGGATCAATATTTTTTTGGCATGGCGATGGGGTTAGAAAAAATTTTATTTTCCCCCATCGGTTCTATTACCAATAAGTCCATGAATATTCTTCCTCATATTGGGACATTATAGATGTTGGGTACTACACTTTAATGGGTTATCGGGTGAACCCATAGGTTTTTTAGATCTTAGAATTGCTGTTTTTCTTGCTATGTTTCTAAATGGGTGTCTTTTCCCGGCCAGGGAAGCATGATCAAGAGTTTGTATCATCACATTAGTGATGAAGACATGAATTACAAAATGGAGATGCCTTAACCTAGAGTTAACAGTCATCGCACACCTCTACCAATTGATAGGCCATATTCAGCAGGGCAATACTCCATATAGGATCACTGGCCCCTTCCAATTCACTTTTGGCTAGATAGGGGATTATTTCCATTATTATGAGTACTAAAATTCTTATATGATCCTAGAATCCCCCTACCATCCTAGATTTATGAATTTATTTGGGGTTGGGGATATTTCCCTAAACCATATTGAGGTTAATGGTGCACTATACCATTCTGATAGTTTGGAATTTTCTAACTTCCATGCACCAAGTGGCCCAATTGTAGATGATGGTAGTGGTTACATTGATGAATGATATTATATTGTCTCCCTTAAGGATGAGGTCCTCACAACTAGTGTGAAAGAGATGATAATATGAGATCCATACACACCCTACTAATTCTCTTGATATTTTGGATGTATGCAGAGAGTTTCTCCCACTCCTTTGGTCCATGTTTGAGGGGAATTACATCCTAGGATTTTCTACCAATTATAGAAGATGCTGCCATGTGAAGATGAAAGGGATGATATTATGCTTATTCCCACTAATTATTCTACTTCCCTTACCTAGGAGTATTCCCAGGCTTGGGTGACAACTTATCCTAATGGTGTATTAGGCCAGCTGATTCATCATGTGGATAGGTATCTTGCGTCACAAACTCCTTTATCTGTGGCATCGATAAAGTTGATCGAAGACCTAAAAGAGGCATCAAGGAAGTGAAACTGCTCCGAAAACAGTCATTTGGGTAGTGGGTTGGATTATATTGAGGATATTAGTCCTCCATTATAGGCTATATGTGATATGCCTATTGAGAGAGAGGAATATGGGGATTCCTCTCCCATTTCAGCACTGATTCAATTAGTTAGTCATCCTTCCACTATGAATACCTTGTCTGATTCTGAGGATCAATCACACAGTAAGATGATCTAGTAACATATTATTTTCTTAATTACTGAGACCCCCTGAAAATATTCTACAACCAAGCGAAGCACCTTTATTAGTTATTTAATGACTTAGGGGTAGACGACTTCGATCGACATTCTTTTTATGAAATTATGCAGTGGATCATCTTGACTCTAAGAGTCTTGGATGCGAATGAAAGGAACCTACATGATTTTGTGAATGAAGATTATTTTTCTAATCAAATGAGCAAGATGGTGGAGGCATTGGAGAAGGGTCATAATTTGTTTTCTAAACTTCAAGATCAGATGGATGCTTGGATGGAACATATAGAGAGATATGAGGAGTTGGTTTCTCATTTGAGTTTCAACCTTTCGGCATCGTCAAAGTAATTGGAAACTACTTAGAGGAGGGTTTAAGAGTTAACTATTTTGGTCAAATCTCTCCATCCTGAGGTAGAAGTGGAAGAAGTGGGGAAGACGACACTCCAATGTTCCATTTATGCCTCTCGTTAGACCCTCACCGATATCACCAGTGCTGCCGACTGTCTTTTAATGTGACTCACCTTTTATACTATACTCCATTTTTATGAGGCTTCATAGAGACTTCATAATGTGGATATCCCTCCCTCCTTTTCATATGACGAATTGATGAATTTTTTGAACTTTATATAATACTATTCAATTTTCTTTCCCTCATGATGTGTTTGATATCTTACAACTCCATTATTTTGGAAGTCCCCATAAATACCTATCCATTGGTTCATATTGAATGAACATGAATATCTAGAATTGAATGTTGAAATTATCACAGATTCCCTTTTTTAGATTCTCACTAATTCCCACTCAGACAATATTACATATTGGTAATATGTCCTAACTTTCTTGAGATCACCTGACATGCATAGGGGCCAATGGGAAGAATATACACCTTATAGGGAGAATGGTTTAACTTATACAAAGTTTATAGTCTTGGTGGGAATAACATGATTTCTCTAAGGCCATATGGAGAGTCCTATAAGATTTCATAGATTGGACTGATATCTCTTTAGTTTATGGTCTTTTATCTTGGACCATCAATCAATTTAGTTTAGGGTATTTTATCTCGGACCTTCTATCACATTATTTTAGGGTATTTTATCTCATACCTTATATTTCTTTAGTTTAGGGTCTTTTAGCTCTGACCTTCTATCGATTTAGTTTAGTTTCTTTTAGCTTGGACCTTCTATCAATTTAGTTTAGGGTCTTTTTTCTCGGACCTTCTATCGCTTTAGTTTAGGGTCTTTTAGCTCGGGTCTTCTATCGCTTTAGTTTAGAGTCTTTTATCTCAAACCTTCTATCACTTTAGTTTAGGTTATTTTACCTTAGACCTTATATCACTCTAGTTTAGGATATTTTAGCTCATACCTTCTATTGCTTCAATTTAGGGTCATTTAGATCAGACTTTGTATCACTTTAGTTTAAGGATTTTTAGCTTATACCTTATATCAATTTAGTTTAGGGTCTTTTTTCTCAAAAGTTCTATCACTTTATTTTAGGGTCTTTTAGCTCATACCTTCTATATATTTAGTTTAGGGTATCTTATGTCAAACCTTCAATCACTTTAGTTTAGGGTCTTTTATCTCATACCTTCTATCATATTAATTTAGGGTCTTTTAACTTGGACATTCTTTTATTTTAGTTTAGGGTCTTTTAGCTCAGAAATTCTGTATGATCATAGGATGCTGTGTAGACATGCCGAGAGTGACCTAAAACACTCTGAGGTGGTGGGTTCTACTATGGTGTGGCTGAGGATTATGAGGATCATAATGATCCTTTTCATAGTGATGCATTTGGTTAATGGCCATAGGCACATACACATGATCCATAGACATGCATGCATAGTCAAGAAAAGGGTCTCTTGAAGCTGGTATCCTTTCCAAGGGTTATGGGAGATTTACAGAGGTAATATTAGTGAGGATGAAGTACTAGGGATAATGGGACCACCTAGATAATTGGGGTATAGATGATGTAAATCATAACCTGAAAGCATGATTCCATGAATATGAGATGGTGTAGACATACTAGGTATATCCCATGATGTTATGAGAATCCATGTTTTTCCATGGTGTTTCTAAGGCCCACAAGGATTGAATATCCTTTCTAGAAAGAAGAATATTCTTTTAGTTGGTAGGTTATGTCCCTTATGCGTTGGTATCATGCCAAGTAGAATATGATCTCCACTTCTTTTCTAGGTAGAAGAAACTTTTTTTGAAGACTCATATGTTTGAGTGATGAAGTTTGGTATGGGAAGAAGGATATTAAGGAAGGGTTCTGTCACCCAGGTAATTATACCTTACATCATAAATCTCAAACCCTCTTACCTATGGTTTTGAATCACAATGTTTCAGCTAAAAAAGGTTTGAGAATGGAGTGCCTCATTCTTGATTTGAGAAAAGGTCCAAAACACGGTGACATAATGTTGAGGATATAAAATCCTATTGGATAGTTTGGTATAGGAATTGTAAATCATGACTTAGAGTGCTCGAGTTTGGGTGATGATATGGGACTATCATAGGGAGGAGTTCATACACACTGAGGCATTGAGTGCTGCCGTGATGATGTCAAGGATCATGAGGATCAGAATTTCATTTTTAGAGTGATGCATTTGGTTGATGACCATAGACGCATATGCAGGATCCATATGCATGCATGTATAGTGAATCAAAGGGTCTTTGAATCCAGATATCCTTTCTATGGGGTATGGATGGTTATGGTTATGGTTATTCAAGACACCCCAAATCATGAAGTCCGATCTATGAAAGGTGTAAAATAAAAGGTGGATTCGAGTACCCTAAAAGTTATGCCACCACCTAATGAAAATATTCTCTTGGAGAAGAGATGTGAAAAATCATTTCTATAATTTTTTCCCAGGCCAGGGAGTCCAACGATCATAGATTGGCTTTTACTAGGGTTAATGGATGGAACCCATGATCTTTATACCTTATTTATTTATGCCATTATTTTTTCCTAAAATTTAGAGATGAATATTTTAGTGAGAGAAGAATTGAATTTTTCTCAGGCTACCCTTTGTGGGTTTTCAACTGGACAAGTTCTATGTCTCTTTCGCTAGCAGTTTAAAGTCTTGAGATTTGAACCATCATGCACTAGAATTTAAGGTTGTATAACTTTGACCAAAATTTAGGTAGTTTAAGGTCATGAATGACATAGACCTAATATGGGGGATGATACACAAGAGTCTAATAAGGATACCCAGGGTTCAGAGTACTCCAACATCTTCCCAACCATGGGATGAAAACATTGCAAATCATGAATCGAGGTCCTCGAATCATGATTGATGATATGGGACAGTCACAGCTGGAGTACTTTAGACACACTAAGGTGTTGAGTTCTACTACATAAATGATGTTAGGGATCACGAGGATTGGAAATTACCTTTCCAGAGTGTTTAATTTGGTTGATGTCCATAGGCACATATGTAGAAGCCAAAAACATGAATGCATAGTCAAACAAAGGGTCCTTGAAGCTGGAAATACTTTACAATGGCTATGGAAGATTATGGAGATCCGTGACACCCCATGAATGATTTGTGGATTGTGGTCTATGGGCGCTTTAGAATATTTTGTAAGAACATTGTTCTTCAGTCATTTGAGGTAAGGCTCTTATGGTCCTTTAATAAATATAGATGATGAATGATGGTTTCCCCGATATAACATCATGTGGCGGGTGTGTGCCTCCATGCAGTTGAGAACTAATGTGAATGTGGGAGGATTTTTTGGTTGGTCCCAAAGATGGGGTCTTGGGAATAACTACATATCTCTTGATGCATAGAATCAATCCACATATAGTTCTTGAAGAGGAAATACCCTATGTAGTTCTGACCCATACATAGAGGTGGTCATTATTTTTATTAACTAGTTCATTTGAGCCTAGGGTTTGAGATATATGTATCACTACATATCCCTAGATGTAACGAATCAAGAAGCATGTAGTTCTTGAAGTTCCATGCAGTTTAACATCATGTGGTGAGGATAAAGGCAAACCGACATGAATTGGTGGGAACATTGCGGTTGGGCACAAGGATAGAAGCCTGGGCATTACTGTGTATCTCATGAGGAAATGAGAATCAAACCACACATAGTTCTTAGAAAATTGTGTAATTTAATTTCATTTAGTAAGGAAAGAAGGTGACTCGACATGAATGGAGATGGGTATCATGGATCAATGCAGTTTTATGTCATGTGGCAAGGACGTTGACTGTGTAGTTTAATGACATGTGGCGAAGATCCATGGTATGCCTTTTATGGTCTTGCATTCAGGATCATGATGGAATTATTGTGTACCTATGTTCCTTTCTGATGAGGGTGATTTCCTACCGTGACTCCTAATCTCATGTGAGCTATTCTCAATGTGAGAAACAAGGAATGACATGGGTTTCCCTACAATATAGAGACATAAGAGGGAAAAATAAGGGAATTTTATATCATGTAGTGGCTGGACCAAGATATAGGATCAAGGTGTCCATACATATTTCATAAAAATAATAATCAAGTTGTACATAGTTCTAGAAGAACCGTTCAGTTTAACGTCATGCGACATGGACACTGACCATGAAGTTTAATGTCATACAGAGAGAACGATGGATCATCTGACGTGAAGGTGAACTATGGATCTTTGTAATTTTATGTCATATGTTAAGGATGAAAGTTTCTGTGAAGTTTAATGTCCTTCTTCTAGGAAAAACTCCCTAAATTTTAACATAATTTGGTCAGAAGAATCCTATACATTTTAACATCCCATAGTTAGGATGATTGAAGGGGATTACTTTGATGTGGATGACCTAATGAAAAAAGCCATGAAAAGTATTTTTTAAGAAATCTCACATTGGTGGGCAGTGTGACATGTTCCCCATCCACGATGATCAATTAATAGGCTCCATTATGACACAGCTTATGTATTACATAGGGTCCTTACCACTTGATATCCAACTTTGGGGGATTCTTTCCTGGTATCATTGGGGTTCTAAGAGCCAGCACCGACTCTCCCTCAAGGAATGAGAAGAGGCAAAACTTTTTATTGAAGGCTCGTGCTATCCAATTATGATGAATCTCCAGATTGCACAGTGTGCACAAACTTTTCTCATCTACCTTTTCCAACTCATCCAACCACTTTTGTGATTGTTCATCATCTGAGAGATATTCTCAAATGGTATCCAGAGTGAGGGTAGATGGACCTATATGGGTAACACTTCCTCAATCCCATACACCAGTGAATATGGTGTTTCTTGGGTAGTAGTATGCATGGTGGTATGGTAGGCCCATGAAGCGTGGAGGTGTTTGTTTGTCCAAGAATTATTTTACTTGTTCACAATCTTATGGAGTATATTTGATAGAGTATTATTTAAGGCCTCTATCTATCCATTTTCTTCCACAATATAACGAGATGAGTGATTGGAATTGATGTTATACTCCTGGTAAAGCTTCTTCAATTCCATGGAACAGAAGTTGGTGCCATTGTCTGTCAATATTGTGTGAGGGACTCCGAACCTAGTGATGACATGGGACTTAAAAAAGTTGATGATATTCTTTGTCCTAACTTCTTTGAGGGGTATTTACTTAGCCCATCTGGAAAGGAAGTTGGTAGAAGTAAGGATGTACTTGAACTGATTAGATGTGGCTGGGGGATATGGACCCACAACATCCATCCCCTAAACAACAAATAATTAGGAATATTTAGTTGTATGTAGAAATTACAAAGTCTATTGGATGAAGTTTTCATGGATCTGGAATGTGTGAAATTTCTTAGTGAATTCCATGCAGTCCTGTATCATGGTTTTTCAGTAATACCCCAAACTCCTAATCTGGTGAGGGAGCCTGGTACCAGATTGATGGGAACCACAGGATCCTGCATGGACTTATTTTATGATGGTGAGGACTCATACTTCTTCAATGCACCTAAGGATAATTCCATAAAATACACATTTATAGATAACTTTTTTCTCATTTGGATTATCTTGTAGGGTGAAGTTTTCTTCCCGGTGCTGAATATATTTCCTTCTGACATGATCTGTTGGGAGAGTCCCATCTTGAAGATAACTGATTATAGGATTCATCCATTTAGAGGTGGTCACTGGTTCATCACACTCTAGGGTGGTTCTGACCTAATTGATCTCTTCCATATCACATATGAAGACTGATGAAACCATTCTTCAATGCTTAATACAGAAGGTTTCTTCCTTCTAACCAGGGTTGGCCAGGAAAACGACAACATTAGCTAGTGCATTAACACGAGCATTATGTGATAAGGGAATATAATGCAGTGTGGACTCAAAAGGGTATTCTGCCATCAATCCCCTGACATAGCTAGTGAAGGTGGCCAGTTCCAACTTTTTGATGGAATATTCACCATTGACCTACTTTATCAATAATTTTGAATCCCATTTTAATGTTTAGGTATGCTATTTTTAGCTGCAAGACTAGTCCCAAGTTAGATATTAGATCACAGTATTCTGCCTCATTGTTTTTGCATCCTTAATATTTTGAGAAAGAGTAGGAAAAGACTTCCTTGTATGGAGAGATTAACACAATCCCTAGGAAAACTCAATTTAGCTTCAGGTTCTCCATTCTTGTGCCAACAAGACTTTGGGAGGCACCATTAAAGTACATCTCCCATGTCTGGGGAATGTCATGGGAATAGAAGTCCTCTTCATCTAGGAAATCATCAATGTATTTCCCTTTTACTGACTTCTATGACATGAAATAAAATTTTTATTGCTGATGAATGGCCTCCCATTGGTCCAAGCACCCAGTCAGCATCAGACGACCACAGATTTACTTGAGTGGATCAACATGAGAGACTGATTGGACTTTGTGATGATGCAAGTAATGCCTTATCTTTTTCATTGCGAATAAGAGTGTAGGGCAGTTCTTCTCGACATTATAATATCAAGTCTCAGTACCTAGAATATTACATATAAGGTAATAGAGACTATTCTCACTTCCTGCATCATTCTTTTTCATGAGGACGATGCCCGATGAGAATTTCATGGAGGCCTCATATAAGATCAGTGGCCTCCCTTCCACCAGGGCATCGAGAATAGTGGGTGAATTAGGTATTTCTTAAGACTTTTTAAGGATTTTTGGCAGTCATCATGCCATTGGTAGGTTATTCCCTTCTTTGTTAGCCTAGTAAAGGGGAGATCTTTGCCGACCAAGTTGGAAATGAACCGTTGAATACAGGCTAGGTGCCCTTGGAGTCCCCTTAGTTCTTTGATATTTCAAGGGGGTGACATTGCTAAGATAATAATGATCTTTTCTAGGTCAAACTCAATTCCACGATATCATACCACAAAGATAAGGAACTTTCCTGATGTTACTCCAAAGGCACATTTTAGTGGATTCATCTTTAAACTATGATGTCGTAACTTGTCAAAAATTTTCTAAAGGTCTGTGAAGTGATCGCATCACCATAGAGATTTGATCACCAAGTTGTCGACATAACATCCAACTAACTTTCCCATAAATGGATTAAAGATATGTTTTATGGACCTTTGATATGTGGCGCCATCATTCTTCAAACTAAAGGGCATGAAATAATAAAAAATATCCATTAAGGCACTCTAAAGGTAGTGAATTATTCATCCTTTGGGGCCATATTTATCCAACTGTACCCCAAGTACTCATCCTTGAAAAGAAGGTCCTCGAATCTATAAGTTTCATTAATCGGGAGTTCTATGATTGGAAATGGGAAGTCATCCTTTGGTTAATGTCTATTAAGGTCTCTAAAATCAATGAAGACCCTAATATTTCCATTCTTCTTCAGGGCATGGCAACACTAATCATTGTAGTCCACGAATATTCCTGTGTTCCCAGGTTTATCTTCCAGAGTTCAATGATGGTAGTGAAGAAAACTTCCTCAAATGATGGAGGAGTGTTCCTGAGGTCAGTCTCATCTTCATCTATCTCTATTCTTGTGGATTCATTCTCAGATAGTGATAGAAATATTGGGGCTTCTCCATTATTATCAGGATGAGGGAGGCCATGAGGAGAGACATTATAAAACCTTGCTAACTGAGTCACTACAGAGAGATGTCAAAGATGATGGTCTTTAGTGCCATCACTAAGGATATAAAGGGTTTGGACATTTGGGATTATATTTTTGATCTTGACTAGATTTATGGGAAGTACATAGTCACAATCGATCATGTTCTAGGGATTCACATGGGTGGTCCTCAGGACATTGGGAGTAGAAACCTGTATATCATCATCTACTATTGGTTGTTTTTCACCCTTCTTATAGAAATATAATTTGGCATATGTCTCTCTACAAGTCTCTAAGGGGGATTTTTCTCCCTATAGTATGCTGACCATTCCATTTATGGGGTACTTTAGACATTAACGGAATGTCGAGGGTACCACCAAGTGGGTATAGAGCCAAGTCCTTCTAATTAGGAAAATATATGCAGTGAATTACTAGATAAACATGAAATAGACCTCAAAAGAGAGTTCCCCAAATTGGGCCTTGATCTTGATCTTCCAAAAATGCCTTTTCTCACACTTGTCATATCCCTGAATGGTAAACTTTGTAGAGGATAATTCCCCTTTGGTAAACCCCAAATGTCAAAGCATCCCAACTAAAATGAGATTGATCCCAGATCTATTATCAACCATCACCCTTTAAATATTGACATTATTAAGTCTGAACAAAATTTATAAAGACCTAATGTGACCTTGTATGGTCTCCTCTTGATCTTGATCAGTGAATGAGATAGTAACATGACATCCTAAGGACATAGTCTCTACTAGATAGACCTCAGCTGCAACAACTTATGTCTCAAATTCTAATGGGATCCTTAGGGTTTCAACCAGTTCCTCCCTAACTTCTTTCGAAAGATGAAGCATATCAAGGATTGAGAGCTTATCTGGGACTACAACTACCTATTTCAAAACACTATATGTTTTACGCCAGTGGTCGACGCTTCTCGATAAGGGTTTGGTCCTTGGCACATATTTTAGGAGCTGGAGCATCTATGGGGGGTGGACCTGGAACTAGTGTGGAGGTTGAGGGAATATTTGTTTCCATTAGTTCCAGTCATTCTAGCCTTCCAAATTTCTTGGGTTGATTGGATTGAACCCCCATTAAATGGTCATGTAATAAAATCGGGTGCGGGTAACTACTGGAGGGCTCTATGGCACCTTTTTTCTCTTTTGAGTATTATGGAGTTCTTTCCCATGGGTCTCTGTTTCCCTCGGATTTCAGGGATGACCTCCTTTGATGGGAGGTTTAAACATTCTGATCGGTTTCTAATGGGTTTTTTCGTAGAACCGGAAACATCCAATGATTCCACATCCATTCGGACCTACTTTCCAAAGGTAGGTGCTCATTAGTTTATGGACTGATGAGGATTAGGAATTTTCATTGGTCGAGAGGATGGGAGGTCGGACTCATCACACGTTTTTGAGGGGAATTATTGTCTACTCCAGGACTCTCTTTATAGATTTAAGTTATGTTCATGAATCCTTATTACATTACCAAATATAAAATGAGTTTTCCTTTAGATCTGACAATAAATGATCGATATGTAGGAAATTTAGAGAATCTTTTATATGTATTCGAGGTTCTTCACTCATAAAGAATCATTTGTATTTGTTAGAGATTATTAGTCAATGGTATCCTTTGATACGTAAAAGTCTCTTGGTTCTTATGATTACCATACTGGTTTTAAATCCACTTTGTGGGGCACTTGAAGTTTATTGTCATTCAGAAGGACATGAATTATTTCAGAGTTGGGATCGAACCTGCAGATGGTCTACCTACGTATCCTTTGTTTATAAAAGGAATCAAAACCCACGTAGTTCGAGTAAGGGAGTATGATGTTTATGATTGATGTCTCAAAGAAGGATGTCATAATTACTTTTACACTCTAAGCTCACGTGAGTCATGATCGGTGTGAGAAACAAGAGGTATTGGTAAAAAAATTAGACAATTGTTCCATGAAAGATGCAATCATAAGAAATAATGTGGGGCTTATGTATGTATGACTGCCCAGATAAATGAATGTTAGGATTTACTTTAGGGAAGAAATCCAGGAACAGGGTCCATAAAGGTATATGTGCTTCATGGAGATTTTGAATACTCTAACTTGGGGATTACTCCTAAAAAGGAGGCCCAAATTAGGAGAGGACTTATGGTTGGGTTTTACTCCTGAAAAGGAATCCCAGATCAAAGGTAAATTAGGACTGGTTAAGAGAAATTAAGACTGGGGCTTACTCCTAAAAAGGAGGCTCAGGTTAAGAGAATTATGGTTGGGGCTTACTCCTAAGGAGGATGCCCATATTTGAGAATTATGACTAGGGATTATTCCTGAAAAGGAGTCCCAGGTTAAGGGGTTCTCTCATCTTAAAGGATGAGGTTGAATGAATGAAATCCCAATTTTTTAGTGACATAAAAATGTGTAAATCACTAGATTTTGAGATATATTCCATAGAGTTCCTTTCAGATAAGGAATACAAATCAAGAAATCATTCCATAAATGGCTTTGAAGAGTGTCTTGAAGATTGAATCTTGAATAGGAGAGGTGGAATGACTTAAGAGGGGTGAAATGGGCAAGAAGGGCACCCAAAAAGGCAGGGGCGCGCAAGTCCTGGCAGGCGCGCAGGTACTGCGTGGGTGCGCAAGTCCTGGTCGCGCAGGTATACCTGCGCGACACATGGGTACTTGCGCAACAGTTAACTAGTAGGGTAATACTTGAGCGACTCTTGTTTAAAGCCTTTATAATCCTCTTGAGGTTCTTCTGGAAGAGGGGCATGCAAGTTCTATTGAAGGAGTAAGGCGGCGCGCAAGTGTGGCCTTTTCCCTTAAGGGCTGGCCACTCAGGCGCGCAAGTGTTGACGAGTTTCAACACTTAGGCCTTCCTCCCCCTCTTTAGATCTTCTGTTCTAGGTAAGAAATTACATTAGAAGTGTTTCATAAGCTTTGAGAAGATACTAGGGTGCCGGGAGCTCAAATCTGAGTTTTTGGAAAAAAATCCTCCCTCAAATGGTGGGACCACAGGGTCTATTTATTGGCAGGAGAAGACCCTGGGCGGTTATCACTTAGGTCACGCAAGTGGACTTGTGCGAATATGAGGGAACTTATGCGACCTATGGGCAATGTTCTCCTTGTTCATCCCTTTGTCGATTTTTGATATTTTCTTCAAAGGATTAATCAATTTGTGCTAAGTCATTTCCCTTTACATTCCTTTGGACTCTGTGACAAAAAAGGAGTGCCAACAAAAGTCCCCCCCTCAGAGTTGTATCCGAAAGAAATGAGGATGTGACTCTGAGGAAAAATAAGACATCCAAAGGAAAGGTGGTGCGCAAGTGTTCAGTGCGCAACCCTTGGCGCACAGGTTCGAGTCGCGCAGGGCTGGAGCGCACTGGGTGTAGGCGCGCAGATAGGCTGCTTGGCCTATAAATACACGGTCATTCGCCACGCGTAGCATCTGATTCTAAATTCTCGAGCTCTCTCCGCACAAGTCATCTTCGCCGCACAAGTCTCTTCTTTCCGCTATTTTCTCGCCGCCGCGCTGCTGTCAAGGTAATAGGACTTGCGTGGTGACACATGCGCGACAAAAACTTGCGCGACACATTTAACACTTGCGCGACACATCCATACTTGCGCACCTTAATTCCTTAGAAATTTTTTTGAATTTCTTCACAAAGTTTATGAAAAATAAATCCATTTAAGAGTTAATTTATTCAACTCTTGTGCAGAATCAATGGCTCTTAGACCCGGAATAGTTGATGAACTGGCTAGCAAGTGGATAGATGATATGATGAACATCATTGGACATGATTATTATACTGTCAAAGATAGAACTCTTCCATATTTGGCTAAGTATCTAAAGAAATATCACCGTGACTTCCCACAGAGCACTTATCTGCCTTTGTATGGCTATGGTCATCTACGAGAAGTCACCATTCTAGAAGCAAAGAACTATCTTCCATTTTTGTGGTTTCAGAATTACACCAACTTTGCTTCAGCAAATATCTCAGGTGGAGGAGTATTTCTAAATGCTGGAACAGTGGAGAAGGCCCACATGATGCATCATAGCCCTTGCACACCAGATCTGAAAGATTATACACCTGAGCTGCAACCACATTGTCATCCTTCAATCTTCCGAAATGCTCAAA
This sequence comes from Viscum album, assembly GCA_963277665.1. Lineage (NCBI taxonomy): Eukaryota > Viridiplantae > Streptophyta > Magnoliopsida > Santalales > Viscaceae > Viscum > Viscum album. Next base: position 863,999,683 of record OY728147.1, on the reverse strand, counting down.
TGGATCAATCCAAAGGCTGGAAGAAAATTTGGGACATCCGTCCTGGGGGAGGTGTGAATCCAACTTGGATGTGGTCATACTGGGTACGAAAAACTTGTGTAGAGTTTATCGAGGATCTGAAAGGAGTGGCGATATACGAAGCTGTCTGGGTTGGGCAAACATATGTTTACAGACATGATAACTTCGTGCCAGAGATACTCAGTCACTGGAGCCCAGCAACTAATTCTTCCCATTTGACTCATGGAGAAGTAGGAATTAGTCTGTGGGATGTCCACAAGATCTCAGGGGCTCCAATTTTGGGCGATATGTATGATGAATTCATTCCTCCCAAGGTGACTTGGAATGATTCAGAGAAAACTCTTACTTTAGCTCGGGAATTATTTAAGATCTTCCACAGGCTCAAGAGTTCAGAGACCTCATTAACTCATTCTAGAAAGAATATTAATCCAGAGGAATGGATGAATATATTTCTTATTGAGAAGAAAGAGAGGGAGCCAAAGGAGAAGGAGCCGAAAGAAAAAGGATCCAAGAAAAAGAAACCCAAGGATAAGAGGCCCAAACGTCCTACCACCTGCCAAAAACCTGAGAAGAGGGGTGCTCCTGGTACATTCTGGCCAAATCTAGAAGTAGGAGAGTTTGAGAAGTGGGGATATGAGGTGAATCGAAGAATCCCAAAGAGGACTCGTCTGGCGGGCTTCTTGGCAATGTGGCTCAGTGTTTATCTCTTTCCAGTCAGGGATTCGAAGGGAGGCATCAGGCCAGGGACCTTCGTCATTGCGGAAAAGTTGGCTGAGGGAAAAATGGTTGGGTTGGATACCCCCATTTTAGCAAAGATTCACAGGAGTTTACTTCATGTCTTCATGGGTAAATCTCCTTTAAGAATAGTGGTACCATTCCAAGTTTTATGGGGATGGATCGCCACTCACTTCAGGACTTACAATGTACATAATGGATTACAAATTCCTGGAAGTTCTTTCAGTCCGTCAGTGCAAGAATTATATGGAGTTTCTCCATTATATGTTAATTCCTATGACATGAAAGTGAGGCTAAGCATGTTTAAGGAATTAAACTTCTTTCCCTATTGAAGTCCGCCAACCGGGCAGTTTTTTGATGATGGAACAACCCATTTGGATTTGAGGGCATACATGCTAGCTTGCAGGGATGGTGTGCTAATTGCCAGGATTGATGGAGAAATCATATGCGAGGCCTATGATCCATATAGATTTGCACGTCAATTAAAATGTCTACAACAGATTGCTGTATCTCCTCCAATACATGTCACGTTAGAGCAACATCTGATGGTTGCTCGGCAACTATGGCTGATGACGTCAAGGGAGAAGACTGGGGCAGTATTTGATCTACCAGTTGAAAAAGCGGCACATAATTTGACTACATATTATGCTGAACACTGGATAACATCATACCCCAAAGGGATATTGAATCACCCAGTTTATCAGGTGGGGAAAAGTAAGAGGACTATAGAGAAAGAAACCCTTCCTCATGAAGGTGATGCTTCCCCACCTGAAGTTGATTCGACAAACTCCTCCTCTAGAACTGATTCACCGGATTCCCATGATGGGGATGATGAGGCACAACCAGCGGCAAAGCGGTTTCGTGCCCGATATAATCCTCCAACCAGAATTAAAAGACCCACTCCATAAACTCATGGTGAGTTACTTCATTGTAGTAATTTAATCACTGCTACTTTATAAAGCAATAAGTTTTACTTTCTTATTCTCTATTTGTAGTTGCAGGAGCTGGGAAGAAATTGAAGTCAAAAATTGTAGGACCTTCCTCGCAGCCTTCATATCTAAGACCAGAGGCTGTCCAGCTATGGCAGAGTTTATACTGTGGTACTAAGACTGCCTGGCTGGATTTGTGTGAGGGCCTACAACTTCCTGGAATAGGGAATATTATGGCTTCTAAAAATCTTCAATACGAGGATAACCCCAATAAAGTGCGGGATTACATCAGAGAGATGGAAATTCTCATATATGCCACTGATGAGTCTGTTCCTGTCACCAGGAAGGTGAAGGAAATGATTGATCGTGGCACCACTGAGGGGGCTAGTGGTTCTGGAGATGAGGAGTGGCATGAGTATGTGGCTCCTAAAGATGTAAGTTTTCTTTCTTTATTTGCTTTGAAACTTGATTTCAGTCGAAGATTTGTTACTTAAGGAAGTTATTTTCTTCATCTTGCATCTTGCAAAGAAAGGAACTGGGGTTCCTTCACCACAGTATAGCCCTGGTGGTACTGCCATTGGGGCTGCTGCTGATTCTCCTCATGAACCGAGTGAGATATCTCCAGGCCAGCAGGCCATGAATGAGGCGTTGGACATAGCCTTACATTCACCAATCCAAGTGCCAATAATGGAGACTACCGATACTCCCAAAAAATAAAAGAAGCAAAGGCAACGAAGGAGGAAGTCCAAATCTAAACGCTTCATTAGCAGCGGTAAGTCCTTCGGGTAATCATGAATTTATACCCATGACCACATGATTACTCATATTTCTGGGGATTGTAGGGGCTTCTTCAATTCCCCCCCTGAGGTAAAGGACTGATCCTCCTTCAAAGACCACGGAGGGTGATGTGGAACAATCGCAGATCCAAGCTGACTTGGCTGCTCCTGGAGAAGAGCTAGCATCTATTCCCAGTATCCCTCCTGCTGCCGTTGTAAGAAGAGAAGAACCTGTCTCTAGTAAGTCAACAATGCTTCATAAAAATGTTGAACGAAACACCAACTGACTTCCATTCTGTGATACTTCAGGTTCAACTCCTGCATTAGAGCTTCTGGAAACTGTTGCAACTGATTCAACTAATGCTGTGATTTTACCCAAAGATGTTGTCCAGGGTCAGGGGCTACAGGACGTAAGTCGTCAAGAAGACACATCAAATTCTCCCACTAGTGAGACTAACCAGGATTCTGAAATATAATTGGATGAAAAGATGAATCATGGCATGTCTTTTGAAGAATTTTATGATCATGCTAAGTTGTCATGTGATTTAGAAGACCTTGGGCATGAGTGTTATCCTTCACCCAGTAAATTTTCTTATAATTTACACTTCTAATCATGACTGAAAATGATATGCAGTTCCATTCATAGAAACTGCTAAACTGCCAATGCTTGAAGAGGGTGTGGACATTGATGTCAACCCTACCATTGCAGAAACATTAGCTCAAGTAGAGCTAAACCCAGTAAACCCTCATGAGACCCATCTTGAAGATCCTGTTGAGACTGGGAAAAAAGGGGAGGAGTATTCTCAGGTTGATGATCCACCGTTGGGTAAGGGATAACAATATCTGTGATTGTACTTAATTTGCAAGACAAACGATTATTTTTTTATCCTTTGAAGCTAACCAAAGCTTCCAATTAATCATGCAGGGCCATCAACTACAGTGGCTAGATCTGGAGGTGAGGCATCAACCTCTGTCCAAACAGCAGTAGAAGGTGAAGCAACTAGGGTCAGGGGGGAAGAAGTAGAACATGTCACTTCCTTAAGTGCATTAATCCCAGATTACATGCCCCCTGTGATGATGATGTTGAATCAGACCCGGAGGTGCTTAAGGCGCTCATCTTTTCACGACGTAAGGCATGGACTAATATATGGAAAATCATATCTGAGGTTCCTTTAGAAGAGCTATCATCGAAGATCCCTCGATTTTCGTCCCAATTCATCATGCTAGGTCTTGGCAGTTTTGGATATCAATAAATCCATACCGTGGTGAAACAAGTCATCTTCAGGAGAGAGCAGGAGCAAAAGTGTCGCGAAGATCTAACTAGGGTGAAACTGTCAGTCAACATTGGCAAATTTGAGGCTACTGTATCCCAAGATGAGGTTGACTATGCTGCCAGGATGAAGGAGCTGAAGCATAAGATCAAAGAAAAAGTCGTCCAGAAGATGCACCTTCAGCAACAATTAGATGCTGTTACTGGGGAACTTGACCAACTCAATAATTCACTGGAGGGAGTTCAAAAGAATGGTATGAAGACCATTGCGGATTCCAAGAAAGCACTCCATCAGGCTAAAAAGAGTGAATTTGGTCGAGTGCACGAGCTTCAAATAGCTGCTGATGAAGCTCGGGATGCAGTTCATCAATTGAAGACTTATGTTGAAAGCCTCTTGTAATTCTTGAAAAAGAGAAGAGACTCCAGTCTGTGGATGTCCTTCTAACTCTTGTGCATCAATGAAGAACACTTTCACCTTCAATCATTTGTACCTGCATTCTTTTTCTATATGCTTTAGACTTTACCTAAGCCAATGGGCCTAGCACGAAAAGTTTGATTTTTACTAGGATTACTGTAAATAACCCTACAAACTTGAACCTTTTAATTTCTCAATATTACCTAAATCATACAAAATGTATATTTAGTGAGCTGTGAACTTGAATTTTATTCAGAGTTCCTTTGTCTTTTGTGGGCAGTTTAAAGTCATGCACGACAGACATAAAGAGGCTAATGTTTAAGGTCGAAATAGCTTTGACCGAATGAATTATAATTGACTCAATTCCTTGAAAATTCATCTGAAAACATATTACCATACGCAAGTATGAGGGAAAAAATGTAAGCTATGACTTAGGAATATTTGAATCTGAGGAATGACATGAAAAAGAGCTAAAAGGAATTAGAAGAAGTGGTTCCCAAGAATGAAGTTACCATTATTTAACAAACCCGTTAGGGGGTTGAATTATGCAGGGCCACCTAAGGGCATTGGCTGCATAGTCAAATAAATAGCATCTTTTGGCTAACAAGTCTGTTATGTAGATTGTTTATTCAAGGCCGCCTATGGGTACGTGCTGCATAGTCAGGCAAAAGAACTCTCAGAAATTTACTTTCCTAGTTCTAAAAGCCAGTGAAAGTTTATGGAGATTCAAATATTCCAAAGTATAGAGTTTGCTGTATGGAAAGAGGTACTCGAATATGGAGAATATATTTCCAAACAAGATTATCGAAGAACTGGATGAATATCACTCATACGAAGGTCTGACCCAAATGTAGGGAAGGAGAATATAAACCATAGACTTGAATACTTTCAGATCATGAAAAAGGATATGGGACAAATATGTTAAGGATGACTGTTTTTGCGGATCCTTACATACTGTCATTTAAGACAAATAAGGAAAAAGAGGAATTCTTACCAAGAATGAAGTTACCACTATCCGACAAACCCGTTAAGGGGTTGAATTATGCAGGGCCACCTAAGGGCATTGGATGCATAGTCAGATAATTGTATCTTTTGTCTAACAAGTCTGTTATGTAGACTGTTTATGCAAGGCCACCTATGGGAACATGCTGCATAGTCAGGCAAAATAATTCTCATAAGTTTGAAATTTTTGTGACCTAGAAGTCATGAAAAGGGTTTATGAAGATATGAAAATATTTAAGGTTAGGATTATGACACATAAAGATGGGTATTGTTCAATGTATAAAGAGATACATAGATCAATGCTAACCATAATCATGTTGTCGCTGGGCCCTGAATTGAAATGTTGGACTTCACTACGTATCCCATAAGGATGGGAATCAAGCTCATACGTAGTTCTTAAATTACAGTTTAACATCATGTGGGACAAAAGGATTAGAGATCTTAGTTTAGGTTCATAGAGCTTGGACCATTTTAAGAAATACACAGTGTGTGTTTTCATAGGGACTTTTCATCCAAGGGACTGAAAGTGGAATTTGGGGTTAGGCCCAAAGACTTGGGACTGGGTTCAAGGGACACTCGAATGTTCCTACGTATCCCATAAGGATGGGAATCAAGCCCACGTAGTTCTAGAAATACCCTTTGTACAAATTTGGTTCGTACATGTGAAGGGTGAAAGGGGACTTTAGTACAATGATGGTTTAACCCAAGATAAAAGGTTTGGGCATTTCCATGTATGCACGTAGTCTTTGAAATGAAACATGATTGAAAAATCAATGTAAATAATGGTTCCCTCCCAGGCGAGGGTATCAAAGAATATTGTAGTTTATTGTCATACTGGACAAAAGTGTTGTATAGTTTAACGTTGTATAGCAAGGAAGAAAGTGAACCAATGTAAAGATATTGATTCTAAGGGTGGTTTCACGAATTAACATCGTATGAGATGGATATGAACTGACGTGAAGAGATTGGTTTTGGGCTTGAACCTTGGGAGGTTGCCTACATACTCAGCCTAGAAGGCAAGGATCAAAGTCCATGTAGTTCAATTAAAGAATGAATTAATGATCAAGTTGTTCTTGGGGACAATGACCTAAAAAATGACACTGTTAGGACTTACACATGGTAAGCGGCCCAAAGAGAGTGTTATGGTTGAGGTTTTCTCTAAGCTCACGTGAGTCATACTCAGTGTGAGAAACAAGAGGTAACAACAACCTTAACGATGCATAGTTTAATGTCATGTAGGACATATAAAGGGACTATGCAGTTTAAAGTCTTGCAGTTAGAACTGTTGGTGCTGCACAGTTTAGTGTCATGTAGCAGGGACAAAGTACAGTTTAATGTCATGTAGGTGAAACGCACGGCCGATTGTCGCCTATTGATGGGTCAAAGTTCTGGTGCTCTGCTAATGTGTATAGCAGCACTCGGGTCGAATCCTCGGCGATGATACTTTGAAATAGTCGTTTGTTTTTAGTTAATTGTATTCTGATTGGGGGGTTTGTTTGCAGAGCTTATGAAATAATTTATGGATAATGTTTGATTCAACAAATTGATAAAGATTGGGGTGAGTTCATTATTAGGAAGTTAAGCTTGTGATATCCTTGATCTTTGCTTTATATTGCATTTAAATTAACACCCACTTCACAAGTTGACATCGATTAGAGTTCCTAAGTGTTAAAGCTTTAATCCAAGCCTTAACTTAATTAGGATTTTAATCTAAATCAGTACATGTTTATGGTAGTGTATTTTTAGTTCCAATAATCCATGGAAACCACATGCTAAACAAAATATGTCATTAATCCATGACAAATTAAGTCCAACATATACAATGTTAATTCAACGAATACTCATCGAGCGAAAGCTCTCAATCGCTTAACATACCTAAATTAAAACTCACCCCAATGAGATATTTACTCATCCATTTGGGTGTTTAATATTCTGGTTATAATAATTATGATGATAAATTAAGAATAGAATAAAAAGAAATGGATTAGAAAAGAGTGGTATGTCGACACACACACACGAATGATGATGATAATTAAAAACAGATTTTCGATTGAATGAGGAAGCTAAAGGATGGAAGGGGATTCAACTGAATTTAAACTATTTAAAGAACATAAATATTAAAATAAATAAGGTGGATGAGAATAATAGATATTTAAGAAGAAACTTTCATTAAAACAGAATTACAAAAGAAAGGACTTACAAAATTACAAAAATGAAGAACATGAAAGTAAGTGAAAACAAAGAGAGGAGGAAAGGTCTCTAAAGTGAAAACTTGAGTATGTAATATCCTCCCAATACTTTGGAAAGGCTTTGGTCGTGCCAATATGATCTACTCTCTTCTGAAATGTCAACCCCTCTCAAGGAGAGAAGGGGAGAGTATTTATAGCCCAAGGAGTGGACTGTTTACATTCCAGCAATACCCCTCCACTTGGCTCGCAGATATGGACATCACGACAGCCGAATCTCAAGAAATCTCCTTCTTAAAAGTTGTAGATAACAAAGTTTTCAAACTACTATAAAAATTGGGAGTCATTTGAACTTAAGGATCAAAAGTTATGTCCGGTTGATAAACAAAGTAAAACTCTCCATTTCAATCCAGTCTTTTTGAAGTCCAGAATGTGGAAAGGTTTTTGAATATTAATATGCCTTCAAATCCGAATGGGTTCTTCAACAAAGTCGGCCACCTATATCTCATCTTTCATACTGAAAAACATCAGCTCTATTTGATTCTTACATCATGAGATATGTCATGAATACTATACTGATTTTAATTCTCGTCCAGAATGGTGGGCTGGACTTCAAAACTTCATTTTGGAACCTTGTACTTGGATTTGGGACTTTAAATTTTTATACAAGATGAAATGTAGTGTCCCCCGAATTATTTTGGAGAGTTAATGTTTTTGGACTTCTGGATTGAGCCCAGTAAATCAATCTTCAAGGCTGGTCCAGTTTGTTCACAGATTCTTTGGTCTTATTTGTGAGGACCATATGACCCTTCAAATGGATAAATTGGCTCATGGTACCTTCTAATGAAATGTTTTATATTGAAAGGAGAATCCTAAAAAACAAGAACCACACAATTTTGATCATTATAGTGATAATTATTATTAAAACATTAAACTGACTCAATTGGACTACTTCTAAAAATGCTCAAAAAAATATACTTAATATTAAAACATTAATATTTCACACAAATTATGAAAATTTCATATAAAATCAGTAAATGGGGAATATAATAAGTCATGAAAATATTAATAACATCAACTCCCCCACACTTATTTTTGTGCATGTCCCCATGTGCAACAAATATAAAAACATGACAAAATCATTTTTACTCGCCAACAGATATTAAAATTTTGTTTTCTCCAATCAAGGGAGGTTTAGACTATTTCACTAATCCATTTTGAAATCCACCACAAGTTGTTACAGAAACAATGTTACAAAACTAATTCATTTTTCCATGCTCAAATTTAGAAATGTAAAATGTGGACACTCAAAACTCACACCTCTCAAGATGATAAAATTTATTTGTGGAGGTTCACTCTTTCACCAACCAAAAGTGAAAATCATAGAGTTTGTAAGAGCTCTAAACTTCCACTCCCTATCCAAAATGATCAAAAATAAAGAGGTCTTTTTAAGGGGTTTTTCTGTGGCTATGGGACGGTAGGAATATAATGTCCAAGAGAGAGAATAAGAGGGTTAAAATACCAACATAGAAAAACAATGCACATTTTTTTTGAAATAAAACATGGAAGGAAATGAAAACACATATTTACAAGGGAATGCTTGTGTGAAGAAAGACACAGTATAGAAATAAAATATGAAGGCGAAGAGAAGATGAAATATTTACAAACCACCAAACTTCTCCCAATGATATATGAATATAATGCAAGTGTTCCTTTTTTTTCTCTTTTTTTTCTTTGTTTTTTTGAAAGTTGACCTTGAGATAGATCTCACACTCATATCCCAACCCATGTTTGATCTCCTCAAGACACTAATTGTAATAGTTATAACAAGATCAAAGGTTGAGGAAGAGTGATTTTTGACCTACCCAAGACACAACCCATTTTTTCATTTTTTTTTATTTTTTTTTTGAATTTTGATTTTTTTTGAATTTTTTTGAACACTTTTCAATATCATTTGTACAATACATTCCCAAATACCACTAAATGAAAACCTCCCCCCCACACTAAAATGGATGCTTGCCCTCAAGCATATGATAACACACCAGAAAGTAAGGAAATGATACCCAAAAATGAAATCCATTCCCCCCACACTTAAATTTCAAAAACTTATGCAATGAAAATCCATGTTGATATTAGGTGGGATAAGGTATTGGGATTGTAATGTGGCTATCAAAGAAAAGGTTTTCATAGACTTGAAGGGGCTTTCAAAAGGAGGATTAATGTAAGGGTAATGAGAGGCTATTTGGTTATTGTGATTCTCATGTGGTTCAGAAAATGCCTCTATCATATTAATGCACACTAAGGCAGAAAATTCAGCTCGAAGGTCCACAAACTCAAGACTCAAAAATGGGGGTGAAAACACACATTTTTAAAAGATGGCCATAGGTGGCCTTGGCATGAAAGAAATTGTTTGTTCTCACGGTTTGGGAAAAGCATTTTCCAAATCAAAAATTGAGCATTCAATTTTTTTTAATTTTGACACAAAATTATTTATCCAAAGTCATGATGAAAATACAAAATTTTTGAGATGAAAACATGTCTGTTAACTCCCCAAAATGGTTGGACAAAATTTCAAAACTCGATGGTGAGTAAGCATGACTCTTTTTTTTAATTTTTTAAGTAATTGTGTTTTTTTTGGTTTTTTTAGTTTTTAAGGTTTTTTTTAAAATACACACCCACACAAGAAAGATAAAAAGAAAGGGTTTGATGAATAAAGTGGTAAAAAAATGAAAGAGAGAGGAAGAAGAAGAAATAGGTAGAGAGAGGAAGAGATAGAGAGAGAGTTAAAGGGAAAGAGGTGCCCCCTGGTTTGGATTTGGTGGGTTTCCATCTTCATCCAGTGGTGGGTCTACTGTGGATCCAATGGAAGTAGATGATGATCTAGGATTGTGTGTCCTCTCATAGTGATGCTTCAACCGATGTCCATTTACCATAAATTTCCTTTTGGAGGAGGGGTCTTGGACTTGCACTGCACCAAATGGGTAAACGTTAGTAATAACAAAAGGACCTTCCCAACGAGAATTAAGCTTACCTGGGTGAATCCGAAATCGAGAATTGAAGAGCATTACCTTTTCACCTTCATGAAATACATTTCTCAGGATGTGTCCGTCATGGAGTACCTTAGCCTTCTCTTTGTACAGATTGGAATTCTCATAGGATTCAAGTCGAAGCTCCTCCAGTTCAGCCAATTGCAACAGTCTTTCTTCACCAGATGTTTCGCAATAAAAATTACAGGTTTTCATAGCCCAAAAAGGCTTATGTTGGATTTCAACTGGTAAGTGACATGCTTTACCAAAAACTAGCCTAAAAGGAGACATCCCAATGGGTGTTTTATAGGTAGTTCGATAAGCCCAAAGGGCTTCACCAAGTCTCTCAGGCCAGTCTTTTCTGGTGGGTTTTAAAATTCTCTCTAGAACTCTTTTCACTTCTCTTTTAGAAAGTTCATCCATTCCATTTGTTTGGGGGTGATATGCAGTTGAAGTTTTATGTACAACCCCATTATTTTTTAGAAGAGCTTCCATGGTACTATTACAAAAATGGGTTCCTAAGTCACTGATCAAGGCATGTGGTGTGCCAAATCTTTGGAAGATGTGGGTCTTTAGGAACTAACTAACAGTATGAGAATCATCCTTCCTAGTGGGTTTGGCCTCAACCCACCTTGAAACATAATCGACCGCAAGAAGAATGTATAAGAATCCATTGGAAGGGGGAAATGGTCCCATGAAATCAATACCCCAAACATCGAAGATTTCACAAAAGATTAAGGGATTTTGGGGCATTTTATTTCTTTTGGAGATTATGACAAACTTTTGGCATGTGGGACATGATTGACAGAACTCATGTGAGTCCTTGAAGAGGGAAGGCCAGAATAATCCAGAGTCTAGGACCATTTGGGAGGTCCTTTGTGGTCCAAAGTGGCCACCACCAGGCATTGAGTGACAAAATTCTAAGATGGAAGAATATTCATTTTCATCAACACATCTCCTAATTACCATGTCTGCCCCATTTTTACAAAGTTTATTTTCTTCCCAAAAATAGTATTTTGAATCACTTTTCAACTTCATTTTTTGTTCTTTTGAATTTTTTTTTAGGAAAAACACCAGAAACCAAGTAATTTACAATTGGGGCATACCATGGTAGTTTTGGAGTGAGAGATGAAAGGTGATCAATTGGAAATTCAGGATTAATGATTTCAGAATGAGGAGAATTAGGAATTCTACTCAAGTGATCAGCCATAGGGTTTTCTTTTCCAGGTCTATCTTTGATTTCAAGGTCAAACTCTTGGAGCATTAGAATCCATATTATTAGCCTTGGGTTGAAATCACTTTTCTTGAGTAAGAACTTAATAGCATAATGGTCTGTGAAGATGATGATTTTGGCACCTAAGAGATAGGGCCGAAATTTATCTAAGGCATAAACCACAGCTAAAAGTTACTTTTCAGTCACAGTGTAGTGAGATTGAGTTTCATCCAATGTTTTTGAGGCATAATAGATGACATTAGGAATTTTTTCTCTTCTTTGACCAAGAATAGCCCCAACAGCTCTATTAGAAGCATCACACATCAATTCAAAGGTTAAGGAACAATCTGGGGGTCGGATTATCGGGGCAGATGTAAGAGCAGTTTTGAGTTCAATGAAGGCTCTCTTGCAAACCTCATCAAAATGGAAAGAGACATCATTTTGGAGCAAACGAGTGAGTGGGAGAGAAATTTTACTAAAATTATGGATGAATCACCGATAGAAACCATCATGACCGAGGAATGATCAGATGTCTCGAACAGAAGTGGGTTGAGGAAGTGATTGGATCACTTCAATTTTGGCAGGATCAACTTCAATACCATATTTTGAAACTATGTACCCTAGAACAATCCCATTAGCAACCATGAAGTGACATTTTTCAAAATTTAACACAAGGTTACACTTGACACACTTTTGAAGGACTAGAGAGAGTGAATGCAAGCATGACTCAAATGACTCGCCATAAATGGTAAAGTCATCCATGAAGACTTCCATGCAGTGTTCTATGAATTCTGAAAAGATACTCATCATACACCTCTGGAATGTTGCAGGAGCATTACAAAGGCCAAAATCCATTCTTCTATATGAATATGTTCCAAAGGGGAATGTGAAAGTAGTCTTTTCTTGGTCCTGAGGTGCGATTGGGATTTGGAAGTAGCCGGTGTATCCATCAAGAAAGAAATAGTGTGACTTTCTGGCTAATCTTTCTAGCATTTGATCAAGGAATGGAAGAGGGTAGTGATCTTTTCAGGTTTCAACATTCAATTTCCTATAGTCGATGCACACACGCCATTTGTTCTTCACTCTAGTTGTGACTACCTCTCCATGTTCATTTGTGACAACAGTTATCCCACCCTTCTTAGGTACAACTTGAATTGGACTAACCCATTCACTATCAGAAATTGGGTAGATAATACCAGCTTGAAGAAGCTTGGTGATCTATTCCCTAACTACCTCAAGGATGAGTGGATTGAGTCTTCTTTGTGGTTGTCTAATTGGTTTGGTTGATTCCTCAAGATGGATGTGATGCATGCAAAGGGCAGGGTTGATTCCTGGTATGTCATCTAGGGTCCAACCTAAGGCCTTTTTGTTTTCCTCTAACACCTGAACAAGTTTGGACTCCTCGGTTTCAGTAAGGATGGCAGAGATAATGACAGGATATGAGTGATCATGGAGGAGGAATGCATATTTCAGGTGTGCAGGAAGAGGTTTCAGATCAGTCTCATCTTTCTCTTTTGGGCTCGACAACTCAGTAATGGAAGAAGGGACTTCAGTTGCTTCAGGTTCATTTTCCTTAATACTGTCCAAGGTGGAGTAGTAGAGATCAAAGTTGATGTGGGATTCAAGAGAGTTTTCAAGTTCCTCTAGATTGATGGAGTCTATGAATGAGAGGTCCACATCAACTTCACCATTTATCACTTTGTTAATCACAATGTATATTTCACAAGATCCTTTATCATTAGAACATGAAGAACATGGTGGATTGGGGTTCGATTGACTCTTAGAAGTGTCCTTAGAAGCATGGATTGAGAATGCAGAGTGATCCTCAGATGGGTATCGCATGGCTTGGAAAATGTTGAACTTGACCAGTTGGTCACCGAATTCCATGGATAAGATGCCTGAATAGACATCAATCTTGGTTCTCACAGTCATGAGGAATGGTCTTCCTAGAATTAGGGGAGATTGAGAATATTTCGTCTCACCTTCCATGTCAAGGACATAGAAATCAGTAGGGAAGATAAGATCATTGACTCGGACAAGGACATCCTCAATTATTCCCTCAGGACTGGTTGTGCTTCGATTGGCTAACTGAATGAAAACACCCATTGGGTGCAAGGGACCTAGACCAAGGTTGGAGAATATGGATTTGGGCATGAAATTAATTGAGGATCCTAGGTCTATGAGTGCATCATCAAAGTTGGAACTTCAAATTTGGCATGGGACTGTAAAGGTCCCTAGATCTTTGCACTTTATGGGAATAGACTACTGGGTGGAAACATTTTCAAAGGTACTAAGTTGCCTCTTGTGGGTGCACAATTCCTTAAGAAAATTGGCATACTTAGGAATTTGTTTTATGGCATCTAAGAGGGGAATGTTGACTTCAACATGTCTAAACATGTCAAGCATTTCAGGATCAGGTTCAAAGTACTTCCTTGGTTTAGAAACGTCTTGAGGAAAAAGAATTGGATTCCTAAGTGGAATGGAAGGAGGTGAGGAAATGGTTTCAGGTTCCTTTTCAAGTTTCTTTTTCTTTTCATTTTCTAGGTCAACATTCAAAGGAGGGTTTGAGGATTTATCTTGAGGCATAACAAGTTGCTTTCCTGATCTAAGTGCAATTTCACTTACATTACCCATGGGGTTGGGTAATGGTTGAGTTGGGATTTGGGAAGAATTTGATTGTTGTTGCTGACTCAGGTGGGATGCAAGTTGACCTATTTGAGTTTCAATGTTTTTAAGGCTAGAACAGGTGAAGGAGGAAAGATATTCCACCTCACTTTCCCATGGTTTCTTGGAAGAAGAGGCTTGTCCCTGGTTGGGATTGCCTTGATTTTGGTTCTTGGGAAATCGATTGTATTGGTTTTTGAATTGGGAAGGCTCACTAGGATAATGGAATCCAGGAGGAGGATTGTTCCTTTGAGGTTGAGGAGAAAAAGGTTAAGGTTGATGGAAGTTACCACCACCTTGACCATATTGGAACTGGTTTGGGTTTTGAGGAGGGAATTGAGTGGGGTGAGATATGAGATTACCATACCTAAGGCCTTGGTTTTAGGAAGAAGAGAAGGGCTCCGAGTGAGGTTGGTTGAAGTTTCTAACAAATTGACCTGATAGTTGAGGATTGGTGTTCCACTGAGCATATGCTGCATTGAGCTCCATTGGTCCAGATGAATCGGATTGATCCTCTTGAAGTTGTGGACATGTGTCAGTTGGATGATATGGAGAGTTTCATATTCCACAGTTTTTGACAGGTCCAGGAAACATTGATTGCAGAGAAGATGAGGTTGGGGATTTGGTAGCCACAGCTAGTTGTCACACAAGACTTGTAAGTTCACTCATCCACTCAGTCATTTTGTTCGGTTCAATTGATTGATTATCTTGGGCTTGTTTGAATTGGGCATGTGCTCGAGTATGGAATTGTTGTGTGTTTGCATCCATGTTACTTATGAGATCTCTTGCAGCTGAAGGAGTTTTATCAACAAGAGCACCGCCACTTGCGGCATCTATGAGAGTTCTCTCCATAGACAATAACCCCTCATAGAAGTATTGGATTAAGAGTTGGTCAGGAATTTGGTGGTGTGGGCATGTTGCAACAAGCTTTTTGAACCTCTCCCAGTACTCATGGAGTGATTCACTTGAGAATTGATGTATACCACTTATTTCCTTTCGTATAGAAGCAGTACGAGAAGCAGGAAAGAATTTCTCTAAGAAGAGTCGCTTCATGTCATTCCATGTAGTTATGGAACCAGGAGGTAGGTAGTATAGCCATGACATAGCATTGTCAGCTAGGGAGAAAGGGAATGCTCGAAGTTTGATTTGTTCTTCAGAAACCCCTTGAGGCTTCATGGTAGAGAACACCACTTGGAACTATTTAAGGTGGAGATGTGGATCCTCACCGGCTAGCCCATGAAAATGAGGGAGAAGATGAATCAAACCCGATTTGAGTTCGAAGTCAGCTTCTATGTTTGGATATTGAATACCAAGAGGTTGGTAATTCATATCAGGGGCAACGAGTTCTTTAAGGGTTTGTTCCCTATGATTGGCCATTTCAAATTCAACTAGTTGGATGAGGACTGGTTCTTGAATGAGTAGATTATCTCTTATGTTCCTCCTAAGTTGGCGAAGTGTTCGCTCAATTTCAGGGTCAAACAAATCCGAGGGATTGTTTGGAAGGCTACGGGGCATTCAGAGAGATTTTGGAAGAAAGAGGAAGACAGGTTTTTCTTTGTGATTTTTTTTCAATTTTTTTTTAAATTTTGTTTTTTTGGTTTTTTTGACAATAACCAGAAACTAATGAATACTTAAAGCACCATCCCCGACAACGACGCCATTTGAAACGCACGACCGATTGTCTCCTATCGACCGGTCAAAGTTTCGGTGCTCTGCTAATGTGTATAGCAGCACTCGGGTCGAATCCCTAGCAACGACGCCATTTGAAACGCATGGCCGATTGTCGCCTATCGACTGATCAAAGTTCCGGTGCTCTGCTAATGTGTATAGCAGCACTCGAGTCGAATCCTCAGCGATGATACTTTGAAATAGTCGTTTGTTTTTAGTTAATTGTATTATGATTGGGGGGTTTGTTTGTAGAGCTTATTAAATAATTTATGGATGATGTTTGATTCAACAAATTGATAAATATTTGGGGGATTTTATTATTAGGGAGTTAAGCTTGTGATATCCTTGAGCTTTGCTTTATATTGCATTTAAATTAACACCCACTTTACAAGTTGACATCGATTAGAGTTCCTAAGTGTTAAAGCTTTAATCCAAGCCTTAACTTAATTAGGATTCTAATCTCAATCAGTACATGTTTATGGTAGTGTATTTGTAGTTCCAATAATCCATGGAAACCACATTCTAAACAAAATATGTCATTAATCCATGACAAATTAAGTCCAATATACACAACGTTAATTCAACGAATACTCATCGAGCGAAAGCTCTCAATCGCTTAACATACCTAAATTAAAACTCACCCCAATGAGATATTTACTCAGCCATTTGGGTGTTTAATATTCTGGTTATAATAATTATGATGATAAATTAAGAATAGAAGAAAAATAAAGGGATTAGAAAAGAGTGGTACGTCGACACACACACACGAACGATGATAATAATTAAAAACGGATTTTCGATTGAATGAGGAAGAAAAAGAAGGGAAGGGGATTCAACTGAATTTAAACTATTTAAAGAACATAAATATTAAACTACATAAGGTGGATGAGAATAAGAGATATTGAAGAAGAAACTTGCATTAAAACAGAATTACAAAAGAAAGGACTTACAAAATTACAAAAATGAAGAACATGAAAGTAAGTGAAAACAAAGAGAGGAGGAAAGGTCTCTAAAGTGAAAACTTGAGTATGAAAGATTTTCAGGGCTTTGGTCGTGCCAATATGATCTCCTCTCTTCTGAAATGCCAACCCCTCTCAAGGATAGAAGGGGAGAGTATTTATAGCCCAAGGAGTGGACTGTTTACATTCCAGTAATACCCCTCCACTTGGATCACAGATATGTACATCATGGAATACGAATATAGAAAAATCTCCTTCTTCAAAGTTGTATATAATAAAGGTTTCCGACTACTCTCAAAATTTGGAGTCATTTGGACTTAAGGATCAAAAGTTATGGCCGGTTGATTAAACAAAGTAAAATTGTCCATTTCAATCCAGTCTTTTTGAAGTCTAGAATGTGAAAGGGTTTTTGAATATGAAGATGCCTTCAAATACGAATGGGTTCTTCAACAAAGTAGTCCACCTATATCTCTTATTTCACACGGAAAAATATCAGATCGATTGGATGCTTAAATAATGAGATATGTCATGAATACTATACTGATTTTAATTCTCGTACAGAATGGTGGGCTGGACTTCAAAGCTTCATTTGGGCCCCTTTTACTTGGATTTGGGACTTGAAATTTTTATACAAGATGAAATGTAGTTTCCCCCAAATTATTTTTGAGATTTAATGTTTTTTTACTTCTGGATTGAGCCCAGTAAATCAATCTTCAAGGCTGGTCCAGTTTGTTCACAGATTCTTTGGTCTTGTTTGTGAGGACCATATGACCCTTCAAATGGAAGAATTGGGTCATGGTACCTTCTAATTAAATGTTTTATATTGAAATTAGAATCCTAAAAAACAAGAACCACACAACTTGGATCATTATAGTGATAGTTATTATTAAAACATTAAACTGACTCAATTGGACTACTTCTAAAAATGCTCAAAAAAATATACTTAATATTAAAACATTAATATTTCACAAAAATTATGCACATTTCATATCAAATCAGTAAAGGGGGAATATAATAAGTCATAAAAATATTAATAACATCAGTAGGACATATCACGGACTTTCTGTACAATTTAGCGTCATGTAGTTGGGACGATGGGGACAATATAGTTTAACGTCATGTTGGAAGAAAGGGGGACTGTGCAGTTTAATGTCATGCAGTGAGGACAAAAGAGTACAACATTTAATGTCATGTTGGATGAATTGGGGATTTTTTCCATAGTTTAGCATCATGTTGGACAAAAGTGAGAATAGTTTAAGGTCATATGCATGGACCGTGGATGGTGCAGTTTAATGTCATGCTGGACAAAAGTGTAGTTTAAGGTCATACATGACCTTTGATGATTATGTAGTTTAACGTCTTTCCGTACGTAAGGGACTTCTATACAGTTTAGCGTCATGTATTTATGACATCACAGTTTAACGTCTTGCTGGACGTAAGGGACTTGCAAATAGTTTAGGGTCATATGCATGGACCATTGATGATGCAGTTTAAGGTCATACTGGACCATTGATGTAGTTTATGGTCATACAGGACCTAGTTGCAGTTTAAGGTCATACTGGACCATTTAGGGAACTTTTTCATAGTTTAACATCGTGTGGGAAGAAATTAATACAAATAGTTTAAGGTCATATGTATGGACCATTGCTGTATAGTTTAACGTCATATAGCAAGGACGAAAGAGGGACTTTGCAGTTTAATGTCATGCAGTGAGGACAAATTAGGGAATTTTTTCCCATAGTTTAACATCGTGTGGGATGAAATTAATACAAATAGTTTAAGGTCATATGTATGGACCGTTTCTGTATAGTTTAACATCATAAAGCAAGGACGAAAGAGAGACTTTGTAGTTTAATGTCATGTAGTGAGGACAAATTAGGGATTTTTTTTCATAGTTTAACGTCGTGTGGGACGAAATTAATACAAATAGTTTAAGATCATATGTATGGACCGTTGCTGTATAGTTTAACGTCATATAGCAAGGAAAAAAGAGGTTTTGTGTTTATACAAAATACTTCTTCAAAAATCTGGCATTGGTTGGAGTAGTGATGAGTTCACCATCCATCGAGATTAATGAATAAGCTTCATTGGAGTAGACCCTATGTATTGAATAAGGTCCTTCCCATTTTGGCTCAAGCTTGGGAGGTTTCTTTCCTGGTATCATTGGAGTTCTCAGAACTAATACCAATTCTCCCTGAGTGAATGAACGAAGATGAACTTTTTTGTTAAAAGCTCATGCTATTCGATTCTGATAGACTTCCAAGTGGTGCAAAGTGCACAATCTTTTCTCATCTAACCGTTCCAATTCATTCAATCGCTTTTGAGATTGTTCATCTGTAGATGATTGATCAAAAACGGCAACTCTGAGCGAGGGTAGTTGAACTTCAATGGGCAAGACGGCTTCTGTTCCATATACCAATGAATATGGAGTTGACCGAGATGCAGTGCAGGTGGTAGTCCGATAAGCCCATAAAGCATGAAAGAGTTTATCAGGCCATGACCTCTTATCTTTATCCACCATCTTTTGCAGTATATTTGAAAGAGTCTTGTTAAAGGCTTCTATCTGGCCGTTGGCCGCTACATGATACCGAGATGAATGGTTGGATTTGATGTTGTATTTTTGATACAACTTCTTCACCTCGGATGAACAGAAGTTGGTGCCATTTTCCGTCAATATGGTATGAGGGACACCAAATCTGGTAATGATGTTAGACTTGATGAAGCTAACAACGCATTTAGAACTAACTTCCTTGATAGGTATTTCCTCTGCCAATTTGGAAAAGAAGTAAGTAGCAGTAAGAATGTACTTAAACTGCTTGGCCGTAGCCGAAGGGTAAGGTCCCACCACATCCATTCCCCATGTGGCAAATGGCCATGAGTATTTAGCTGTATGAAGAAACTCTGGAGGTTGATGAATGAAGTTGGCATGTACTTGTCATGAATGACACTTATTTGTGAAATCGACACAATCTCATATCATTGAAGACCAAAAGTATCCAAGCCTTCGAATCTGATCAGACAGTCTATGTCCAGACTGGTGGGAACCACAGACTCCTGCATGCACTTCTTTCATGACAGCCATTGTCTCTTCACCATCAATGCATCTAAAGAGAACTCCATCAAAACCACGTTTGTAGAGAATTTTCTCTAGGTGATCTGGGCTATCATAAAGAGTAAAATTGACCACATGTCACCAGATTTGTTCTTTCTCAGCTCTATCAGGTGGAAGTGTTCCATTTTGAAGGTATTACCTGATAGGTGACATCTATCCTGTAGTATGACCATACAGTTTAGGAATGGGACAAATTTCATTAATTTCCTCTGTTCTGATTCGAACATAGGGTGAAATTGCATGACGGTGGGCAATAATGATGGTTGTCTCGTCCCGATTTGGATCTACCAGAGCTGTGGCTATATTAGCCAGTGCATCAGCTTGAGCATTTTGTGATCTTGGGACATAAGAAAATGTCGGATCTAAAGGGAATTCCGCCATTAACTCTCTGACGTAATCATACAAAGGGATTAGTTCTTCTTTTCTGATGGCATAATCCCCATTGACTTGTTTGATTACCAGGTCTGAATCACCTTTCACCTTTAAGTGATTCACTTGTGCTTGAAGTGATAATTCCAAGCCTATGATGAGAGCTTGGTATTCTGCTTCATTATTGGTACCAACTTCCCACAATAAGAAGGAATAAGGTAACACTACCTTTTCTGTAGAAATGAGCACAATTCCTAAGACAACTTTGTTGAATTTAGGATTTTCCATTTCCCTCCCTGTTAGACTTCTGGAAGCACCATCAAAATACATTTCCCATGCCTGAGGACTTTCTTTAATAGAGAAGAATTCCTCATCAGGGAGTTCAATATCTGAAGATGTGTCTTCCACTGAAGGGTGTTCATCCAGGAAATTAGCCAGATCTTGGACCTTTATCGCCTTTTGAGACACATACTGAATGTCGAATTGCTGAAAAATAACTTCCCACCTTGCCAGACGTCCTATAAGCATTGGACGACTAAGGATAAATTTGAGTGGGTTATTGCGAGATACCAATTGGAACTCGTGATGTTGCAGGTAGTGTCTCAACTTCTAAACTGCAAAGATTAATGCCAGGCAACACTTCTCAATACTTGAATACTGGGTTTCTGCTTCAAGCATGGTTCGACTGAGATAATAGAGGTTGTTTTCATTCCCAGCATCATTCTTTTGAGCAAGAAAGGCACCCAATGATCGCTCTAGAGCTGTCACGTACAGGATAAGTGGTATTCCTTCAACAGGTGGCATGAGTACCAGTGGACTCAAGAGGTATTTCTTGAGAATATCGAATGCTTCTTGACATTCTTCAATCCACTGGTAAGTGACTCCCTTATTCATCAATTTGGTGAAGGGTAAACTTTTTCCTGCTAAATTGGCAATGAAATGCCGAATATAGGCTAAGTTTCCTTGAAGTCCTCTTAATTATTTCAAATTTTGAGGAGGTGACATACCAAGGATTGACTTGGTCTTCTCAGGATCGAATTCAATACCACGATGGCGTACAACAAAGCCGAGAAATTTTCCCACGGTTACCCCAAAAGCACATTTTAAGGGGTTCATCTTCAAATTATGTTGTCGAAGCTTGCGGAATATGACTTCCAAATCATCCAAGTGATTAGAACATTGTTTGGATTTAACTAAAAAATCGTCTACATAACATTCAACAAACTTCCCTAAGAAGGGTTTGAAGATACGATGCATGTCATGCTGATAAGTTGCACCTGCATTCTTTAAGCCAAAGGGCATTACCTGGTAGAAAAACACACCCTGAGGGGATCTGAAGGCTGTATATTCCTCATCTTTTGGGGCCATTAATATCTGATTATATCCGGAATATCCATCCATGAAGGAAAGTGCTTCATAGCTAGCTGTTGCATTAATTAAAATTTCTGTAATCGGAACTGGGAAATCATCCTTAGGACAATGCCGATTAAGATCTCTGAAATCGATGAAAACTCTAATTTGTCCATTCTTCTTCTTTACAGGGACAATATTATCCAACCATTTGGGATATTGAAATTCTCTGAAAAAGTTATCTTCGATAAGATTATCCACTTCAGCTTCAATTTTGGAAGCATAAGTTGGGTGTGTTCTTCTCGCGGCTTGCTTAAATCCCCGATGTTCTTATGGTAAACCCAAATGATGAGTAGCAATATCAGGATCAAGCCCGAGCATTTATGTATAGTTCTAGGCAAATATATCTCTATTTTTCTTTAGAAAATAAATATACATCTCTTGCTCTTCAAGAGTCATGGCCACACTGATTAAAGTAGAGCGTGAATCTTCTTTTGTATCCAGATTTGTTTCTCTGAGTTCATCCACAGTGGTAGAGATACCCTCTTCAAATGTTGGAGGAGCATCTCTGAGATTTTCCTCTTCTTCTTCATCATGTATTATTTATTCCATTTCTACTTGCATAGTATATGATAAAGTAGAATTTTCATGATCCGAAGAGATGTTAAAATTTGCATATCTTGAAGAAGAAGCTTCCATTTCCGACCCGATTGATGATGAAGGGTATTCTTTGGGTAATAAAGAGGAGATGATGGATTGAGAATTGACATCATTGTTCACCTCCGATGTTGCTATAACTTCTTTTGGCCTAATTGGTGAAGCATAGACTTGTTGGATTTCAGCAGATGAAATGAAGACGTCACCATTTGTGCTTTCATCACTGCTTGATAGATTACCAATTTCTCCCATGTTGTCTGGCTCGATTTCCATAATTGACATTATGGATCTTTACATAAGAGTATTTTGATTTGGGTCTATCTTGTCAATTTTACTGATAGGCAACACATAATCTGTACTCACATGTGTAAATGGATTTACTGGAATTTTCTCCAAACCATATGGAGCATTAACTTTGGTAATCTCCTTTGTTGTGTATTTCTCCCTTCCCTTCATGTGATAGAATTACGCATCAATGTATTGAGACTCACATGTCTTGAACAAGGCCTTATCACCATACAATGTCCCAACTTGACCATCAAAACAATATTTGAGACATTGATGGTATGATGAAGGGATAACCGCATGTTGATGTAGCCAGGGTCTTCCAAGAAAGATGGTGAAGGCTGAGTCTTGATCAACAACCATGAAATCTGAATTGGATACAAGATCTCCAAACTGAGTTTTGAGTGTAACTTCACCCAGTGGTTCTTGTTCATTTTTATCATATCCTTGTAACATCATGGTAGAAGGAGATAAATCAGATTCTATGAGACCCAATCGACGAAGTGTATGAATGGGCATGAGGTTGACTCCTGAACCATTGTCAATGAAAGTTCTTCGGACGTCTATGACATTGACCTTGCCAGACAAGTACAATGGTCTAATATGTCCATGCACAACATCATCTTCATCTTCATCAGTAAAAGATATTATTGCATGGAATTCTGCAGGATTATTCTCTATGTGATAGACTTCAGCTACAACAATTTCAGTTTCAAACTCCTGAGGACTTGACAAAGCCTCGATGAGTGTTTCTCGAAGATCTTTTGACAGATTCAGAGCATCCAGAATTGATAACTTGGCTGGTACTTGGGCCAAGTGTTTCAATATATCATACTTTTGATCCAGAGGTCTGCGTTTCCCAATAGGAATATGTGGTTTAGCAGCTACCTTAGAAGCAGATGATTTGGAAGTTGATGCATCTTGTATCGGGATAGGAGTTGGCAATATTCCTGGTTTTGGAAGATTAGACCAATTAGATCTATTTACTTGCTGAGAGGAAGAAGATGAAACCTTCAACCGGTCTTCCAAAAATAACTGTGCCAGGATTGAATTTTCTATTGGTAGAAGAACTTTCTTGTTCTTGCTGAGCTCGCTGAAGGGATCTACCACGAGTTTCTGCTACGTACACAGTTCTAGCAGGGGTAGAATTGGAATAGTGGCTTCTGAAAGATCCACGTCTTCCCCTATATCCTGAGCCCCTGGAACTTCCTCTGATTCCCCTGTTTGATACAGGGAATTTAGGCTCATTGAAATCGAAACTACAACTAGCATATGGATCTATTAATTGAATCATATTAACAGAACCAAAGTTTAACTCTTCGTCTGATGAAGACTGCCTGATTAGCCTATTTAAGCCATGCCGTTTGGTGGGGCGGTGCCCGTGGCTTTGAAGTAGATGGCATGAAGTTTTCCAAAGTCAAAGACAACTTAGGCTTTGACACATACTCATCTTCTTCTGATTCTTTTTCTTTCTTTGAATCATGTCGTTTCTTTGAGGACTTTCCCTCTGACGAAGAGGGTTTTGCCACAACATTCATGGCATAAGACACAATTGGTTTATTTAATTGTGTTCACAAAATAGCATGAGTTTGATTGATTGTATTTCTGACCATCCAATCATCATAATTTTGTGCATTTTTGCTTTTAATTCTTGCCATTCGACTTTCTCCTCTGGAACTGTAGCAGTAGCACATGCTACTTGAGCTGAAGAACCTTTCAGTTTGACTTGTCCTAAGTCAACCATCTTTTGCAGGAGGTCTTTGAAGAAAAAACACTCATGGATGGGATGCCCCAACATTTGATGAAAAGGGAAATAATTGGGACGGTCTTCATCTCCTTTATTGTTTGGCCTCTTGGGCATTGACAATTGAACCAAATTGTTTTCCAGAGTTGAAATGAAATAACCAGGAACTTGTTCATTTTGGAAAGAGTATGTTTTTCTCTTCAGATCCTCAAATTGTTTTCATCTTTGATCTCTTTGATCGTCTGGATAAAATGGCCTTTGTTGTTGGTGCTCAGAAGGTGGAGCCCTTCGAGAAGATGAAGGTTTTGAGGTAGAAACAGGTATAGGTGCTTGTTTAAGCATAACTGTAGCAGTTTCTGCTTTACCCATTCTCCTTCCTGGAGCTGATGGAATTACACGAGATTTTTCCTTAGCCTATATAAGGGAATCGTCAATCTGCTGTGCGATTTAAGTAAGGTCTCGAAACCCTCCTGTGTATTTCACAGGGATTAATGGCGTGCATAATTCGTCACACAGATTTTCCACATAGATTAGAAACAATTCTTCTTGAGGGAGTGCTAAACTCAAGGAATATGTTAATCTCTTCTATCGAGCAATGAAATCAGAGACCCTTTCATTCTCCCTTTGCTTACAGTTTGTAAGATCGAAAACTGTTGTCTTTCGCAAAGTTGAGCTGAACTGAAGGAGGAATTTTTGGCGAAGATCCTTCCATCCGGTAATTGACCGGGATTGCAAGCTTGTATACCAGACAAAAGCTGGTCCTTGCAAGGTTCGAACGAAGCATCTGAGTTTCACTGCTTCCTGCTGCTCTGGAGTTCCCATCATAGGATCGAAACAAGACACGTAATGCGTCAAATGCTGTTCAGGATCGCCTGATCCATTGAAAATAGGGAATACAGGGTTCCCAAAATTGGATGGAGGAGAGATTGAATCTAACCATTCAGGGTAAACTTTCTTTTCTGGTTGAACTTGCGCATGTTTCCCTTACATAGTTTCTAACCGAGCTGTTAATGACTCAATAGTTGTTATTAACTTTTGAGAAACATCCGGTTGAACTTGTACTTGGGTAGGTGCAATGAATGGAGCTTAGACAGATGTGAAGATTAGTGCTGCAACTGATGGTAGCACTGCCAACTGTTGTTGCACTTGACCTGTAGGATTAGACCTGTGAGGGTGTACTGATAGAGGAGGATATTCTTGATCCATCTCAGTAGCTGCAACAAATTCCTTTGGCTGACTGACTCCAGCATTCTTATAAAGAAGACTACTCTGAAGTAGTTCTGCATTCAACCTTCTTAATTCCTTCAATTCTTTCTCCTGTTGAGCAAACCTCACTACAAGAAAACCGCCTATTAGCGGCGGTTTTTTTTCATATAGCGGCGGTTTAAACCGCCTCTATATAGTTTGGAGGTGGTTTACAGAAACCGCCGCTAAACTTGGCATCGGAAATCTATTAGCGGCGGTTTTATGCATTTCGTGGTGGTCAAAGAAAAGTGTCGTAGTACCTCATTTCACGGAGGTTTTTGGTAAATTTAGTGGCAGTTTTAAGGGCCATTTAATTAGCGGTGGCTATAATTGCCGCGAAATTCAGGCGTTCCAGGCGCCTGCTTAGCGGAGGTTAAAACCACCGCTAATTCCGACGTGATTTCTCGGCGGTTTTAACCACCGCTAAATGTATAAGTGGAAAAACATTAGCGGCGATTAAAACCGCCGTGAAATGCTGACCCAAAAAAAAATAGAATTTCTGTTTATACTCCACCACTGCCCTAGAAAACAAACCAAACAACACATACAACATATTTATAATAAGGAGAAAACTTATGCACCACCTACGAAATATTCATAAACACCCTTTCATTTAATGTTGATGAAAAAGTTGATCCAATTCAATAAGAATACCTAAAGCATACAAAATACCTAAAATTATGGATTTAGAATGAAACACAAGATAACATCAAATGAAACAAGAGATTGGGCGTCACATGGATTTATACTTATAGTTTTCAGATGATCAAAATTGAAAATATTTGATTCCATAAAGGATTAAAGTGTATGGATCAAAATGTGCCAAAGAAGAGAGGGGAGGGATCACTACTAGTCATTTGTCCTATAAGGATGAGGAACGAGGATTAAATGGGTTGATGTTCAGTCAGAATAAGAACCTTTAAAACATAATTGTTATAAAATACTTTATATCGATGATTGACATTATGGTTCCAGGAAATAAGGTCTCTCCAGTCTACCACATAAGAAGACATTTGAGAAATAGAGGGCATATTTAAAGAGAATAGAGAATATATTAGAAGATATGTAACCATTAAGAGAGAATCAGTTGTGCTAATCAAATAAAATAAGTGCATAACATGGAAAACATTACGTGGACCACATGATCCATTCTAGGTCAGGAAAATCACATAACCCATAAAACATCTTTTGATCACATGATTTTTCTTAATACATATAATCATGTTACCATGTGAAGGTCACATGAATCACATAAAGATTAGTAGATCATGAAAAAATCCTCAAGAGACAACCGAATCACATAAGATAGACTAATGTCCAAGGGTGTGCATCAAAGTTCTAATAAATTACCATTGATTAGTTCATGTATTGATTAAGTGAGATATTTAGACAAGGTGATCACACAAAGAGGTCAAGTGACATGATCACATGATTAGGTCTCTTGTATGGTTCTTGTGATGAGGTCATGCAAAGTTGTCTTGCAAAACAAACGCATGAGAGATAGGGTTTTGAGAGCTATGGAGCTTCATGTCACCGGTCAAATGACCAGCCTCTCACCCCTATTTATAGGGAACCTCAAGGAATATGAATGGACTTATAGAAGACAAAAAGATGTTTTGAATTCCAACCAGAGAAAGTATAAGAGACTCATGAAGTCATTTCCTACCTCATAACTGAGTCCTTGTTCCTTCGAACATCACTTTTGTGGGGGGGGGGCATTTTTTGATGCTAGACAAATGAGCATTGTATATTTTAGGAA
The DNA here is from genome assembly GCA_963277665.1 of Viscum album. Lineage (NCBI taxonomy): Eukaryota > Viridiplantae > Streptophyta > Magnoliopsida > Santalales > Viscaceae > Viscum > Viscum album. The sequence continues at coordinate 863,972,301 of OY728147.1, read as the reverse complement.
CAAAGAAATACCCAAAGCCTAGGTATTAATATATACCCAAAGGAAAGAAAATTCTAGCATGTACACATATAGATTAATCACCTAGGTCACAAGGACCATGTGAACTTCAATGAGGCTCACGATCACATGACCCTAGGAACATCATGCAAAGGGGTTATGCAATTCATGTGATCTGTTCCTGATCATGTGAAGCCCCATCAAATAGCCCAATTAATCATGTAAAACCCCTATGATTATTCTTTTTTATCATATGACATGTCATCTAACAATCTCCCAATATGTTCATAAAATAAAAGTTAGAAAAGAGGGAAGCTTCATGGGAAGGGAGTTGCATTAGTTTTCATGTGATGTGGTTACGTGCCTCATAAAAACTATTAATGATCATGAAAATCACCTCAGAAAACCATCTTGATCTAGTGATATCCATTCAACATGGCTGTTTGGACATGCAACACCCTAATGAGTCAAATTCCCAATGCTGAATTTACAACAGAAACATTAAAGAGCCTATTACCATAGATCATCTAACCAATGAAACAAACACATTATTCTCTTTACCACCTGAGGTTATTGTGATCATTCAAGGTTAGCCACTGAAGCTCCTCCAAGACCAATGATTTTTTAAAGGTTCCATACACCACACATGTAATATATACAAACCAACCTTTCCCATATTTGTTCAACACATCAACAATACTACTCATGGTCTGATGATGCATCGTCACCCTCTCCACCTCCATCTCCTGCTGCCACCTGTAAGAACATTATATTGAAAATTAAATATTTTTGCATATTTATAATTAAACTTAAAACCAATAAAAGTTTGAAAACTAAATTATTGTGATTTTTTGTGATTTACCTTCTCACCACCACTCGGTGCACTACCACTGGGGGCATATCTTCTCATCTGCTGATATAAATCAGTCAACGCTTTCTGCATAGCAGATATTTGAGCCCCTTGGTCTTGAACTGTGGCTCGTAGAGAAGACATCTCCCTTTGAGCATCTTCAGGTATGGGGTGACCATAACCAGGAGTAGATGCGGCTGGAATCCCTGATGGCCTGCTAAAGACCTCAGATGGTATGGGTTCCAAACCCATCTCGTGCACTCTACCAGGATGCTCCTTCCCAAGGACTTGAGCAACCAGGTCATCCTGGGAGACTAAGTAGGACTGCCTAGGACTAGAATCCCATAGTTCTTTAATTTTTACCTATAAATAAAATATCAATACATATTAACACATTAAAAATTGATAATAAGTTATTATAATAAAAATTTGACTTCATACCCCAACTTCTTTGGTAGGCTCATTAACAAAAGAGCCATCTGATTTTCTGTGAACATCCAACCACAGTTCAGTCCGGGAGGCTTCGTGCCCTAAATTCTGTGACTGCATTAAGCAAAGATAAATAAAAAATTCAATATATTAAATAGATAATATTTTATTATAAATATTTAAACTATTTAAAATATTACCAATGACATTTGGCTTCTAGAAAATCTTTTTGAGCCCGCCGTGTGAGGGATGACTTGCTTCACCCTGTTTGATGCATTCTGTCATGAGAGATCCTGAAATAAATAAAATGAAATTTAACAGTAATGTATCCAATGTCATCTCCTCTTCATATACATGTATTAATGTAAAATGAGGATAATATAATAATATATATTTCAATACCATCCGCTTCTCATCACGATGTCTGTCAACAAAAACTTTCCACTGCTCTTTCGGTACCCCACTGGGTAGCTTGTCATACATTTGTTCCAAGGTCAAAGAAGTATCGTTGACATCACACCACAATCTCCATTTGAAATATTTCCATTTTTTACCGAGATTTTTTAAAGTCCACTTCCGTGCTATCACATCAGCAACTGTGAAGTGGAAGAACATCTGTATACAGAAATTCATTTTGAACATATTAGTAACATGACATTCAATTAAACCATAATGTAATAAAATTACCTTTATTTGAGAATTGAAAACTCTATTTTTCCAGTTTGGAGGCATATGTCTCCAATCATCATATGAAATGGGAAGGGAAATGGGCTCCGCTGCCAACTGACCTATAATCTGGCCAAGTAACCCCGCGGCATCATCCGTAGGGACCCCATAAGAATCAAATGGCATGACTATCTTTTTTCCATTCAAGTTCCAAACATCTGAGCTTTTTAAGTGTTTCTCCACGGTTTTATTTTTTTCATCTTTAATGAGAAAACAATTATTATAAACAAAATGCAATAAATATATTTAATTAAAATTTATACCTATGACAGTGACCCTCCAGTGTGTCCGGGATGAACTGGAAGGGGTCTGTCGCCGCCCAACTGATGAGGCACCTGTAGGGGGAGTCGACGACTCAACCTCTAATGGGACGCTCTCTGATGGTGTGAGAGATGGTGTATGGGGAGATGGTGCGGGGGTGTAGGTAGCTGGTGCCTCAGATGTTATGGGGAGTGACCCAGATGGATCGACATCCGTCACAGAACTAGAAGAAATAGTATACCACTTCCTCCTTGGCATTCCTGTCATTTAATCAAATAAAATTAAGTTCAAAATATATATTTCAAAAAAATTATGCAGAAAAAAAAATTAAAAATGATAATAGATGCCCAGTACTAACAAACAAAATATATATAACAATGATAATGAATGACTGCAGAAATGAAACAAGTTGTTGCTGCATGAATGAATAATTGTACATACAATCATTTTCCCCTTCAATAATGTCGGTTTCATTCTCCATTGCTTCATCCACTTCATTCATCCTTGCAAGACTAATATTTTCAATATCATGATGGAAAAATAATTCTTATTCCTGTTGTTGATGACATTCAACTTCAGAGGTCAAATCTTCCACTTCATCACCCATATCATACAAATCTCTTTGTATTACGTGAGTAACTACACTCCACCCTTAATCCACAACATCATTCACATAATATACCATTTTTTCTTGCGATGCTAAGATATATGGATCATGCATTTCATGATCACCAACATCCATCAAGCGAGAGAAGTTCACAGAAGTAAATTGCAATGAATCTCTTTTAACACCTCTGATAATATCGACCCATTTTCATTTGAATAAAACAACAGAAAAATGTCCATGGCAGTTTAATTCAATAATATCATGCAGATTTCCATAGTATCCAACTTCAGAAAATGTAAATATACCACTATTTTGTGTTTTCAAACCCACTTCTCAATCAACTGTACGAAATCTAAAGCCATTCACATTATAAGCGTCGAAATTTCTAACTTGCTTTATAGGACCTCTAGCAAGAAACTTCAAATCTTCTGACAAGTCTGCTCGAGTATCAGTATTCATGATCTAAAAAAAGAAATATAATTTAATAGATTTACAAATTGTATGTGTCAAACTAATATTCTTATTTATTGCAATATTTATGAACTTACACGTCGTGCAAACCATTCTACAAGCTCTTTATTCACAGCTTTCGTTATATCTTTCTCATTTCGTGTTCGGACTCTCATTCGTCTCTTTGTTTGTATCCTCAACTTTTCAATAAATGGATCTGAAATTTCACTATTCAGCAGCACATATCTATGTGCCTGTAATAATTCCAATTCTGTCAGTGTCACATTTGAGGTTCTCCCAACTGATCGGCCAATAGCAGGAAATATTTTTGATTTATGATGCATTTGAGATTGAGTTGACGTGTCTTCAACACGTCCAACTCAATTAAATCTTGTCTCAATATCATCTAAATACCTGGAACAAAAGTTAAGACATTCCTCGGCCAAATAGCCTTTAGCAATAGAGCCTTCTGGTTGAGCTTTATTTCTCACGTATGATTTCAAATGCCCAAGATATCTGTGAAATAAAATAATAATATTATGCATTTATTTAAATGTAAAAAATTGTTTACTTAACTGGAAAACATATAAATAAAATACCTCTCAATTGGATACATCCATCGATAATGAATGGGGCCTCCTAATTTAGCTTCTTCAACCAAATGCACAGTTAAATGCATCATGATTGTAAAAAACGATGGAGGAAAGATCATATCCATTGCACAAAGAGTCAATACAAACCTCTCCTGGAGGTTTTCAAGCTGAAATGGATGTACAACTTTCTCACATAATTGCCTGAAAAATGTGCAGAATTGGAGTACAACAGCAGTAACTTTTTCAGGTAATAATGTACGCAATGCCAATGGTAGTAACTGCTGTAACAAAATATGTGAATCGTGAATTTTCAATCCATGTAACTTACGATTCTTCAAGTCAACACACCTCAAGATGTTACTCAAATACCCATCAGATACCTTCATATTCTTTAAAATTCGAAGGAACGTATCTTTATCCCTATTTTTCATTGCGAAAATGTCTGGAGCATACTTTTCATTCTCATCTGGCCAGAGATCACGTTTTATGTTCATTACTTGTAAGTCTTTGCGAGCATTAAGATGATCCTTTGACTTTCCATGCTCATTAAGTAATGTGAAAATCAAATTATCACAGACATTCTTCTCAATATGCATCACATCAAGATTGTGGCGCAACAAATTAAATTCCCAATACAAAAGTTTAAAGAATATACTTTTTTTCTTCCATTGTTGCATTCTGATTTCACTTGACGATGCACTTCAGACCCGTTTTCCGCTATCATTCAAATGATGAACCTTCCCAAATTCTGTTTCAACATTTTCAAGCTGTGTCAATATTTCAGAACCGTTTAACAACTTTGGAGGTGGTCTACGATCAATGAAACCATTAAATTTTTATTTGTTCAGCCGAAATATATGAGATGCATCGAGAAATCTTCGATGGCATAAGAAGCACCATTTTCTACTGTGAGGTAGCCGTTTGGGCTCAAAATCAAAGTTACAAACGGGACAAGCCAAACCCGTATAAGTGTTCCAACCAGATAAATTCCCAAGCCCAGGGAAGTCACTAATGGTCCACAGTAAAGCAGCATGCATTTTGAACATTGTTTTAGAAGAAACATCAAATGTCTCAACACCGTTACTCCACAACTCCTGCAATTCTTCAATCAAAGGCTACAAGTATACATCAATATCATTTCCAGGCATTTGTTTTCCAGGAATAATCATTGATATGATAAAAGATGACTGTTGCATACACATCCACGGAGGCAGATTATAAGGGATCAAAACAACTGGCCAAATGCTATAACTTGTACTCAAAGTCCCAAATGGGTTGAATCCATCGGCAGCCAATCCCCATCGAACATTCCTAGGATCAGCTGAGAAATCTGGATGTAATGAATCAAATGTCTTCCATGATTGGGAATCTCGTGGATGTCTCATTAACCCATCATTTTTATTATCTACAGAATGCCACTTCATGTGTTCGGCGGTTTTTGATGACATGAATATTCTTTGCAATCGCGGATTCAAAGGAAAGTAACGCAAAACCTTTGCAGGTGTGTTCATTTTCTTCTTCTTCATGAAATTATGTTCAGTCAGACTTCCAACATCACCCTTTGACTACCATCTAGAAGAAGAACATTTCTTGCAATTCTGTCTACTTGAATCCTCTCCCCAATAAAGTATACAATCATTGGGACACACATGTATTTTTATATAATTCAGACCAAGCTTGTTAACAACTTTTTTCATATCATAAAATGATTCTGGGATTTTTGCTTCAGGAAATGCATCACGAATCAATTCTAATATCATGGACATTGCCTTATTTGTAATTCCATATAGACATTTGATATGGTACAACTTCAGCAGAAATGAAAGCTTTGAATATTTCAAACACCCACTGTACAACTCTTTATTTCCATCGTCAACTAAATCATGAAACAAATTTTTCTCAGTGAAGTTTTCCGTTACATTTGGCTCTACATAATCAAGAGGAGGATCCAATGATATGTTCCAATCTTGATCTACTTGTGTTACAGTCTCAAAAACATCACTTGTCACGTTGTAATTTGTAGAACCCTCTTCTGGTTGTTCTGATATGTTTGGATGCTGATAGTGGTGTCTTGCAGTGCCGAATGCATCATTTATGAGGTTTTTCATTTCATTTTCCATTTTCGATGAACTTGGGACCTCATTCTGTGGATTAACATCAGTGCTCAATCTTTCTGTATTATTCGATTCTCCATGCCAATTCCAACACAAATATTGACCAGGGAATTGCTTCAGTATTAAATGTTCATAAACTTCATCTCTCTTCAACCATGTTCTAAATTTACATTTAGGACATGGACATCTTATTCTCCCTTCAACGGATCGATTAGAAATCGAAAAATCTAAAAACTCATTCAAACCCTTAACATACTGAGGTGTGTTCCTCGGTAATGTGATCCAGCTTTTATCCATGTATATCACAATGTGCCTACACAAAATATACGATATTGTAAGATTGCAGAATCATAATATAATAAAGATGACCCATTGATCATAAAGTATGCATAATATAATAAAGATGATTCATTGATCATAATATAATAAATATGACCCATTGATCATAAAGTATGCATAATATAATAAAGATGACCCATTGATCATAAAGTATGCATAATATAATAAAGATGATTCATTGATCACATTTAAAATAGGAGAGTGGCTATTTTGGTTTCAGTTCTTTTCTCCAGGACCTTGGATCCCTACCTAGAGATCTTCTCGGATTTTTTTGGGAGACTATGCTCCATCTAGATTGATCCATTCAACATTGGATCTTTTATTATAGTTGTGGCGCATCTCTCTGGGTAAGAAATATTTCTGATTCTTCGTTTCTCTTGATAATGGTGGCACCCTAGGGTAACATTATCAGATCTAGTGGCCTAAGTTTTTGAATCTTTGTGTATTCTTCTAGATCCTTTGGGAGATCTCATTATAGAGGCCATTCCTTGGTTAGTTGTGGTGCGGAAGATGTCTTTTCTTGAGGTATTTGGTGTTTTCCATTTCCACCAACCCCTTCTTTTCTAATTTATATTAATATTAATGTTTTTATTATATTCTAGGGCCTTCGTTTTCATCATTGAGTTTTCATTGTTGGTGGATCCCATTACGGGAATGTGTGACTTGAGCTTTGAGGTAGGTGGTTCCATCTCTAGCCTACGATAATTAGCCTAATTTATCTTAATTTATAAGTTGATATATCAAATTGGAATGACTATTTTCATTTGTTTAAGAATGGATTTTTGAGAGAAATTTTTTTCCATGATTTTTGATAAATGAAAATGAAATGGGTACGTTAACATAAATATGGGTTAGTGTTCAACCACTAATTGTGATCATAAATGTAAGAATAAAATTATGTATTCTTTTTTTAACCTTACCCATTTTTGGTAAATATATTTTATTAGTTATGTAAATAGAGATAAATTTATAAAAAAATCCCTATAATATCTATTGTGTTTTAATAAGATCATGATATCAAATTCATGACTCAAATATTACCATAAATTCACTACCCTAATTTCTATTGGATCAACTGACACCCAATGATTCCATTCCAGATACAATATGAATTTGAATAATACTCATAAAATGTGTAGGTCCAATTTCTCTTATATTTAAAGGGATCTATAGGAGTCTAACCCTGATGAGGGTATGGAGGCTGATATGGGGATAAAGCCTGATTAACTAGACTAGGTAGTAGTTCTTGAGGGGGTGGTGCTGACTCGTTCTACAGTGGTTGATGTATAGCCTGAGGCTGAGTAAGATGTTGATTCCTTAGTGAGGCTATAAAGGCTGATCTACTGGTAAAAATTCTAGTAGACTAGGGGACTCAACCTGTGAAACAATATCAATCTAGAACATAGAGTCTCTTTTCATAGGATACCTGAGTGAAAAAATTAACACCTTCTTAGCATGTTGGATGGATTTCTCCTGGCGATGAGTCCTATTAGAGAATTTTTTGAATCCACCTATAATGTTTGGAGTGATGGGGGAGAGAACCAGTTTAGCCTTACCATCACCATGCACATCATCAGTAGATATTTGTGAGTTAATGAATTGTCAAGTGAATTCATGAGGCCCTTTCACCTAGCGACAATGTCTATGACTCACTCATCTGGTCATTGTTTTCAAATAAAGTAGTCAGATGTTCTGGAATTTCCCATGGTGGCGCTAAACTGAAAAATAAATTGATTATGATGGTCTTCCCAACAAGCTATAGACCCAATGGATAACTAGATGTACCAGAAAAACTCTGGCCCTTCTAATGTCAGCACAAAACATAGTGATTTGTGTCTTCCTACTATGATAGAGTTCACAACATAGGGCCACACATTGAAATAAAGTGGGCTAGGTGTTGTAGCATATTACACATCCCATTGAAGGGGGGAATTGTTGGATTCTCAAATTCTATTGGTGCTGACATATCATAAACTGATGCATGTTATGACATTCCATCAAGTGGTATTTCCACCTATCACTTCTCCAGGGCCTCAAAGGATACGATGAGGTTGTCCATTGTGTCCTCTAGGAAATGATTCCATTCTGGTCCAGGATCAATGACAACTAATGAATTTCTAATATCATCAACATGGTAGGTAGGCTAAACCACCCATGAAGTGATAGGTATAACAATTGGGCGAATTCCATAAGATAATACTGGGGGAATTACTAGAGCCAGGTCTCGAGGAAGATTCTCATTCAATTTTAGTGGATTAGGCAATAAATAGTGTGATCACTTGTCATAGGCTCCTAAATTTACCTAATTGAGAGGAAATTGATTTTCCAGATTAAAGGGAATTATTTTCTTAATGAATTTTGGATTCCCCTAATTTTATAGTGGATATAGGACAAGATTATATCATATATCTCCATATTGTAGAAACTAATTAGCATGGAGCTCATTAATGGGAATATTCTATTCTGAAAGATGCTGAAACATAGAAGTCATACCAGGATCAACTATATTCTACATTGAACTAGACGGGTCATAGGGATTAACAGTCCTAGTCGGTCCTTTACCCTAGTTGGGGTCTTGGTGTAAGGGTAATTACTTAGAGGAATCTGAAAGGCCATGCGTCTTTCTTTGATGGTGGGTGTCAACACTTGGGGTGTCCAGTAGATGTTGTGATACCACAAAGGGTGGGTCCTCTTACTCAGAATTTAATTTAGTTTATCACTCCCTAACTGTAACAATCTCATCTATATTCAAGGTGACTATGCACAGAGGCACATTATTGACGTCATTGGGCATATTTGGCTATCATAGGATGGGATTGAAGTGGAGAGAAACATAATTCCCTATGATGCAAATCTGTACTGGTGGGGACACTTCCTTAATAATTATATGGATTAGAAAAATGTTCTGAAGACATCATTGTAGATGGTACTGGTGGTATCTTGTTGATGTGGGTGGATACGACACGAGAAGCCCTGCTAAATAAACCATGTAACGTTAATGGAAAATGTCATCCCAATGCTCTTGGATATTATATAATTCAAAATAAGGTTCAAGAGGTAGAAATGTGTCTCCCAAATGGTTTGAAAAAAAAAACCCTATCATGATTGAGTGACCCCAGAATTATGATGTTGGAAGTAGTTGTACAAAGGATTTGGACCTGAAACAATAGCAAGATAAGAACAAATGTAAAAAAATGAATTTAATTTTTTTTTAAAATTCATAATTTAATTTAGAAATGAGACCACCATCCCTCGAAATATTGGAAAAAATTTCATAGCCCACAAGGAATCGTTTAATTCCTATAGGAATACAAAAAATTAATAATTAATACAACTCAGATAACCTAACTAAAAATGTAGTAATTAATATGTTTGAGTTTCAAACTCACAAGGTTTGCCTATATGCTATAAATTATTTCTAAAATTTTAAAACACAATTGATTGATTATTTAAGGAAAGATAATGAAGAGAAAAAAATATATTTGATTTTGAAGTCAAATTACAAATCATGATAGTTTTAGTGATTTTCAAGTTCCTATGATAGAGATTCTAATTTTTTTATTTTCATTGATATCTATTATGAGAATTAGGTCTTTAGGGATCCTTGGTCTCGGTATCCTACACTAGTACAATAACCAAACTATTGGAATGGTCAAATATTAGGTTTTATTATCAGATTCGGTTACCCAAAACCGTTTTTAAACTACCCGTGCTAGATTATATAATTTTCATATGAATCCAAAGGTGAATATTTCATTCAGAAATAATGTACACCTCAAGTCACAGCATAATGTTCATGCAATAGAAAAATAAAATAGATTGGTATTATTAAACAGAGTTACAACAACCAAAACATGGATATAAATATAGAAACAACACATGATCAACAAATCCCCCAATAATCACCTCAGTTGAAACAATGAAACTAATCCCTCATGATAATCCTAAGGAGCCATATTGAAATGGTTACCCATTAGAATATTGAAGCAAAGAATGGAAGCAACCTTAGTGATTTTCACTTTTGTACTCATCTTTGGATGTATCCTTTATTTATCTCTAAGGTATATACTTACATGTTTGTTTGGTTGTAGGTCTACATATATAGGTATCTGTAAAAAAATCCCTCAACATATGCATAAAATATCATACAAGTTGAATGTTCAAATATGGTAATGAATTCAGGACATGAAAAGTTCACCTCCATCACATGAAACCTACTCCTTCTTCTTGAAATCACGTCATGAGTTAATTTTAGAGTGTGTGGTTCCTTTGATTCCACATAAATTCAGGTCATGATTCCTTTTTATGGATTATAAGAGTGGCGTAAAACATGGTGGGATTCTTCAATGAACAACGTTGAAATTTGGGAATCTATGGTGTTGGCAAAACACATTCATAGAATTAAGGATGAGTTCATGGAATGAAAGTTTTTGGGCCTTCACGTTTTTTATAATATTTATTCATGTCTTGTATTTCATAATTGTCCTGAACTAGGTTCATGATACGAATCACTAGTTTCCAGCTCCATAACCTCTATTTCAGTTTGGTTATGTAGTTTCGACACTATGAAGTGTTTGATTGACATCCAATGTCATGGGAATCCATATTTAAGTGGATAGATCGATCATTTTTTCTCCTTTTACTCATTTCCATAAAATATTTGTATCATTAACAATATGAACATAACATCAAATGTACATGTAAGAATTAAAAATTCAATTATCAAGAATCAATGTATTTATATATCATAATTGTGTTCATGAAATTTTCTTATCATACTACATAAAATCTAAATAAATATTCATACTTATAGGATGAATAAATAATGTAGACCTAGTAATTAGGTCGCCGGAGATGGAGGTCGCGGGGTCGTCGGAGACGGAGGTCGCGGGGTCGTCGGAGGTCGCGGATCGCCGGAGGTCGCGGGTCGCCGGAGGTCGCGGGTCGCGGGTCGCCGGAGGTCGCGGGTTACCAGAGGTCGAGGGTCGAGGATTGCGGGTCGCCGGGGGGTTAGAGGAAGAAGGGAGGGTACGAGGGTTTGGGGAACGATCGGGGTGGGGGAAGAAGGGTCGGGATTGTGAAAATGAACGAAAGGTTTCACGGTGGTTTTGTGAACTGCCGCCACAAAAACCGCCGCTAAACACAGTTTTTGTTGTAGTTCCTTTGCTCTAGTGAGAGTGATTGACCTTCTCCAGAGGAAGGATATGTAACCTGGTTCTTTCCCTTCCCTTTGTTGGATCCTTTTCGGAGAGGGGGAAGTGGGTTACTCGAAGTATTACCTAGGTTCTGAGTAATCCTTTGACTTCGTGTACGCACACCTTCTTCATTTGTGTCGGTGCGTACATCTTCTTGAGAAGGAACCTCTTCATCTGATTCCCCTCAGTGAGCCTCATCCGGTGGATTAGAAACAACGACATTGATGACATTGATTGATTCATAACTCATCGCATCCCTTCTATCAGCATTTTTGTGATATTGTCTTCTTCCATGTCTTTAATGATAGATTGCCTTTTGTTGATTCGATCCCTTAGGAACTTCTTGACAAACCGTAATTTGGAGGGAATCTCCTGATAATTTGGATCTTCGTTCCTCTTGAGGCTTCTTCCCCAATTGAGAACAAACTGACTTTCTATGAGGAGAGGATTGATGATTTGAAAAAGTCCCCAGTCCAGTGGACTGGGGCTGTTTCTTCTCAACTCCTGGAATCTTATTTGTTGATTCTGAGGGTTGGTTTAAAAGAGTCCCCAGTCTGGAGAGCTAGGGTGGCTCTTGACATGCTATGTCTGAGACTTTCTTAAAAGCTCTCCTGATATTGGGAACCTTAGTCCAAAAATTAGCTGGATTCATTAACCTGTATCCACTTTTATCACCCGGTTCAAAAGACCGTTGGATGATTTCTGACACTTCTGTCACTTGGTGATGTGCTTGCTCCAAATGAGAGGCCAGTTCAATATTCTCTTTTGCTTGATGCAAGAGTAATTCAACAAATTGTTCTCTGTATTCTTGATTTTGAGAGGAACTAGTTGAAGCCTGTTCTTGGGAAAGCTTTTGATTACAAACAAAGCCCATTAACTGTGGCCGACCATGGGCAATAACATTGCATGATACCATTTTCGGCGGGATTTGCTGACTGGAGAGCACCGTGAAATGCAGTGCTCCATGAACACCCCATCCTCTGACACGAATACCAGATAAGGCATTGGCAATTAACTGACACAATCTTCTTAATGCACCAAAGCATGAACATTGAAGGGCTCTCTGCTGCTTTTCAGCCTTTGGATATCGAGAGACTGATAGAGATGCCAAATCAATCTGACGTTGTAACCCTTCTATTATCTTAAGATGATTTTCATATTCATCATAAGATAATACTTTATTTTTCAACTGAAAAAGATTTTTCCATATGTTGAGACGAATATCATGAATTTCATCTTCCGTCAACATTTCTGGAATGTCATACTGAGAGTAATCTAGAGGCCAAAACATGACTGGCACTTCACCTTTCACCAGTTGTTTTCTCATGTTCATCATTTCCTCTTTATCATTTGGTGAAGATTCTTCTACCTGATTTGACCAGAGTTGGTGTTTCCTTGTTGTTTCATTGGATTCAACAGGATTGGTAGAGAAATCATTGATCAAACTAAAAGATTCATGACTTAGGGGTGGTTCGGAGAATAACCTACACCCTAGGCTATCTTCTGATTGAGAAAGTATTTCACCTGCTAGCGATGAAGCTTCAGACATGACTGGTTTCGCATTTTCAAGTGCCTCAAGATAAGAGGGCTTTCTCAGAACTACATTGTCCACTGGAGCATTTTCCGGGCAGTGTGCATCACTACTGTGGAGAGGACTTTCACAGCGAAATTCATCATCATGGGGAGGACCACTATAATGGGTTACAACAAAAGATGAGATCTCTTGCTCCTTGGTCTTCTGACCACACAGAGGGTTCCTGTGGCTCTCATCTGAAGATGAAACTTCGAGATCAACCGAATTGTCATGAAGCAAGCCTTCATGAGGAAGTGTCTGTTGAAGACCTTCAGAATTAATGTTCCCACTATTGGGAAATGAGGGAGTAGAATCTTTAATTTCAACAGATAATTGTTTGAGGGATTCAAGAACTCCAGTATCGAGAAAGGCCTTGTTACAGATTGGATCTTGATCTCCTGACTGTGCTAGGTGGGTCTTTTTCTTAGAAACCTTCTTACTCTCCTTGGAAACCACTTGTTGATGAAAGTGGCTACTCTGAGCAGGTAAATATGCCTGATCAGGAAAGATGGCCAGGTTAGGCTGACGATCTCCACTCAAATCAGGTGTATGTGCCTGACTTGGTTGTCCGTATGATATGGGGGAGTATGCCCCACAACCCTCTTGGACTGGAACAAATGTGTGTGTCTGTTCCGGAGTGAATTGTTGATGTGTCACTCGACTGGTAGGGATATATTTATGTGTCTTTCCCTGAGATGCCGCTGAATTTGTTATAATATCCTGGCAGGCATCCAGAATATGAGCAGGGATTTGCTTCTGCTCTTTCACCATTGATAGAATATGCTTGGTGACTTCAGCTGTCGGAACGGGAATATACGTCCATTCTGGGCTTGGAGTAGGTGTATGTGCCTGCTCCTGTCCTCCTTTTCCTATCAGTAAATCCTGATAGTACTCAAGTGTGGGGGAAGAGAATTGAGTCTACCTCCTATTTGTTTTCGGGGCTTTCCGACTAACTTTTCCGAATGCTACCAAGTGAGACTGTTGGTAGGCTTGATTAGTACTAGCAGGTGTATGTGCCTACAGATTACACTTCACCAAATGTAGTTGACGAGATCTATCATATGTAGTCATATGAGCCTGCTGACTAGTTGATGATGTATAAACAGGTGTATGTTTCTGCCTATAGTACTCCGCTGGAATTGCCTGGCAGGATTGGCGTGATGCTGCCAGACGGCTCTGCTGGATAGCGGAATTAAAATGGGCAGGTGTGTGTGCCTGCTCGTTGCTTTCCACCAAGTTAGGTTGGTGGACTTCTCCGGAGATGGCAGAGATGAGAACCTTCTCACTGTTAACCGGACTTCGCCTCTGGTGATTCGTCTTGCCTTCTCGGGTTTGAGGAACCTGAGCCGAATGCCTAGAGTCAGTACCCTCATCATGTTGAGGGCACACTGCCGCACGAGTCTGGCGACGATTGTTGGTGGGAGCCCTCAGGAAGGACTCCTGTCTGTTTGAATTAAGGCCCGGAGGGACCTGATCATTCACCTCCCCAAAATAAGGGAGTGAATGGTGATTGCGTTCCGGGGATAACGACCCGAAACGGTTGGAGACGGTAGTCAGCACTGCCTGCTTCTTGATCACTGGTTGTCATTGTCCGGACGACCGATGTGAGTTGTTTACTTGGAGGGCTTGTCGGGCAGCCTCCAGAGTTGGGATGGTACCGTGTTGACGGTACTCCTTAACCAGCGCATTTGATACCCAACGTTGAAGACACTGAGTAGGTGATATCGTCTTTAGAGCGGACGAGGATCCAATAGGAGTAGTAGCAGTGGCATTTTCAGCAACAATATTCACAGGTGTGAACTTGAGAGCATCCATTCTAGAAATGCAGAAGATCTTGGAAAAGAGTGCCTGTTTGATATAACAGACATAATCAAGATAAATTTAGCCACTACATGTTTTGTATGAGCACATATGTCAATGATTATTTTTGTTGGCCCTATTATTGAGTTTTAAATAGGGGCCTAACAAATAGGTAAAACATCATTTTAACTTGGTTAAGGATTCATGTCGGGTTCACCATTTTTGTTTCCCTCGGATTTCGGGGATGACCTCCTTTTATGGGAGGTTCAAACATTCCGATCGGTTTATAACGGGTTTGTTCGTAGAACCGAAAACATCCAATGATTCCACATCCATTCGGACCTACTTTCCAAAGGTAGGTGCTCATTAGTTTATGGACTGATGAGGCTTAGGAATTTTTATTGGTCGAGAGAATGGGAGGTCGGACTCATCACACCTTTTTGAGGGGAATTGTTGTCTACTCTGGTACTCTCTTTATAGATTTAAGTTATGTTCGTGAATCCTTATTACATTACCAAATATAAATTGAGTTTTCCTTTAGATATGACAATAAACGATCGATATGTAGGAAATTTAGAGAATCTTTTATATGTATTTGAGGATCTTACCTGATAAAGAATCATCTGTATTTGTTAGAGATTCTTAGTCAATGGTATCCTTTGATATGTAAAAGTCTCTTGGTTCTTATGATGACCATACTGGTTTTAAAGCCACTCAGTGGGGCACTTGAAGTTTATTGTCATTCAGAAGGACATGAATTATTTTAGAGTTGGGATCGAACCCACAGATGGGCTATCTACATATCCTTTGTTTATAAAAGGAATCAGAACCCACGTAGTTCGAGTAAGGGAGTATGATGTTTATGATTGATGGATCAAAGAAGGATGTCATAATTACTTTTACACTCTAAGCTCATGTGAGTCATGCTCGGTGTGAGAAACAAGGGGTATTGGTAAAAAAATTAGACAATTGTGCCATGAAAGATGCAATCATAAGAAATAATGTGGGGCTTATGTATGTATGACTGCCCAGATAAATGAAGGTTAGGATTTACTTTAGGGAAGAAATCCAGGAACAGGGTCCATAAAGGTATATGTGCTACATGGAGATTTTGAATACTCTAACTTGGGGCTTACTCCTGAAAAGGAGGCCCAAATTAGGAGAGGACTTATGATTGGGTTTTACTCCTGAAAAGGAATCCCAGATCAAAGGTAATTTAGGACTGGTTAAGAGAAATTAAGACTGGGGATTACTCCTGAAAAGGAGGCCCAGGTTAAGAGAATTATGGTTGGGGCTTACTTCTAAGGAGGATGCCCAGATTTGAGAACTATGAATGGGGATTATTCCTGAAAAGGAGGCCCAGGTTAGGGGTTATCTCATCTTAAAGGATGAGGTTGAATGAATGAAATATCAAATTTTTAGTGACATAAAGATGTGTAAATCACTAGGTTTTGAGATATATTCCACAGAGTTCCTTTCAGATAAAGAATCCAAATCAAGAAATCATGCCATAAATGGATTTGAAGAGTGTCTTAAAGATTGAATCTTGAATAGGAGAGGTAGAATGACTTAAGAGGGGTGAAATGGGCAAGAAGGGCACCCAAAAAGGCAGGGGCGCGCAAGTCCTGGCAGGCGCGCAGGTACTGCGTGGGCGTGCAAGTCCTGGTCGCGCAGGTATACCTGCGCAACACATGGGTACCTTCTCAACAGTTAACCAGTAGGGTAATACTTGAGCGACTCTTGTTTAAAGCCTTTAGAATCCTCTTGACGTTCTTCTGGAATAGGGGCACGCAAGTTCTATTGAAGGAGTAAGGCGGCACTCAAGTGTGGCCTTTTCCCTTAAGGGATGACCACTCAGGCGCGCAAGTTTTGATGAGTTTAAACACTTAGGCCTTACTCCCCCTCTTTAGATCTTCTGTTCTAGGTAAGAAATTACCTTAGAAGTGTTTCAGAAGCTTTGAGAAGAGACTAGCACGCTGGGAGCTCAAATCTAAGTTTCTGGAAAAAATCCTCCCTCAAATGGGGGCCCACAGGGTCTATTTATAGGCAGGAGAAGACCCCGGGCAGTTATCACTTAGGTCGCGCAAGTCACTTGCGCGACCATGATGCGTCGCGCAAGTGGACTTGCGCGACTATGAGGGAACTTGCATGACCTATGGGCAATGTTCTCCTTGTTCATCCCTTTGTCGATTTTTGATATTTTATTCAAAGGATGAATCAATTTGTGCTAAGTCATTTCCCTTTACATTCCTTTGAACTCTGTGACGAAAAAGGAGAATCAACAGTCTCAGCTGCATATATGTCTTCCATGGGGATATTAATGGAATATTGAGTCTAACCATGTCCGAACTGTTCTCTCTATCTTTGGCTCTGGCGCATGCGGTCTCCCGTTCCTTGGTTATAAAAAAGAAAACCATATTTAGAGCCATAATCATCATCAGAGAATAGATTGAAAAAGTTTATCACATTGATAGAATCAAAGATGAGATCTTAGTTTGATGCGGATTCCATTCTGTGGGGCGGTGCTCGTGCTGCATATGTCACGAGGAAGAAATCAGCGAGAGTTGACACCTACTTTTGAGGAGAATATGACTCTTCTTCTATTTTATCCTACAACTGATGGACACACCCACCTTTTTGAGGTAAATATGAAACCTATTTCTAGGGTGGTGGAGCTACTATTGGTTTGGGGAACTCTACTCTCAGAGTGGCATGAGATCGATCAACTATCTTTCAAACCATCCAGTTGTTGAATTTTCGCGCACGTCTGTCTAGGACCTTCTTCCAATCTCCCTCTTCTTCCAGTTGGACCATGGTTATGCAAGCCACCTACTCTAGGGAATTATCTAACACCACTTTTACAGAATCAATAATTCCTTGAAGTACGCCTTTGAAGATGAAACAGTTCTATATATTATGACCCAACCTTCTATGTAAAGGGCAGTAATCGAGCCTGTTGGTGAGTTTCGCCTCATCGGGATTCTTGGGTTGCAAAAGTGAAAGTAGTTTATTATCTATGGTTGAAAAGAAATAATAGGGGACCTATTCAATAAGAAAATATTACACCTTATGCATCCATTCTTCAAATCCCAGATGACCCTGATTTCTATGTGCTTTTAGACGAGGGTAATTCGGTGGTTGCCGCCGATCGATAGGAGGTGTTGGGCGTTTCATTACCTACCTGGGAATTTGGATAGGTGTCATTGCCAGCTTGAGAGTGACAAATGTAGATTTTGTTCTGTCTAGCATTTTTCCCTATGCTATGAGCATGAGTTGAGATTTGGACGAGGTCCGATGAACGGACTCCTAAAAAAATTGGACTATTTTAGCTAATTCATAGAATCCACTCAGATATTTCATTAGAATTAGGGGAATCTAAAAATCATCCATAATATTTTCAGCATATAGTTCATGATTTTTCTATTGTGAGAGAGGGATGCTGAGTGAGTAGGTCAAACCCCTCAACCTTAATATGAAATTAGACTCCCTCTCATTTTCGCATTGTTTGTATTTTGTCATGTCAACGATCATTGTCTTTATCAGTGTAGAACTGAATTGGTAAATGAATTGATGAAAGAGGTCTTACCATCCTAAAACTGATCCTACTGGCATACTACTATACCAAACAAAGGATAGACTGATTAGAGTCTGTAGAAAACACCTCATCTTGGTTTCCTCTTGCTGATCTCAAGGGTCCATCATTGGTCTTTATCGGGACATGAAGCGTGTGAGATGATATTCGGGGTCGCTCGCACCATCAATGTTTGAGAAGGTAGGGTTTATGAAGTTGGGAGGATGTGGGGTATCATTAAACCATTCAGTATATGGATTCCTTTCAGGCTATATAGGTGCGCATTGCCCTTCCATGGCTTCCATTCAAGTAGTCAATGACTCAATGACATTAAAGATCTTTAGGGGCACTACTACCTGAGCCATCTCCCATCCATGGGGAGCCTATGGGGGTCGATGTTGTGGCCCCGCTTTCACCTAAATATTATTTTTTATTCTTCTCAGGACTAAATGGTTATCCTAGAGGGGGAGAGTCTATTTCCATAACATCGGGAAGTCACCGTCATTTTTGACTTCCTCATGTATGGAGGCCGGATTCCTAGACCTAGATCCGATTTGATATTCAGAAGCTAGCCTTATTGGTGGATCAACTATGGGAGGGAGAAAATTTGTCTCTACTTGGATCCAAAACCTTGTGGAAATATTTCCCTTGAGTAGCTCCACATTAAGTTAATAGATATATTGTATTTTTCTCTCATACTATGAAAATCAATCCTCCAGGGAATGCACCTCACTTATCTTGGGAGATGATCAGGATGTTGTTTTACCCTTCTCTTTGACATTATTCCATCGGGGAGGTGGAAACACAATATTCAGAATTTACCTGTTTTGGAGTGGTCTTTGGTTCCTAGTTCATTCAACATCATTTGGTGCATTCAAGTCACCCTCCTCCCGAGGTACATTTCTTGTGTTGCGGCCCTATATATTTGAGTCACGATCAATATCTTCCATATTGATAGTGATGACATTCATATAGGCATATTGAAAAATGGTGGTCATTTCATTTAATTAGATGCAACATGATGATTATACGTTATCCAATTCAGGGTTATTATCCAAACCCTTGGACATGTTGGGCTGTTTTGGATTGTGACCCCGATGGGGTCTGTCTATCCTCACTACACGTTCCTCCCATTTTTGTCTATGAATAGTGACCTTGAGAGAGTTTCTGGTCAGGTTTTTCAAATGATCCTTTACCAACAAGGGTTTGTTTTGTGGTGATAGGGGCTGGTGGAATTCCGACCATTGATTGATTCCTCCTAACTTGGAGAAGAATTATTCCCTATGTGGTGGTGATGATGATGAAAATTCTCCTCACCCTATGGGGTGGGAGTCATTAGGGGATGTAGTTGGAACTGATTGGTCTAATTATTGAGGATCCAATGGCTCTGGTTGGAGATTTGATGACTCCTAGGAAGGATACATAGGTACAAATACCCCTAACCCAGATAGATGTGGTTGTTCTAGGATCACTGATGCTGTCTCTAGGGTCCTCTTAGAGGAATATAAACCCAGGTGTGGTGATTTAAATATAAATACCTCTAGCCCAGTGAGCCGGGGTTCACTTGAAGATACTACAGATGTGTACAAAATCCTCTCGATAATTGACGATCTAAGAGGTGGAGGTGGTGGTAGATATTCACCCAGTATGGTGGGATGGGACTTCTCTTTGATGGATGATACTGCACTTGCAATCAAGTCCTACTTTATATGGTGTAGTTGTGATCATGTAAGATCTAGGTTATGAGAATCATTTCTCATAGGGAGTTTTCCAGGTGATCACATCTTCGATCTCCGTGTTCAAAATGTCTTATTATTATTTTGAGGGGCCCAATTCAGAGCTCTATTTTCTATCATCCATCTTCATCTATGATGTCTCGGTACTGTTGGAGAGGAGGCATTCAATTGTAGTGACCAACTGTCCTGAGCATTTCCTTATCCCTTTATCACACCAGAGCCTATAACATTATAGGATGTCATACCTGAGGGGATATTCTGTTCCAAGGGAGAGACAATTTGTAATGATCCATAATTCCCCCCATCGTCAATTACAAATCCATGATGTGGCTTTGGAGATCAACAGCCGGAGAGTCATGATGAAATGGTGGAAATCATGTTTCATATTTCCACCATTCTTTTCCAGTTTTGGATCCAAGGCCATGGAGATAGTTGCTAGGTCTAGCTGAAAACATAGTATATTGATAGTTTTAAGGTCACACTCATATCCTAGATAAGGTAGATGCCAAGCCTTCAATCACTAATGAGTGGCCCACATATTCTAGTGTAGATATGGTATTCACTCCTTTTCTATCTCATCTAGGTTCTCATAGTCAATGTTAGTGAGGGGCCAAAACATGATGGGGAGGTTGTTTTTGGAGAAATATATCTATATATCAATGTCATCACCCTCCTCATCAAACTTATATTCCTCCATATGGTCAGACAATAGAATATGGTTTTGATGTTCATCTATTAGAAGGAGTGGGGTGTTTCTGGAAGTTTATGGGTAACCATATATAGTTGGCCTTAATGATTCAAGCACCTCTCTATATAGTGGAGTAAGAGTTTGGAAAAACTCTCCATATGGAGGTGTGTGAGCAATGGGTGGAATGCATTTTATATGGGATATATCTATATGAGGAGGTTTACCATGGTGTATGTCAGGAGTAGAGTCCCTGTGATCCATATCCACACTACCACATGGAGGACTATCGTGGTAATTAATGCCTTCTTCTTTTGCTTCAAAGGAAGAGTTGACGAGACCTTATGGTGTTGAGAATATGTCTCAAAAAACCTCAAGGAAACTGACATTGAGCTAACTAGGAACATGGTCTATATTCTATGTCATGTTAAAAATATGTCAACTAACCTTTTGGAGTTGTGCAGGGGTATGAACTTACTATGTTACAGTTACTAGGACTTGTATATAACTGTCTAATGTTGCAGGGGTATGAGCCTGATGCTGAGAAGCTATCAGAATATGTCGATGAGCTGTCTCATTACTGATAATAATTTGAGCCTATCCTGAGGAATTTTCCATCATTAATTGGTGAGCCTTGATCAGGGAAAGAATATGATCCCAATCCTGACCATTAGAATATACCACCGGTCTTTCTTGACAGAAATATGAGCCTGTTCTGAGGTATGTGCCGCTATCACTTGGTTGGTCCCAGTTGGATCAAGAATATAGGTATAGTCTAAATATTCATTCCAAATCTGCATATGCTGACATACCTCTGGAATGGGAGAAGTAATATGAGACTCCTCCTCTATTACCTTGGAATTATGTTGGCATAATTGTTCATCGGTGGGAGTAGGAATATGCACCTTGCTTCTGTGTTCCGCTGGGGTATGCCAGGAATAGTCACTGAAAATAATATCAGCCTATCCCAAGGCTTGTTCCATTCTTATGTGGTCATACTTGGCTAGAATAGGGATATATTTTTGATCTTGGGCCTTTAGAGTATACCCCTCAGACTTCTTTTATAGGCATGTACCCCTATCCCGAGGCGTGTTCTGATCTCAACCGACGAGCCCTGGTTGGAATGGGGATATGAGCCTGACCGGATACCTTATCCTTCATCGGAGTATATTGATAATCCTCCTAGGAGGGATTAATAGTGTTCAATTTCTCTAGTACAACCACTTGTTTAAGATGATCAGAGTGGTGCACTATCTTGGCTATGGGGATAAGAGTATGCTCTTGTCCCTTCATCCGCAATAGTTCTAGAATATACTGGCAGAGTATTTTAGTTTTTTCTAAATTGTATTTTCATTTTAGAAAATAGTGTTTAGGGATATGAGCATGCACATTTTCTATCTCCATGATGAATTAGAATATGTCTTATATTGAAGAGGGGAAATGCAACCACTTCTATCCTCCTTACTCCATCAGATTATTTTGATGGCCTTTGTATACAGGGTCATGAATAGAGTATCCCCCATGATTAATGTGGGAATACACCTACAGAGTTATTTAGAGTGAGTATATATATGATCATGTTGGATGATTCATTCCTGAGTATGCTGGCAGTCATCATTGGTAGGAGTGGGAATATGCACCCTCTCTTGGATATCCGACGTTTTTCTCCTCCGACGAGTCTTCCTTATATCCCATGCATGGGTGTTAGAGGAGGATTTGTGTTAGATGGTACCATTAGTAGGTTATTGAGGGGTACTGTTGGGATGGTGTCGGTGATGGTGGATAATAGGAGCCATCTTGTGTGACTTCTGAACCTGAAGGGATCTATATCCGGCTTATCAGTCCACCTTCATCAGATACGAAATGTGGCGGTTATCACACTCTGGAGATAAGATCCTAAAGCTATTGGGAAGGGTGATGAGAGACATAGGTTTTGAAGTATCCTTCCTCGAGTGATGTGGAATCATCAATCTTCATATCTGGGGAACTTTAGGAGAAATCTCCATAGTCAGTATGGTACCATATCGGTGGTACTCCCGAATCATCATATTATCCACCAATCGTTGGAGTCACAATGCATCTGAAATTTTCTTGTGAGCTACTGAAGTTTTATTAACATATTATTTTACAGAACGAATGCTGGATGATGATGACATCATCTCGAATCATTATGCCAAAGTAGTATTTTCAATTACACAGACAATGAAGAACAAAGTTACCGATTAGTGAATTATTGTAGGCATAATATTCTCAATTAGATATGCATGGTTAAAGGATTTGTTCTTTTATTTCTGATTTGTCCATTCCAATCATTTGGACTTATCAAAATGATGATGGAATTATGAGAACCCTGGTAAAAGAGGATCATTTTTAATATTCTTTTAGTCTTATTTCTTTGTTTTATAGGGTTTTCAAAAAAAAAGTGGCTTGAAATATTATAAACCAATCATTCTATTGTTATAGGGATTCACATCAATTTTATCATTTTGTTTTCATATAGGGGAAAAAATGGATTGATGGTTAATAATGGATTGCTTTTTCATTGGATAGATTCACATCAGGTTTACCATTTTTGTTTTTTTGGGATTTCATGGTGTGAAATGGTTTTTCTCATAAGGATACCAATGTTACCTTTCCCAAACA
Organism: Viscum album; assembly: GCA_963277665.1. Lineage (NCBI taxonomy): Eukaryota > Viridiplantae > Streptophyta > Magnoliopsida > Santalales > Viscaceae > Viscum > Viscum album. Next base: position 863,948,732 of record OY728147.1, on the reverse strand, counting down.
CTCCCAATGGTTCCCCTATCTATAGCTGGGTACAAACCTACTTTCCAAAGGTCGATATTCATATGGGTTTTCAGGCCCAATGAATCTTGGGGAATATCATTGGTAAAAAAGACGGGAGGTCCGTCTCATCACACCCTTTTGGGGAGAATTATTTCCTACAATGGAAATTTATTATAGATTTAAGATATGTTCATGGATCTCTTCCTAATCCCAATATGAGATCGATTATCCTGAAAAAATTATTTATTGGTTAATTCTCTCAGTAGATGAATAAAGGGAGTCTCATTAATGGTACCATCTTTATGTATCCTTGGTTATTCATCCATTTCCTTAGTGGATAATATCATCATTATGTGATGTAACTATATAACCAAGTTTTCCGAATGTGATACCATGCGAGGAGGTGGTTAATATTCTTGAGGAGGGGATTGATCCATTATGAGGCATCCTACGTATCTTGGATACTGTAGGAATCAAAACCCATGTAGTTTGTTGATTCTATTGAGGATGACCCCAAGGTATACACCCTTATATGAGGGGTATTCATTTATGATTACTAATGAGGTGTTCTTTCATATCTCCCTAATCCCACGTGAGCTATGATCAGTGTGAGAAATAATGGGAATACATGATCATCCTCATGGTGTATATGTGTGGGAATTGTGTGATGGGATAGTCCTTTGGATGTTTGGTACAAAGATCAGGCCTTGATAAGGCATCCTATGTATCCTAAGTATGATAGTAATTAGAGTCATTATAGTTTGGTTTATGTTGGGCATTACACCCTGAGGCAACCCTATACCATTGTTGGGGTTTATAGTGAAGATGATATGATAGTTGAAACTCTCTAATCCCACATGAATCATGATCATTTGTGAGAACCAAGGGATAAAAAATAATCAATGTCATTACTTTGAACAAGGAAATCATATGTCATTCCCTTCATTGATGATCAATATGAATCTCAAAACTCGGGGAGAGGTGGCCTACATATCTTGAATATAGAAGGAATTAGAGTCGTAATAGTTCCCTTGATGTTAGGGATTACACACTGGGGAAGACCTATTGATCGAGGCTTACACACTTTGGAAATAAGACGTTATTAGGTCCTAGGACACCCTATTGATACATCATTCTTCTTTGAAGGGAATCACATAACCTAATTAACTTTCCTTGAGAGCCAATGCATGACCTTGAAAACTTGTTCATGGGGGTGTTGTATGACCTAGTCAATCTTCCCTGGGATCCATCACATGATCTAGATGGTTTCCTCCAGAGGACTTCACATATCCTAATTGACATACCTTAGTGTCACTCAAGAGAGTGGGTTTGACGCATATAGAGGGCATCACAAGAGGCCGCATGACATGACTCATGAGATATACCATATCTGGATGAACACCCCTAGGAGGCATCACGAGCCCTAGCTAATATTCCTAAAGATTGTTGATGGTCTCATCTGGATTTCCCATAGGGTGCCACAAGAGTCTGGTTATCATGCCCATAGGCTTTTGTGTGACTCAGATAACATGAGAGAACGCCGTTATATTAGTCAATTAATGTGTCCAGAGGATGTCACAAGTCCTGGGTGATGGACCTAGAGGGTTCAAAAGATCAAAGTGGCATGCACAGGGGAACCATAAAACTTGTTCTGACATATCTATGACATTTCGTATGATCCAGACGACATGTTAAAGGAGTTCCGTGAGATCTGGGTGATGTGTCATAGTTCTATAACGTGTCTTTGAATAACATACACGAAGTACATTAGGGGTGATGATCATGTACTTATCTTAAGATTTCTGCCTTTGATCTTGGTTCTAACCCTTGTATTGAAAATTCCTCAGTTTTATTCAGTGTCAGTTTGTCTTGAGTCTCGCATGATCTAATAGGATCACAGGATTTTATTCATATAACCTACCATAAATCCTTTGTTGGATCTATGAATGATCATGTTAAGTGCTTTATTCCTATTTCATGACTACTCCAGTTACCCACCGGTGTATTACCTGATGGAAGGATGGGTGGACACGTGATTAGTTGCTCCGAGAAATCGGATTCGATGCTTGAGACTTTACCACTCGAGAGTTACCATTGCATAGTAGCCCAACCATTTTTTGTATTGGGGTGGGGGATCTATATGACTCACCACCCTAGATACTCACCAGTCTATGCATCATATCTGGAACGAGTTCAGACTGGAGTTGGTGAAGGGGCACGGTGCCATGCGGTTTTGTGAGTCTTTACCATAGACTACCCAAAGTGCATCATCGGATTTTCTTCAATCGTGAGTCTCTTCCCTTATAGGATTACTAATGGTTATTGAAGACCTTTTTCATCATATGGATGTGTTTAAGGACTTCCATGTGTTCATGTTGACATTTTGAAGAACCATTTCACGATATAGGTTTCTGTCAGGAGGCCTCTACGAGATGCTCAATGAATTCTCTTAGAGTTTTACAAGACAAGGATAGTCTATCCAGGGGTCTTGTGGGACCACATTTGGGGTGATTTGGGTGAGTCACATTCTTTTCATCGATCACAAGTACCTCCCTCCTCTTTTTTAAATTCCCATTGCTTTATTTTACAAAGGTTGGGAGTCATGATGGATTTCATGAGTGTTATTGAGGACATTTCTTATTTTTTTTAATGATGCGTCACATGAATAATAAGGGTCTCATGGCGATACATGAGAATTTCATTGTATTTTTTTTATTTAACATTAGGGAACTGTATATTCGTCTGTATATGCTTGAGGAATCCCGTGTGGCAAGTCTGACAAGCCAAAATACTTTCGCGAGAGGTAGAAGACAAGTCACAGAGGTATCATGGTGTCTCTTGGATCACTGGGGGCATGTTGCATGCCCTTCAGTGACCAAAAACCTTATATCCTCCTCCATTTTATCTCCTCCATTTTATGTAACAATGGTTTGTGAGGTATTGTGAGTTTTTGTGAGAAATATTTAGGTTTTTTACTCATTTTTTCGATGATATCTCACTTGAACAATATGGATCATACGAGGTGTATGTAAGCATGTTGTGGATAGGTATATTCATCTATCACCTGAGCGTTGAAGGGGATATCTAGACATACTGAATTACTTCCATGTGGTGAAGCTAACAAGTCAAAGGGATTCCAAAAGGTGATGTGAGCAAGTTTTTGAAGATTTTCTATGTCTTGTAGGGCACGTCGCATGTACTTCAGTGACCATGAAAACGTCTCACCTCCTCCTCTTTATCTCCTCCATTTTATTTCACAATGGTTTATGGGTCATGTGAGTTTTCCTATATATCACCAAGGGATTTTTTCCCTCATAATGATGATTTGGCACATGATCTTTGTGACCACAAGGGGTCTCCATCCTTGCAATGTCATTCTATTTATTTTCGAAGGATTTTAGAGGGTTTTTCAGGCACTTTATAATAAAAAACCTTGCTGCCTAGGGGTGCTCATTTGGCTGCCATCATGTGGCTACTGGTTATATGGAGAGACTTATAATGGGTGGAAGGACTCATTGAAGGGGGCTTCATGGGGCATGCCACAGGTTAGGCACTATGTGTGGAGACTTTGCGTGACCTTGAAATGATCACACGATCGTGACTCCTTTAGAGGATAATACGATATGTGAGTCTCATCAATCCTATTCTTACTTTTTTTTGTAGGGAAACTAATAACAATATTCAGGTATTTCTCCCTTTGTGATTTTTCTGGTGTTTATTTGGTGGGCATCAACAACATGATTTTTCTTTTTTTCCCTTATTATATTTTACTATTTAACTTTTTTATTGTTAATATAAATTATATATTTATTCATTATTTTTTTCTATATTTTTTTATTAATTATTTTTACATTATTGATAATCCCCAAAGGGTGATTACTTAAATGGAATTTTATATGAATTCTTAAATAGAATTTTCACCCATGTACTTATATTTCCCAAATTAATATATATCTATTTATCAAATGGAGTAATTGATCCTAGAATAAAATATGATATTCATATATTATTCATATGTTAAAGTATTTTATATGGTTTATAAATGAAATGATTTTTGATTATCAAAATGGGGGATATTGTTGAGAACCTTATTATTTTAGTGCTCAGAAACCATGTTTGTTATATTTCTAGTGATTTCAATATTGTATGATAGTAAATCATTTTTTGAATAAAGTTATGAAATTTTGATAAGTGTTGATTTACCTTTTTTCCAAATGGTCTACTGCTAGTTACCATGTGCTACCATCAATTTGTGAAACCATTGAGTGGATCTACCGCTGAGCACTAATACCATCACATGGTACTTCTATCCATTTTCTATCATGATTATCATAGGTTTCTACCACCAATGATTTCTACTGCCAGTATCTACTACTATCACTCGATGGTAATATTGGGGAAAATAAACCACTATTGATATAATCGAACTATGCTACTACTAGGATGATCTACTGCCAGATCATGCTACATCTAGGTTGTGCTACCGCTACTACCAAATTGTTTCCATCGTCAATAATCTACCTCTCTAGATGATACCACTAGTGATCTACTGTTAAAGGCTACTACTATCAATTCTAGATGTTTCTAATAGGGAATATAATTCCATTGGATTCAATGTGGCTATCCAAAATTAATTTCAAAATTAATTCTCCAACATCATGTTTATGCATTTAATGTTAGAGAAAAGAACATGTATCTAAGAATTATTATTATTAAAACAAATCCATGGAATATTAATAGAAAAATTTAGCATTTTCATATTTACTACTTAGTATGAGGATCCAAATTATATTATTATTATTATTTTGAAATGGATAATTTGATCTTCTGGAATGCTATATATTCACAAGGTTCCCCTTATACGTGAAGAAGAAGTGTGTTCTAGCATGGAAAATACATGAAATAGTAAAACATATATAGAGAAGAAATAACTAAAAAAGAATAAATAATTTTACAGAACATCTGTGATACTCTATTTTATGGTACTTTCAATGAATACCTTGTGTAATATTCTCTCAATTATTTTTAGAGACTCCTAATAAACTGTACCCATTCAGATTGAACAACATCACATTTTCTTATATTTAATATTTTTATCTTTCAATTAATATTTCACTTTTGATATGTGTTTAACATTTCTCTATATATTCATAAAAAAGTTTCCTATAATAAACTATAGTGTGTTTGAAACTATCTCTCAATTATAATCATTTTTATTCCCCATGAACAACTGTGGAAGTGGTCACGTGTGAATTGTACTTGTTTTTATCCTACACATAAATATAGAAGAGGATTTGTGAATGAACAACCTTATGTGCTATTATTTTTAAAAACTGATCTAGGTTGTTCATTATTTTATTTTATAATAAACAACTTAGAATTAAGTGATTTTCAAGTGGAGGGGATTATGTCTTAGTTTGATACCGAACCCCTTATTAAATTATACGGTATTAAATTTTTTGTAACTAATTTACTACTATTTATCCATTTTTTTATATTAAAAAAATTAGTTTATATCTGTAGTTTATTAAACACAAATAAACTATGATAGTTAACTTAAATTGATGTTTTATACAGTGTATTTGATACATGAATATTAGTTTCAAAAATTAGAATATTTTCCAATGTATTTTAACTGAGATGTGATCAAGATTTTGAGAAGCTATTAAAAAGATAAAATAATATAAATATACTATTTTTTTAATTGATACTTTTATAAAATTTGGGGATTTATATTTTTAAATTATTTTTAAATAGAAATTTTATTAGAAAATCAATTTAGCCCTCACTTGAGTTGTCCACTTTGACCGATAGAAATATTCATGACAAGTGACCACACCAAGATCCTCTACCACACTAGCAATTATGATGACCACCTATATTTCCATTCTTATCCCAATGACCATAATGATGGGAAAAATCAAGAGACTTTATTCTTACCACCACATCTCCCCTTGGATACATAAAATCCTACTGATCCTACTTTTGATAAGGCATCTAATTCAACTGATACTATGGATGAAATGCGATCTCCTCACCTACACTATGCTAAGAACCAAGAATAATCATGCAATTGAATCATTGAATACTGGAATCTCTATAAGAAAAATACATGGGAATGGATCCCTTAATAGATGAATGAAAGATACTAGATCTAGAGAATAAAGGGAAGGTTTGTTGAGGCCTACTATATATCGATCAAAACCTTGAATTCCTCGACATCCAAGATTCCCCAACAATAGATATAATCCCTAGGTTGTGCTTATGACTCCCATATTGAGATGATCCTAGTTATTCATGAATCCTCTCTATCACCTCAACCTTCTTCTACACCTATAGACACATAGGCAGTGTAAATAGGGTAATTTTGCACTAAATATATTGACATGATTACTTCTCCAAATGATAAACTCTACCTCCTCATATAGGAAAATATTGATGGAAAATTGAAAAAGATACTTGAATAGAACCTTGAGCTCCTGCATTCTCATTCTTCCATACTTGAGGTAGAATAACTCCCACATATTCACCAGTCACAACATTAATGAAAGGAAATCTACTTGAAAAATTCCTTTGAAAATTGTCCCATAAAAACTTTGAACCATTCCACTCCCCAAGAAATAGATTCCACCATTGATTTGAAACTAATATCCTATGGATAGCTACCAACAGAACCTAATAATACATCCTAGAATGAATCAGAATTAAAGGATGTATATATCCTCCAACCAGTGCACCATATAAAAATTAGAGACACTCCCTTCACACTTCACTAATCCCTTACATTATAACTCATACAAAAACCTTCTCTAAGACTCTCCTCCTCAACCGGGTCAACCCTACTAAAGTAAAATGGGCCATCCGACCACATCTCACCATCCCAATCTATATACGGATGATCACTGAGATCCATCTCTATAAAAAAATGGAAACTCTTATTCCTAGAAGTATGGATTTTATGAAGGATTGTTTTATTATATTTATTTAATTTTCCCTAAAATCATCCCAATTCATGCACATGTGTAAATGATCTTGATGCATGTATCTCTTATAAGTATCTACACCATAATCAACATTACCTCTCATAGGATGTTTAGTGATCTTAAGTTACTTGAATTAGATCATAGGGATCCCTAGTCATCCATTCCCTAGTAGGTTTACTTTTCTACAACACACACTAGGTTCACATAATGTTGTTTCCATACTTGAAATCTTTATCAGTTTCCAAAATAAGTCTCTATACTAACACATATCCATATCTATGATACCAATTTTTCACTACCTACCCCGACTAGGAACCCCTTTTGGGCCTACAATGAAGATGAGAGTGACCCTAGAATCCTTCCTCCAACATAGCATGAGTTGGTGACTAACACCAAGGGTGTAAATCAATAAAATGGGAGTAATTAAACTCATAATACTAGAAACATACAAAAAAACCACCCATCAAATCCACAATATAAAATAAATCCAATATCCCAAATTTTTTGTTATGTCATACAGATACAAAGTCTCTAAAATGAAATTACAAAAGAAAAATCCTAAAGTAGTAACTCCAAATGCAGCTCTAGTCCTTGAACTAGTAAGGCCCAACTTGATTAATATATCCCACATAGAATCCTATAATATATATATATATATTTTTGTGTGTGTGTGAGAATAAATGCATACTATATTGGATTATCCTCAAGAGAAATCATGAAAAATATTAAGAATAATACTAATTCTCTAATAAAAAAATAACTAAACTAATAAGATAATAGACTAGGCCATATACCAACAACCTCACCAAGGATCAGACACCCAATATAATATCTAAGTATAGTTATATAGTAATGAAAGAATACATCAATAAGGTACCCCACAAACACTTATCCATTGGTCTTTCTCTCTCACACACCAACGAAAGACATCATATGATCCCATCACTTTCGTAACTGTGAAATCACATAATATATCCCATATCACATCTATATACCACATGCTAGAGCCACATCATAATAATCAAATATCCACCACCACAACCATACATCATAACATCATCAAATATCCACCAAATTAGGGTATTGTGAACATAAATGACATCAACCTCATGTCGTACTCCTACTATACACAACCCCTACTTGATATCATCATCACAATGACATAGAAAAATTAATCCATATATCATATACTATAAAATTAATTTATTATATCCTATATGATTATAATTTCTATGATCCATCACAGCCCATACTACATCTAGAATAAATATAGAGGAAGATGGAGTAGTCAACTATCGATTCTATCACTAACCTATATGCTTTGAGAAAACACTCGGAACCCAATATATTTGGGCATCAATAAGGTTATTCAACTAGAGTGGGGTGTATAATAAATTACAAGGAAAATAAAACATATATCATAACCACACAGACAACCAAATCTAAGAGTTCCACACAAAAATCACTACCAATACCCATCTCAATCCCCACATAATCACCACTTTTCACTAATAACATTTTTTGCCTCTGTAACATGAACCAACCCCACTTTCCTACATAAAACACCCACCATAATATTATTATCTTTGCATTTAATCATATCATTTCCATTATTATAATTAACATTTTAATAGACCCATTACATTCATTATTCCATTTATTTCCAAAATTAATGTAAAACTATTTGTTATCCATTAATTACATTAATCATGATCATTACCACTTTCTTTTTAGACACAAAAATTCATTAAAAAAATTCTCTTCAAATTTCCATCTCACAAACATTAATTCATTTATTATTCCCAACCAAAATTCATACCACCTAGTATGTATAAAACAACCCCACAATAATAAACCAATAAACACAACAAATACCCCACAAGACATGCCAATTCCTACCACTTCCACCGTAAAACCACTTTCATTTCCACATAACTAACCATGCCAGCATTATCACATTAACTACCACAACTTCCCATGACCACCATGGAAAACAACTTCAACACCCACTATAAAACATGTGAAAACCCCTCTAAAACTAGTCAAAAAAAAAATTCAAAACTATGCCCACACAAGTCATAATAAGGAAGCACAACCAACCATGATATAATAAAACAACAAACAATTTCTTTTAACAATTATTTTCATTAGAATAAATTGAAGCTAACATATACATCTTATCAATGTTTTAGATTTCCAAGAAACTTATTAATTACCATATTTAAATAATTTTTCATTTATGAAAGGTGATTCCAACAAATTAAACACAAAAAAAACACATGGATCACTATGGTAAGAAAAATCTTTCAATAAGAGCCTCAAATAAGAAACCAATCATAAAAAATAGAAAAGAATCATATAATCACATAAAAACCACCCTTCCCATTAAATTTCATTCCATTTATATAATTATCCAGATTAGGTTAATCCTTAATATCCACCCAAAGAAAAAAAATCATGATGATTTCATAATTTACACATAAATAAAAGGGAGAGGTCTAAAATCACCTACCTCAACCAAAGCTACAATAATAATTTTGCTAAAACAATGTTAAAGAGATTATCATAGAAAAAATAATGGAAGGGAATCCTAAAAAAATCTTAATTCATATAAACCTCTATCAAACCACAAACCAAGGCTAAAAAATCTAACCAAATTACTATCATGACCCATATAAAACGAGAAGGATATATAGAAAACCCAATATAAAGAAAGAGAAACTCACCTTAGATTACAAAGTGGATGATCTATTTAAACCAAGGGACAAATTCAATTCATGGTCACTCAAAATTACCCAAATAAGTGCCTTTGGTATCTTGAGGGTTGAGGATAATAAATAAACAAAATGAATTTATATGGGATTATAAATTTATAATAAAACTATAAATATAATTAGTTATAGTGTGAGGGGTAATGATCACACCACACTGAGGAAATATCAAATAAAATCATAAAATACACGTTGTGATCTACCATTCCTTCCTCCATTTAAAAATCAATAAAATATTTAATATGATTTGATAGAGGAAGGGTCACATCATGTCTATGGTGATGACAACATATACATGTTTTCCTGAAGCCAATCCATGATGCATCCAACACACCATGATGCAAAAATTCCCAGAAAGAAATAACTATGAATTCATCCACCCAATTTAGCAGACCATGACCCACACCCTCTCATCATGAATGGGAAATTGAAGATAAAATATTTAAAATAAATAATTTCATATGTAATAGTCCTCCCCTAAAATTAAGGATCCTCCTTTACTAAAATCCTCCCCAAACATGTCATGCCATGAGAAAGCTTTCAACCTAAAATAGTGTAACACCTAACTCCTATATCCAACACCCCCAATTTGTGACACCTAATCAAGTCATGAAACCAAAATCCATACCAATACTCAACCACTCATGGAAAGAAATACAAAAATGAAAACACATTATATTATCTAGCTTGTCCTTTACACCAAAACTCCACCCTCCCTGCTGAAAACTCAGCTTCAACAACACCCCACTTCCTCTAATATCCTTAAAACACCTCTAACACCCAGAATACACAAATTAATGAGCTAAAAAAGTATATGTAATTTTTAGAATATCTTTATAATAATACAATACTGAGAGGGGGGTTTAATAATTTTTTCTACCATTTATTAAGAATTAAAACTTTATACATTTTCACTACCTCACTTGTTTAATGAATAGATCTTTGTTTTTTCTCGTTTTGTCTCATCCTTGATTGGAATAGATATAAAATAAATAGGAAATATCACAATAAGAACACCAGATTTTTTTTAACGTGGTTCAACTTCATTTAGGGTAACTACATCTTCTGTGTATGATCATTATTACCCCTACACATAGCTTCCTTATTATTACAAAATAATAATTCACAAGTGTATATCCTTGGATCGGTTATCCTATAACTAAATAGGTTGATATAGGGAACCTAATTTTTATTATGTAAATATTCATAGAATATAGGAATTTGGAATGTACCACTTGAATTTGATCAGTACTGTGAAGCTCGTGTCCCTCTTGGAAAATGTAGGTGTGATCTTATTCTTCATGAGTAAAAATATCTACATTACTGTGAACATATTCAGATTTATAAAACATAATAATGTTTTAGGTAAACTCTCTCACCTAGAGACTTTATCCTATATTCATATTTTATATACATTGGCTGCTCCCTTTCCCTTCCTTATATTCCTATAAACATAAGAGATGTTCTCTTTTTACAACAATAGGATTTCTTATCCTTCATTTGAATTAATAAATGAAAAATAATATGAAAATATTGGGCTCTCTTTATTTTTTCAAAAACTACATAGGATGTTCAAAGAAACATACACACCATATACTTATTCTTGTTCATTAATTAAAGTGTATGAAATCAAGTACAACATCATATCACTTAATTCTTTGACTCAATGGTTTTTTTAAAGTTTTAAGTATCGAACATACACATCTTAATTCTCTTTATTTATATATTTATAATGAGTTATTAAAATATAATATTCATACCTCGGTACTTTATAAATATCATCATTTAAACTCCAGAAATCTCACTTATTTAAAACACAACATCTACATTTAATTTTTAATTTAAATTCTCATTTTAATTTGGTTGAAGACTTAGTATTTTTCTTCCTAACAATATATATAAATACCATGATTTCCTTATCTTTTAAAATCCTTCCATAAAAATATCTTCTTAAAATTAGTCCACATATGCATAAAACTATGAAAATTAACGCCAGGGTTGCATATTAATTCATGGTGTGAAATTATCCACAAATATCTTTCCCTCATTTACTAAAATCACAAATGAGGGTTATTCATGATATATGAAAACTTTAAAATCTCGATAAACATCATCTAATTTAACTATATCAATGTGCAATTGGATGAATCATAAGTTCTAACCAAATGAATCATACACAATGTAAAGTAACATGTATGTAGTAACATCCAATGACTTATATGTAATATCATACATAGACTCATTCTTTACAACCAAATGACTTGTACATAGACTTTTACACATTTTAACATAGGTTATTAAGACTCTATTTTCATTATTATTTAATTTTCAATCTATAAATAATATTCACCATATGATCATATTATCTTTTGTTTATATACTCACATATCCTAAACTATCTACGGTGTCATAAATTCATGCATGATAAATATTAATGACCACCTCCACATCATGAAGATAATATTATTCTCATTTTATGATTATAATATCATTAAAATACTCTCAAAGGAATGTATCTTCTCTACAAAACTTGAAATATATTTATAATCCATGTAACGAGCATTATTTATTTCTACCTTCACCACAACTTCCTAAAATATGAGTTTATTCTTTGGTGCTTCTGGAAATATGTTGTGGTATTCACAGTGGAAAGAATAAAGATCATGTCATTATCCCATGTAAATACAACTTATTTAAATAGTTATGTGAGTTTTGAAGGCACAAAATAAACTCCCCTATCATGTAAGGTTGAATACAAATTCTATATCATTATTTTGTTTAGATCATGTATACATGTTTTAAAAATTTGAATAGTTCCTATATTTACCACATCTCACATCAAAACCTCACCCATGATGTGTCTAATTAATAACCATGTACATGGAATCCATATGATGAAAAAATTACCTTAGGGCCTCCCTACCGAGTGGGTCAATTGGGCCAACCTACATGTATGGTTTTCTCTTATGAGTACTTCCCTATAGTCTTACTCATCTTAAGACAATGCTGACCTATGCTGTATTTTCCTCAACTCATCCATAGCTGCTCTAAGTCGGTAATAAACCTAAATCTTGGTTGGTTTCTCATAATGGTTTTATTCTTGGGATAACATGTGTAACATTTCGGTAAAAAGATACACTCTCTTTTAATATTTAAAATCTGGTTCTTAGGTTTAGAGGGCATGGGAGTTGATTTGGAGTTTCTAGCATAACCTAGGCTGTTAACTACCTAATGGGAACATTAAAACCATTAATATGATTTATGATGTGAATATTTCAATAGGAATATGATGTGAGTTTTCTTCATAGTGTGAAACTTGTTCAGGATTTGAACAGAATTCATAATGTGAATTCATCAATCAAGATTTTTTTTAACTAAGGAAATGAATTTTTTGACATATATGAAACATGAGATATTCACCTCATGAGACAAGGATTAAAAATTTTAATTCTTAATTCCCAATGTGTTTTATTATTCTAGAATCCTAAATCCTATTCATTTTGTGTTTATCCTCCTCCCTCAAACCCTAGGTCTCTCCCATGTGATTTTGGGTGATTCCCACCCTTCCAGATCACTCTGTTTGATGCATTTGATATATGATGTGTTTGGCTTATCTACTTTTGGTAATTTTGTTAATTATATTATCATTAGTTTATTTTCTCATGGATTGGATAGAAGTGTTGGGATTTGTTTTTAGAGTTTTTGACCAGGATAAGATACTCCTTTGATCCTACACATTTTCACATCATCCATTTCCTTCCAAAGGACAAAACATGTGTTGGTTTTGGTAAAAAATGTGATTTACTGGAGTTATGTGTTGATATATCCTACCTTATAATCCTTAAATATATTTAACTCAATTCTGAGATGTGGGAATCCATTATAGGGTCTCATTTGTTGATCTAGAGTTACTTCTGGTTTGTGTGGATCCTTTGTGGGTGGTTTGAAACCCAAGTTTTGTGGTAGGTAGTTCTTTATCCAACTAATGATAGATGAACCATTAATAATCTTGGTTTTATAATTTTTTTATGAATTATTTTTTATGATTTAGTGTTGGTTGATTTGTGTGTATAAACATATTTTTTTAGAAATTATTTTTTCATGTTGTTTTGGTAAATGAAATTTGTTTTCAAAGATTTATGAAATGAATTAAAAAATGTGGTTTAAAAGTAGGTTTTAATGAAAAAAATTTGTTTGAAATTGTTTTTGAAATTTATAATCCCTTTGAAATGATTTAAAATGTAGCACATAGGAGGCTTTGATACTTAGGTGGAGGGTGTAGTATTGAGGCTCATTGTTTGGTATTGTAAGGGGGTTTAATTTTGAGGAGGTTATTCCATTACAAGATTAAGATACATATGGATCTATTAATTTATTTAAATAGTTGTAGGGTTTAATTTTTTGGGGTGTTCCTATATTCTCTAGATTGTTATTCATGGGTCTTACGAACTTGTAGTGTGCATTAGTCATATTTTTGTATGACTGTCCTAGCTAACTTGACACAAGTTTTTCCTGGAGTGTTTACCATTATGATTTGGATTTGTACGATTTTTATTTTATATACCTATTTTTGATAAATTTTAAATGATTTGAAAATTTTTATTTGAAACTATTTTACCTATATTTGTCTGAGAACTATGAAAAAAGGGAACTGTTCACCATGATTTTGATACTAAACTATTAATTTTTTTTATCACAATTTATTTTTTTTTGAATTGAGAATATTGGGATTATTATAAAGATAATTAATATAGAAAAACTTAGTGAAATACTACTAATATATTTTTTATTACACCCTACACACCCTTTTTATGGTGTGTAGACCTAGTATTTTTTTAATGTAGTAAAAGGAAAGGCACCACAGTGAGGCATCACAGTTTATGTTAGCTGGGTTTGGGTAGCTGGTGGTGAGATGGTGGGATGTTTCCCACATATCACACAGAGTATCCATTTCTTGTTTTAGTTGTCCTTTGGATGTTAGTCATATATCTTGTAGTTTTATCTTACTACTTTTGAGTTCTATCGCTACATTTGTTGATTCTTTGGTTATGGGATATTTTTTAGTGCTCCTATCCTATTTTTTTTCCACTGAAGGCATATCTATTCCATGTATCTTCTTTCATGTCTAGTGAAATAATTTTTTTTTAATTTGTGTTTGATGCATAGGTTCTAGTTTCCAACTCATGGGGATTGGGAATACCCTTTGGGTATATAGAGGGTTGGGTCATGTACTAGTTTTAAAAGATATCCTGGATAGGTTCTTTAAAAATTATTATGAAGGGAAAGTTTATCCTCAAGTTTCCTTATTTTGGGACAATCTATAAGATATGCGATCTTATTGTTGGAACTTGAGAGGCAGGTTTCAGTGAGTGCCATGCTATATCTTTCTGGGATGTACCTCAAGTTACCATGAGATGTTGGGATGTGAATATCTTGTGTTGAGTTTTGATCATAATCTCAGTTTCTACTTATGGGTTTCTAGTTTAAATTGAGATTATTGTGTTTCCTAATCATTTTAATATATTTATAGTGTGTAGTGATATACCTCCAAGATGTATTTTGAGGGATCTAAAATAGAGTTCAATGAGAGATACTACTAAAGGTAATCATCCTATAGACAAGAATCTTCTCAATTCTATCATTCATGTAGTTCATGTTGTGCACCAGAATGTAACATGAGTACAGAACCTAGTTAGTGAAGGAAAACCATGAGCTGGAGGAAACAAAGACTGATCTTGAAAGTTATTAACCTAGAAGTCCCCTTACTTTAGGGTTATGGATGAACCTTTAATAGTGGAGGATTGAATAGAAAATTTTGTTCATTTATTTGAATTATGGGATACACCTAAGGCTATTAATTTGATGTGCATTATGTTTAGAATTATGGGTATAATAATCAGTGATGGGATCCCATGGTGTAGGAAAATTAGAACATGGGTTTATATTGGATGGGTTTCAAGACCTTATTCTTTCATAATCTCTTCCCAGAGTCTCTGATGATATAAAAGTCCCTGAAGTTACTCTCTTTTTAGTAGGGAGAGTGATCGGTGTCTGAGTACACCAATCAATTTGCATATAAGGTTTGTTTTTCTCTCGAGGTGGTGATGAAGGATCAGTTGAGAGCACAAAAATAAATGTAGGGTTTGTGATAAATATTACATCAGAGGTATTTATGATAAATATTACCACCTATACTGACATGTAAGACATGGATATGATGGAAGAGATGTATATAATGGTAAATATTTGATTTATTTTCTCTCTACTTCCACCTAATGATAGCTATAATGGAACGCAAGGGAAAAAGAGTAAGTGTAACGAGAATCATAGGAGTGGTGGAGGTTTTTCTCAGCAGCAGGACCCCTCTACAAGGTCATTAGTAGTTAGTATTGTTCCTTTGAATTACCTCAACTTGGAAAGGTTAGTAACACCATACATACTTTTCCCACAACCATGAATATATGTAATGCTTTCGGCCATCGTGGCCACCTATAACTGTTCTTCCAAGATATGACTATACCTCATTATTGTTAGGGATCTTTAGCTCTAAATTCCATTCCATCATAGTCACAAGCTTCAAAGTCCATAGGGATCTATATATAGGGCTCAGTGAGAGGTAACATTTTTGCAGAATCTTCAATATCAACTTCTTTATTTGATTATGGTGCCTCACACTCATTTATATCAACCTATTTTATTGATATGATTAAAATTATAGGGGTGATCATATCCTTTTTTATGGATCTAGATAAGCCTCGTGGAAAGAGGAAAGAGAAGGTGTTTCAATGCCTATCTTATTATCTTTTTAATGCTAACATGAAGCTAATATAAGGTTTCTTGGTTCTTGATCGGGATTTTTTCAACTTAATCATTAGGAAAAATTGCATTATTTTTCTTCAATATTATATTGATTGTTATCATCAACATGTTCTGTTATTTTATACTAATGGGAGATCTAGTGTGATTTAGAGAGAGTGGGATCCAAGGTCTGGTCATGTATGACCCTCCCAACCAGATCTCAACATTTAATTTTTAGTCATTGTAGTTAAGCTCGATGATGTTAATTTAGATATTGATCATCCCTTGGGTGTTAGGTACTTACATGATGTCTTCCTAGATTAATTCTATAGTCTTCCTCCTAATAGGGAGGTAGATTTCAAGATTGTTATGGTGTCCGTTACGTAGTCGATCTCGATACCCTCCAATCATATGGCACCTATGGAGATGAAGGAAATCACGATCTAGTTGGATGATTTAATAGAGAAAGGTTTTGTTCACCCTAGTGTATCCCCGTATGATACCCAATTCTATTTTCTATGAAGTATTATTATTAAATTTGATTGTGTGTGGACTATAAAAAGTTGAAATGAGTGATGGTTAAGAATAAGTACTATTTACATCATGTGGATGGATTGTTTGATCAGTTAAAGGGGGTGAAATGGTTTTATAAAATTGATCATTGATCAGGTTATCATCAACTTAGAGTTTGGGAGTCTGATATCCTGAAGACAACTTTTAGGATAAGGTATGAACATTATGAATATCTTTTAATGCCTTTTGGTATAACTAATTCTCCTACAATTTTCATGGATTTGATGAACCCGATATTCCATTAGTATCTAGACACATTTGTCATATTATTTGTGGATTAGATCCTGGTTTATTAGAGATCTAAGTGTGAGAATGAAAACCATATGAATATCATTTTATAAATATTTAGGAGTCACCGAATTTATGGAATGGTTTCAAAATATGGTTTCTTGATAAAAGAAGTGTATTTCTTGGGGTAAATTATTTTAAAGTGCAGACTTTTAGTTGATCTTGGGAAGGTGAAGGCTATCTTGTCATGGGAAGAACCACAAAATGTATTCAAGATATAGAGATTCTTATGTATGGCTAGATACTATTGGTGGTTTATCAATAATTTGTCAATTTTGGCATCACCATTGACTGCTCTTACCAAAAAAGGGTGAAGTTCACATGGGATACTAAATGATAAACTTATTTTGATAATTTTATGTAGCTTCTATAATTGTATCCTATAATGATCTAACCTGAGTTGGGTAAGGGGTATGTTGTATACTAAAATGCTTCTGGTGATAGTCCAGGTTGTTTTCTTATATAGAATGAGCATGTTTTTTTCAATGAATCTATTCATCTTTTACCACCTAAGATGAATTACCCCACTCATGATTTTGATATTTCTGCAGTTATTCATGCACTTTAATGTTAGTGGCACTATATTTTTGGGGAGAGGTTTTTATTCTTTTATGTTCATAAGATTCTAAGATATATCTTTTTTTCAGAAGGACTTGAATATTGAATAGAGATGGTGGGTGGAATCCCTATAAATGTTTTACCTTGATATCACCTATATCTGGGGGAAGGGTAATATCATCACTGACACTCTTAGTTAGAATGTTTTACCACATGCTGCTTGGAATTGAAAGAGGAGTATATTCTGATGGATATTTTTTTATCAGTTTCATTTGGATGTGAAGGAGGATGGTTTAGGTATGGTTTTGACCATTTTTTAGTTATCATCATCTATCCTTGAGTCTATTATGTAGGGTCAATAGTATGATGATGAGTTCATGGGAATTAGGTAAACCTTTAATAGTGGAGAGACTATTTATGGTTGGTTTATTCCTTCTAATAGTATTCATCATTTTAGGGATTGGGTTTTCATCCTTATACCTATGATGAATTTAGTGTTTCATGATTTTTATAGTTATTCATGGTCCATTCCCCCTGTAACTATAAATATGTATTATGAAATGATATGGTGTTTATGGTGGTCAGGAATGATGCGAGACATAGAAAATCTTGTGTCCTATTGTTACACCTACTGGCAGATAAAGGTAGAACATCAGAAGATTTATGCTCTATTTCAGCCTCTTGTGAGGCCAATATGGTGATAGGTGTGGTTTCTATGGACTTTATTGTTGGATTACCACGAACTTAAAAAGGAAAGAAGACTCTGTACGTGGTGATTGGTTGATTAATGAAATCATCTCATTTCATTCCAATCAGAGACACGAATTTTTTTGAAGAACTAAGTAAGCTATAAAGGAAAGTGATTTTGAGGTTTCATAGGGTTACCTCTACCATTTTATTGGATATGTATCTGTGGTTTACCTCTAGATTCTAGAATATTCTCCAAGATGTGATAGGAACTCAGATCAGGTTGATTATATATTACCACCCATAGATGGATGTTTAGATGGAGTGTGCTATAAAAATCCTAGAGGATATGCTCTATTACTACATATTGTTTTTTGGTGTATCATGGGATACCATCAAAGACTAGTCGAGTCTGGGTATAACAATAGTTACCAGTCATCGATCAGAATGGATCCCTTCAAGGCTTTGTATGATCTCCCATGTAGGGTGCCTATATATTGGGAATAGGTGAGTGAGGCCTCTATTATGTGACCGAGTCTCATTAAGGAGATGTTAGTAAGAATTTAGTAAATACATGTATGCTTGGTTACAACTTAGAGTTTGTAGAAATCGTATGCGAATCGTCGATGTCACCCTTGGGATTTTTCCATTAGTGACCTAGTTTTATTAAAATTCTCTCCTAGATTGGGTTATTTTCATATCGAGAAACAATTAAATATGGATACAAGGAATGTTAAACCATTTGAGATCATTAAAAAACATGGTCAGTTTTCTTATCAGTTGTCATTTTTAACTCAATTGACAGGTATATATGATGTTTCCTTATATCTCATATTGGGAAATACCATCTTGATCCCTCTCATCTTCCATGTTTGGAGGAGATTGGGTTTGATATATAAATTTATATTATGTATAAATTAGTGGGGATCATTTATTCTTAGAAAAAGGTCTTTTATGGGAAGTATATTCCATTTTTCAAAGTGTTATGGTAGTGCGAATCAAATTCTCAAGATACTTGGGTATACAAATCATCGGTGTGGGAGAAGTGTTCTAACCTCTTACAAAAGAATTATTCTTCCACATTAATTCTTGGGGATGTAAATTCCTATGGTGGGGATATTTTAACAACATGGGAAAAAGGTATGCTCTCTTTTAATGTTTAAGAGCATATTCACATGTTCAGAGGGCATGGAAGTTTATTTGGAGTTTACTACAGAACTGAAGATGGGAAATGCCTATAGAGAACCATCATTCCATGAATATGATTCATGATATGTATATGTCCTTAGTAATAATCCACATGTTTGTTTTTATATCATGAATCTCATTTATGTCATGAACTGAACTCATGATGTGAATTCATCTATCATGTTTTTTTAATTGAGGCGACACCTTTTTCAGCATATATGCAATTTGGGATATTCATG
Organism: Viscum album; assembly: GCA_963277665.1. NCBI lineage: Eukaryota > Viridiplantae > Streptophyta > Magnoliopsida > Santalales > Viscaceae > Viscum > Viscum album. The sequence goes on along the minus strand of OY728147.1, from coordinate 863,928,647 downwards.
TCACGAGTCAAGGATCCAATATGTGAATCCTTTATTCCCCAAACATTTTATTTCACTTAAAGCTTAAATCAAATTTATTTAGTGTGAAACATCCTACCTTGACCCCTAGGTCTCTCCCTTGCGATCTTGGGTATTTCCCTCCCTTCCAGATTGCTCCATTTGGTGTGTTTGATATCTGGAATGGTTAGTTGATCTCATTTTGTTAAGTGTTTTGATTCTTCGTTCATTGGATTATTTTCAAATGGTTTGGTAAGCAAAGTTGGGTTGAGTTTATAGATTCCTTGATCAATATATGATACTCTTTTGAGCCTATCTAGTTTCTCTTTGTGTGTTGCCTTCCGGAGCCTGACCCTTGTGTTGGTTGTGGTACACCGTGCGAGTTCCTTGAGGTATGTGTAGATATATCTTCCCTAATGACCCTTTAATTTATTTAATTCTATTATAATATATGTGAATAAATTCTAGGGTCTCCGTTATTGATCTCTATTTCCTTCCAATTTGTGTGGATCACATGCAAGTGGTGTACAACCCATGTTTGAGGTACGCAGTTCCGTTTCTAGACTATATAGGATAAACGATGATTTATATTAGATTTATATTAGTTTTATAAATTTTTATGATTTTTTTGGTTAATTTGTGTTTGTAAATATGTTTTTTTGAGAAAATATGGTTTCCCCTTTATTTTGGTAAAATAAAGGCATTTTGAAAGAATTATGAAATGAATTCAGAAATGGGTTTTCAAAGTAAGTTTTTTATGGTAAAAAGGTTTTTAAACGTTATTATTAAATTTTTCATCTGTTTTAAAGGAAATTAAATATAGCACATGTGATCCTTAGGTACATAGGTGGAGGGTGTAATATTAGGGCTCTTCATTTGGTATTGTAAATGGGTTCACATTCTAGGGCGCTCTTATGTTCCTATATTGAGATGAATTTGGTTCTAAGAATTTATTAACATGTTAGGATGGTTCAATTTCTAGTGTGTTCCTATATCCCCTTTACCTTGATTCATGGGTCCTAGGGACTAGTATTTCACACTAGTCATATTGATGTATGAGTTTCATAGTTAACCTAACCATAATTTATCCTTGGAGTGTTTACCATTTTGATTTGGATTTTTACTATTTGGATTTTATATAATTTTTTTATAAATGTGAAATGATTTGTAAATTGTTCTTTTGAAGTTATTTTACCTAGATTTAGTTTATAATTGTGGAAGAAGGGAAACTGATTACCATACTTTTGATATAAAACTATTATTTTTATGCTCTATTTTATTTTAAATTCAGAATATTCAGATGTTATACAAAGACTTGATATAGAGCACCTAGGTGGGATCCTAATAAGCTTATTTAGATTTCCCCCTGCACACCCATTCAGTAGTGTGTATTGTAATACCTTGTGTTTTTAGGAATTACTTTTTTTGTGAATAAATTAAATTTCTTTGATGTCTTTCATTTCACGCTAAACCAAGTTAAGCTTTATTTATACAAAACGCCAAGATAAGATTGAACTACTCAAAATAATTATATTATCTTGAGGTATACACAAATCTATGTTTTTATTGTGTTATACACAATTTTTAGTTCCTTTGTTAGCTTGGGTAACATGAAAGACTGAGTTTTACCAAACTACAATATACTGTTAATAATATTATTAAAATATTATTATAGTTATCACCAAACCATTGGAATAGAAGGTGTGAAAAAGATTAAATAAATTATGATAAAATGGTTTAGTAATATATATAAAATTATTTATTTGGAAAAAAATTAATTATAAATTAAATTAATAACTATTTTAAAATATCGAAATTCCGTTTTTGATAAACTATTTTTACACACACAAACATGTTTTATTTCAACAAATTAAACAAAAAAATTATAATGAAAAATTTTAATGGATGCATAAATTATATATTCAATCAAATATTTATCATTTATATTATGTGTTTTATATATAACAGATAATAAAAAAAATCCATTTTTTTACATAAAAAGATGTATTTTTCTAAAAGGCAGTTTTACCGCATTTTAACAGCACACCTATTTTAAAACTAAATTTTGAAACTTTTATAAATTATATTTAACAAAATATACTTTATTTTCGAAATCATAATGTAAAAATTATATTAGAGTGATTTTTTGGATTTTTCTAAGAATTTTCATTTTTTGATGAATAGTGGAAAATATTGAATTTCAATTAAAAATAAACTTTTCATCTAAATAATTTTCAATTTTAAAATTTATTTTATATTGGGTTTAAAGTATATTTATGTCAATTATATATATATATATATATATATATTAATCTAATTTAGGTCATTGGATCCAATTTCATGTTGAAATTTGTTATAAAAAAAATTCAAACTTTTGAACATTTTCACTTTAAAAACCCGTTGTTTCGTCCCGTCTACAAGATTATTTTTAAATTAATTTATACAAATTATTTGATTTAAATTTAGAAAAATTGATTCCATATTTTTAATAGTAACACTTTATAGTGTCTTATATGGTGAACTTAGTTTTTTTATAAAATTAAATTAGTTAAAGGAGTTAAAATTAATTAGAGTGATTATGGTAAAAATGTGTTTACTTAGTGGCTATACTTTAATATTAAGGGCCTAAATAACCTATAAACTTGTATAAAACCACTTTTATATAAATATATCATAACATATTATCTTATTAAAGATTTATATGAGTTAATGGGAATACTATTCAATTAAAGTGACCCATATAACTAGTTAAGAAAAGAAAAAGACAGAAAATGTACCTTGGATCCTTTTATTTTCAGTAACGCTTTGGGGATAGGTAACAAACTATATATTTCAGGTTCTAAATATATTTTTTAAATATAAATAAGTTTTTTTATTATAATAATTTCTATTTAATTTTTAGATATGATATAAAAATATTAAATGTTTAAGAAACACCAATGCATGGATTATTTTGTTAATAATTTAAAAAATATATGATACTAAAAATATTAAAAATATGGTGAATAGAATGAATTTTTATGTTCAATTATTTATTTAGATTAATATATAATTATAAAAAACTATTAAATTAATATATTTGAATTCAATTAATGTATTTGTTTTTTAAATTTAACTAAATATATAGTGTCAAAATTTACATTAATGTTGTTTTATAATAAATTATATTTTATTAAGTGATTAAAAATTACAAAAAATATTATAGTTTTTAGATTTATTTATTAATGTTAATTAATATTAAATATAGTCCATTAATGGACCAATTTATCTTTTATGATGGACATATTAACCCCTAAAAAATAAAAACTTTGTTGGCACGGTTAAGGTTAAAGCAGTATTTTTGCGTGTTACATGCGCTTCTAATAAATTTAATTTCAAAAAAACATGGTATTTTTATTTTATAATTTATTTAAAATATTTAAAATCATTGGGTATAAATTTTATAATAAGTCTAACTTCAATTTAGTTTTAATGGATGAATTAAATAGGTTAGAAACTAGCTACCTTAATGAAAAACCAAAATGAAAAAATAAGGAAATTAGGTGTTAAGGAATATTTTTTATAAAAGTGAATTTATTTTGTGTGGTGTGAGTGTGGCTAGACCATAATTCCTCTACAATATATTATTTTTCATTTTTTAATCACATTAGTTAAGTGATACCTACCAATAGTTTTTACCTTTTTTATTTACAAGAATGTCACTCATCCTCCAATATAAAAGAGAATTTACTCTCCCCCACTATTTACATCTATAAAGACCTTTGTATCATCCAAAACCTGATGAAATAATCTCCCAAAATCACTAATCTCATAATAGAACCCTAAATTTTGGAATAAATCAAACTAATTTGGTTCTTTGGTGCAATCCAAACGGATTTACCTGAAGAAGAGGTAACATTCTTTAATGAGAACTTTTGTTTTATTTCTTTCTCCACCCCTTAAATTATTCTTATATCATGATAATATAGTAAAATAAGTATCCTAAATATTATTATATATTTTTATATTAATGGTATGACCTACACATACACACACTTTCATAAAATGGAATACAAAATCATCGTTTGTGTGTAAGGTGGAGTACCACCACGCGAAACGATGTCATTCTTTCTTCCATTACCACCTATCAAGGTTGGGAATAATGATATAAATATTGTTTCTATATTATATATATAATATTTATACTTATTTAATTATTATATAACACATAAATTCATTATTTTCACTTTGTGTGAATATGATAACATCGTTTGCGGACGTGTGGACTACCACCTCTTCAAAGAAATGTAATGCATTCACTCTTTACATAGAATGTATTAAGGACAGTTTAATTAAACATATGTGATATTTATGATATAATAATGATAATTTTATTATAACATATATATACATCATTTACTTTTGTTTCTTTAAATATGAAAAGAAAATGGAAATAATGTTCACATGTACATACGACCTATCCTCTCTATGAACGGTGTATTTCATTTCCTATTGCTATAATTTATTGGTTATTATAAATAAATATATTATGAATAAATATATTATATTTATATCATGGTTTACATTATTTAAATAAGGAAATCATGATCAACTAATGAGGACCAAAAATAACAAGTCAAAACATATACAAAAAGAAAACGATTATTAACCAAAACGTAACTTTAACATATAATTATTAATAAAAAGGTAATAAAAAGTCACAATAAAAAAATATATGGTATGATATATAAGAATATGGTCCTGTGGTATATGTATAATAAAATATATTTATTATACAATATGTTTTAACATGTAATAATAAATTTAATACTTAAGGTAGGGGAATTTCATCTCACTTTTTATATCCGTGAGATACGTTTCATATTCATGACTCATTTCTTTTATGTGGTGTATATAATGACCTATAGAAATTTATATCAGGAATTTAATTTATTTCATGATACTAAAAGTTTCCACTGATGTTATTCTATCATAGGTCTCATGGTTGAATGGTTACTCAAGTAGTAAGGGGATTTCTAGTCTCACTTTTTATTTCTGCAAGACTTACGCAATATTCACCACTCATTTATTTTGTGTGGTGTATATCATACATGATAATTTATTATATGATTATTATAATTAAATTTATGGGTATTTACATATCCATTTTATTATCTATATTTCTTTGGGTTTACAATTTAAAAGTTACTAAATCAGTAAAGTAAGTTTGTCTCGATTTTCGTTTTTGTGACACATGTTATGTTATGCACATGTATTTTTTAACAAGGTGTATATACTTCCCATCAACATGTTTTATCCTTAATATCATTATTTTAATGATATTTAAATGTAAATACAATTTTATTATCTCATGGGGATTATGATTTAACTTTACCAAAGTTGTAATAGTTTATTGCTAAAATCTTTTTATTTATTGGGATTGTTTATTCTTATGATTTCATTAATGAAATATTATGATCCATATCTCAGGAACTCTCGTGAACTTTATTATAATATGGTTATTCATGATATATTCATGTATGGGTTCCATTTTCCCACTCTTTTTTACATAATATACCTAAGAAAATTATTTTAATAAAACCCAATTTTATTTTCCCCTTCAGTTAGAAATATATGTTCTTTCAACACAATGTTTTCTAAATTTTTTTCACATGATATTTTAAGATCATTTTCAATGAAATGTATTCCAATTTTTTTTGTTTAATAAATTTTTTAAATGTTTTTTAAAAACTTCCTTTTTATGTTTTTCAATGCTGTTTTTAAAGAAAATTATTTTAAAAATGTTTCATATTTTAAAGAAAGTGATTTTCAAAGAATGATTAATTTACTTAAGAAATGATCTAAGTAATTTTTAAAAATACTTCACCATATAAGATATAATCCTCTAAAATACTTTATTATTTAATGGAGATATGATCTAAGGTCACCATTCTTATTCTTTTATTGAATGGTTTTTGTTTATGATGACAAGTTGTTTATAAAATATGTTTCTCTTCCATAGGTTATACCATGAAAAAACAATTATGAAACCTAATTCCTTTAATGGTTTATTCAATTGTAAAATTATTACAAAACCTATCTCTTTTATAGTCATTATGGTATGATGAAATTTTCATGATACCCATTTCATTTCATGGGTTATGATATAATTTTTAGGAAACCCAACTATTTTTATGGGTCATGATATAATGAATGTTTTATTATATTGTGGCACACATATGTATGATTTCATTATTTGTTGGGTAGGACCTATATATCCCTCCAATTTATTGGGTAATGATAAATGTTATTTGAGCTCATAGGGTACATGGGTTATATCCAAATCCTGAAAACATGATGGTACATGAGTTGTAACCCAAGTTTAAAAACTAGAGGGTACATGGGTTGTAGCCCACACCTAAAAATTGTAGGGTACACAGGTTATAGCCCAAACCAAAAAATAAGTGGGTACATGGGTTGTAGTGTAAGCCTAAAAAAAGAGGGTACATGGGTTGTTTCCTAATCCTGAAAATAAGAGGGTATACGAGTTGTATCCCAAGCCAAAAAACAAGAGGGTGAACATATTTTATCCCAATATTGAAGCACATACACATGTTATTAGCCTAATCCTAACATGTTATGAAGGTTTTGGTAGGTAGCCTTGAAATAATATTTTCTATACTTATGTGCATTCCAAAAGTTCTATGTCTTATTCCTATACTATTATCTCATGGATTATGTTCTTGATTTCATTACGATTCATATCTTATGAACTGCCAATATTTATACCATGAATCATGTATATGATCTTTGATATGCATGGTATGATCTTCAAATTTTATTCTCAGTTCTCATAACCTTATACTCAATTATGATTATGTATATTCTTTATTTACCCTTACCGAGAATCTGAGCTCACCCTTTATTTTGTTTTATTTCCCAAGGTTTTGAAGAAATATTTTAGGTAGGAGTACTAAATGAGAATATATTTGTGGGGAAACATCAAATATCATTCACCAAGTTATAATATTATGTCCCAATATTCCAAATACAGTAAACTATTACGGCCCTCAGGAATGTACTTTTGTAGTGTCTGGAATATTAATCTTAAATGATGTAATATTCATGTATGTTAAGATTGGATAACTATAGTTAGTATCAAAGGGATTTTTAGTCAACCTTTGGAAACTAGGATTAGAAAAATTTAGTGATAAACCTAGGAATAATTTTAAAGATATTTCTAGGGATGTATCTAAGGAGAAATCTAAGAATGAGTTAAAGTATAGAAAAATGTCTTTGAATTTTGGTAAAGGATAAAGTGAGTAGTTTCCTAGAAATATATCCCTGTCTGGATGCTTCAATTGAATGTGCCTCTAAAATAGATGTACATAGGTGTAACAACTCCAAAAAAATGTATTGAGCTAGACTCGATTGGGAACTGGTGAACAAAAAAAGGCCTTGATAAAGACCTAGTATAACACTTCTAGGGGATATTATTTGGAAATTCACAAACTCTTCATTAACCATCTAGAAGGATTTAAATATAATATGACTATGAATGACCTAGGATAAACCTATGGGGTCATAGATTAAATAAGGTTTCATAATTTCGACATCCTATAAGTGATTTTTCCTGATTATGTGGTTTTCAACTATGATAAGTGTTTATCACACTATGCTTTCCTGTTATAATAAATGGTGGTAACTAGAAGGAACTAGGTTAATATTGAATGTGATGAACAATTTTCTAAAGAGAAGTCAAGTGAGATGATAACTGTAGTAAAGGACGTTGTGATTATTCTTAATCATTTTTCATGGATCATGATTAACAATGTGTACCTTAATAAACTCCTAGACTCTTCAAGGAAGAAAATGAATGATTTTTCTGAGAATTCAGGATATGGAGAACACAGAGGATAGAAGATTCAGTTTCCTTAATCAACTATTTGACTCCCTCAGGAATATAAGGAATGAGTTTTTTTTTATAATTCAGAAAATATAGACCATAGAGTAAAGACGATTCAGTTTCCTTTGTGTCAAGAATGTGGGAATACATACCCAAGTGGATGTCTTATAGGAACAATAATTTGTTTTTACTGTGAAAAATAATGAGTCAAAGAAAGTAACTACAAAGGGAAAATGAAAAGTTTAGTTAATGTAATGGATGAGAATATTGTCCTATCTATGGTATTATCAATTTATGAATGAATTAAATGTAAAAATTATGGGTATTTTTAAAATTGATGTCCCAAGTGGAATCATCATGAAGAGAATTAGAAAGGTGGTACGTGTAATGGTTATATTGTTGATGATGAAGATATTATGAATGAATTATGAGAGAAATGGGGTATTAAGGAATAATATGATGAAGCCTAGATAATTTCTTAAGGAAGAGGTGAAATTATTGAAGTATTAATTTATTTTAATTCAAGGATTTTGTTATATGAATCATGAAATGTATAACGATTATTTCTAGAAGTTTCTCATTAAGAATTTTTAAGAATATGTTAAATGGAACTCGGGAACCAGAAAAATGGATTTAATTGAAATGAAATATTTTATAAAAAAAATGCATGATTAAGGTAAGGTATACATTAATATGTTTTATAAGATGAGAAAATGATGTCTCGTTTGGATAAAGACATGATTGATATAGATAAATTAAATTGGATAATACTGATTACCTTATAACTGATAAAGTATTTGTTGAAAAATTGGTTTATGTTATCATTGATGAAATTTCAAAAAAATTTGGATTTAAGGAATATATCTAATAATCTTTTTTCTATGTAAGGAATGAAGAAGTGTGTATGTTTTCAATATGGTTTTATGGTAATTCAGGTTATTACCGTGTTTCAAGAGAATACAATATAAAAGTATTCACATGTTTGGTATGTGACAACCAAGAGTTACTTTATGATATAAGGGGGATCAATGTTAAGATGATTCCAAGAAATTTAGTGAACTTATTTATAAAGTTTTGGATTTTCAACTTTCAGAAGGGTTAAAAGGTTAACTACATATGAAAAGGTTAATGTTGAAATTTAAATAATGTTTTAGAGTTTAATGTATTACTTCACCATATGAATATTTATGAATATTGGATAACTTGTGCTAACCATTTTTCTTTTACAGATATAATGACTTATCATTCTATCTATGGGTATTATGATGCATTAGTGCTTTAGGGAAAAAATTCATTTTCATTTTTTAGAGTGAGAGATGATGTGGAAATTGATCAAGGTAGAACTAAAGGGTGGGATTGTGCATATGAATTTGAAAGAGATCAAGTAAGTATATCTCCTTGATAAAATTATTCAACTTTAGAAAAATGACATTTAAGTAAAATTTTGTCTTATTATCATCATTTTGATGATTTCAATTACTTCTTTTACACCTTTTGGGATTTTGGTTTGTTGATAATTAAATTTATCCCGACCATGTTCTCTATCACTCTCTATATATATTTGATTGTTAGTTTTCTCTTCCATGTCCATGTTTTCACTTTCCATCCATGTTCTCCTATGAGGAAACCTACTTTTTAGTTTCCTTGGGTAACTATAATGTTTACAAAATTATCTTTTAAAAGGAAGTTTTATTGTTCATTTTTCTGATATTGTTTTCTATAAAATGAAATTTCAAGTATTAAAACTTTGATAACCCAAATGAATTTAAAAGGAAAAATTCATTTTAATGGGGGTATAATGCAACATCATGAGATGTTATGATTTTTTTTAATAAATAAAATTTCTTTAAAGACTTGAATTTTATGCTACACTAAGTTAAAATTTCACTACACAAAAATCTTAGATTAGATTGTAGTGTATGCAACTCTATTTTTGTCTTGTGCTACACTCAATTCCACGTTCTTTTGATATCTTGCATTACATGCAATACCGAGTTTTACCAAACTATAATATAATATTAATATTATTCTAAAAAAATAATTATATTTATCTCATAGCTGTTGGAATAGAGGGTATGAAAAATATTAACAAAATAATGAGAAATTTTTTAGGCATGTTTGTAAAATGACTTATTTGGAAACCAATTATTTGTAAATAAAAGTAATAACTATTTTAAAATAACAAAATTCCTTTTCCAGAAAACTATTTTCCTCTACACAAACATGTTTTATCTAAATAAATTAAACAAAATTTTTTTGATTAATTATTATAATTTAATTTATATAAAATATATTCAATAAAATATTTAATGATCATCTTATTTGTTTTCTAGACAATTGATAAAAATAAATACAATTTTAGGTATAAAATGATGTATTTTTCTAAAAGGAAATTTTATCGCCTTTTAATGGCCCACATATTTTAAAAATAAATTTTCACACTTTTAAAAATTATATTTAACATAATAAACTTTATTTTTGAAATAATAATTTCAAAATTAGATTAGAGTTAATTTTTTTTATCTTCCTAAGAAGTTTCATTTTTTTATGAATAGTGGAAAATACTTAATTTTAATTGAAAATTCACTTTTCATATAAATAATTTACAACGTAAAATTATATTTTAAATTAATTTTAAAGTATATTTAGATAAATTGTACATATATTATTACATGTTATGTAATTTTAGTCAATTTTAGATTGAAATTGGGTATAAAAAGACTTCAAAATTTTAAACATTTTCTCTTTAAAAACTCATTGTCTCGTCCCATCTACATGATTTTTTTTATTTAATTTTTCCACTTTTGTGATTGAAATTTAGAAAAATATATTAAATATTTTTAATAATAATAATTTATAATTTATAATAATTACAATTTAGTTTTTGACCAAAAAAATTAGTGAAATAAATTAAAATTAATTACAACGATTAAGGTATACATGCGTTTACTTAGTGCTTAAAATATAATCATAAGTGGCCAAATTAACTATAATATTTTATAACACCAATTTGATGGAAATATATCAACCAATATAACCTTATTATATATTTATATGAGTTAGTTTTTATACTATTCAATGAAAGTGACCTATATAAAAAGTTAAGAAATGAAAGAGACAAAAAATATACCTTTCATCCTTTTATTTTCTATAAAGCATTCGGGATAGAAATAAAAACTATATAGGTTTGGTTATACATATTATTTTGAGGTATAAAAGAATTTTTTTAATCATAATAATTTATATTTAATTCATAGACAAGATATAACTACATTAAATGTTTAAGAAACACCAACACATGGATTATTTAGTTAATAATTAAATATAGAAAATAATATTAAAAATAATAAAAATAAGGTAAATAAAATGATTTTTTGTGTTCAATTAATTTTTTTGATGAATATATCATGATAGATATCTTTGAAAATAATATATTTTAATTTCATTATTGCATTGATATTTTTTTAATTTAATTAAATATATAGGGTCAAATTGACAATAATGTTATTTTAAAATAAATGATATTTTATTAAATTATTTAAAATTACTAAAAATGATATGTTCTATAAATTTATTTTTAAATTTTAATAAATATTATATATGGTCCATTAATTGACCATTTGATCTTTTATAATGAACATATTGACCTCTAAATAAAAAAACATTGTCAGTATAGTTAGAGTTAAATTAGAATTTTTTTTGCATTACATTTGCTTCAGTTAAATTTAATTTCCAAAACACGAAGTATTTTTATTTTATAATTTGTATTTAATACTTAAAATAAGTGGGTATAAATTTTAAAATAATAATCACTATAATTTAGTCTTAATTGATGAATTAAATAGGTTATAAAACTATCGACTTTAATGAAAAACCAATATGAAAAAAAGGAAACTCAAGAGTTAAGGAATAAAATGTTTAAAAATGAATTTATTTTGTGTGGTGTGAGGGTTTCTTGACCATAATTCCCCTACAATCCATTAGTTTTAATTTTGGACACACATGAGGTAAGGGAGACCTCCCAATAGTGTATATCTTTTTCATTTACAAGAATTCCACTCCTCCTCCACTATGAAAGGGAATTCAATCTCCCTAATTCTTCACACATCTCAAGACATTTGGATCATAAAAAACCCTATCCAATTTTTTTAAAAAAATACCTCATGTTATCTTAGAACCCTCACTTTGGATAGAAATCAAAATAAGGTGTTCCTTTGGTGAAAACCAAAAGGAGTTACCTGAAGAAGGGGTAACATTTTTCAATGAGCACTTTTGTTTTATTTATTTATCCACCCATTCAATTATTATTATATCTTGATCATATAATAATCTAAGTATCCTTAATATAATAATATTTTGTTATCTTAAGGGTATGTGTTACACATATATGAAGTGTCCAAGGATCAGTTAGGTACCACTGAGAGGGGGGGGGGGATCAAAGGTGCACCATTTTACAATTTTTTTAATCTAGCCTCTGTGACTGATTAAAGTCTCAATACATAGAATTTAAATCTATTACTCTCACTGTAACACCCCGGGTAAATAAAGAATATGAAATTTTCATATTTATCCCTATTTGTGAATAAAATGTTAATATTAATTTAAATGGAATGCTATGCTCGATGGCTTACCCAATACGCAACAACGAGTTCGTTTGAAATCTTACATTGCACTCTAATAATAAAATAATTTTATTTTAAATGGTAGTTAACACCTAGCCGTTGTAATGACGGGAATGATAAGAACTAACTACAAAATTATTATATATGTTTGTCAAATATTTTTACTTTTTACAATAAATGTTAGAGGATTAAAAATGTGAATGAATCCAATTTTAAGCGTAAACATTCTAATATTCTTTAAAAGGTCGATTAACCGCCTTTTGATGGCGAACCTATTTTAAATAAACTTTTTGACAATTTAATGTGTTATATTTGAAAAAATAAAATTATTCTTTAGAATTGGGACATCAAAATTTACTTTGTGAAATTTTTGGTATTTTTCTGATAAAGTACATTTTTAATGAATAGTGAAAAATGTTGTATTTTAATTCAAATCCACTTTTTAATCTAATTTATTTATATGATTAGATTATATTTTGAATTGGTTTTAAAGTGAAATTAGAATATATTTTTACCATTTAATCCAATAGTGGTCAATAGAATTAATTTCACTTTGAAATTGGACTTAAACTAGTGTCAATCTTTTTAATAGATATTGTTTCTTAAAAACACGCTATTTGTTTTGACAGCGGGAATTAATTATTAAATCAATTAATGCAACTTATATGTTTTGAATTTTGTAAAATAGACATCATTTTTGAATTCGTAATATCAAATATAGCTTAGGGTGAATTTTTGCTATTTTTCTGAAAAACTTCAATATTTGATGAATAGTGAAACCACTAAGTGGTAGTTTAAAAACTGATTTTTCGTTTAAATGAAACTTTACCACTTCTATGATTTGTATTTCAAAAATCTGACATACATGGTTTTCATTAGGATTTAAAATGTGGTTCAATGGGATTAAAATAATTTTTTGGTGAATAGTAACTTTTAAGTTTTTAATCGCGATTAGAGGTAATTAGTGTAATTTAAGGTAAAAATAATGTTTTAATAATATGAAATGACCTTGACACATGTCCTACCCTTATTGGATGTGTCATGGCCGACCAATAAAATCCATGGGTCAACTTGGGGACCCCATGGATCCACTTTGGTAGGAAAATGACAATAATAACTTTTTATTTAAAGTTTAAATTAAAATGTCACAAACATGTGTTGTTTTACTAAAACAATTTTTACATGGGGTTATACAAGTCATATTTTTGACTATAAATATTAATTAGAAAGATAAAAATATTTCCTAAATCATGATATTTTTTTTATAATTTTTAGACATTAAATAAATTAAATTATTTATGACACCATGATGATGCAGTGATTATCTCATTATTTAACGATTTAAATAAAATGAAAAGATAATGTAAAATCTAAGACCTACACTTGTAGAAAACCTATTGTATGTGTGGATTTAGAAATATTATCACTTTATCCTCAAAATATATAATTTCAGGACCTTTAAAATCCGAAAAACATTTTATAATAATGTTACATTTCAAGACTTTCCAAGAGTGCCCCTCCTCTCCTCTTATAAAAGCCCCCACCTCTACCACCTTAAACAGACATCTCAAGACTTTGGCTTGGCCAAACCTGCCCATTTTGTCTCTACACATACCTCTATTACTCCTAGAAGCCTCAATTTGGGCATAAGTCTTTCCAAGGAAGCCTTTGAGATCAAATCAAAAAGAGTTACCCGATTTAAAGGTAGTGTCTTCTCTTGTGTTCTTATGTTTTATTTTGCTTCTCCAACCCCCTAAAATCTTTTTATTCCTTTATTTTGTAACAAAAACAGTATATTCAATATAATAGTATGTTGTTATAATAATTATTCGAGCTACACTTACACACACATCCGTCTAATGGTTAAAGAACATTCTGTTTCTGGGGATGGAGAATTACTGCCTCACGAAACGATGATTGTTCAATATTATTTTAACACCTTTAAAGGTGGCCATTATAATGTCACTGTATTTTATATATGATATATAAGGTATTTATGTTTTCAATATGCTTCTGTATTTTATATTTAAAACATACGTTTATGCTTTTCATGTTGTGCAAATGCGATAATTTCATACAAGGAAGTGTGGACTATCGCCCCCTCAAGTGATGTGACTCATTCATACAATACATGGAATGTATAAAGAATTAAATTGATGAATTTATGTGATCTATATAACTTATATATTATACTGGAATTATAATATATATATCTCTCATTTAGTTTTAATTCCATCAATATGACAAAAAAAATGAAAGTAGCGTTCATGCGTATGTACGGCCTACCGTCTCCATGAACGGTGCCTTTCATTTTTTATCTCCAAATTTTATGGAATAGTATAAAATGAATATTTACTGGATATATATGATATTTTAATCATTAATACTTTTCTGGAAATTAATTACTACATGGGAAATCATTTTCAAACAAGTTCATTTTTGACTCATGTACCAAACATCGACAAAAACGTCTCATATGAACTAAATTTATTAAACAATTATTATAACCTTATAATATGTGATATGAACTGAATAATAATCCTTAAAAGAGGTCCTTAAGCAATTATAAATTGACCAAAGTTTATTATTCAGGAATATAAATAAACGAACAAGACAAGTCAGACTTGAGGTAAGGGATCCGACCTCTCTCTTTCTTTTCAAGTACCCTCTTTTATGTCATTTCATTTATGCTAAATGTTCTTATGTTGGAGGATATTCTTTTATATTAACCATAATTTAATCTGTATTTTCATATGATGAGATACCCCCTCTTACTCTCATTAATTCATTTTTATAATTTTTAAGTGGTACCGTTAGGCTACCTAATTTTCATAAGAGATCCAATCTCTCTCTTTTTAAGTACTCTCCTTTATGTCACTTCTTTTAAGATCCTCTTTGTTATGTTAGGGGATGTTCTTTTATATTACTCTTTATGTACATTTTATGTTAATATGATGAGAGACCCTATTTTATCTCATCAATCCATTTTTAGAAGTTTTAAGTGGCGCTGTTAGGCTGCCGAGTTTTCGTAAGGGATTTTTCATCTCACTTATATTTCTGTGAGATTTATGCTACATTTGAAACAATTTCCTTTGAGTGGTATATGTAATTCCCATTATTCTTCTGTTTGTGTAATATACTTTCATTTATGAGTATTTACATCAATTTTGTATTGTCCTTCTTTCATGGGGTGTATGTTTCGAAAGATACCCAAGTGAGTAAGGGAACCTTTCACCCTCCTATTTTAAAAAGACTTATTTTGTTATGTCTTTTAATTTAAATATTTTTATGTTGGGATATGTTCTTATATATCCTTATTGATGTAAATTTTATGACCAAGTGATGAGATACCATTTTATCTCTCATCAACTAATTTTATGAATTTTAAAGTGACGCCGTTAGGCTGTCAAATTTTACCAAGGGAACTTCTTAACCCAATTTCAATTTCATTGGGTTCAACATGTAGTTATTGAATATGTCATAATTTGAATATGTGTGAATGAAATTTGATTGTTTTACACTTAATATCCACTTATATTGGGTGTATTTATATTTTTCACACATAATTATGAGATTTATTTATCCTTAATTTAAGGATACCTTCTTTATAATGGATTTCATTTCATTTTACATTACTATTGAGACTTCATTGTTGTTATACACCAGTTCACTCTTATATGGTGTATATACTATCCTTTGGAATATTATATCATGAATCCATTTATTCTCATGATATTATAAAGTTCTGATTAAATGTTATTCCTCAATTATTGTATTCAAGTGTCTCTCATTTTGTTAAAAACCCTTTAACTAAAATATCGTTTTAAATGTTTTATTGATTTATTCTTATAAATATTTCTCATTAATATCCATGTTTTAAAAATGGTTTTGAGGATTTATTTATATGGATATTAATGGTTTAAAATTTTAAAAGCTTCAAAGTGTTATGAGACACTTTGATTCAAAAATATCTTTATCAAATGGTTTTAAATGGTTTTGAAAATGTTTTTTAGAATGGATTCATTATTTTAATATCTTAAATGGTTATATTATTATTTCAATGTGGGAATGTTATCTTTCCTTTATTAATAAGTTATGTGATGTGATTATGTTATGGTTCTTGGGCATTGTTTATGAAGACGGGTGGTTCCGTGATAAACTTAGGGCGGGTGAGCCCGATATAGCTCTCCAATGCATTGGGTAACGCGAAGGGGTTAAACGTTAAGGTTTCTCCAAATAGATTTAGGGAATATACTGTGATGGGTATTCCAAACGTAACCATGAGGGTTACTCCCTACGTAAGAATGTTATGAATGCCTCAAGTTACCTTTATGTCTTATTATTTCTATGAGTTATTCGTAAATCCTATGATTTCATGAGGTATGTTAAATTGCTTATGTTTTATGAGTAAAGTATGATTTCATTAGTTCTTATGTATACATGGACTAATGTTTTCTTTCCATATTTTTATAACCCTTACTGAGATTTTTATGCTCATCCCACGTTTTTTTTGAAATGTTTTTCACAGGACATAAAGTTGAATAGGGTCAAGGATGGGATCAAGGAAATGTGAGGCTTTCTAAAACAAGGAACTAGACATGAGTCTTTTGTTCAAGAGTTTTTATTTTGTGGAAAAAATGGAAGCTGAGTAGATGTGTCTACTTTGTAATCTTTTGAGATGTAATAGTTATGACCTAATTCTCTAAAAATCTAAACCGGAAAAGATCCTCTATGTGAATTATTCATTTAATTCATGATTAAGTAACGTTTAAGGCCGGGGCCTTATAGTTGGTATCATAGGTCGGTTTAGATAACTTTAGAAGTTAGGGTATTCTTTAAGCATAAGTGACATTACCATAATGGATAGGATTCCAGAAAGAGTCATAGTTTTTAGAAAAAGTGAATGAGTACGTATATCTTAGTGTTTATCTTCCTCATTAGTACATGATGATTTTTTTGATATACTCACCCTGACATTTTTGGTTTTAGTAAATGGATGGATCTTGATGCACCAATGTGACAATGGGTTTGAAGGAAACTATTGTGGTTCTCTGATTAAGAGACTAGATGAAATGGGAGTTTCAATGAGAAATCTTGTGGTTATTCTAAACCAACTATCAGGAGTCATGATCAACCACTTGAACCTTGGTGAGTTCTCTAATGCATCATGTACGAGAGAACCAACTCGATGTGGAATAAAGAGTAAGTTTATCTTGGGTTATCTATGGAAATGATTAACCTATCACGGTGGGTATGTGATTAGGTTAATTACTTTTCAATACGAGACTTTAAAAGCAACTGATGTTGTTTGGAGATAAATGTTACGATTTAACTTGGAAGACTATGTGGTTAAATCCTTAAAATATTTGGGTTTCAATCTTAGTTTGGTTTAATTTTGGTCTTCGTTGAACTTTGGGTCTTGTTGGACAAATTTTGGAGATTAAGAATAGATTTCCTTTTTATAAAGGATTATCCTTTTTAGGTATTATCTGATCTCATACTAACCTTTTTGGTTTTAGTTTTGGTTAAGTTCTAAAGACATGGGAAATATATAGTTCTCTTTTGTGGATTAGGTGATTCTCTAGAATTTGATTATAGCTCTCTTAATGTGAACATGTCATCCTAAATACTCATCTAAGGAGAAAATATGAGTTCGTGTAAGAAATATAGTAAAAGTTGAAAGTCAACATGACAAGTAAGTATGTTCCTTATGATTTAGTTAAGCTAATAAATAAATTCCTCAATGAAAAGTAACTTAAAAAAAATGTTATCTGTTAATTTTTCCTACTGGGGAATCAAATACCGTTTAACCAATCACAAGTTTGTGATTTTCTTGTGGTTAACTTTCTCCTAAACATGTTTTCGATCACTCTCCATCAGAACATGACCCTTTGTTTTCTCCTCCATGTCCATGTTTTCCTACATGGAATCCTAGTATGGGTTAACTCGGGTGACCTTTGTACTTCTCTTTCTTTATTTTAAAGTGATAGTTTTACTAACTCTTGTTCCGATTTGGGATTTTCAAAGAAGTTTCCAAGCCCAATTTTTAAAATTGTGAAGACGTAATTCCCAAAAGGGGGGAAGGATGTAACACCCCAGGTAAATAAAGAATATGAAATTTTCATATTTATCCCTATTTGTGAATAAAATTTTAATATTAATTTAAAGTGAATTCTATGCTCGATGGCTAACCCAATATGCAACAACGAGTTCCTTTGAAATCTTACATTGCACTCTAATAATAAAATAATTTTATTTTAAATGGTAGTTAACACCTAGCCGTTGTAATGACGGGAATGAACAGAAAAAACTGAAAAATTATTATATATGTTTGTCAAATATTTTTAATTTTTACAATAAATGTTAGAGGATTAAAAATGCGAATGAATCCAATCTTAAGCGTAAACATTCTAATATTCTTTAAAAGGTCGTTTAACCACCTTTTGATGGAGAACCTCTTTTAAATCCACTTTTTGACAATTTTATGTGTTATATTTGAAAAAATAAAATTCTTCTTTAGAATCGGGACATAAAAATTTACTTTGTGAAATTTTTGGTATTTTTCCGATAAAGTACATTTTTTAATGAATAGTGAAAAATGTTGTATTTTAATTCAAAACCACTTTTTAATATAACTTATTTTTATGATTATATTATCTTTTGAATTGGTTTTAAAGTGAAATTAGAATATATTTTTACCATTTAATCCAATAGTGGTCAATGGAATTAATTTCACTTTGAAATTGGACTTAAACTAGTGTCAATCTTTTAATAGATATTGTTTCTTAAAAACACGCTATTTGTTTTGACAACCGGAATTAATTATTAAATTAATTAATGAAACTTATATGTTTTGAATTTTGTAAAATAGACATCATTTTTGAATTCGGAATATCAAATATAGCTTAGGGTGAATTTTTGGTATTTTTCTGAAAAACTTCAATTTTTCATGAATAGTGAAACCACTAAGTGGTAGTTTAAAAACTGATTTTTCATTTAAATGAAACTTTACCACTTCTATGATTTTAATTTCAAAAATCCGACATACATGGTTTTCATTAGGATGTAAAATGTGGTTTAATGGGATTAAAATAATTTTTTGGTGTATAGTAACTTTTAAATTTTTAATCGCGATTAGAGATAATTAGTGTAATTTAAGGTAAAAATAATGTTTAAATAATATGAAATGACCTTGAAACATGTCCTAACATTATTGGATGTGTCATGGACGACCAAGAAAATCCATGTATCAACTTGGGGACCCCATGGAGCCACTTTGGTAGGAAAATGACATTAATAACTTTTTATTTAAAGTTTAAATTAAAATGTTACAAACATGTGTTGTTTTACTAAACAATTTTTTACATAGGGTTATACAAGTCATATTTTTGAATATAAATATTAATTAGAAATATAAAAATATTTCCTAAATCATGATATTTTTTTTATAATTTTTAGACATTAAATAAATTAAATTATTTATGACACTATGATGATGTAGTGATTACCTCATTATTTAATGATTTAAATAAAATATAAAGATAATGTAAAATATAAGACCTAAACTTGTCAAAAACCTATTGGATGTATGCATTTAGAACTATTATCACCTTATCCTTGAAATATATAATTGTGGGACCTTTAAAATCAGAAAAACATTTTATAATAATGTTACATTTCAAGACTTTCCAAGAGTGCCCCTCCTCTCCTCTTATAAAAGGCCCCCACCTCTACCACCTTAAACACACATATCAAGCCTTTGGCTCGGCCAAACCTGACCATTTTGTCTCTCCACATCCCTCTATTACTCATAGAAGCCTCACTTTGGGCAGAAGTCTTTCCAAGGAAGCCTTTGAACTCAAATCAAAAAGAGTTACCCGATTTAAAGGTAGTGTCTTCTCTTGTGTTCTTATGTTTTATTTTGCTTATCCAACCCCCTAAACTCTTTTTGTTCCTTTATTTTGTAACAAAAACAGTATCTTAAATATACTAGGATGTTGTTATAAGAATTATTTGAGCTACACTTACACACACTTCCGTATAATGGTTAAAGAACATACTGTTTCTGTGGATGGAAAATTATTGCCTCACGAAACGATGATTGTTCAATATTCTTTTAACACCTTTAAAGGTGGCCATTATGATGTCACTGTATTTTATATATAATATATAAGTTATTTATGTTTTCCATATGCTTCTGTATTTTATATTTAAAACATACGTTTATGCTTTTCATGTTGTGAAAATGCGATAATTTCATACGAGGAAGTGTGGACTATCGCCCCCTCAAGTGTTGTGACTCGTTCATGCAATACATGGAATGTATAAAGAATGAAATTGATGAATTTATGTGATCTATATAACATATATATTATACTCTAATTATAATATATACATCTCTCATTTAGTTTTAATTCCATCAATATGACAAAAAAATGAAAGTAACGTTCATGCGTACGTACGGCCTACCGTCTCCATGAACGGTGCTTTTCATTTTTTATCTCCAAATGTTATGGAATAGTATAAAATGAATATGTACTGGATATATATGATATTTTAATCATTAATACTATTCTGTAAATTATTTAATACATGGGAAATCATTTTCAAACAAGTTCATTTTTGACTCATGTACCAAACATCGATAAAAACGTCTGATATGAACTAACATTATTAAACAATTATTATAACATTATAATATGTGATATGAACTGAATAATAATCCTTAAAGGAGGTCCTTAAGAAATTATAAATTGACCAAAGTTTATTATTCAGGAATATAAAGAAATGAACAAGACAAGTCAGACTTGATGTAAGGGATCCGACCTCTCTCTTTCTTTTTAAGTACCCTCTTTTATGTCATTTCATTTATGCTCCATGTTCTTATGTTGGAGGATGTTATTTTATATTAACCATAATTTAATCTGTATTTTAATATTATGAGATACCACCTCTTACTCTCATCAATTCATTTTTAGAATTTTTAAGTGGTACCGTTAGCCTGCCGAATTTTCGTAAGAGATCCAATCTCTCTCTTTTTAAGTACTCTCCTTTATGTCACTTATTTTAAGCTCCTATTTGTTATGTTGGGGGATGTTATTTTATATTATTCTTGCTATAAATTTTATGTTAATATGATTAGAGACCCTATTTTATCTCATCAATCGATTTTTGTAAGATTTAAGTGGCGCCGTTAGGCTGCCGAGTTTTCGGAAGGGATTTTTCATCTCACTTTTATTTCCGTGAGATTTATGCTACATTTGCAAAAATTTCCTTTGAGTGGTATATGTACTGCCCATTATTCTACTGTTTGTGTAATATACTTTCATTTATGAGTATTTACATAAATGTTGTATTGTTATTATTTCATGGGGTGTATGTTTCCAAAGATACCCAAGTCAGTAAGGGAACCTTTCACCCTCCTATTTTAAAAAGACTTATTTTGTTATGTCTTTTAATTTAAAAATTTTTATGTTGGGATATGTTCTTATATATCCTTATTGATGTAAATTTTATGTTCAAGTGATGAGATACCATTTTATCTCTCATCAACTAATTTTATGAATTTTAAAGTGACGCCGTTAGGCTGTCGAATTTTACCAAGGGAACTTCTTAACCCAATTTTGATTTCATTGGGTTCAACATGTAGTTATTGAATATTCCATCCTTTGAATATGTGTGAATGACCTTTGATTGTTTTAAAATTAATATCCACTTATATTGGGTTTATTTATATTTTTCACACATAATTATGAGATTTATTTATCTTTAATTCAAGGATACCTTCTTTATAATGGATTTCATCTCATTTTACATTACTATTGAGACTTCATTGTTGTTATACACCAGTTCCATATTATATGGTGTATATACTATCCTTTGGAATATTATATCATGAATCCCTTTATTCTCATGATATTATAAAGTTCTGATTAAATGTTATTCCTCAATTATTGTATTCAAGTGTCTCTCATTTTGTTAAAAACCCTTTAACTAAAATATCATTTTAAATGTTTTATCAATTTATTCTTATAAATATTTCTAATTAATATCCTTGTTTTCAAAATGGTTTTAAGGATTTATTTATATGGATATTAATGGTTTAAAATGTTAAAAGCTTCAAAGTGTTATGGGACACTTTAATTCAAAAATCTCTTTATTATATGGTTTTAAATGGTTTTGAAAATGTTTTTTAGAATGGATTCATTATTTTAATATCTTAAATGGTTATATTGTTATTGAAATGTGGGAATTTTATCTTTCCTTTATGCATAAGTTATGTGATGTGATTATTTTATGGTTCTTGGGCATTGTTTATGAAGACGGGTGGTTCCGTGATAAACTTAGGGTGGGTGAGCCCGATATAGCTCTCCAATGCATTGGGTAACGCGAAGGGGTTAAACGTTAAGGTTTCTCCGAAGAGATTTAGGGAATATACTGTGATGGGTATTCCAAACGTAACCATGAGGGTTACTCCCTACGTAAGAATGTTATGAATGCCTCAATTTACCTTTATTTCTTATGATTTCTATGAGTTATTCGTAAATCCTATGATTTCATGAGGTATGTTAAATTGCTTATGTTTTATGAGTAAAGTATGATTTCATTGGTTCTTATGTATACATGGACTAATGTTTTCTTTCCGTATTGTTATAACCCTTACTGATCTTTTTATGCTCAGCCCAAGTTTTTTTTGAAATGTTTTTCACAAGACATAAAGTTGAATAGGGTCAAGGATGGGATCAAGGAAATGTGAGAATGTCTAAAACAAGGAACTAGACATGACACTTTTTGTTCAAGAGTTTTTATTTTGCGGAAAACATGGAAGCTGAGTAGATGTGTCTACTTTGTAGTCTTTTGAGATGTAATAGTTATGACCTAATTCTCTAAAACTCTAAACCTGAAAAGATCCTCTATGTGAATTATTCATTTAATTCATGATTAAGTAATGTTTAAGGCTGGGGCCTTATAGTTGGTATCAGAGGTTGGTTTAGATAACTTTAGAAGTTAGGGTATTCTTTAAGCATAAGTGACATTACCATAATGGCTAGGATTCCAGAAAGAGTCATAGTTTTTAGAAAAAGTGAATGAGTAAGTATATCTTAGTGTTTATCTTCCTCATTAGTACATGATGATTTTGTTGATATACTCACCCTAACATTTTTGGTTTTAGTAAATGGATGGATCTTGAGGCACCAATGTGACAATGGGTTTGAAGGAAACTGTTGTGGTTCTCTGATTAAGAGACTAGATGAAATGGGAGTTTCAATGAGAAATCTTGTGGTTATTCTAAACCAAATATCAGGAGTCATGATCAACCACTTGAACCTTGGTGAGTTCTCTAATGCATCATGTACGAGAGAACCAACTCGACGTGGAATAAAGAGTAAGTTTATCTTGGGTTATCTATGGAAATGATTAACCTATCACGGTGGGTATGTGATTAGGTTAATTACTTTTCAATACGAGACTTTAAAAGCAACTGATGTTGTTTGGAGATAAATGTTACGATTTAACTTGGAAGACTATGTGGTTAAATCCTTCAAATATTTGGGTTTCAATCTTAGTTTGGTTTAATTTTGGTCTTCGTTGAACTTTGGGTCTTGTTGGACAAATTTTGGAGATTAAGAATAGATTTCATTTTTATAAAGGATTATCCTTTTTGGGTATTATCTGATCTCATACTAACCTTTTTGGTTTTAGTTTTGGTTAAGTTCTAAAGACATGGGAAATATATAGTTCTCTTTTGTGGATTAGGTGATTCTCTAGAATTTGATTATAGCTCTCTTAATGTGAACAGGTCATCCTAAATACTCATCTAAGGAGAAAATATGAGTTCGTGTAAGAAATATAGTAAAAGTTGAAAGTCAACATGACAAGTAAGTATGTTCCTTATGATTTAGTTAAGCTAATAAATAAATTCCTCAATGAAAATTAACTTAAAACAAAAATGTTGTCTGTTAATTTTTCCTACTGGGGAATCAAATACCGTTTAACCAATCACAAGTTTGTGATTTTCTTGTGGTTAACTTTCTCCTAAACATGTTTTCGATCACTCTCCATCAGAACATGGCCCTTTGTTTTCTCCTCCATGTCCATGTTTTCCTACATGGAATCCTAGTATGGGTTAACTCGGGTGACCTTTGTACTTCTCTTTCTTTATTTTAAAGTGATAGTTTTACTAACTCTTGTTCCGATTTTGGATTTTCAAAGAAGTTTCCAAGCCCAAATTTTAAAATTGTGAAGACGTAATTCCCAAAAGGGGGGAAGGATGTAACACCCCAGGTAAATAAAGAATATGAAATTTTCATATTTATCCCTATTTGTGAATAAAATGTTAATATTAATTTAAAGGGAATGCTATGCTCGATGGCTTACCCAATATGCAACAGCGAGTTCCTTTGAAATCTTACATTGCACTCTAATAATAAAATAATTTTATTTTAAATGGTAGTTAACACCTAGCCGTTGTAATGACGGGAATGAACAGAAAAAACTGAAAAATTATTATATATGTTTGTCAAATATTTTTAATTTTTACAATAAATGTTAGAGGATTAAAAATGCGAATGAATCCAATTTTAAGCGTAAACATTCTAATATTCTTTAAAAGGTCGATTAACCGCCTTTTGATGGCGAACCTCTTTTAAATCCACCTTTTGAAAATTTTATGTTTTATATTTGAAAAAATAAAATTCTTCTTTATAATCGGGACATCAAAATTTACTTTGTGAAATTTTTGGTATTTTTCCGATAAAGTACATTTTTTAATGAATAGTGAAAAATGTTGTATTTGAATTCAAAACCTCTTTTTAATATAATTTATTTATATGATTAGATTATATTTTGAATTGGTTTTAAAGTGAAATTAGAATATATATTTACCATTTAATCCAATAGTGGTCATTGGAATTAATTTCACTTTGAAATTGGACTTAAACTAGTGTCAATCTTTTAATAGATATTGTTTCTTAAAAACATGCTATTTGTTTTGACAACTAGAATTAATTATTAAATTAATTAATGAAACTTATATGTTTTGAATTTTTTAAAATAGGCATCATTTTTGAATTTGGAATATCAAATATATCTTAGGGTGATTTTTTGGTATTTTTCTGAAAAACATCAATTTTTGATGAACAGTGAAACCACTAAGTGGTAGTTTAAAAACTGATTTTTCATTTAAATGAAAATTTACCACTTCTATGATTTAAATTTCAAAAATCCGATATACATGGTTTTTATTAGGATGTAAAATGTGGTTCAATGGGATTAAAATAATTTTTTGGTGAATAGTAACTTTTAAGTTTTTAATCACGATTAGAGGTAATTAGTGTAATTTAAGGTAAAAATAATGTTTTAATAATATGAAATGACCTCAAAACATGTCCTACCCTTATTGGATGTGTCATGGCCGAGAAATAAAATTCATGGGTCAACTTGGGGACCCCATGGAGCCACTTTGGTAGGAAAATGACCTTAATAACTTTTTATTTAAAGTTTAAATTAAAATGTCACAAACATGTGTTGTTTTACCAAAACAATTTTTACATGGGGTTATACAAGTCATATTTTCGACTATAAATATTAATTAGAAATCTAAAAATATTTCCTACATCATGATATATTTTTTATAATTTTATACATAAAATAAATTAAATTATTTATGACACCATGATGATGCAGTGATTACCTCATTATTTAATGATTTAAATAAAATGAAAAGATAATGTAAAATATATGATCTACACATGTCAAAAACCTATTGGATGGGTGTATTTAAAACTATTATCACCTTATCCTCTAAATATATAATTGTGGGACCTTTAAAATCCGAAAAACAGATTATAATAATGTTACATTTCAAGACTTTCCAAGAGTGCCCCTCCTCTCCTCCTATAAAAGGCCCCCACCTCTACCACCTTAAACACACATCTCAAGCCTTTGGCTCGGCCAACCATGCCCATTTTGTCTCTCCACATCCCTCTCTTACTCCTAGAAGCCTCACTTTGGGCATAAGTCTTTCCAAGGAAGCGTTTGAGCTCAAATCAAAAAGAGTTACCCAATTTAAAGGTAGTGTCTTCTCTTGTGTTCTTATGTTTTATTTTGCTTCTCCAACCCCCTAAAATCTTTTTATTCCTTTCTTTTGAAACAAAAAAAGTATCTTCAATATACTAGGATGTTTTTATAATAATTATTCGAGCTACAATTACACACACATCCGTATAATGGTTAAAGAACATACTGTTTCTGTGGATGGCGAATTACTGCCTCATGAATTGATGATTGTTCAATATTCTTTTAACACCTTTAAAGGTGGCCATTATGATGTAACTGAATTTTATATATTATATATAAGGTATTTATGTTTTCCATATGCTTCTGTATTTTATATTTAAAACATACCTTTGTGCTTTGCATGTTGTGAAAATGCGATAATTTCATACGAGGAAGTGTGGACTATCTCCCCCTCAAGTGATGTGACTCGTTCATGCAATACATGGAATGTATAAAGAATGAAATTGATGAATTTATGTGATCTATATAACATATATATTATAATGGAATTATAATATATATATCTCTCATTTAGTTTTAATTCCATCATTATGACAAAAAATATGAAAGTAGCGTTCATGCGTACATACGGACTACCATCTCCATGAACGGTGCTTTTCATTTTTTATCTCCAAATGTTATGGAATAGTATAAAATGAATATGTACTGGATATATATATGATATTTTAATCATTAATACTATTTTGGAAATGATTTACTACATGGGAAATCATTTTCAAACAAGTTCATTTTTGACTCATGTACCAAACATCGACAAAAACATCTGATATGAACTAACATTATTAAAAAATTATTATAACATTATAATATGTGATATGAACTGAATAATAATACTTAAAGGGAGTCTTTAAGCAATTATAAATTGAACAAAGTTTATTATTCAGGAATATAAAGAAATTAACAAGACAAGTCAGACTTGAGGTAAAGGATCCGACCTCTCTCTTTCTTTTCAAGTACCCTCTTTTATGTCATTTCATTTATGCTCCATGTTATTATGTTGAAAGATGTTATTTTATATTAACCATAATTTAATATGTATTTTCATATGATGAGATACCCCCTCTTACTCTCATAAATTAATTTTTAGAATTTTTAAGTGGTACCGTTAGGCTGCCGAATTTTCGTAAGAGATCCAATCTCTCTCTTTTTAAGTACTGTCCTTTATGTAACTTCTTTTAAGCTCCTCTTTGTTTTGTTGGGGGATGTTATTTTAGATTCCTCCTGTTGTAAATTTTATGTTAATATGATTAGAGACCCTATTTGATCTCATCAATCCATTTTTGGATGTTTTAAGTGGCGTCGTTAGGCTGTCGAGTTTTCGTAAGGGATTTTTCATCTCACTTTTATTCCCGTGAGATTTATGCTACATTTTCCACAATTTCCTTTGAGTGGTATATGTAATTCCCACTATTATACTCTTTGTGTAATATAATTTCATTTATGATTATTTACATCAATGTTGTATTGTCCTTCTTTCATGGGGTGTATGTTTCGAAAGATACCCAAGTCAGTAAGGGAACCTTTCACCCTCCTATTTTTAAAAGACTTATTTTGTTATGTATTTTAATATACATATTTTTATGTTGGGATATGTTCTTCTATATCCTTATTGATGTAAATTTTATGCCCAAGTGATGAGATACAATTTTCTCTCTCATCAACTAATTTTATGAATTTTAAAGTGACACGGTTAGGCTGTCAAATTTTACCAAGGGAACTTCTTAACCCAATTTCGATTTCATTGGGTTCAAAATGTAGTTATTGAATATGTCATCCTTTTAATATGTGCGAATTACCTTTGATTGTTTTACACTTAATATCCACTTATATTGGGTGTATTTATATTTTTCACACATAGTTATGAGATTTATTTATTCTTAATTTAAGGATACCTTCTTTATAATGGATTTCATCTCATTTTACATTACTATTGAGACTTAATTGTTGTTATGCACCAGTTCAATCTTATATGGTGTATATACTATCCTTTGTAATATTATATCATGAATACCTTTATTCTCATGATATTATAAAGTTCCGATTAAATGTTATTCCTCAATTATTGTATTCAAGTGTCTCTCATTTTGTTAAAAACCCTGTAACTAAAATATCATTTTAAATGTTTTATTGATTTATTCTTATAAATATTTATCATTAATATCTATGTTTTCAAAATGGTTTTAAGGATTTATTTATATGGATATTAATGGTTTAAAATTTTAAAAGATTCAAAGTGGTATGGTGCACTTTGATTCAAAAATATCTTTATTAAATGGTTTTAAATGGTTTTGAAAATGTTTTTTAAAATGGATTCATTATTTTAATATCATAAATGGTAATATTGTTATTGCAATGTGGGAATGTTATCTTTTCTTTTATGCATAAGTTATGTTATGTGATTATGTTATGGTTCTTGGTAATTGTTTATGAAGACGGGTGGTTCCGTGATAAACATAGGGAGGGTGAGCCCGATATAGCTCTCCAATGCCTGGGTAACGCGAAGGGGTTAAACGTTAAGGTTTCTCCGAAGAGATTTAGGGAATATACTGTGATGGGTATTCCAAACGTAACCATGAGGGTTACTCCCTACGCAAGAATGTTATGAATTCCTCAAGTTACATTTATGTCTTATGATTTTTATGAGTTATTCGTAAATACTATGATTTCATGAGGTATGTTAAATTGCTTATGTTTTATGAGTAAAGTATGATTTCATTTGTTCTTATGTATAAATGGACTAATGTTTTATTTCGGTATTGTTATAACACTTACTGAGCTTTTTATGCTCATCTCAAGTTTTTTTTGAAATGTTTTTCACAGGACATAAAGTTTAATAGGGTCAAGGATGGGATCAAGGAAATTTCAGGCTATCTAAAACAAGGAACTATACATGACTCTTTTGTTCAAGATTTTTTATTTTGTGGAAAAAATGGAAGCTGAGTAAATGTGTCTACTTTATAATCTTTTGAGATGTAATAGTTATGACCTAATTATCTAAAAATCTAAACCTGAAAAGATCCTATATGTGAATTATTCATTTAATTAATGATTAAGTAACTTTTAAGGCCGAGGCCTTCTACTCACTTCATGTAAAAATAAAAAATAATCACAATACACAGGTATTTTTTCAAGGTTTGGTACCAAGACCAACATGCATGTTGTAAGAGGTTCTACTCCCTGGTTACAGATTATTCACTATATGTATATGGTTATAACTATGGAAAGTTGCATTTCCATAAAAAATTAGTCCCAAAGTGTTCTACTCTAGATTCACACTAGAGTTTACAAGTTACCACCTACACTAGTGACTCATAATTCCCATAATAGGATCATTATAATGCATCCCACAGTGTTACCAGCATCCCACCGGCCTGCTCCAGAGTCCCACTAGAGGATTCTTCTACTTCAAAGTCCCACTGAATAATTCCACTAATCTCAAGTCACATAAGATATGATTGCAGATATAAATATCTCTATCATATTTAGACTTATAAAACACTTCCTCGAGTTTATTTCATTTTGCACAAACAAACTAGATCACCTAATTTTCTTGTGTAAAATATTCAAAAAAAATTTCAACTGATAAAAAAATTATAATCTTGCTCACTATCCACTGATCTTTAAATGATATGAACCTTCTTAATTCATTGAATTATCGATTATGTAAATTCTGTATTAACATCTGAATTCATTCTAAAAAATCACTACTCACTCTATATACAAGCAATATATATTTTCATGTGCATCCTTAATCAACATTAATGTATAATAAAATATATGTTATTTTGTTCTATAATTAATAAATGTGTATAAAAATACACTGAATAATGTATGTTCTTGTTTCCTTTTGATCTCACATATGAATGAGAATTCATACATGTATTATAATTCTAGAAAATGAGTTGTTCTCTATTCAATACTACATGGTACTCAAAACAAAATCATCCTACACACAATATGAAAAGTATATAACCCACTTCTAATGCTTCTTTGTGTTTCTCAAATAAAGTACACTTCATTATTCTTTCACAAAAAAGATATCACAACACTCCATTATTTTTCACATAATGAAAAATTATACTTGTTTTTCACTCTACCTCAAGGATGAGTACATGACCTTCTCAAAATCTCCTTCACAAAATACAGTGTAGATAACACTATCTAGTAGTTCTTAGTGTACTACATAGAAGCCAAGGGAGATTATTGTAGTGCTATCCCATTTTCATCATAGATTATATCTATTCAAAGCTATCCAAGTGCATTAAGAAAAATTTAAACACTCACGATATCTCTTATTCTTCTAGTAAATATAAATAGTGTGAAACCATTATCTTTAAGAAACCAAAGAATTTCTGTGTCAATTTGTTTTCTCATGGATCTCTCAAAAATACTCTTATTAATATTATATAAAAAATGAGAACACATCGTGGCTAGTTTTATATCTTTTTAAGAGGATGAACAGTTACTAAACCCATCCGACATCAAAATGATTCTAGATACCCTACTCCCTTAAAATAAAAACTATGGAGTTGAGCGGCCAAAATTGGTTACCGGTCTACTAAACAATCCCCTCACTAGCACTTCCCTATACTGGCACCCTACTCTACTTCCATGTCACCCCTACCCAGTGGATCGAAGCCACTGTTCCCATTCTCTATTACAGGTGTTCTTCTGCGCCCACCATGCCACCTATTGGTTTGGTTTGGTCTGGATCCCTCTTCCATGGTTGACCCTATGGGTCCCACATATGGATGAGGTTGAGCTGGCTGGGTCCAACCCTTAGGTTGGCCCATTTTTAAGTAATTCCCCATTGTATACTTATAAAAATTCTATGTAATAAAATGAAATAAAAAGCCTTATTGAAATAAAATTCCATGAAAAAATAAACTCATCAAATAAAAATAAAATTATCCCTTTTTCATGTCCATATTTTGTAGAATTTGTTTTCAACCATCTTATTACATGTCTTCAAAATATAAAAAAATATCTGTAATCATCACATTTAAGGTTGAGGATATATTGATAAACATCCTCATCATCACTTCAGTAAAACTCACATATTGTTATCAACTTCATATCAAATGTAATCATCCCTATTGAAAAAAATTTCAATTCAACTCAAATGAAACTTCAACATACACACTTCCATCAAATGGTATTCACAATCAATGTTCATGTGTACGAAGGACTACCATCTCGTGAACCGATGTCGTTCGTTCTTCAATTACCACCTATCAAGGATGGGAATAATGACATAAATACAATTTTTAAATGATAT
Source organism: Viscum album (assembly GCA_963277665.1). Taxonomy (NCBI): domain Eukaryota; kingdom Viridiplantae; phylum Streptophyta; class Magnoliopsida; order Santalales; family Viscaceae; genus Viscum; species Viscum album. The sequence goes on along the minus strand of OY728147.1, from coordinate 863,896,786 downwards.
ATATGATATAAATTATTTATTTATACTTTTTCAATTATTATATGACACACACCTTCATTATTTTCATTTTGTGAGAATATAGTAATATCATTTGTGGACGTGTGGACTACCACCACCTCAAAACGATGTGATCCATTAAATCTTTTCATGGAATGCATTAAGAATAAGTTTATTAAAAATATGAAATATTTATGATATAATAATTACATTAATTATAATATATATACATCATTTAATTTTTTGTCTTTCAGTACAACATGAAAATGGAAACAATGTTCATGTGTATATACGACCCACTGTCTCTATAAACAATGTATTTCATTTCGTATTTCTATATTTTATAGATTATTATAAATACATATATACTATATATATATATATGATATTAATATCATGTTTCAAAATCTTGAAATAACAAAATCATGATCAAAGAAAGGGGACCAAAAATAAAAATTCAAAATATATATGAAAAACAAAGCAGTTATTACCCAAAACAGAACTTTAACATGGAATTGTTTTAAATAGGTAATATAGGGTAATAATAAAATTATATATTTTATGATATATAGATTTTTTTTGTGATTTATTTATCATAAAAGTATATTTATTATAGAGGAGTTTTGAAATTGTATGACGAAATTCAAGACCTAAGGTAAGGGAATTTCATATCACTTTTTATATTCATGAGAGACATTCGACATTCAACACTATTTTCTTTTATGTGGTGTATATTATGAAATATGGAATGTTATATCATTAATTTACATTATTTAAGGATATTAAAATTTCCAATTTATTTTATTATTTCAAGGGGATCATGATTAAAAAGTTACTCAAGTAGTGAGGGAATTTATAGTCTCACTTTTATTTCTGTAATACTTATTCCATATTAAACACTTGTTTCTTTTATGCAGTGTATATACTAACCCTGAATTCATTATATAATTATTATCCTTAAATTTGTGGGTATTTACATATCTATTTTTTTATCTCCCTTTCATGGAGTTTATAGTTCAAAAGATACCAAATCTTTAAAGTAATTTTGTCTCAATTTCATTCTTTGAGACACATATTTTTTATGAACATATATTATTTTATGAGGCGTATATAATTCCCATTGATATTTTTTATCATGAATATAATTATTTTAATGATATTGAATGATTCATATAATGTTATTAAGTCATGGGTATTATGATTCAGTGTTACCTAAGTGGAAAGAGTTTATTGCAACAATCTCATTATTTATCAAGATTGTTTATGATTATGGATACATTGATGAAATATTAAGATTAATTTCTCAAAAATATCATTAATTTTTTATCCTATGGTTATTCATGATATATTCAAGTATTGTTAGCATTTTTACACTCTTTGGTACTTAATATACCTAAGAAAATGTTTTTAATAAAATATAACTTTATTTCTCACTTCAGTCAGAAATCTGTGTTCTTTCAGAATAATATTAACAAAAATGGTTTCAAAATGTTTTTAAATGATATTTTAAGATAATTTTAAAAGAAAATAATTTCAAAAAAATTTTATGTTTAAGAAATTCTTTAAATTATTTTTCAAATCTTCTTTTATAAGTTTTGCAAAGTGGATTTTAAAGAATATTTTTTTGAAAATGTTTTATGTTTTAAAAAAGTTATTTTCAATGATTGATTATTTTACTTAAGAAAGGTTCCAATTAATATTTCAAAATAATCATCCATATAATATTTCATCCTTTAATATAGTTTATTCTTTATTAGGGATATGGTCTAAGGTCACGATTCTTATTCTTTCTTTTAATGGTTTATGTTTATGATGAAAAGTTGTTTATGAAATCTATTTATCTCCCATGGGATATACAATGATAAAATGCTTATGAAAACTACTTAATTTTAAGGGTTATTCTATTATGAAATTATTATAAAACCTATATATTTTTATAGGTTATGATATGATGAAAATTTTATGATACCAATTTCATTTCATGGTTTATGATATGAAACCCATATCTTTTAATGGGACATGATATGATGAATGTTTTATTATCATGTGGAACACATATGTATCATTTAATTATGTGATGGGTGGGAACTATATCTCCCTTAAATTCATTGGGAAATGATAAATGGTATATGAGCTCAGAGGGTATACAGGTTGTAGCCCAAGCCTGAAAACAAGAGGGTATACGAGTTATAACCCAAGCCCAAAAATAAGAGGGTACATGGGTTGTATCCCATTCCTAAAAAAAATAGTGTATATAGGTATTATCCCAAGTCCAAAAACAAGAGGGTACACTCGTTTTAGACCAAGCCCAAAAATAATAGAGTACATGGGTTGTAGCCCAATCCCGAAACAATAGGGTACATGGGTTGTATCCCAAGCCTAAAAACTTGAGGATACACTAGTTGTAGCCCAAACATGAAAACAAGAGGGTACATAGGTTGTTTCCCAAGGATAAATCAAGTACATGGGTGATTAGCATAAGACTAACATGCTATTAAGGTCTTTTTAGGTAACCTTGAAATATTATTTTCTATGATTATGTGCATGTCACAAATTCTATGTTTTAGTCCTATGCTATGCTCTCATGGATTATGCTCATGGTTCCCTTTTATTGATGTCTTATGTGTTATATTTGGTGTACTAGAACCAAATATTTTTACTTTTATTACAAGAATATTTTTTTATTAAATATGAAATTAAACATCTTATTACATATTGTTCATTGTTCTACATAAACATAATGTAATAATGACCTAGAGTCTTTATCACATTGATAAAGTCATAATAGTTACCCACTATGATAAGAACCTTTAAGTTCTATGAAAATATTCTTAATATAGTTCTACATCTAGATAACATACAATAACAAGACACATATTATATAGACTGTCATGTGTGAGTACTCGTAATCATGTGATACTTCTTCTCACGATGTTTTCACTTTGTAATCTCAAAGATGGGAGATTATGAGTATAGACACACCATTAGGAATTCTGTATGTTTTGGTGTCATCAAATATTCCTATTTGTGATCATGTGTAATGGCTCTTAGACTTTAAGATTATCATTAGTGCATGTCACGATTCATTCACTTAGTTTTTCTGATGAAAAATGTCATTCCATATTTTGGTGGGAAGTAGGGTACATTGGGTGTGTCATGAATGACATGTTATTAATGGATAATTCAGTAAAAGATTTTTCTCTTCCATATTTATAGAAGTTGATATCTGAACCCTTAGATTGAAATTGAAGTGTCACGCTAAATTCTAGGGCCATGGTGTAACACTGAGTTTATTTAAGATACCCAAAGAATGATATATCAAGAATATATGTTGATGAAAATGTCATGAAACCTACTTGATGAGATTATGTGATAAAGAGATTATATTACACAGTGAGCGTTATTATTTAGTTATCATTATTGTGACTTTACATTATTTCTCTTGGATTCCTTGACCCATTACAAGATTGTAATCTTGATCTTTAGAAAAGAGCACCTAATGCCAATGTGAATTAATCCTAGAGGGTCACACACTATGTGTTTATGGTGGTATCAATTAAATTCTATTTGAATATAATTAATGGAACAAATTTTATTCTCATGAATGAGGAATAATTTTATTTAAGTTATATTGATCGCATAAATTTTATAAATATTTATTCACCATATTGTGAATAAAATTTATTTATTTATTTTATTGAATATTTAATAAATATTTATTTACTATTTTTTCAACAAAATATTTATTTTAGAGAATAAAATATTTATTCAGGTGTTCAATAAAAACAATAGGGTATTTAATGCACCAAGACCATGTCTGGTGATAAAATAATTATTTATGAATTAGTAAATGCTATTTACCCATTTTGCGCAAGTTGATGCACCATAAAATAATAACACTTTTATTATTATTTTGTGGCATGATATTTAATTAATGGTTATAATTATATTTATTGGTTGTCATGCAATTAATTATTATAACCAAAATCCCAACTCTATAAATAGATGGCTATGTCTATTGTGTAATTCATTCGAAACCAATTCCAAGTTTGGGAATAAAGAATTGTTGCACACAATGAGTTCTCACTCGAATCATGCTCTTCTCCCCCTCTCAAGAAAGATAAGACCAGGAGATAATTTCTCCAAGACCGAAGAACAAGAAATCAAGAACGAACAATGTAAGATATTCAATTCACCGTGCTAGCACCTGGAGAATGAATGCCGTTTCTCGGAGACCAGTGAAGCATGTGTGGATCACTGCTAGAGGGATTCTACCATTGGATCCTCACAAGTGAAATAAAATAAACCTATAAGGTCCTTTTTGGATGATCAAAAATCATCAATGAAGAAAGTTCCTAAGCCCGGGTATTTATTTATTCAAATATTAAATAAATTAATTATAAATTTGATGTGAAAGATCCTCGCTCTTGGTTTCAGAAAATGAATATTAAAATAAATTTCAATATATCTCCCACCACCACATTCTTCCACTATGCCCAGTACCAATAAGTGGTATCAGAGTAGTCATGTTTAAATTTATAATTATTTATTTGATTTTTTTATCTATGAGAAATTTTGGTTAGATTTTATTTCATTTTATTTGTTCTTTAATCTGATATGAATTAACATGTTATTGATATATTAATAATGTTCTTTCAGTGTTTTATTTTTTTAAAGGTTTAAGAAAAAATGAAGAACAACTAGAGATGCCATCGAGAAGTTCCAAATAATTGGCCGATATAATTGGGTTACACAACATCCGGTTGGATCACACATTGTATACCTATGCACAATGTATCTAGATACATTGAGTAATTAATTACACAAGGTTCTTTTATTGCACACTGCGTGTTGACTAGGCCAACCTGGAACATGGAAAGTAGATAAAGGGTGTGTAATTGGCATGTACACACCATGTAGCCTGGCCGAGTCAACACACTTAAGCCCCAAGCGTGTGAATTTGATATATGGAAACCAAGGATCATGGTGTGTAAGTGCATGTACACGCCGTGTATTATCTCATCAATGAAAAAATTAAAATTAAATTAAATTTGAAATTGCAGCATTAAAACCTTATTTTATTTTTTAGAACACCATTGTGTGTTTGAAAATTTAATAATAGTTTTAAAGAATTTTAAAATGCTCAATTAATTTATTTTAATTAATTTTTCATTATTGGTTCTACCATTTATTTTCCATGAATTCCATTAATGATAGGTATCTCTAAATAAGATCATATTATCATTAAGATGAAATATAATTAATTAATTAATTAATTAGTTAATTAAACTACCTTTATCTTAAATAATAAAAGAATTAATAAATGAGTGCTAGACATTTACTTTTTCATATTAGTTGCATGTGTGACCGTTCATGAGCTTGACCAAGACCTGTGTATATGTTGGAATTTATTTAATTAATTTTTTTTCATGGTTTTTCAATTATTTAATATTAAATTAAAATATATCCTGTGAGTCATCCCTCTACCCATTATTATGTAGGACCTACATGTCCAGGGATATTTAGGTAATTACCTGTAACCAATATTTTGGTTTCCCTCTCATACATCTGATTAATAAATACTTGTAATTAATGGAGCATCCCAAGGAACATGGGTATGGTTCATGATGGAACCATAGTGACACCAACTCTGTGATACAAAGGTGGACATGTGAAATAGTGTAGATCATGCCAAGTCTAACAAAAAGAGTTATTTTCCCTATTTCATAGGTTTATTTAATGTCATCTCATTAAATCAACCATTAGATAATCTCATATTCAGGTCATTTAATTAATTAATTATTTTATTTATAATTCATTAAAATTATATTTACTGATGCAAGATCACGATCACATAAAATAATGAATTAATATGTAAATATAGAATTTAAATAAAATTTATTATGCATAAATGTATTATCCAAATATGGTTAATTAATTAAGTAAACATCCAACTTAAATATTAATAATACATGTAAAGGATAAAATAAGATAAAAATTTGTGAATAATAAAATAAAATCCATCAATCTAATATTAATTCAGACAAAGCCTTTTATTATTTGATTAGGAATAAAACTCAATAGAACTATGTGTTTGACCAACCCGTGTTGGGACACTTACATTCATAAGGGGGGTTATTATAAAAGTTTCGGGTTGAATTAAATATTTTACATCAAGAGGAGTATCCCTTTATAGGCTTGCTGTAATTTGGAGGCAGGTGTTGAGAAAATCCAATTCCTGATTTCTGGATTGGGGAGTACACTCAATGGATCAAGGAGCTGCAAGCCAGCAATTGGAAAATACTTTCCTACCTAAATACCTTTAAAATAGATTGAACAAACCTTGTTGGGGTTATGTGAATGGGAATATGGATCCTTTCCACTATAATAAAATGACAAGATCACTATCCCTACGATCATTATTGGATAAAGATAATCTCCTCACTAGTAGTAACTCCCAAGAGTGGTTTAGATGCCTTCAGGTTGTTCTATTCCATGAATGGAAATCTTACATTCTAGAATCCTCAATGCTTGATCCTCGTACTCAAGAGGAGAGTGATAAAGAGTTCATATTCTATGAAAAAAATATTAGTGACATGGTTAATGTTTAATGTTTGATTCTTTCATCCATGTCTAGTGAACTCATGAAGTATCATGAAAACATGTATGTGCATAACATGCTAGAGAACCTCCATGGTCTTCACTATGAGGGAGATGGACATGAATGGTTTGATATTTACAAGATTCTATTTCAAAGTAAACCTAGAGAGGGTTCCTCAGCTGGGCCTCATGTAGTCAAGCTCATTGGATACATTGAGATCCCAGAGGTTAAAGGGTTTAAACTCTCTAAAGAACTGGGCATCGATCTCATTCTGGAATAACTCCCTCATAGATTCTCCAGTTTTGTTGTGAATTTTAATATAAATAATATTGATAAATCTATACCAAATATTCTTATCCTCCTTCACCACGTAGATAAAGATATTAAGTGAAAAAATCCTTCTGTCCTTATGGTGAATAAATGGAAAGGGAAATCAAAGAGATTTAAACCCAAATATTCTTCATGCCTTCCAAGAAGAAGAAGATAAAAGGGGAAGTTAGAGAACATGATGATGTCTATTTCATATGTGGAAAGAAGGGCCACTGAAAGTGAAACTGCACCTAGATAAAGAAGCAAGGGTAAGCTTCATGTGAATTTGTTATCGAGTGCAATTGATCTATTTCTATAAATTGGGTGTTAGATTCAAATTTTAGTTCATACATATGTATTCAAATACAAGAACCAATTAGATTCATAAAAATTGACTGAGTAGAGGTAGATATATGAGAATCCAACAAAGATAAACTTGATTCTATAGCTATTGAGGACTACCACCTCACATTGCCGACCAAAATGATGTTGGTTTTAAAGGGTTTTTATTATGTGCCTTCAGTTACCAAAAAATTTATTTCTGTATCCAGAATAAATATAGATGGTTTCATTTTAAAATTTGGAAATAAATTTTTCTTATTTCATAAAGATAACCTTTATTATGGTAAGGCACATTTACATAACAGTTTACATGTTGGATTAAATAAATCAAGTAATGGAAATAAACAAGGAAGTTACTTCACATGACTCATACCACACCCAACTTTGGTATTACTGGCTAGGTCATGTAAATGAAAAATGCTTGAAAAAATTAAATCAAGATGGATATTTGTATTCTTTCAAACTAAAAACACTTGGTGTATGTCACACATGTTTACTAAAAATAATGACCAAAGCCCCATTTTGTGGGAAATGTAAAATGGATAAAGATATTCTTGAATTAGTTCATAATGATGCTTCTGGACTATTTACTATTGGAGTAAGGGGTAGGTAATCATACTTCATAACTTTTATTGACTATTTTAGTAGATATAGATATATTTAATTAATGAGGTATAAGTCAGATTATTTTGATAAATTCAAGGAATACAAGAATGAAGTTGGGAACCATCTTGGTAAAAATATTAAGAAACTCTTCTTAGACCAAGGTGGATAATATATTACTCAATACATCATTGATTACTTACAAGAGTTTGGGATCATATCCCAACTCACTAATACTTACATGACTAAGTGGAATGATGTATGTTAAATGTGAAACCATGCCTTGTTAAACATGATGAGATCAATGATGAGTCATGAAAGTCCTTTATTATACTTTTGGTGATATGCATTACAAAAAATGACACAAATACTAAACCAAGTACCAAATAAATCAATAAAGGGAATTCCATACAAATTTTAGAGTGGAAGAAAAACCATGTTATTTAATTTACATGTGTGGAAAAGTGAAGTGTTTTTAAGGACTCTTGAGGTAACAAACTTTCAACTCAGGGCAAAAAGTGTACCATTAAAGGATACCCCAAGGAAATAAGGGGATATTACCTATACAACCCATATGAAAAAGGGTTATAGTGGAAAAAAATTCATATTCCTTGACAGAGAGAACATATATAAAATAGATAGTGGGAAAGAGATAAACTTTGATAAAGTCAAGGCTCAAGGCACACAAGAGTTGGTATAAGATCAAATTCAAAAAATCCCTATGGAAGAAGAAATTATTACCAAGACACAAGAATTGAGTTAGAGTAAAAGAGAGGTTATATAACCATAAAGGTATGGTTTTCTAGTTATTAAGAATGGTAACTCATTATTAATTGATAATAATGATCCTATAACCTACAAGGAAGAAGTAAGTGGCACAGATTTTTCAAAGTGGATAGAAGCCATAAATTCTAAAATGGATTCCATGTACTAAAACCAAGTCTGGATTTGGGTAGATCCTCCATTTGATGTAAAGACTATTTGTTAAAAATGGGTATTCAAGAAGAAACTAGGAATAGAAGGACAAGTAAGTACCTATAAGGCGCGATTGGTTGCAAAAGGGTTTAAGCAACATCAAGGTATTGATTATAATGAAAATTTTTCCCCAGTTGAAATTCTGAAATCCATTATAATTATACTTTCTATTGAGGATTTCCATGACTATGATATTTGTAAAATGGATGTAAAAATAGCCTTCCTTAATGGGAACCTTTAGGAATATGTCTACATGACACAACCTGAAGGGTTTTTGACTCCAAAGGATTCAAATAAGATATGGAATTTGAAAAAAAATCCATTTATGGATTAAAGAAAGCATCCAGGTCATGGAACATTTCATTTTGATGAAGCCATACGAGAATTTGGTTGTATAAATAATGAATGTGAGACTTGTGTCTATAAATGATTTAGTGGGAGTGTAGTCATTTTCTTAATAGTATATATTGAAGACATATGAATTATTAGAAATGAAATACCAGTCTTACATTCGGTTAAGCATAGTTGAATAAATTATTTTTCCTAAAAAATTTGGGCCATGTATAATATATTATTGGGATCAATTTCCATCATGAAATATCCAATACGATGCTCAACCTAAGTTAATGTACATACACTGAAAAGATACTGAAGAGATTTAGGATGAAACAATCCAAGAGGGGATTATTTCCAGTGTAAAATGGAATTCATCTTTCTAAGAAAATGTATCCTCAGAACAATTATAAAAGAAATATAATGGAATGTATTCCATACGCTTCATCGATTGTGTAAGTCATGTATTCTATGCTATGTAATACGCTAGATGTCGCCAACACATTTAGTGCCGTAGGTAGATATAAAGATGATCTAGGTGACCACCATTGAATTTTATTCAGGACTATCCTTAAGTATATAGGGAATAATAATTATATGTTCCTAGTATTTAGACGAGATGATGAACTTGTCATCAGAGGATATACATATGCTAGTTTATATAATGATAAAGAT